>JAESUZ010000214.1:0-600000 GCA_017311185.1 Proteles cristata cristata | reverse complement strand
CAGGCTCCAGGCTTTGAGCTGGCTGTCAGCACAGAGCCTTATGTGGAGCTCGAACCCACGAACCGTGAGATCATGACCTGAGCCGAAGTCAGACGCTTAATTGACTGAGCCACCCAGGCGCCCCAGAACCTTTGCATTTTTTGTTCCACCTGTCTGGAACATTTTCCTCCCAAGACCATCCATGTGGCTTCCTCCCTCTACTCGGCTGTCTGCTCATTTGTTGGCTTATGAGAATTCCTCACTGCTCTGTCTGCGTGGCCATGCTGTCCTGCTCTGGTCTTGTTCTTTTGACTTGGCTTTTTCTTCCTAGCACTCCCCACCATCTGGCACTCTGTGGTATGTATGTCTTCCTGTCCTATTGCTCACTTGCTGTATCTGCAGCACGTTTGACCTTGCTTAGCCCATAATAGGTGCTTAGCGTCCCTAAATGGTGGTGTAAGGTGCAAGTCAAGAAGGCTTCAGCTCAGGAGGCGCTGGAGGGTTGCTGTGCCTGAAACTTCGATGTTAATGGTGATGAGTATTTATCACGATTAAAAACAGCCTTTTCTTTTATTTACCAAAAGTAGTTTTAAGAATTTGTCTAGGGCTTGACACATCATCAGTGACTTTGAGCTCAAGTGAAGTGTTGACCATTATAAGAGTTTATGTCCACATTAGAGGGACCCTCAAACCTGTTAGAGGCTATTGTGCAGGCAGTAGGGACACAGGAACCTAACAGACCTTAGGTACTCTGCGGTTAACAGAACTTAGGTACCCTGTGGTGGCTGTGATTTGAGATAAATCTGAAAAGGGAACCAGCCATAATTTGAGAAGTTGTTTCCCCTCCTGGTGTGGATATGGTTTGTTTGTGATGGCGGCTCTGAAGCTTTTTGGTTGCCATATCCCTGTATACGTGTGAGTTACTGAGGGACCCCAGAGAGCTTTTGTTTATGAGGGCTGCATATTAACCATCTTCTATATTACCATCGTTCAATATTACCATCTTCTAAATTAAGCCGATGATCTAAAAAAAAATCTTTTAGAAATGATAAACCCATAACATGTTAATATAACTTTAATGAAAAATAATTTTTCTTAAACACAGACATTTAGTGAGAGAATGGCTTGTTACATTCTTTGGCAGTGTTTTTTTTTTTAACACCTCTCAGGATTTTCTGCTGCTTCTGCTCTCAGTCTGCTCCCGTGTCATGTGCCGCATGCCTCTGGAAAAACCCCACTGTACATTTGGGAGTGACTGAAGGAAAAAGGCAACTAACACCTTAGTATTTTTACTGTTATGAGAATTTTGACCTCCCAGACCCCCTGAGGAAATCTCTGGGACCTTCAGGGTTCTCTGGACCATACTTGGAGAACTCATGGAAATAGCTGATTTGCAGGAACTACAGGCATCATGATTAACACTTAGAGTTTATTGTGTCCCCAGTACTTTTCTAAGTGCTTCTTTCTTAATGTTGATTTAATCCTCACCATAGCCCTCAGAGGTGAGAGCAACAAAATCAGAAGGCTGGGGCATTCTGCTGTTCTGCTCTGACCTGTGCCATGGTCTGAAGTTTAGGTTTTTGCCCTTGGAACTAAGCGGGGGGTATGTGTGTGGGGGGGGTAGGTGGATTCCTATAAAGTATTAACTAAGGTAAGTCAAAGTTACATTTATAGTTGACACACCTACATGTATCTGCAGTGTTATAGTCGATCACGTGGGACAAGCCCACAAGCCCCGCAGGCTGCATTTCCTTCCTAGTGGGGCTTGCCTGCAGCCTGTTGTAGGGATTGCTGCCCTCTCCGAGCACACCGGCCTGGCCGCAGGGCTGAGGGCGCCTGCCAGGTTCCAGCTGGCTGACTGGACTCCTGCGCACCTGGGCCGGGCCCAGGGCCGTGGACATGTGCCACTGACCTCCGCTTGGACCTGCTCACCTGGCTGGACCCTGGGCAGTCCTGCCAGGGCTCATTTCTTCACGGTCCTTTGGTGCCAGCGTCTTATCTAAGGTGATTTAATTTCATCTCTGATCATCAGCTGATAGATTGACGCTTTGGAAGAAGCGCTTTGCTAGCAGTTTGTTGGAGTGGCGCGCTCTTGAAGGAATTAGATAGGAGTTTCTCTTCCCCAAATTAATTATGCCACTTGCATCACTCTTGTGCAATCTAAGAGGATTGCATTCTTGTCCCTCAGTGTTTCAGTTATCATTGCACAAGCTGATGTACCTGAGGTCTCTATTGCCTTCTCCGTGGAGATTGTTTTTTTTGTCCTGGAATGATCTCACGAGAAAAGTGAAGGGGCAAGAATAGGGAAAAACTAAGTAAGGAGGGAGAGGAGAGGCAGGGAAGAAAGAACCTTTGTCCTACATGACAGAAATAATGGCTTATTGGGGCCACAGGTGATGGCATGTCAGCCAGGCGAGCTTGAAAGCTTTATTGCCGTGGATTTCTTCTGTGATAAGAAGAATATTTGGACCTTACTTCCTTCAGATCAAGGCCGGCTCCCTCTGAGCATAAGCTATTCTGAATGATTAAATAGGCAGTGGTTTTTTATTCTTCTCTGCAGAATCTTTCCAAAAGCAGCATCCTATAAAGAAGAGGCAAGTGCTCGTTGCCGTAGAAGGTATTTGTGACAGCAGCCTTTGGCTGGAGTAGTCAGTGTTGAGTGCCCTGCTTTGTGTCCTGCTCTGAGGGGATCTAAGTGCATGAATTCTTCTGAGAAATGTCTGAATGGAGAGAACCTGTGGTAGATGCCGGCCCTCCTGGGGTTAGCCTTTCTTGGTTTCCTAGCAGCCAGCCTGTTGCCATGATGTTAAGTTACCCAGGCAGCAGATCCATTGCCCTGTGGAATGTATGCACTGATTATTGGTGCTGGGAAGCTGCTCGTATTTTCTGTTATCCTTTTTTTGGCAGCTAGACTCCAAACAGTATTTAGTATGTGTTACTTAAGATATTTACAAGGAAGAACAATGGCTAAAATACTAAGGCTGATTGTTTTAACACCTAGAGCATATAAGATACACCTTCTAGGAAAGGTTGTCCCCTTCATTCTGAGACTGTTTTTGAAAATCTTTGGTAATTATATTGTGTATGTGGGCTTTTAAATATCCTCAGTGGAGGTAAGCCATATAAGACTTGTTATTTGGGGACTATTCTGGTGAGTGAGATAGATGATTAAGTTTGTATTTAGTTAGGCTTAGGTTTGACTGCAGACAACAGAGAGCTAGAGTAATAGTGGCTTAAATATGATAGAACTGTCCCTACCCTTTGCAGGAAGTTCAGGAACCAGGCAGTGCGCTGGTTCTGCTTCCAGAAGAACTGAGACTTCCCCTTCATGGTCCTTCACAAGTGCTAAAGATCCAGCCATCACACTTGTCTTTGAAGGTTTGATACTTCTACTGACATCACACTAGCCAGAATGTGATTTCGTGGCCAGATCCTGCCACCAGGGAGACTGGGAAATGTAGTTTTTGAATCTTGACAGGCATGTGTGTAACTAACTGTAGTTCTGGTCCTCTGGAAGGAATGGAGAATGGATATAAGGAGTAATTTGTGGTCTTGTAACCAAAGCCAAGTTCATCTATTGCATATGCTTAAGAGCCAATCACTGAGACCTCAGGTGTGTAGCAAGGGAAGGGTTCGTTTGAGAGCCAGCCAACCGAGGAGATGGGAGGGCAGCCCCCAAATCCGCCTCTCAAGAAGGGGCAGAGAACAAATTTGTTTATAATTATAGGGGTTGAGATTACATATATATATAGATGAAGGGGCAGGGAAACTTAACGACTATTCATGAGGAAAGATGGAGAATGTGCACTGAGCAAACAAATATTTCCCATGTTCATTTCAGAGTGGAGACAAAAAATTAAAATGAGGCTTAATTGGGGTCCTGACATCAGGAGGTCCTCATAGGACAAGGAGGGGGGCTATGTGCATGCTCCAAGATTCCGTATAACCTGGATGAGGTCCTGGGCTCCTTATCTCAGGTAAGGAATGCAGGCCCTTGCTTGTTCCATTGGCCAAAACCTGATGATCAGTGACCTTCAGCCCCGGCCTCTGCAGGGATCGCTGGTGGATTTGTTGGTACGTCTGAAAAGGAACAACAGTTGATTTGGGAGACACAGGTCTTTGAAAAACAAGCTTTAAACTTCCTGATAGTTTGAATCTCATTAACCTGATGGAATATAGTTTCAGTTTCTGCCACATTGGATGGTGATAGTTCCCTGAAACTGGTGGTTTCTGCTTTTTTCTGCCTTTGAAGGTAACCTGGGAGAAAATGTACCACAGTATAAAAATTAGAGGGGCGCCTGGGTGGCTCAGTCAGTTAAGCATCCGACTTCAGCTCAGGTCATGATCTCACGGTTCGTGGGGTTCGAGCCCCGCGTCAGGCTCTGTGCTGACAGCTAGCTCAGAGCCTGGAGCCTCTTCGGATTCTGTGTCTCCCTCTGTCTCTGACCCTTACCTGCTCATGCTGTTTCTCTCTCTCTCTTTCAGAAATAAATAAAAACATTAAAATTAAAAAAAATTAGAACGTGCATGCCCTCTGTTGGTGGTGCTTCCCCTCAAGTCCATCATTAACAGTTATGTGTACAGTGGACTGAGCTTTGTGGGTGCTGGGCGCCCTTGGTCCTTTCTCTACTTTCTCATTGATTTTCACAGAATTCCTGAGAAAGGGGCGCTCTTGTCCTCCCCCTCCCCCAAATGTTTTGGAGATAATTGTGGCAAAAGTACTTGTCCAGGTCTTGGCTTTAGTAGACACCCCCCACCCCCCCAAGGGCAGCGATCATGTTGTCTTAATGCCTCCTCACCCTTCCAGAAAAGGACAGGTTTTAAGGGTGCTTTCCTTTATTTCTTTTTTTAAATGAGCGGGGGAGGGGCAGAGAGAGAGGGAGACAGAGAATCTGAAGCGGGCACTGTGTTGACGACAGAGCCTGATGTGGCGTTTGAACCCACTAGCTGTGAGATTATGACCTGAGCCAAAGTCGGACCCTAACCGACTGAGCCACCCAGGTGCCCCTTAAAGGGGTTTTTCTATAGAAAATGGGTTTCAGAAATAATTCGAACTATGGCAGCTATATCAGGATTGCAGGGAAATTAGCCTGTAGCTCCAGAGTCATGAATTACTAAGAGTATTTCATCTGTCGAATTTTTATTTTTTAAAATTTTATCATTTATTTATTTATTTATTTATTTACTTATTTGAGAGTGTGAGCAGGGGAGTGGCACAGAGAGAGGGAGAGAGAATCTTAAGTCCCATCATGGGGCTTGATCCCAGGAACTGTGAGATCATGACCAGAGCTGAAATCCCCTCATCTGTGGTATTTTTAGTGCCTTGCTGGGCACCTCTCATTCCTGCTCATGCAACACTTTTTTTTTTTTTTTAGCACCTCTGTACATAGTATCAACTCCTGGGCTGCTTATAGTGCAGCCTGTTTCACTCTGTGACTGACTGCCCAACAGCTTCTGAGGTTTTGGGATGCAGCTCTTTAAGCCTTTGAGCTGCCAGTTAATTACTTGATGAAATGCAGAGCAAACCAACAGAAAGGCCTGATTCTGCTATCTGCGGGAGCAAGTATATTGGGCAAGGTAGTGGATCTGAGGAAGGCCTGCTGTTGCTACTATAGGTGATGATGATGGTGATGTTTATAGCATGCCAGCTCCTTATTTTACAGTTATTGGTTAATTTTTACAGACTCCCAGGAGTACTAGCAGTAGGCCCATTTTGCAGATTGGAAGACTGAGGGCTTAAGGTCACCTGACTAGAATTGGTGGAGCCGTGATCTGAACCCTTGACTGATTTCAAAGCCAGTGTGGTAGGGGAGTTGAGATATGTGGATAAAGTAAAACGCCAGAGAGATGGTGGTGAAGGCATGATGCCTGGGAGATGTATGCCGGTAGTTGAGAATGCATAATGATGCTATCTAGATTCTCAGCAACAATCCAGTGACTCCAGTAGTTGCATCTTCATTGTATAGACGAACAAGCTCAGGACAGGGATTTGCTGAAGGTCATTTGGGTGGTACTTGAGGCGGATCTTGTTTTCAGTATCTGACGTTTGAAAATCATTTAATTTAAACGGGGACGTCAGTTACCTTAGAGGTCTCACTTTCTAAGCTCAAGATTTAGTTTTTTTGTAAGAAGCCATCACACCTAAAACACATGGCTCTGGTGAGTTCTCTTTCCCTGCCTCCCAGGCCCACCAAAGCTTTTTCTGATGAGACTCTACAGCTGCCACAAAGCCCGTTTCTGGTGTAGCTCACGGCAGCCATTCTCAGTACAGTAAAATTCCATTGTAGCCTTTTTTTATAAGTGACCTCCATGTGGAGTTGTTTAGAATGTGTCTATTTTCTTCTAGGCCTGGGGAGTAAAAAGGAACACCCATCTCTTTGCTAAGAAAATACAATGGAAGTTTTGTGTCTTAAAACAAAACAAAGCCTATCTTTCCTTAATAAAATGAAACTTGCCTGTGGGATTTTAGTCTCTCTGAAGTGATAATTTCTTTAATATCAGTTTACCAGCCTTTTGTCTTTGGGGGCTCAAATGCCAGGCCTTGGAGCTGAGAGAGGTTTAGTGCTTGGTTTGCCCTGAGGAGTGTTTGTGTCTTAATATGGTATATTTATAATCAGAACTCTTCAGGAGGCCAGGCACACATTCTGAGAGCTTTCTTAGAGTTCAGCATATTGCCTCAGGAGGAGAGAGTTTGGGGGCGCCGGGGTGGCTCAGTGGGTTCAGTGCCGACTTTGGCTCACGCTGATCTCACGGTCTGTGAGTTTGAGCCCCGAGTAGGACTCTGTGCTGACAGCTCAGAGCCTGGAGCCTTCTTCAGATTCTGTGTCTCCCTCTCTCTCTGCCCTTCCCCTGCTCACAGTCTGTCTCACTCTCAAACATTAAAAACAACAACAAAAAACCTAGGTGTAGAGAAGAAACTTGATATTTGGGAGCAGAGTGTGGGAGAATGAGAATAGAGATGAAGGCTTTGCTGGGAACATGTTTTGAGAAATAACATCAGAAAGCGGTTTAAGGTGATATATTGCTTGTGTATACACACTGAAAGTGTTATTTGCCTCATTCTTACAGGAGTGAAGATGTGTAGCCCTGAAAGGACTTGTCCCTGTTCAGCACTCAGAATTTTTCTTATACGGAATTCCTTGTAGGCTGGGTATTTGGTTTCTGCTTGGTTGCTTCTGCTTTTGGACAGGTCATCACCTAACGAGGCTCCCCATTCCCTTCCCCTACCTCGAGCTGTGGTCTGCTTCTCTTAACCTCCACCCATTGCTCTGAGGTCTGGGTCCGAAAGCACACAGAGCAGATCCGCTACCATGTGATAGCTGGCCTTTCCCTATGAACATGACTGTTTCCTGGAAACCGTCTCCCAGCTGGACACCTGCAGCCTTCTAGGGGACTCGAGTGGTGTCACGTGCCCCCGCCTCCTGACCTGCCATGCTTGTCACCCTCTCCTGGGAAGCAGAGCACACAGCTGTGTTCTGCCCTTCCTGGGGCCTGAGCCCCGCCGCCGGTCAGCGCGCCCGCGGCTGCGGCATCTGACCGCCACCTCCCTCCTTGTGCTGTTCGCATCTAAGTTTTACACGGAGCGTCCTCTCCATAGCTGTCCTTTTGGGATCTTTCTGTTGGCTTCTCTCTCGGCCCTGCTGCCTTCACTTCCTACTTGGAAGACTGGGAATAGCTTTCCATTCCGGCGAGGTGCCCCATTGTCTGAATCTCCCACCTCCTTTTCGGTTGTGCCACACGACGCCTGGTTAAGACACGGGCTGGAGCCGTGGCCCACATCGTGGGCTTTCACCTAGGCGCGGGCGAGCCGCCTGAGGTCTGTCTCCATGGGCTGGCTTCTGAAAAGACTAAGGAGAGTTCTCTCCCTTGGAATGTTCGGGAATCCCCCTTCCCCTCTCAGCCAGTTTTTTGTATCTCCCTCTGTCTGGGGCCCCTTCACATTTCTTTGTGGAGAGGCCTCCTCCCGCTCCCCAGGCGGGTTAGTACTTTTGCTGCCCCAGGGCTCTCATTCCTTGTGTCGCTGTTTTTTGTTTCCCCCTTTGGGTGTCCATACCTCTCGTGTAGGAGCCCAGAGCCTGTCCGCCCATTTTGTTCCTCTACCCGAGTGCGCTGTACCCCCAGGCAGAGGAGTCTGATGGACCTGCCTTCGGCTTTGTTGTTTCGCTGCTGGGGTAGAGAAAACCTGGCTTGTGTTCGTAGCCTCCCGTCCACAGCTGGGATCCCTGGACAGGTGGATGGCCTGAGAGCTCCCTGAAATACAGATGCGTTTTCCGGGAAAAGGACTTCTGTCCCACAAGTGTTGTGACCCACCGTTTGGTTCGCTCACAGGGGACCAGCTCCTGAAATAAGCACCCGGACCTTGGCAGGTGGCTCACGGGCATCGGCATCACCTGCGCCTGCCATCCTGAGCTCACACGGTTGTGAGCATACACTGGGTCATTTTAGGACATCAGCTTTGTTGTATACCACAGACCGTATTTATAATTTGTGTTTTGAAAAAATTGGGCTTTATGTTGGAGGTACATGGGAATGTCTTACTGAGAATTTAATTCCTAGGAGTTGGGAGTTGCGTTTCATTTCTCTGTGTCCATCGAATCTTTTTTTAGGCGTGATTTTGATGGCTTGATAGGCCTACCTGATTGGGTAGCGTACCAGTGCATACCTTTTACTTCTAAAAGCCCTGAGGTGGGCCACTGAGTGAGAGTACCTGTTGAGATTGGGTTTTTGTTAGCTGGACCAATCTCAGATAACCAACTGCCCAAGGCTGTTTTTCTGTCCAGAACAGTTTGGTCAAAGCTGGTAACAGAGTTATCTTGGCAAATGGTTACTGTTTCAGGTTCCTAGAAGGAATAAAGAAGCCATAAAGGGTTCTTGCCTCTTGGAGCCTGTGATAGTGCATTCCTTTCTTGAAGCCTGATACATTTTGGCGTAGTCAAGCCCTGGCTGGGATGATTGGAGAAAACCCCCTAGTTCTACTGACTGGGTTTTGAGAATGGAGGGTGGTGGTCAGGGCTTCTGTAGGGAAGGCTGCTCGCTGGCTCTGGCGTGCTGATGTCCAACCTCTTTCTGGCCTGCCTGTGTGTCACAGTGCATTCCTTTGCCTAGAGGCTCATTTTGTAGCTTCCTGTTATTTTTCCGTCTCTTTTCTCCCAGTTAGAGGTAGAACCAGTTTGTCTATCTTGGGTGCCTTTCAGGATTCCCCAGGGCCCAGTGCCTGGAAGGAGCATGGGAGGTTCTGCTGGGACCTGCTGGGCTACGTGTGCTGTCTCTGACTGCCACACTTCTCATAGCCCTGACCCTTGTGACACAGCTAGTTCCCAGACCTACAGCTGAGGGCTACCTCAGCCTAGCTTGGCCACAATATAGGTACTAAACGTTTGTGAGCCATCTGAGGATTAGTGTGTACTGTTTTGAATCTGGTGCATGTTTTCCTATGGAAACCAGAGTCCAAGCCAGTGGCTTTTGGAATGTGGCTAGTTCAGTTGAGTTCATCACCTAGTGATGGATGTGATTTATGCCGCCAGGAGGCATTGAAGGCTATAACCTGGGCAAGAGATTCATCATTCAGTTGCTGGTGTCTGAAAGGGTGCAGATAATCTGGCTTGAACTTTTTGGGGACCTGTGACTCAGTCTTTGTGTGACTAGTTTGTGGACTACAGCTTTGGTTGAAAAGCTAGTAATAACAGCACTTCATTGTCCCCTGGAGGGAGAGTACCTACCAACCTACAGTCTTTGTGTACTGTGTGTTACATGTCTGCAGAATTACTGTGCCTTCTCATAGGGCTCACAGATGGAAGCAAAGTGCCGCATGACCCCTGAGGTTCTCAATGTATTTTGTAGGTGGTTCTGGGATTGCCTCCTCAGTCCTGGCTACATGTTTCCTGTGTTTGCCGAGTCGGCCTCCTGCACCTTCATGCATCTTTGTGTAGACTTGTTTTTTAGCTGATTGGTTGGTAGAGGTGACCTTCCAAAGTGAAGGTTACTGTAGCCCTGTTTTAAGAAACATAGGTATTCTTATTTTTCCTTTTTGATATATCATTTTTATATTTAACAGCCACATAATTTTTTCAGATTATCTCTTCTCTTTTAGTAATGTGAATTACATTTAATAAATATATTTATGCATATCCTATTTTGCCTCTTGGATTGATGTATATCCTTAAAATGTATTTCTAGAAGTGGATTACTTTTTGAAGAGGGACTTTTTGCCCCCAGTTTTTGAAATATGTTACTAAGAAGTCCTTACCAGTCACACTTAGCCTTACAAATGCATCTTTTACTACAAATGTGTTACTTTTTTTAAAAAATTTCTTTAACGTTTATTCATTTTTGAGACAGAGCATGTGTGGAGAAGGGGCAGAGAGAGGGAGACACAGAATCGGAAGCAGGCTCTAGGCTCTGAGCTGACAGCACAGAGCCTGATGCGGGGCTTGAACTCACAAACTGCGAGATCCTGACCTGAGCTGAAGTCGGATGTGTGACCGACTGAGCGACCCAGGCGGCCCTACAAACTGCCACTTTTCCCCCATTGGCTGATTTAACTTTTAAAATATGGTGCCTGCCTTCTGTAGCCTGCATTTCTTTGGTCCTGGGTGATGATGTACTTTTCTTGCGTTTTCCCCTAATCTCATTTCTGTGCATGTGACTCCTGCCTCAGCGCTTTTTTCATTACCACAGCAGAAGCAATGTTGTTTTGTGCACCTGGTTTTGAGTGCACACATGTTCACTGTGTGATACCAAAGTGGATTATGTAGTTTTCTTCATTAGTAAACTTGTTTATGTGCAAATATGCACAAAGTTAGATTTATAAAATAGCCCTTTTTCTATAACATTAAGAATCATTGTTTTTTGTAATAAGGATACGAATCTTATTTTCTTTATAGATTAAAAAAGGAGTTTTTCATTCTGTATTTTTTAATTTTTTTTTTTTTTTTTTTTGAGAGAGAGCACAGTGGGGTGCAGAGAGAGAGAGAGACAGACAGACACACAGTCTGAGGGAGGCTCCAGGCTCTGAGCTGTCAGCACAGAGCTTGATGCGGGGCCCAAACCCACAAACAGTGAGATCATGACCTGAGCCAAAGTCGGATGCTTAACCGACTGAGCCACCCATGCGCTCCATTCTGTATTTCCTTCTATAATTAAATCCTGTGATATCTTTTATTACTTCATGGAAAAAATTTTAGGTTATAAAGATTAAAAAGCCTGATGCTGTTTAAAAATAGTTTGAGAGGAGAGGTGCCTGAGTGGCTTAGTCAGTTGAGCATCTGATTTTGGCTCAGGGCATGATCTCATGGCTCATGAGTTTGAGCCCTGTGCGGGGCTCGGTGCTGACAGTTCAGAGCCTGGAGCCTGCTTTGGATTCTGTGTCTCCCTCTCTCTCTGCCCCTCCCTTGCTTGTGTGCTTGCTTGCTCTCTCTCAAAAATAAATAAAGATAAAATCGTGTGAGAGGATAAAAGCAAACCAGATAAATCAGTCTCCACCCCGCCCTGTGACTTAGCCTGACGTAGATGGTCACACAGTGTCCTGCCTGGACCTGGTGGTGCCATACGGTCTGCGGGCCCTGCGGCGGGGTGAGGGGCCGAGCCGCCATCCAGCTCCGTGCCCGGGCTGGCCCTTGACCGTGGGTAGGGGCGAGAGGGAGGCCACCTTCTCATCATGCTGCTGTGTCTTTTAGCTCTAGCCGGCCCTGTCCTAGGGCTGAAGGAATGCACCAGGGGTTCGGCGGTGTGGTGCCAGAACGTGCGGACAGCGGCCGAGTGTGGGGCTGTGAAGCACTGCCTGCAGACCGTCTGGAACAAGCCGACGGTGGTGAGTGCCGTGGCCGCCTTTCTCCATCTCTGCATGTGCGCGGCCGCCCTCTTTAGCACAGTGGAGGCGACTCTAAGGGAGGTTTAGGTTCTGCTCCCCCAGGTCACTCAGTCGGCTAGTGGTGGCGAGAAGGATGTGCGTCCCGAGCCGCCTTCTGGGCCTCTGTGTGCGCCCCATGCGGCTGCTGGCGACGAGGTGCCGGCCGGCTTGGCTTCCGGGCCCTGCGCGGCCGCCCCGGACACAGCTCCATCCGTGGTCACCCAAATAAGTCAGTGCTGAGCTTCTGAAATCCTTCCCCCCTTTTTGGTATTTTCTCTCTCTCTGCCTCTCTGACAGGCAGATCACAGATTAAGACCCTGGAGCCTAGTAGGTTTTTATTTTTAGCCATAGCCAAACTGGAAAAGAATCTGCTAGGTAGGTGTGTGTGTGTGTGTGTGTGTGTGTGAGAGAGAGAGAGAGAGAGTGAGAGAGTATGTGAGAGAGGGAGAGGGAGACAATTCAGTTTATTTTTATCCTGCTTAAATTAAAAAAATTTCCCCTAGCTTTTTGAGATAATTGACATACAACATTGTGTAAGTATAAGGGGCACAGTGTGCTGATTAGATACATTTATATTGCAACATGATTGCCACCACAGCATTAGCTAACATGCTTATCCTTGAGTCCGTGGGTCATTTCAAAAATCCATTTTGTATATGTATATATGCAGTATACTGTTATCCTTAGGAGAGTTCAAGTAAGTACTTCTGTGTTTAAAGGAAGAGTGGACATCAGGCTCATAAACAAAATGGGGTGTTGTTTCTGCTAGCTTTGCTGTGGATAAGTTATTTCTGCATTTCAACTTCTTCATACTTGAAAGTGTTGCATTTCACTTGTGCATTCAATAAGGTAGACATTAGTCATGTATGATGATTTAGGTTTAAATTAAAATTTCAGGGGTGCCTGGGTGGCTCGGTCAGTTGAGTGTCTGACCTTAGCTCAGGGCATGATCTTGTGTTTTGTGAGTTCGAGTCCTGCATTGGGCTCGCTGCTGTCAGCTGTCAATGGAGCCTGCTTTAGATCCTCTGTCTCCCTCTTTCTCTGCCCCTCCCTTGCTCACATGTGAGCTCTCTTTCTCTCTCAAAAACAAATAAAACATTTAAAAATAATTAATTACAAATGCAGTGTTTCATCTGCGCTAGCCACTTTTCTGGTGCTTGGTAGTCACATGGGGTTAGCTTCTGTATTGGATCCTGAAAATTGTAGAGTATTTCCATTATCATAGTAATTTCTTCAACAAATAGATTTTTTGCTCCCGTTTTTTTTTTTTTTAAATATGGAATGCTTCATGAATTTGCGTGTTATCTTGTGCAGGGGCAGTGCTAATCTTTGCATCATTCCAGTTTTAGTATGTGTGCTGCTGGAGCGAGCACAGTGCCACGGGGTTTCCATCTAACTGGTGTTAAGTATAGCGTCTGACCGTGGGGCCCCTCGCATGGGGCATGCTCTGAGATGCCAGAGTGCAGGTGCAATCTTGGTGGGACACGAGCCCCCTCGGAGACCGGGCTTTGCTGGCCACACAGTGTGCCTGAGGCACCTCCTGCGGTGCAGGCCACGTTGGACTGCGTGGAGTTCCACATTTAAAACTCGTTATCAATAGCCTCTAGTGCTGCTTCATTAAGAGAAGTACAATTAAAAACACTGTTCTTCGAGAAATAGTTTTTTAAAATTAGTTTTTAAATATAAGTTGGTCAAGTTGGTTTCCATATGACACCCAGTGCTCATCCCAACAAGTGCCCTCCTCCATGCCCATCACCCTTTAGAAACAGTTTCTAAATTCACGGGAACACTATCCTCTGTGGCCAAAATTACTTTTTGATTTGGTTTCTGTTTTACTTCTCTTGTTTTTAATACGGCTCCCTCTTTTCAAATCCAGCGTGTCAAGGGAGGACTTTAGCTTCTTTCTCTTTTGCTAGGACCGTCTCCTGGATGCCTTAGTCTCTCTTGGATGGCCCCATGCACGGGATTAGCCTTACGTCCAGAGGTTCAAACTGATTCCTTTAAAATATGGCTAAGATCCCAGGTGTTTCTTCATCTCACCCAGATATGTTAGTTCCTTCCCTCTTCCTGGGTTGAAAATTAGTTGGCTTCAATTGAGAAGGAAGCTCCTCACAGCCTTTGAGAACCAACTAGAAGTTCTGTGTCCTCGGCCAGGTGAGGCCCTAGGTGCCCAGGCTTATCAGAAGACCAGTGTGATGCTTCTAAGGTCTGGGCTGGCAATGTGGCTTCCACTTGAGTGTAGCAGCGCCTGGGAGGTGGAAGGTAGATTGAGCCCCAGGATCGAGCCGGCGTCTGGCTGGGCTTCTCTGCTCCACCCCCTTTTACTCTGTGTAAATGATATTGACCCCAGATGACTGGTTTTGTCTGATTTCTGCTGCTGCCATTTTCACCTTCCCGAGCCTCAGTTTCCTTCCAGAGCTGTTGTGAGCAATAATAATGCGATTTGGCCGGTGCCAGGTGTGCTGAGTAAGGTACTGAGGGGTGGAGGGTACAGGAAAAGGGTGTTTTTCCTGTAAAAGCACGGAGTATTCTGGTCAGTCCCGCCTGATCCTTGCCCTGGGGCGTCCCTATGCTTCTCATCTAGGCTGGGGACCCGGATGTGCCAGTATGTCAGATGTCCCTGGTTAGATCTAATAGGACGGAGGCCCAGGGGACTTTCCAGCTGTGTCGGGTGTGAGTTACAGCCTACAAATACGGCTCTCTCCCTTGTGTTCTTTTCTCCTAGAAATCCCTTCCCTGCGATATATGCAAAGATGTCATCACTGCAGCTGGGGACATGCTGAAAAACAATGCCACCGAGGTGAGCTGCCATGAGTATGTGTGAGCAGTGTGAGCAGTGACCGTGTGCACCCACCTCCTAAAAGAGCTGTGTGGTTTTGGGGGTCTAACAAGGAGTGGTCAAAGCCCGGGTGGGAAGTAGTTTAGGTCTTGTGAGCCACATAACTTTTGTAACATAGTATTTTTCTTTTTCCCCCAACCCTCATCCCTTAAAAATGTGAAAAAACCATCCTTAGCTACAGGCTATATGGAAACAGACTGTGAGCTCTAGCTTGCTGACCCCGGCGGCCTAGGTGTTCAACGCCCAGGCTTGATGGGAACTTTTGTATTGCTGGTCGCTACCTGTAGGTCTGTTTTGGCCATCTCTGGTTACAAGTCCCTGTGCTCAGGAGACTGCAGGTCAAGGCGGTTGTTGTTATTTTGAGGGATGTTTGCTCTTGGCCTGTTTGTCTGATGGAGCTACGGCTGCCCGCTGGCCCTCTCCCAAGGCTCTTCCCCTTCCCTGAAGCTGCTGTTTCCTGGGGGTGGGGCGTGGGGAGGGCAGCTGTGCTCGAAGCCATCTGCAGAGCAGATGCACATCCTGACCTGGCCCCTGTCCGTTTCCCTTTAGCAAGAGATCCTCGTGTATTTGGAGAAGACCTGTGACTGGCTGCCTAACCCGAACTTGTCTGCCTCGTGCAAGGAGATGGTCGACACCTACCTCCCAGTCATCCTGGACATGATTAAAGGACAGATGGTACATGGTGGAGAGTAGAGTCGTGAGGGCACTTCCGGGGCCTGGGGAGGTGCCAGGCCAGAATAGAGTGGTTAGAGTGGAAAGTCTTTTCATGGATTTGCCCCTAGCTTGTTCCTACTGTTCTGACTTCCAAGAGGGCTTGGGCCCAGTGGAACACTCTGCTTGTAACTTTCAAGGGTTGGGATGGGTGCAGGAAATGGGAACTTGCAGAGTACTGAAGGAATTGTAAACTGGTCACACTGATGTGTGCCCGTTGGTAACTTGTGTCAGATCTTCAGCTCTCACTTTGAGTATGCAATTCATTTCATTTCTGTGATTTTTATCCCAAAGAGTAATTCAGGGAATGTCCTAGTAGGCTCTGCTTTCATTCAAATAATCATTCACTCTGCATACACCATGTGCTTCCTGTTGGATTTTCAGCAGCAAACAAGGAGCCGGGTCTGTGGAATTTGGAAAGACCCTAAGAAAGAAGAGGTGCTCAAAAAATAGGGCCAGAGGGGTGGAAGGGTCCTGAGACTGGACCAAGGTTTCTGTGAGGATGGCAGGGGTCACACCGTACAAGGCCTTTTAGGCTCTATTTAAGGACTGCAAGTGCAGTAGGAAGCCCTTGGGAAGTTCAAGGAGAGGCAGAGGTGTGACACGGTCATAGGTGCCTCTTTAAAGGGTTTGGTCTGGGTCCTACCGGTTGGGAGTTGGAAGCGGGGAGGCTGGCGGGACAGTCCGGTGTGAGAGGTCAGAGAAGGTGGACAGAGGTGCATTCTGTCTCAGAGGAGAAAGGGACTGGACCTGCTGAGAGGAGGGACGGGGAGGAGTGAGGCATGCCCTCCGGGTTGCTGGCTGGAGCTGCTGGGGGGGCCGGGGGGCCATTTGCTAATGTGGGGATGGGGAGGGGAGCAGTGGTTCTGTTTGACACACCTGTGAGTGGGGTGTGTGGGTGTGAACCAGGCCCCCAGGTGAGGACAGGACTCCGGCACCAGGTGGCAGTTTTGTCTTCCTCTGGGGAGACATTTCCAGCTGACTGACTGCTTTCCTCACAGAGCCACCCTGGGGAAGTGTGCTCCGCCCTCAACCTCTGCGAGTCCCTTCAAAAGCACCTGGCAGAACTGAATCACCAGAAACAGCTGGAGGCCAACAAGATCCCGGAACTGGATGCGGCTGAGGTGGTGGCTCCCTTCATGGCCAATATCCCTCTCCTCCTCTACCCTCAGGACGGCCCCCGCAGCGAGCCCCAGCCCCAGGTGAGACAGGAGATCCTGTCTAAGGGGCCCGCCCTGCTGACTGGGAGAAGAGCCCTGAGAGGGGCGGGACGTGTGTGTTCTCTAGCTGGGGACATACTCCTTCATTTGATCTGCAGCAAGACAGCCACCTTTCAAACGGTTGTGTCATGGAGGGTCTGAGGGATGGGGGATATTTAAAGTATGCCAAGCCTTCCTCTCTGTTCCAATGAAATTTGATTGAAATCAATATGCAATTGATTCTAAGCCTGTTGATAATTTCAGAGCCTGTAGAAACACAGAGCTGGAGTGCCAGGCTGGCTCAGTTGGGTGGAGCGTACTGCTCTTGATCTTGGGGTTTGTGAGTTCGAGTCCCACATTGTTTGTAGACATTACTTAAAAAAAAAAAAACAAAACAACTTTTAAAAACCCACAACTGTTCAGGAAGTCACTGCCTGGTGCTGTGGTCGTGAACACATAGGACAGTTCCTTGGGAATTTGAATCCTCTTACTTATCATAGTAGCATGCAGTGTTTGCAGCCTGACACCCACTCCCAACTGCCCATCAACCCTTGTCTCTGTAGGCTGGTGGGGACGTTTGCCAGGACTGTATCCAGATGGTGACTGACATCCAGAATGCTGTCAGGAACAACGCCACCTTTGTGGAGGCCTTGGTGAACCATGCCAAGGAGCAGTGCGACCTCCTGGGGCCTGGCATGTCCGACATGGTGAGCCTTATCTCATGCGTGGGAGGATGTTCTGGGCTCTGGAGATAGGAGTGGGGGAGCCAAGAAAAAGCCCGTTCTTGACTTAACCATTTTAAGTTCCAGCCCAGCGGCTTTGAGGAAGAGATTGTTTAGACAACTCTTGTTTTCCTTTTTCCCAGAAAAGCGTCTAGAATAGTTGGTAGGTACTTAAGTACTTTATTGGTTAGTCAAATTTGTGTACCTAACAAAACACTTAGAATGAAATAGCATAAGGAGACCACTTTTGTGAAGAACTTTTTCTCCTCCCTGTCACCGTATGTGTAAGGAACAACATTAGAATCCTTTATGACCCTGGTTTTAGAAGCCTCGCTATGGTGTATTCCGAGCTGGAGGTGTGCCTTCCCCACAGCCAGTGGGCTTGTTGTCCCTGATAAGCCATGCTGCTGGCTTGCAGGAAATCCACCTGGGATGCCTTCCTTAGCTTGCTGCATGTTAGTCCGGCAGGCTGAGAAACTCAAGTTTTTAGATTCTTAAAGGGTTTCATTTCTTGGACCCTGTTCACATTAACCACATTCCTATGACCTCGACAAGTAAAGCCAAAATGCTAGTTTTGTATCCAGCAACTGAAAAGCCCTTAGGGAAGCTGGTTGTAATAACTCCCTGGGTCTAGGATCTAGAGCAGCCTTCCTGGGTAGGAATGACTGGTTCTGGGAGCTGTGGGTTCTTTTCTGTTGGGAGTCTTTGGCCTCATTGAAGTATCTTTGCATATCACAGTCTTACTTGGCCTCCCCAGTCCAACCCTGTGTGAGGGGCTGCCCTGTTTCCCTTGGTTTTCTCACTGTGGAGGCACCCCAGTGTGACCAGAGCTATTCTAGGAAGGTCTACAGGAAATAACTAGATGTGTATGAAAGTAGGTGTGCTGAAAATCATTATAACTTAAATCTCCTGGGTTTTACCTTTAGAATCTTGCCGGGGAATGTGTGAATGGTTTGAAAAGTCATTTTACGTTCGTAGTGGCGTGTCTGGTAGCCATGTTCAGAATTGGGCCTGAGTACTTGCTCTGAGACCTTGGGGCAATTTGGGCTGTAGAAGGAGATCGGAGGACCTTTTCTCTAAGGGCCTTTGGGACACATTTTCAAAACCCCTCTTGCACACCTTTTCCCATAACGTACAAGGTAAGCAAACAGCCATTTTTATCTCAGACGTGTGTAAGGCGGCTCTACTCTTGGAAACTTGCTTCATAGTTACCTGTTGACCTTGTTGGAAATGCTGGTGTTTTGCTGTGTTATTGCCGCAGGTAGTGTCACTGACCACCTGTTTGTCTCTCCCTAGTGCAAGAACTACATCAACCAGTATTCTGACATTGCTGTCCAGATGATGATGCACATGGTAGGTGGCAGGGGAGGCCCCCTGTGAGCATTCTTTGTCTCTAACTCTGTGATTCCCAGGATTTTTGAAAATTACATGGTTTAGTTTCCCTTTTCCCCTTCAGATAATGAATTGGGTCAAAATGAACCTTCTTCAACCAGCAGATTCTCTACCTGCAACCCAGTACTCCCTCCCCTTTACCTTCTGCAGCCAGGGAAAAGGCTGAGGCACCTCAGCCCCCGGGACTGCCCTGGTGGCTTCCTGGTGATTTGTTTGCCTGTGCGTACATGAGCTGGCCATCAGATTTCTGGTATCTGCCTTTCACCCTGGGGCCGGTGGGAAGAGTCTGCTACGCGGCAGCTGGAGTTGGCGGGTGCGGGGAAACCCGCCCCCCACAGCTGGTCCTGCACTCTGCAGCAGTGTTAGCTGTGGCTGCTGCCTCACCTCCTAACTCCTGCACTTGCTTCTGATGCTTCTGGGCGGTTTGGGCATCCCTCCATTACTAGAGGTAGAGAATCCTGAGCGTGCACAGGAGCTAGCTATCTCCATGCAGAGAACTGCTGTCCGAATCAGGGTGGTGGTATTCTTAAATTGGGAGCATGCCCTGGCTTCCTGAGAGCTAAGCTGGTGGAGTTGAGGGGATGGGTTGTACTTTCTCTCCATCCTGCTGACTTTGTGTGGAGATTGACCCATGGTCCTTGAGTTTGTTCTCCAACCAGGGATCAGCAAACTGTGGCCCACCATGTGTTTTTGTAAAGTTCTGCCGGACACAGTGATGCGCATCCCATTTTGTGCGGCAACAACAGGGTGGAATAGTTGAGTCCTCACCTCCTGGAACGCGTCCAAGATTGGCTCTGCGGCCCTGCGGTAATTGCTCAGGGACTCCGTTCAGGCACTGGGATTATGACAACATGCCTTGTTCTAAAATAGTTTTGAGAGGCAGCTCACCAAGATCTGGAGCTAGAATAGGAAATAAATAAGCCTTTGATTTGACTCGATCTGGTTAAGTGCTTCCTCATAGCTGACTGGAAAAATGTCCTCATGATAAAAATTTTACCGCATAGACATCTTTTGAAAGTGTGGGTAATACTTCCCAAATCAAAAATCATTTGTGGTTTAAAAAAAATAGCAGTGGGGTCATATGGTTATATAGTGCTTCACACTTTATATTTGCTCAAAAATGTATTGGCCACTAAACATTCTGATACGAGATGATTTTTAAGTGGCTGCATAACCTGTTGGGGGTAGAACATAATTTATGTAACCAGTCCCCTTCGGATGTTTAGGTTGCTTTGAGGTTTGCTTTTGGGATCAAGAGCGTGATGAGCACCCTTACAGTTAGACAGATAGGCTGATCCCAGGGCTCCCTCAGTACAGAGAACTAAAATGGGAGTTGCTGAATTAGGGGATAAGGCTTTGGATCTGTTGCCGAATCGGCCTTCTAGCAGGGCATTTGGTGCCCTGAGGCCCAGGCGGCGGAGGGTGTGCTTCAGGACCCTGACCCTTCTGGGTGTATATTTCAGCACATGCCCCCGATGTGGGCACTCCTGTGTCTTGTCCCCTTCACTGTTTACCACCTGGGGGGAAGGCCCTGCAGACCTGGGGGGCTGAGGACAGCTCCTCATAACCTGGCATTTCCTGGGACCTGCCTTCCGGATTGTTGAGCATGATTCGGTGTGGTGGGAGCATGGGGACAGTGTACACATGACTGGACAGTGTGGTCTGTCCCTTGAGGGCCACAGTAGCTTTCAGGGCCGCCTGAAATAATAGGAACAAGGTAAGTTGCTGATTTGTGACAGTACGATTTCCCTGAACTTCTGGTGACACCCTTACAACCTTGGTTAACTGATGTTGTTTTAATTTTTTCTTAACTGTTGTGTCCTTACCTTTCTCTTATTTTCATCTCCGATTTCCTGTTTTTTTTCTTTTTTTTTTTTTTGTTCAACAGCAGGATCAGGTATGTGATGGGGGATCTGCTTGTAGTAGTGGTCTGCTGCTGCTTGTAGTTAATTTTGCTGTTTTTTTTTTTTTTTTAATGGCATGATCTGTGTTAATAACTAGGCTGGTGGGAGCTTCCGCATCTCTCCCCGGTGATTTGGAGGGGAGGGTCTCATCTCCCCTTCAGTGGGCCAGAAAAGGACTCCGGCAGGGCTTGGATTCTGGTTAGAAACCAGCACCCAGCTGGCCGTGTGCATGCCACCACTGCGATGACGTGGAACCATGGGTGACCCCGGAGATGCCTCAGTTTCCTAAATTGTAGGCCTGACTTCCAGTGGGATACCTTGGTTCTGTGATGACTGAGGGAGGATTGCATGTCTTCAGTCCTGTTTTTCTTCGCCCCAGAAATGCTTCTGCATGAGCAAATCATTTGCAAACAGTGAGCAGACTGTTTCCGTCTGTTGGATCCAGAGACTTGGAAATAATCTCTTGATCGTGGCTTCTGCCCCTCTGGGTGATGGGGTCCTGCAGATCCTAGAAGCATATTAGATGGCTCAAGAGCCAGGCCACTGGTGACATAATATGGGGACAGAGTCTCCAGACCAAAGTTACTGAGGCCGTACCTTCTTCTGAGCACGGCATCTCTCTGTAGGAATAAAGATTTTTCAAAGATATTTTGAAATCTAATGGGAGAGGACTTTTGCTGAAATACCTGCATTTTCACGGAGGCTGCCCCAGGGAGTTAGTAGAACAGAGCTCATCTGAGATAAAGCAGCCACACACCTCCTGAGTCTTGGTCTTTTTTTCAAAAAGCTTGCTGTGTCTTTGGCCCCATTCTCATTTCTCTACCCATTCTTAAAAGTGTGCCAAAGACAGGGTATTTAGGATACATTTCAGACTTCCCTAATCTTTCTTAATTCTGAAGACTTCTCGAAGCGAAAACAAGGTGACCGATAGCCACCGTCTAGCTCTTTTTGCCAAACAGCGCTCGTTTTAGCAGTCTTGTCCTGCTTTGTATTCGGTGGTGGGAGGCAGACGCTGTCAGGCCCAGGGCCCATTGCTGGTTGCATTTGGTTCACACAGTATACAGAGTGTATGTAACTTTCCTCCCTCTTGGTTATCAACATTGTGAAATGGTCAAGATGTCCAAATTACAAGTCCCCTGTGGTTTGCTCTCTGGATGGGAACGGGGGTCCATCTGGAGCATCTGTGACCTGAAAGAATTGATTGCTCTGGGGCCTTGGGTTTTTGTGTGTACTGTGTTTGTGCAGTTGTGAAGATAGAATTGGGTTTAATTTTTTTTAGTGTTTATTTTTGAGAGAGAGTAAGTGAGTGCGCACAAGTTGAGGAGAGGCAGAGGGAGAGAGAGGGAGGGAGACACAGAATCTACAGCAGGCTCCAGGCTCTGAGCTGTCTGTACAGAGCCCGCAAACTGTGAGATCATGACCTGAGCTGAAGTTGGTCAGCTTAACCAGCTGAGCCACCCAGGTGCCCAAGAATGCGGTTTCTAAAAAGCCAAGCATTTCTTCTGTAAATGGTCCTGCACTGAAGGATCAAGTGTGGGTTTATTTCCAGGATTTTTGGCTGTTAGTGTATGGGCACGGCGTTTCTTCCTCTAGAAGAACACGCAGCCCGTTTCCTACTGATAGTGAACCGGCTCGACCAAGAAACGGGTTCTAGAGCAGACCAGGTGTGTGCTTGGAGGAGGGTCTGACTGCCTGCGAAAGGGACCAGGCACCAGAAGTGTCTCGCTTTCCTGGGCGCTCTCTGATTGGAGCAGGGATGTGGTTCTGTCTACTCTCCCCTCAGCTTTGTGTGGCTGCCTCCCTGCGTGAAGCTGGTGCATCTGCACTCGTGGGGGTCCCTTCAGATTTAATGAGGAATCCTGCCTGTTGGCAGTCAGGCTTGACGCTGTGACCAGGGTGCTTCCCCAGCGCCTCAGCCTTTGTGTTTAGAGTGGAGCTGAGGGGTGTGGTGGGTGCAGGCCCGCATCTGACTGCTCTTTCTGTGCCTTCTTTAGCAGCCCAGGGAGATCTGTGACCTGGTTGGGTTCTGTGACCAGGTGAAGGAGATGCCCATGCAGACTCTGGTCCCTGCCAAAGTGGTCTCCGAGAACGTCATCCCTGCGTTGGAGCTGGTGGAGCCCATTAAGGTATCCGCTGTCACAGTCTTGTACCAGCCGGGGCTATGTGACGCCCAGGCCACGCCACATTGTACCACGTTCTGTGGGGCACGTGCTTTTTTGGTTCCCTGTTTGGCTGCTAAAGGTGTTTGAGTTTGAGGCCGTTCGTTAGTTTATGGCGTCCCTGTACTAGTGCAGCACCCCCCTCCCAGGCCTGAGTGCATTTGTTTCTTTAGTTACAAACCTGAGGGTTTCATGGGGTCACCCTGCACCTGTAGCACGTCTGACCTTTTCTAGTATGTCTGTGCCCCTCCACCCTGCCCCCCTGTCACCGCAGTGCAAACCCAGTATTCCCAGAACACCCCAGGGCTCATGCAGAAGCTTCGCGGCGTGCTGCCTTGCACGCATGGGTGTCTTTGCCTTGTTTCCCCCGCACCCTTCATGTGGTAAAGATCATCGTGTTCCAAAATCAGCTTTATTCATCACTTGCTACGGGTCCGGCAGGGTGTTAGAGATGGAGTCCCGGAACCGTTGACATGGAGTGGTGAACAGAATTGTCCTGGTGTTCATCCTAACGGGTCTGAGCCACGTGACATTTATCACATGGCATGCACACGCACTTATTCCAGAAGTGGCCGTGTTGCTTGACCTTTGCGTGTCTCGCCTCCCCCTCGGTCCCCTCTCAGAATGTGCAGCGTGTGGACTGTGGGTTTCAGAGGTCACATGGGGCTGGAGAAGCACTTCCACCTGCCCCGTCTTGCTGACCGGATTACTGGCCGGAGAAAATAAAGGGGAGTTACAGCGTGTATTCTGGCTACATGTGGCTACACGTTTAAATAAAAGCCGTTCCTTGTTTACCCTCGCCATATTCCAGGCGCTTAGTAGACCTTTGTGGCTCATGCTGCCCTGTCGGACAGCAGAGGTGGAGAATGTTCCTCCTGCCACAGAAAGCTCTAGTTGGGCAGATTACTCTATTTAAGACGTGCTGTAGGAAAGCAGTCTCAGGTTCTAATGAGACTTGATACTCAAGAGCAGCCCTGAAATGTGTTGAAAGCTTTGTCTTCTAAACAGTAGACAGGAAGTGAGTCCTCACTTGCCTGCTGTCCTATTCCCCTTCCCCAAATGACTGCGGAATGATGAAATGATTGTGACCAGATACATCACGTGGACAACTCTTTGGGGTCAGGGGATGGTTTCACTGTCTCCTGAAGTATGAATTCTTGGTTTTGGGTGCAGGGGGTGCGTGGCGGGATGGAGGATTGTGTGAAGGGATGGGTCTTCTGCCATGTAAAACCAGGGACGGGACTCGGACATTGGGAAGAAGCCACCTTTGGGGTGATAGTCTCTTGTCCCTATCCACAGGGTGTCCCTTTCCCTTTAGAGCAGCGGGGCCCAGGGGTGAGGCGAGGGTCTCGGCATTCAAGTGCTCTCCTGCCCTTTCAGCAGAAGGACATGGTCCAGGCGAAGGCTAGTGTGAACTGCGAGTTGTGTGAGTACGTGGTGAAGGAGCTGGTCAAGCTGATTGACAACAACAGGACCGAGGTATGTGCGTTTCCAGAATGCTAGAGCGCCCCCGTTGCCCAGTGGCAGAACCGGCAGAAGGGGTGGACTTGGCCCTGGCTGGCCCTGGACACAGCCCCCCGGCGTCTGCACACCTGCTGGCCGCCATTGGGCCCCTCTGGGCCAGGGTCGGGCCTGTTTCAGAAGTCTGGTCTTTCTGGGGAGGAGTCCGCACCTTGCTGGCGGCTGGTTTCCCGGATCATGTTAGCATCTTGAGAATCTTTCCCAGACCTGTGCAGCCTCTCATCTTCTAATAATGATCCTCTTGTTCCATGTTTCAGGAAGAAATAATTCACGCTTTGGATGAGGTGTGCTCAAAATTGCCCACATCCTTATCTGAAGAGTGTCAAGAGATGGTGGAAACTTACGGCAGGTCCATCCTGTCCATCCTCATGCGGGAAGAGAGCCCCAAACTGGTGTGCAGCCTGCTCCATCTCTGCTCCAGCCAGGGGCCGCCCGTGCCACCCGGTGAGCAGGGGGAGGCTGTGGCTGGCTGGCCCCTGCGGCGGGGAAGGGCCCGGCCCGTACTGAGCCTGTGCTCCTGTGTGTAGTACGCGTGACTCAGCCGCGGGACGGTGGCTTCTGTGAGGTATGCAAGAAGCTGGTAAGCTACTTGGACCACAACCTGGAGAAGAACAGCACGAAGCAGGAGATCCTGGCTGCTCTGGAGAAAGGCTGCAGTTTCCTGCCTGACCCGTACCAGAAGCAGGTATGCCCTGGGCTGCTCCAGGCCAGTGTCAGAACCTGCCTGGAGTGAGCAGAGGCTGGGGCGGCTCATCACTAGTACCCGTGACTGAGGCTTTCAGCAGGAAGAGCTAGCCATTCCATAGAGGCAGTCTGTCGGCTCAGGGGGACCCTTGGGGGGGAATAACAGGAGCAGGTGAGGTGAGGCTGAGTGTGGGTGCGTGGGGTATCCGGGAAGGGGGTCCTGGGTTGGCAGTGGCAGGAATTCTTTTGGAAGAACAACGCGTTGCGCCCCCACTCTGCGTGGACATCCCTGGACCTGGGTCTGTATCTGTGTTTATCTGACAGTGTGATCAGTTTGTGAGTGAGTATGAGCCCGTGCTGATCGAAATCCTGGTGGAGGTGATGGACCCTTCCTTTGTGTGTTTGGTAAGCTCCTCTGGGCGGCTCTGCGTGGAAGGGCGCCTCGGAGATTCTGGCCGAGTCTTGGGCTGGGGGTGGGAGGACAGGCTGCTAGGCCCATAGCACTTCACTCAGCAGCGCTGCCGTTTTGGAAGCACATGTCAGAGCTGATTCTGGCTGCTTCTAGAAGCTGATAATCTCTGGTTTTGGAAAGGATCAGCAGAGCAGATCTAATTCTTTCCTCCTCCTTTTGCCCTTTTTTCACCATATAGAAAATTGGAGCCTGCCCCGCAGGCCGTAAGCCTCTCTTGGGGACTGAGAAGTGTGTCTGGGGCCCTAGCTACTGGTGCCAGAGCATGGAGGCGGCCACCCAGTGCAATGTGAGTAGCTGGGCAAGTGCTGTGCGGGCCTGCCTTGCCAGCTGGGCGGCTCCTACGACTGTCCTGTATCAGTGGGCCGCTCTGCAGTTAGCTCTCTACCCTGCCTTCATGTCTGGGGGGCGGGTAACTGAGGCCCAGAGAAGCGCTTAGGCTGATCTGTCTTGGCCCCTCCCAGGCAGGAAGACTGCACTCTTGCCGGTGGGAAGGGCGGGGGTGTTCTTCAGTACTTTATGCTTTTGCTTGCCTGTTCTTGCCTTTAGTTCTCCTGTGACAGGGCCAGGGCCCCATTCACGTGAGGCCACTCCTCAGATTGCATAAGTCCTGTCCCTTGGGTCTGTCTTGAGCCTGGCCTGAATCTTCGCCCAAGGGCCGACGGTGGTTCTTGAATGGCCCTGAGAGCTGGCACCACCCAGGCGTTGGGGGGCTGTGGTGCCGTTGTGCTGGGGCAGCCGCCGGCGGTGCCCCACACCGCTCTCCTGGGTGGGGATGTATGTGGACCAGTTGGTTACTTAACGCTCCTTTGTGCAGCTTTTTCTTCCTCAGGCGGGTTCCTCGTGACCAGTGGGGCATGACTGTGCTGGTATGGTTGCGTCAGTTAGGCGATGCCTGCCTCGGCCATGGCCACCTCCTTGCTCCACCAGGCCTGGTCCGCAGCACAGTCCGTAGAGGAGTAGGCTTTTGCTGCTATCCTGGGCAGATGTGCCCGTGGGGCCATTGTCCTGCAGGCCTAAGCTGGTGTGCCCCCTCACGGGTGAGGGTGTGTGTGCCCTGGGGGCCTCCGTGCAACCTGCTGAGGGCCAGGACTGTGTGTGGAAGTGGATGGAGGGGACCTGGGCCCTTTGTGCACGGGGACTCCTCTGGGAAACATGGCCAGTGCTTGTAGCCGCTGCCCTGGGCTTGCCTCGGGAGTCGCCAACCCTGGGGTGGATGCACTCCCCACTTTTCAGTGACGTGCTGTCTAGCTGACTTCGGACAAGATAATAGGTTCCATTTTTGGGTGATGTCTGACACACTAATGGGCCAGGGTGGAATCTGTCGCGTGGAGACTAAACCCTGCTTCCTCTCTCCCGTCAGGCTGTCGAGCACTGCAAACGTCACGTGTGGAACTAGAGGGGATGTTCCTTCTTGGAGAAACTGCAGCATCTTTTCCTCTTTGTGTGTGTGGGGCAGTGACCACGTGGATCTGTTGACTCTGTTATGAATTAGGACCCCCTTTCCCTCCCCCCTTCCCCGCCTCCCAGTTGTAGCACTGCCGTCAGCGGTGGAGGCGCTTTGCCCTCTGCCGCCCGTAGCCGCTTCAGTGTTCCCTCCTTTGCCTGACCCGTGAGGACGTCCTATGCGCAGGGGCTCTTTCAGCCTGCCCTTGCGGCTCCCTGGAGGCAGCGGCAGCGGGTGTGGGTGCTGGCAGGAGTCTCCTCTCCATCCTCCCAGCCGGGGGCCTTGCTCTGGGCCCTCCCCCTACCCCCGTGGGGACCGCCCCTCTTCTGGGCTGACTGGCTGCTATACACAGAAGCAAAACAAAGGCAGTTTTATGTGAAAGATGAGAGGCTCAGAATAATTAGGCGTAGTTTTCACTGTAGGGAGGATTGAGGAAGCAGCTGCTCAGAAGACCTGGCTGAGGCTTGGGTTTGCTGTTCCCCCGTCAACCTTCCCTTCAGCTTTCCTGTGTCTTTGCCGGTGAGGCCTTGTTTGGGGTTCTGTGGGTTTGGGTGGGAGGGGCGGCCCTGCCTGAATGTAATCTAGCTCCATGTGGAGATCCTGTGGGCCTGCTTTTGTGTGTGAGCATGGACGGTGGTGACCACCGCTTGCTTGCTTTTGTGTCCGCGTGGCCGTGGAAGCCTTGCTTTGTGTGTCTGTCCTGCTGCCCAGGGCCCACCCTTGGCTCTGGGCGTCCCAGCCCCTCCGCTCCAGCCCTCGTTTCGAGGATGTTCTTTCTGACCTTCAAATCAGTGTGGACGACAAGCTCCGAAGCCTTCGGCTTTCAGGTAGAGGGTCTGCTGGGCCTGCTGCCCAGGGGTCTTGGCTGCCTCCTCTCCCATTCGGCTTCTCTTTCCCACTTATAGTTGTCAGGAGACCGCAAGATACGCAGTTGCTATTAAATGGACTTAATGACTTTTTTGGTTTGTTTTGCACTAAAGTTTCTGTGATTTAATAATAAATAAAGTCTGTTAACCAGACCCGAGCCGGAGTGCTTCTGTACCACCTCAGCCAGGGGAGTTTGGTTTCTGAGTGCCTCTGCAGCCACCGACCTGCGGGTGGGCAGCAGTGGGTCCCAGGGACACCCCCCCCCCAAGCCCACCCCAGGGAGGGTAGTTTACCAGAGCCAGAGCTAAAACTGAAGGAATTGAATTGCCGGTTCCTTGTGAGTTGCTTTTCTTATTTAAAATTCAGACCATTCCAGAAGCGTTCAGTGAGTACCAGTTAAACAAAATCAAGGGGAACATGTTGAAGGAATAACTTAAAAAAGGAATACACACAAACACCGTACATTCAGAACCCAGGGGAACACCAGTCATTTCTCTTGATGAGCTGGGCACATAGGAAGCCAGGGAAATGTAGAGAATGCTGTTCGCGGACGTTGACCATGTCCATGTGGGGGGCCAGGGATCACTCGGCCCCTAGCCGGATGTCCAGCCGGGGATGTGCTAGAAATGCACTGGGACTTGAACCGGAGTCAGGGAGGCCAGGCAGGGTATGCCCACTCTGGGCTCCCCCTCTTCTGGTGCTGAGAGTCGAGGGGAGGCAAGGACAGGGGTGTGGGGAGGGGAGGGAAAGGGCCTGCCTGGCCTCATGGAGCTCGACCTGGGCGGAGTTGGTCCTCAGACCCCCGGGTCCCCAGTGACCCTCCTTACCTTTGTCCTTAGATGCTTAACATTTTTGTTTGGTTTTCTTAAAAAAATAACAAATTCTGTGAAGATAGAGGTCAGGTGCTGAATGGGCGTCTGGCAGAGGTGGACTCGGCAGCCGCACGGGCTGCCCCCAGGCCAGCCCGCAGTGGTACGCCCAGAGCCAGCCTGGGAAGGGGCCCGCACTGTGGTCCTGCCCTGGGAGAGACGGGGGACAGGAGCCGCTCACACCAGCGACGCCCCCGTCTGGTCATAGCTCTGTGATCTCCAGGGGGCTCTCCAGGATCACGTCCCGAAGCTTGTGCAGGGGCGTCGATTTGGCGGATTCTGTGCGGGCGTTGCGCTCAAAGGCGCCAGCTTCCGCGGTGGTCAGTGTCTCCAGCGAGCGACCCAGGCCCTTCTGGTCGTCTTCGGGTAGGCTGTTAAGGTCAGTGGCCAGCAGCGTGCCCGTGCTGCCGTGCACCGCGTGGATCCCGTCGGGGCCCTTGAGCTCCGTCGGCGGCTTGTGGCGGAAGCGCAGGCTGCCCTGGCCGGGGCTGCGCTGCCCTGGCTCCTCCTCCAGCTCAGTCTGGATCAGCTGCAAGAGGCCAGGATCCCCCAGTAGCTCTGAGACCCACCCAAGGGCATGCCCAGGGGCCGAGCAGGTGGATTGCCCCGGAGTCCCACCGCTGTGCCCGTCTCCTTCCTACTGCACAGGGGTAAGCTCTGCAAGGGACTATGGGCTCGTGTTGCAGTAGGCTGGCCTGCCCAGCTGAGGGGCAGTGTTTCTCAAACTGTACAGAGGGGATGCACGGAAGCCTAGGGTGTTAGGGATGTGTTCTTGGAATGTGGGCTTCCTGTGAGAATCTCGAATGTTGGGTATTTGCTTTGATAAAGATTCTGTGGTGCAGTTTTGGTGTCTGGATTGGTCAACAATTTGTTCCCCAGCAGGACACGGAGGCAGTGTCCACAGGTGAAGTTGGAGGGGTGACAGGGTATAGTGGGGACTCCACACGTGGCACTTTTGTGTGGAACTGTTCATCTCTAGCCTATTCCACCTGGGAATTCTTGGCCCAGCTGGAAATCTGGGTTTTTGAATAGTCGGTTTTGAAAGTATTGATATCATTGCAGGCAAATACATTTATGTAGGCCCGTTTGATTCTGCAGCCCGTTTCCTATAAGGACGTCACTGCTTTTAAAGGCATCTTTTTGGGGTTCAAGTCTAAGAAACACTCTTCGGCATCCACTCTAGGAAAGGCCACTGCAGAGTCCAGACCTGGCCTGGGGCTGCTGTCTGACTTCCTGGACCCCACCCATTGCTGCCTTTGGCCCTGGCTACTCAACTCTGAGATTCTGAGAAGGTTGAAGTTGGCTGGAGAGAGGGAGGGAGAGAGAGAGAGGAAGGGAGAAGGGGAGAGGGGAGGGAGGAAAGGCATGAGCACCCCCAGGGCTGGGGCACAGCACACAGCTCCGGGCCGGCCCGGCTACCTCGGAGATGGAGGAGTGGCAGGAGGAGGCTTTTTGCACCATCCGCTGTGCAAAGAGCTTTTTGAGCCGCAGGTAATCCTCCAGGACCACCTTGAGCAGCGATCCCTGGGGGAGCGAGAGGGTTAACCCCCCACCAAGGCCCTCCCCTGCCTGCCACACCCCTCGCTCACTCCCATGACTCGGATGTAGGTGATGGAAGATGCTGGGAGTCTCGGGGGTGCACAGGCACCTGATCCGAGGGGAGAGGACTGGGGGCAGAGCCTGGTGACAGTGGCCAGCCAGAGCCCACATGGGCTCCAGGCCACGGCAGGCTGCAGTAGCTCCGTATCAGCTGGATGCCCTGGCCTCGGAGCCTAGGGTGGAGAAAGCTATTCCCCAGGATGCCTCCCCCATCGCTGTATCCCCGGAGGTGGTCTGAGCTCAGCCAGGGGTCTGGGTGCAGGCCCCTGAGGGGGTGTGGCACAGGAGCCTGCAGGGAGGGCTCACCTTGATGGGGCCCTCCCGAATGATCTGGCCCAGCTTGGCAATGTTGTCGTACTCTTGGATGGCTGCGCGCAGGTACCGGTCATCATCAGGCTTGACTGCTGCTGGCTCACGCCCAAAAGTCCCCTGGGGAGAGGGCACATTAGCTGGGGCATGGGCAGACTGCATGTGTGTGCGCGCGCGTGCGCACACGCGCACACACACACACACACACACACACACACACACACACACGGTAGTGGACGCTCCCCTCCCCCCGCCATCCCCCGAGGAACCCAGCACCTTGGCAGGCAATGGTGAAGGCCTGCTTCACCCCTTACCTCCGCCCCACACGACTGCCCACCCCCTGCCGCTCCCACCGGCCAGGGCTCACATGGGTGCGGGTGGGGCTGTTCCATAGGTCAGCGATCTCACTCAGGCTCTCTGGCAGGTCATCCTCATGCTCTGCCTGGGCGGCCAGCTCCAGGTTCCGGCAGAAAGGATCCAGCCACACGGGGTTGGCCCTGCAGGTGGGGTGAGGGGGGGACAGAGGCCCTTGTAGCCTAACCATTAAGCCCTGCTCTTTTCCCTGGCCAACAGTAGTACCTTCATGGGCCTGGAGGTTCATGGCCATGAGAAGTAGGCCCCTAGCACTTGGGTGCACACTCCCACACTAGCATCCCTCAAGAACCAGGACACCATGTCGATCTCGATCAGCTTTGGTACAGAGGCCTCACTCTTCACTTGGGGTCCAACTCTATGTCCGCTGGAACTGGGGGCCCAATTAGGGAGTTGATAGCAGCTCAGCCAACAGTTTGAATGTAGAGAAGGGTGGCTGGCCACCAGGGGGCCCCCACACCAAAGATTTTAGCTAGTCCGGTCCCTTAGAGCTCGAGGGGTGTCAGACAATCAGCTTCAACTAGGTCTTGGGCGAGCTTCCCCAAAGTGACCCTGATGGCTCAGGGGCTCCACTCACCCATCAAAGGAATACTTGTTGGTGTTGGGCATGTCCATGATGTCAATGAAACCACGATTCCCTGTAGGGAGAAGTGCTGGGACATGGAGGGGAGGGAGGCACCCTGCTGCGGCTCGGTGAGCCTGAGTCAGCACTCTAGGCCCCCAGAGGCTCCTGCTGCCCTCTCCTCCTCCCCTCTACCCCCAATCCCCCATCACAGCCCTTGCTCACCTGCCGAGCCAGCCACGATTGCTTTGAGCTTCCTCTTGTGTCTGGAGAGGAGGGGAGAGAGGGGCTGGTGAAGGGGGCTAGATGGGGCTAGTATCTCAGGGTCCTGCCTGCCTCTGTGACTGTTCCAGGAGCAGGGCTGGCCAGCCTAACCCAGGGCGGGGAGGCAGAGTCACTCACACGGTCCTGTAGTACCAGTTCATGAGGATGAACAGCATGGCAGCCAGGAAGAGGAGAATGGCCAAGACAATGATCGCCATCTGGGGGAGTGGGGCCAGGTGTGAGTGGGTGGGAGCACCCAGGGCAGGGGGGTGGTGGGGTGGGTGGGGCGGGGTGCCGCCAGGAGTACCTGCAGGGCTGACATGTCGTCAGGCAGCCGGGCAGAGATGGCAGGCTGCACGTCCAGGACGTTGTAGTTCCGGAAGAGGTTCCGCAGCTGTTCCTTGTTCTCGTCAATCATCTGGATCACCCTGAGCGAGGGGCGGGTGCCTCAGCTCCCCTCCTCCGCCATTCCTTGAGAACTCATTGCACTCAGGAGGCTCTGCTGAGCCCCTGCCTCCGACCCCCAGACTCACCCCCACGAAGCTTTGCAAGATCAATACTCAGCGAGAATAGTTTTGTATCTTACAGAGTTTACCACCCCTCATACAGGATCCGGCTTGCCTCCTCACCATCCATGTAATACTCCCATTTTATGGATGGGGAGAGTAAGACTCAGAGGGATGGAGCTCTGCTCATACCCACAAACTCCTCTCTACTAGCCCTGCCCACCTCTGGGCAAGAGCCCCACACAGCAGGCCTGAAGGTATTATAGGCCTCCTTCGGTGGGTCCCCTCCCTGGCTCTGGGCATGCAGGTGGGCCAACCATCTGAGCACAGACCCCACCCACCGGTCCACATCCAGGATGCGGTTGGTATCACGGTTCACCACATGGATGAGCAGCTCTGTCTGTGCGAAGTTCACCCGACCCTTCTTATCCACGTGGAACTAGGCGAGAAGAGGCATCGTGGGGTGTGGTGGGAACAAGGGATGGATGGGGAGGTGCTCCCGCCTACCCAGCCAATAAACCTATTACTGCTGAGTGCTCGTGGAGGACCAGGCATGTGGTCATTCGCTTTGCCACATCGGGCCACGTGCTATTATTAGCCTGATTTTACAGGTAAGGCCGGAGACGTGGAAGGACTTTCCCAAGGCCACGTAGCTACGGAATGACTGAGGGGGCACAGAGACCCCCTTTTACACCCCTAATCTCTCCACAGTGCCCCATCCCTGTGGCCTGGTCCTCCTCCCCTCACAGCCCCCAGCCCTGGGGTGGGTTCCGTGGGGGCACCTGCACGTCGTCAGTGTTGACGATGGCACCGGTGATATTGGAGAGCAGGCGGATGAACTCCTCCTCAAAGCCACGCACACGGTCGGGGATCTCATTAATGACGATCTTGACACGCTGGTCGTCCCTCAGGATGTAGATGCCAATGACGGCCGTGTCATTGTGGCCTGCCAGGTCCCGGGCCACAATGTCCACCACAAAGTAGCCAGGGCTATAGGCCATGAAGAGGTCAAAGGTACGCAGGATGCCATCCACGCTCCCTGCAGGAAGAACCCATGGGCAGGGAGCTGCTCAGGGGGCACTCGGTTCCCCTCAATCCCCTGGGAAGGGGCAAAGGCCAAGGGCACTTGGACACCCTGAGGGGAGGCAGCATCTCAGTCCACAAGTCCCCGCAGGGCCCAGGAGAGGAAAGCTAACAGAGGAGTGGGGGTGAGGGGGGACAAGTGAGCATGAGTGTTTGAAGGAACAGCAGCGGTGCTGGCTTCCACTCGGCTATTATCCTGGGAGGAGGCAGCCAGTGCTGCCAGAACTGGTACTTCTAGAGATTTCTAAGGTTTTACTTAAACACTGCAAGTTAAAACACAACTGTGGGCTGCAGTGTCCCAAGGGTGACACGTTTAGGACTCCACTGTCCCATGTAGGGGACCATGGGAGACGTGTGAGCACCTTGGTGTCTGTCTATTTCATACACACATACACTTCAGAATTCCACATCTGTACTAGACACATGACCAGAGGTGGTAGAGTAGTCTTCTCTTAGAAGACCATAGACCTGGGTTCAAGATCTGCCACTTTCTCGCTGTGTGACCTTTAGCAAGGTACATAGCCCCTCTGTGCCTTGATTTATTAAACTAAGAGCAGTAGGAGATCAGAGGACAAAGGAATGATGTCTGGTTGTGTGACTGAGAATTCGACTTCAGAGGATGGTTAAGGGGAACATAGCATATCTGAAGACAAAGGTGACGGTCAAGATGGTATTTCAGGAATTGAAGATAAATGGCGAAGGCCAATGGAGGATGGTATAGAACAGGATGAAGGAGTGGTGAGGGGCTCGGTGTGGGTGGGCTGGGGGCCCTTATGGATAGTGGGGGGCTGTGGAACCAGGAAGAGGGACTAGGAGGAAGACCTGGTGAGCCTTGAAAGCCAGGCCAAGGAGTCCAGACCGACCCCTGTAGGCAAGGGTGGGTAATGGGATACCCTCTGGGCCTTGTAGAACCTGACCCAAGAGGCTCAGCTATCTACACAGGCAGATACACAAGTAAACATGCATGCTTTCCGGTACATATGTGCTCTTTGAATTCTGGCTCTCTGGTGCTTAGCACAGTGGCTGGTCCAGGGAAGGGAGAGATGCATGAATAGGAAGATAGGACATAAGGAAAGGAGAATGGGAAGGTGGATGGATGGACAGATGGGTGGGCAGACTGACACATGAGTGGGTGAATGGATGGATGGATGGATGGATAATGGATGAGAAGATGGAGAGATGGAAGGAAGGACAAAATGGGTGGGTAGATGTGGAGATGGAAAGAGGGATCAGAGACTAGAAAGATAGGTGGGTGAAGGAAAGGATTAATAGCTGGCTGAACGATGGCAAGATGGGTGGGTGAACAGGACTGACACGGCCTGCGGCCATCGTACCCCACACAGACCCTATGTCCTCCAGACTACAGTCCATGCAGTGACAGAGGTCTTGGGTGGAGCCCCCTACCCATGGTGAAGACCTGGCCCACATCCTCAGAGTCATTGGCAAGGGCCCGGAAGTAGTGGATGGCCAGGATGCTGTAGAAGACGAGGCTGTTGTTGCCAATGTCTGCGTCCAGGGCCAGCACCTGGATCAACTCTGAGCCCACCTTGGCATCGGTGGCCACTCCTGCAGAGAACGGGCAGGCGGGTGTAAGTGGCAGGGCGGGGGCCACCCCGCACCCCAGACCCAGGCCCTGGGCCCTGCACCTGCAGTGTATTCAGCCTTGGTGAAGCGCGGGGGCTGGTCGTTGATGTCTTCCAGCACGACGCGCACCTCCTGCAGGGTGAGGTCGGTGCCCAAGTCGAGGGCTGGGGAGGGCCCACGGGGAGGCGTCCAGCTGCGATTGCTTGAGGCCTTGACGATGAAGGAGAAGAGGGCTTCGCGCTCCCGGTCCAGGTCCCGCAGCACCAGCAGACGCCCGTCAGGCTGCAGATGGAAGTTCTTCTCTTCGTTGCCGGCTGAGGGCGGGACCATGGCACAGGGTGAGGGGGCAGGGCTGGGGAGGGGCAAATTTGGGTCATCTCCAGCCCCAGGGTAGCTAGGGCACTAGCCTAGGCAGGCCCCACCTGCGATGAAGTAGTACACGATGGCGTTGGGGCCCTCATCTGCATCCACGGCTCCTGTCACGTTGCCCACGAGGGTGCCACGTGGGGAGTGCTCAGGCACTGTCAGCAACTGGTACTGAGGGCTGCCTTTCTGCAGGGGGGAGAGGAGGTCACATGAAGGCCAAGGCCAGAAGGCCTTAGGCAGTACCTCTGTGGGTGCTGAAGGACTTTATTGCCTAGGCCTTTGGGGTGAGCAGGACCTCCATAATCTCAGGGGGCAAGGGCTGGGCCTGGCCTGGCAGGTTCTATGAAGTAACCCAGTACCTGAATGCAAGTTTGAACAAGGGGGCACACGTTAAAAAACTTTGACAGAGAGAGAAAGAGAGAGAGAGTGGAGGAAGGGCAGAGAGACAGAGAGAGAGGTAGACACAGAATCTGAAGCAGGCTTCAGGCTCTGAGCTGTGAGCACAGAGCCTGACATGGGGCTCAAGCTCAGGAATGGCAAGATCATGACCTGAGTCAATGTCGGGTGCTTAACTGAGCCACCCAGGTGCTTCAAGGGGTCACACTCTTACACGCACATGCATGTGCACTCTTAGTCTCCGGGGAATGTCAGCCCCACGTGCACATAAGAAAAAAATCCACCAAGTTGCAGAGTATGCATCTGTACGAGCGGCTCCGCTGGCCCAGCTTGGTGAAGTGGAGGTGAATTTCATGTTTCCTGGGTGCCCTCGTGTGTGCAGTTAGGAGAGCTCCAGCTCCAGGTGTCAGGTGCATTTGTCTGCTATTTTGGCTGCTGGGCAGTACCTTGAAATAGTAGCTGCTCAATAAATACTTGTAGGAAGTGCGTGCAGGTTCTGAGTGTACCCACATGTATACAGCACAGTGTGCACAGGAGACCATGCGTGCTTGCAGCAGGGAGTCCCTGTGTGGGTGCGCGTGCTGGGGGGATGGGCGAGCTCACCGGGGGCCTCACAAAGAGAGGCTCATTGTCGTCGATGTCCTCCAGGGCCACTTGCAGTGGCTGCATGGTCTCGTATGGCACTGGCTGACCCAAGTCGCTGGCCACCAGGATGAGCTGGGGTGGGGGTGCAGAGGAGCACAGTCAGAGTAAGGCACCTGGGGGGCCAGGTCACGCCTCGGGGGGCATTCTAGGGCGGAGGTGTGGCCCCTCCCTTGGCCCCGCCCCTTGCATGGGGGCCCGCCCCCTTACACTGTACACGGCCTGTTTCTCGCGGTCCAGGCGCTGAGCCGTCTGGATGAGGCCGCTTATGGGGTCAATGGTGAAGTACTCCCAGTCCCGGTTGCCCGCCGTCTTCAGGAAGCTGTAGCGCACGGCCCCGTTGAGGCCCTCGTCCTTGTCTGTGGCGTAGACCTCATAGACATTGGAGCGCAGCGGGATCTCCTGTGGTGGGGGTGGGGGCGTATGGCAGGGAGGCTCCTGGGGCACCTGAGAGAAGGCCAGCGCCCAGGCCCTAACGGAGCGCTTGTTCTTTGTCCTCGCTTAGCAGAAGGTCCTTGCCACCTCCCGGCATCCTTAGGAAACGCCTGCCTGCTTAGCTGGACTCTCCTGCAGTCTGAGCACCTGCCAGGACATCCCTTTCCCCCCAGCCGCACTCCACTACCCGGGGATGGCCCCACCCGGTCTCCATCCCCAACGCGGGCCAAAGTCTTTCCGGTTATTGCCCTTCCAAGACCTTTTCCCATGCCTCGGATCCCACTGCATGCTGAGGTCTGGAAGGCAGAAGGGGAATCCGAGAGCTCAGGCCCCAGCCCCTCTGTTCCTGGGTCTGTCTTGCTCCTGCTACCCACAGGAGCCCTGGGGATCCTCAGACAATACTATCTACCCATTGGGGTACCCGAAAATAAGGGGCAGGATGATAGGCTGACACATGGCTGGAGACGACCTTGGGTTCTAATTTGTTACTGTTTCTTACTAATTCACTGTGTGACTTGGACATATGCTACGTCATGGCTCTGGACCTCAGTCACCTGATTCCCTTAAGGCTGAGATATCAAAAAATCTGATGGGCATCATACACTGAGCCATAATAAGCTGCACAGGGCACAAGGCAAAGGGCAAATTTCTTGGCTTTTAGTTGGAAAATTGTCAGCTCAGCATGGTTTCACCGTTTATCTCACCAATCATGACAATCAGGGACTCCCAATGGCAGTCACATCTAATTAACAGAAAGTGGGATGGCAAGGAGATGATTACTTAACAAATGCTGGGTCTCCGCGAGACCTGAATCTTTCAAAATTTGGAGTCTTGAAGGGAAAAATGTAGCAAATGGGCCTTTGTGGTAGAAAAAGAACTAGATTATTATTAATTTATACCTTGCCTCATTCCACAGAAAAGATTTGAGACAATTTATAAGAATGTATAAATTATAATAAGAGACAACAAATTAAAAATCAGCGTAAAGAAAATGGGGGCACCTGGGTGGCTCAGTGGGTTGAGTGACTCTTGATCTCAGTTTAGGTCATGATCTTGTGGTTCATGGGATCGAGCTCCATGTCAGGCTCTGTGCTGACAACACAGAACCTGCTTGGGATTCTCTCCCTCCCTCTCCTTGCTCCTCTCCTGCTGTGTGCATGCTCCCTCTCTCTCAAATAAACTTAAAAAAATTTTTTTAAAGGAAAAAAAGGAGAAGAAAATGATTGGCAGGAAGGTGGAAACTGAGGGAGGGGGCCAGGTTTGTGCAGGGTCATTCGGTGTAGGCTGACTGCTCTGAGCTCCCTGGCGGGCAGTGCAAAGAGGACCACTCCGTCATTGTAGTAGGCATGGGAAAAATCAACTCACAAGGTAAGTGCACAGTATCTCCTAGAGCTCAGCCCTGGGACAGATTTCTCCTGTGGGGCCTCGAAGAGGAGACCGAGTGACCACAGGGACTTGATGCTGACATTCTGAGAGGTGGAGGCATGCTGAAGTTCGGGAACAGAGAGCAAGTGGGAGACACCCTGATTATACCAAGGGGCCAGGTTGGGCCTGGGTGCTGAGAGGAAGGAGGAAAGGGTGGGAGGTGAAGGAGTACGCCCTGTCTTTACAAGGCCATTTAAACAATTTTTTAAAAAGTTTATTTATTTTGAGAGAGAGAGAGAGAGTGAGCAAGCAGAGGAGGGGCAGAGAAAGAATGAGAGCAGAGATGGGGCAGAGGGAGACAGAATGTGAGGAGAGGAGGAGCAGAGGGAGAGGGAGAGAGAGAGAGGATCCCAAGCAGGCTCTGCACTGTCAGCATGGAGACAGATATGGGGCTCAATCCCACAAATGGTGAGATCATGACCTGAGCTGAGGTCACGAGTGGGACGCTTAACTGCCTGACCACCCAGGCCCCGCTACAAGGCCATTTAGAGCAAGGAACGAAAGGGCTAGGGAATTCTGGAACCTCAGCCACTTCCCCTTGTTTCTTATTTTGATGCTGGTACTCGATTCCTAGGCTTGGTATCAGCAGGAACAACAGACAGACGGAAGGAGCATGGGTGTTTATTTTGAGACACAAATATGGGGGAAGTGGGTTTCTGGGGAGACTGGCTTTTCTGGTAGACTTCTAGGAGCAAGAGATAGGCATCTAAAAAACACTCAGAAAAGTCACTTTCTCAAGGTCATTGGCTGATAGTGACAGGGTCAGACTCGGGCCCTTGTGCTGACACAGCTCAGCTCCTACTACTGCCCGCCGTTCAGTACTGCCCTGTGTGACACCGAGCAGGTCTGCCTCCCGCTCTGGCCTCGGCTTCCCCACTTTCACAGAGGGGCCCTTTCCGTCTCCCAGGCGCGACTGCAGGAGAAACAAGCGGATATGGGATATGGGAAGGGAGACGCTGGCAGGCGGGAGCACCAGGGGACGGCGGTACCTCTCTGATGCGGAGGACGGTGCCATTGGGTGGGCGCACGAAGACTGGGCGGTTATCATTGACGTCGATGACCTCCACCAGGAGCATGGTGGTGCCCCAGAGTGGGGGCTGTCCGCCATCCGTGGCCACCACCGTCAAGTTGAACCTCTCGTAGGACTGCAGTGGCCGCTTTGTGGTCACCAGGCCTGAGTCCATGTCCACGAGGAAGGCCTCTGGCAGGTGGGACAAGAGAGCAGGGCCTGGCCTGGCTGAGCTGTCCTTCCCCTCCCTCCTCCTCCTCCTCCTGGCCTGGGGCTTGAGGCCAGACTGCCCTTCTCACTCCCAAGGCATCATGGGTGGGGAGCAGACCACTTACCCACGCCAGGGCCCTCAAGCGAGTAGGCCAGCTCCCCATTGGAGCCCTCATCCTGGTCGCTGGCCATCATGGTGATGACCGAGGTGCCTGCCGGCTCATTCTCATACACGCTTGTGCTGAACTGGGGCTTGGAGAACTGTGGCCGGCAGTCATTGACGTCTAGCACCTGGATCACCACCTGGGGTGGAGGGGAGGCTGAAGTCAGAGGTCAGGAGCATACGAGGGGGTGGCTTCAGGTGACCCAGTCACACGGGAGTAAGCCAGTCTGGACAGCGCCCACTGGTGGAGTCTGACCTCAATGTATTTAACCGCCCCGAGTCTCAGTTTCCTCAGCTGTATGTTGGGGACGGTAGTATCTTATCTCTCGGTCTAGTGAGGCTCACGCATGATGGGACACGTGCACGGTGCCTGGCCCCAGGAAACGCTCTGTGACTTGTACTGGGGTTAGCAGAGCTGCTTTGTCCTCTGCCACTTCCCACAGTGACCCTATACACCCGACTCTGACCTCTGAATCTTAGTGCTGGGCTGTGGTTCCTCCACAATCAGAAGTTCTCTTGCTGGCGATGTGTGTCTGGCTTGGGACTCGGCTCCCTTTGCTGGCCCCACAGCCCAGGGCGGGTCCTATGGACACCCGGCGGCCCCCCCCCCACCACCCCGGAGCCCCCACGGCCCTGCCTGACCGTATTCTCATCAGAGCCTTCACAGCAGTGGTTTCAGGAACCCCTTTCTATGCACGAAGCACTTGCCAGGTCCCCGTCTCCCGGACCCACCGCTGCCTTGGGCAGGAAGCATCGTTGGCTGCCCTCGCCTCCCACCCCTGCGGATTTGACAGCTGGCGCTCAGAGAGGTCATATGCCAAATGCAGTGTGCTCAGCTAGGGGGATCTTTGTCTTCTGACTCCAAATACTGTGCTTTTCACGGCTCATGTGACACAACACGGGCTATGTGACGGGGACCGGATCCGGGTACATGTGAGAGCTCCCGGCCCCTTTCCCCTGCCGGCTCACAAGAATCTGTCTTGGCCCACACAGCTTCTCACCCACCCCCGCCCTTCAGGAGAGCTTGCCCGGGATGGTTAGGTTATTGTGGGGAGATTTGGAAGGACTGAATACGGAATGACAGGACTGGAGAAGGCAGAAACAGCGGGACGAGAGGAGGAGAAAGCAAAGCCTCAAAGCATGGGACTCCGGAGAGAAGTGAGGATAGAGCCTAGAAGGCGGTGTGCTGGCCTCAGGGCGACTGCGTTGATGCTGGAAGTAGAATAGGTATGGGGCTGGGAACTGGACCCCTCGCTAGTGTTCTTTAAGAGATGTAAATAAAGGTAATCGCTTTACAATCATGTTTGGTGGCTAGACCATTTCCTTCAATGGGTCATCATGGACAGTGGGACGTGTGGAGCCCCAGGCTTTACTTGAGTTACACTCTGGTGTGTTTGACCGCCTTGGCAGGTGTTTGACACAAGAGATCTCTCTTCGAGAGTCCCTATCTCCCCAAGCCACAGCCATTTTGACTCGGCCAGCTAAGCTCTTTCTGTCTCCTCGTGTCACCACGTCTCCAAGGGAACTGGGTGGCTCTGCTCCCACGCTGCAGCATTCTCTAAAGGAAAGGCTTTGCTTGATGCCTCCACAATTCCAGGCCTTAGTGCTCCTGGCCCAGGCTGGTGGCCCTTACCTGCACCGAATTTTCTCGGCGGTTGCTGGCTATATCCCCAGGGTTGTCTTTGGCCAAGGCGGTCAGAATATAGTGGTCCTTCTTCTCCCGGTCCAGAGAGGACAGCACATAGATGTCACCCTAGTAGGGGGAGGGTGGAATCAGGTCCTTCATCGGTCTGATGTTTACTAAGCACATACTATACGCCAGACATTGTTCTAGGCTTTGGAACTGCAGCACTGGGCAGCCCCTGCCCCCACGGAGCTCTGGTCCCAGTGGCCCTCCTTATCCCCTGTGCCCAATCTGCCTGGAGATGGGACCGTCAGCTCAGGATGGAGGTCGCTCCCCAGCCAGGTATACAGAGTACTGAGTCTGTAAAGAGTTACTCTTCCTCATGCTGGGCTGGGAGCACGACTGACCACACTGAGCAGGAAGGACAGAACCCTGCTGACAGGGCAGAGTGCAGGGGGATGTGGGCAGGGAGAGGTAGCAGCGGGGAAAGTCCAGTTATAGCCCAGCCCCTGGGGAAGCTGAGCAACCACCCCCAGGCCCCAGTGGTCTCTCCTGTGCTGAAATAGCAGCTTTGGACCAATTTACAGTCATTTGAAATCCTCCCTCATCCTTTCTCTTGAGGTTCTGCTCTCCCCCGCATCTGGGACATTCCCTCCCCCAGCACGGAATACAGGGCACTGTATACAGCAGGAGCTCAAACACTGCGCCCCCTTTCTGCAGAGCTTCCTACACCTCTCTTTTGACAGTTTCAAACAGCAGCACGTGGACTTGCATCAGGTTTTCTAGTTTGGTGGGGACACATCTCGGAATTCCAATAGTCTCTGGCCATCTACAGCGTGTCTGGGACTGTAGCAGGGCTTGCTGACTTGGTTAAAAAACACCTCTGCGGCCACAGATGTCCTGATGGCATGACCCAGAAACCGGGTCGACTATGATCCTTTTGGTGGCTTTTCAGCCTACAACCCTGGGCCCTTCCCACCACCCAGCTTGCCTGCTTACCGTAGTGGGGTTGATGGCGAACTTGCCCTCTCCGTCCCCGAGGCTGTACTCAATGAGGGCAAAGTTGCCTGAGTCGGCATCAGTCGCAGCGACTGTCAGGATGACCGTGCCCACAGGCACATCCTCAAAGATGGCTTCCTGGAGCCCAGCGGGGAGGGGGGTGGTGGGAGGGGAGAGAGACAGTGGGCCAAGGTCAGTCCTGGAATCTACGTCCCTTCCCTAAAAACTCACCATGGTAGACAACCTAGTGCACCAGGCTGCTCGTGGGGTGGTCGTGCCCCTGGGGCTCAGAGGCAGGCAGGGTAAGGGTGGAAGATGCCCGAAGCCCCAAGGAATGGGCACAGGTCCTGACCCAGCCTGTTGCCTGACCGCCCACCTGGTAGGAGGGCTGGTCAAAGATGGGGTTGTTGTCATTGATGTCCACAATCTCCAGGTAGACAGGGATCTCAGCTGCCCGGGGCGGGGACCCATTGTCTGAGGCCCTCACGGTAAAGTTGAGCCAGTGTACTTCCTCGTAGTCCACCGTCCGGTTGGCAATGACTTTCCCTAAGACACAGAGGCGCTTGCTGCCAGTTTTGCTGCTCCGCACTCACGGGAGCTCTCCAAAGTATAAAGAGAAGGATCTGGAGCCCTGAGGGGCAGATGTGGTCTCCCTCTCTTTCTTTTATTTTTTTTTTTTTAATGTTTTTTTATTTATTTCTGAGAGAGAGAGAAACAGCATGAGCAGAGGAGGGTCAGAGAGAGAGGGAGATACAGAATCTGAAGCAGGCTCCAGGCTCTGAGCTGGCTGTCAGCACAGAGCCTGACGCGGGACTGGAACCCACAAACCGTGAGATCATGACCTGAGCCGAAGTCGGATGCTTAACCGACTGAGCCACCCAGGCGCCCCAGATGTGGTCTCTTGAAGAAAGAGGCTGGCCCAGCAGCACTGCCCAGCGGCAGGCAGGCCAGACGCCTAACTGCAACTGGTGTCCACCTGCTCTTACTGGAGGGGAGAGAAAGCTTTTCCCAAGGGGTGAGTACCAGCAAGCCCAGGGCCGCCGCCGAGGGTTTCCTCTTGTGGCTTCCTCACTCCCTACGTGACACTAATAGTGGAAGCCTGGCTGGTAGAGATGCTGGTGGCATATGATCCCTGGTTCCCAGCGGCCCTCAGAGGGGGTGCCCACCCCACCCCCAGGACCAGGCACTCTGTCCTTTCCTGTGGTTTGGGCATCTGTGAGTGACAGCAGTGTGGGCCACATCAGATCTGGCCCGGCCCACTGAGGGGCTATGGTGGGGTCCCACCTGGAGGGTGACAGGCGGGCCACGGTCTCTTGTGGAGGCTAAGCAGGAACAGACACATGTCCCCTAATCTTCTGGCAGATTTGCCCACCTACCTGCCGAGGAGTCTTCCAGCTGCACATAGCCTGGGGGCATCAGGTGGAGCAGAGTGTAGGTGATCAGCCCATTGAGGCCCTTGTCGGGGTCCACGGCTGCCACAGCAATGAGCGTGGTGCCTGGGGTGGCCCCCTCCAGGATCCGCTCTGTGTAATAGGTGATCCCGAAGGGCTTGAACTGGGGCGTATTGTCATTGACGTCCAGGATGTTGACCGTCAGCTTGGCTGGCGTGGAGGCAGGAGGTAAGGGTGATGTGAGGGGCAGCAGTGTGGCTGGGCCAGGCTTCCTAAGTCTCAGTCAAGGCCGGAGAGGGTGGGCCTTCCACTGCCCTGCCGGGACTCCTTGAAGCTCGACCCGACCCTGGTGTGGTGGCATGGGAGACCTTTCCTCTGGTCTGGTTGCTCATTCTTCCTTGGGGGAACTGGCTGGGTGACCTTGTGGGGCTGCTGGCCCTTACTGTGCCTCAGTTTCCCTGCATGTCCAATGAGGTAGAACTAGGATGGTCTTTAAGACCCTTGTCGCAGCTCAGCCTTCTGTGTCCTGAGTCGTCCCCTCTACATGACCTGCCTGCGCCCTTTATCCTGAGTGGAGGGCATGGAGGCCATGACCAGTGTGCTCTTCCTTCCTGACAACTTGGGCCTCTGGTCTCGAATGATAAATGGCCAGTATATGCCAGGCCTATCTCCCCATCCCAGCATGCCTCATGGCGGGAGCGGAGGTGGCTTGAGGCCACCCCATGTCTACATCTCCCTCCCCTTCCCGCTCCGCCCACACAAAATCTCCTCCTTTAGGAGCCCCTCCCAGCTCAAGCCTCAGGCTGCAGGCCGGGTGGCGGCCTTGTGCCCCTCTCTGCTCTGGTGCCTGTGCCCTCCAAAGCGGTGTCATGGCCTCCACAAATGTTCATGCTTCCTTGTACTTTCCTCTCTCTGGGCGGACCCCATGACTTCCTATCAGATCTGAGGTTCCTGCCACATATGCCAGCCACACCTCCTTACGAGTTCTGACAATGAGATTCTGGCCGAAGTTTCTGCTCTCCTGTCATTTTCTCAATGCCCATCAGCCTCTCCGAAGCCTCCTCCCCACTCTGAGCCTTTGAGTTCAAGATCACACACAGCTCTGGGCTTCTGGATCCCCCACTGTTGCGCTCTAACAACGGGGACACAAGGCCACCCTGACCCCACTGTAGCTGCCACCTTTCACGCTTTTTGAGTAGCCTGACGACTCGCAGCTCCTACAGTCGGGTCTTATCGCTCCCACCCTGGGCCCAGGCCGGTGCCTGCTCCCAGCCTGCTGCCCCGGCCCTGATCTGCTCTGAGTGACCCAACGGAGATACCCAGGTGGAACCTTACCATTTGGCATGCTGACAGAGCGCTCTGGTAGGTCACTGGCATTGTCAATCACTGAGAGAGTGACCTCATAGGTGGCAACCAGCTCCCGGTTCAGCGGGGACTTCACCATTACAGACCCTGTAGACCAGACTAGGTTTAGTCTGAGGGGAGCCCCCTAAAATCTGGGCCTCCCAGGGGCTCCCCTGGCTAGCCTTCTCAAACACAGCAAGGGCAATGGTCCCTAGTAGAACTGGGACAGGCTGGTGAAACCTTTGGCTGGGATGAGACCACAGCCACCTGCAACCTGGGGGCACCTCACTCAGGCCCTCCCTCAGTGTCTACTTGCCAGGGGAACTTGGGAAAATTATTTAACATCTCTCTACCTCTGTTTCCTCATTTGTAAAATGAGGATAATTACGGTACCTACTGCATAGAGCTATTTTGAGGATTATGGCAGTAAAATGAGTTTCCATTTGCAAAGGGTTTAGAACAGTGCTTGGTATATACGTAGTGCCATGTAATCACTGGTTCCAAGAATGTTTATATTCTACAAGAACGTGAGTATATTGAACACTATTGAACTATACCCTTAAATATGGTTAATGTGGTACATTTTATGCTCCGTGCATTTTATCACAACTTAAAAATTACTTGTATTCTAGGGAGACCAAGTATAAAAGAAGGTCAAGTCAGCTAAAAAGTCATGAGGGTATTCCCTCTGGGGGACAGGCCAACCTCTTCGTCTTGATTAAGTGAGCACGACAGGGCCTAATTGTGGGAAAGGAAGACCATCCTGTGATAGTACTAGCAAGGAGTTGTTTTTTCCTTATTTCCTGCCCACTGCCTCCCACAGCCCCTGCCTGCCCCTGAGTCACAGAGGAATCTTCCAGAGGCTTGGGCTTGGACTGGACAGATCTAGCTGGGCCAATCTCAAGGCTGGCTCTGTTGGAGGCCTGGTGGCCTGATCCTACTTGAAACTTTCACTCTTCAGCTCCCTCTCAGAAAGTGTGGCCTCTGGGATTCCCTTCCCCCTTGGCAGATCCCCTGCTGGGCTTCTGTCTTCCTCGGGTCCCCAGCCATGGGGCGGTCACTTACCCTGGGCCGCTGCCTCCTCCTCCTCCTCCTCTTCCTACTCTCGCTCCCCGTCCCCGAGGTTGGGGAGCGAGGATGGGGAGAGGGTGGCTGCATTCAGTCTGCAAAGGCTGGGCCACGGCCTTGGCCTGGGCCCCACAGGATGGGAAGGGTGGTAGGGGTGTGGTATGGAGGAAGGCAATGGGGTGAAGCAGAGATGAGGTGGGAAGTGACAGAGAAACAGAGCTCAAACCTGCAGGCCTGCCAGCCGTGAGGAAGAGAGAAGAGGGTTAACATCAGTTAGTTCAGGGTGCAGAGGGGATGGAGTAGAGCAGGGCATGGGGAACAGTAGGGTTCAGAGCAGACCAAGGCAGGAGGTTTGAGAGGGAAGGGAGTGGAAGGAAAGAGGCAGTGGGAAGGAAGCCAGGAGCAAGTGGGAGTCCCATTGGATAGGAGCACTCAGAGGACTAGGGCTCTGGCAAGAAGAAAAGGGAGGGAAGGTAAGCAGGTGAGGTAGGGAAGTCATGAGGAAGAGGGGCAGAGAAGACACTGGAAAGAAAAATAGAGAGAAGAGAGTCAGTCATAGGGAGGGAGAACAGAGAAAAGTGGTAGAGACATCAGTAGAGCATAAGGTGAAGCAGGGTGCAGAGCAGCTTTCCATGGTCCTAACCAACTACTGTGGGGGAAGTTTTGCTAACCTGGATCACGGCTAACCTATCTAAACTCTCCTAGTGCTCATGGCTTTCCTGTCTTCTTTTTAACTCTGGGCCTCAGATGCATATTGAATGAATCATACTCTTTGGTTCACTGCACCCTGTGGTCATTGATACTGCTCTTGTTTTATGTATGTTTCTATTCCACTTTATTCCCACACTCCTCCCATTTTCTCCCCTTGGTCAATCACTGTAATGGACTGAAGTATACTTTTCATTTGAAAGTGTTCCTGAAAATCATGTATTGTGTTTGTGTGTTTTACATTTCCACAAATGGGATTGTATATATATCCTGATCTAAGGCCCATGCACATTTCTCTGTGAATCTAATCTACTGCTTCTGACTGCTGCATGGTATTCATGGTGTACACTCATCATGCTTTACTCTCCAATCTCCTGGGGATAGATGCCCAGGTGGCCTCCAACTCGCACCACCAATAAGATGGCAGGAAACATGACATATAGTCCTGTTACTAACTGAAGAGTGTCCTTGGGACATACAGCCATGGAACCAAACTGTTGAATCATGGGATATGAGTGAACTTTGTGCTAGATTGCTGTCTAGATGGCAGAAGCAGTGTAGACTCCTATAGCAGTGGCGTGTGAGTTGTTCCGATGTCCCCAATACTCAATACTGCCTAGCATCCTAATACCTGCTAGTTACATATAGAAAACTGTTATCTCATTGCTGTTTTACTATGCATTTCTCTGAATAACAAAGATTTTTAGTGTTTTGTCATAGCCATTAGTTTTTCTGTCACTCTTCCTGGCCTTCCAAGAAGAGTAGCTGTAGGAGTCCCATGTCCCCTTCCTTACTCCCTGGAGTAGCAAAAACATGAAACTTTGGGAAAGATGGTAAAGCCATCAAAATTATAATAATCCGCATAGATCATGAAAGATAAACCACAGTTCTCTTTGTTTTGTGATAGTGTAAGAAAATCATCAAGGCTATGTATAAAATTTACAGTGGCCTAAATGACCAGCATACATAGGAAGAAAGTGTTCAACCGCCTGTTTATAAGAGAGATACACATTAAAACAAGGTATGATTTCCAATACAATTACAAATGTGAAAGCTTTACAGTAGTTAGTACTGGCAAGAGGGTGGTGAGATGGGAGTTCTCATGGAACACTGGTAGAGTGAGGGAATCTGGAAAGGCAGATGGAGCTGGTCCGAGGAGAGAGGAGAGGGAAGGAGGCAGGGAAGGGAGGAAAAAGAGAGGGAGCAATGTGGTGTTGGGGTCGGGGAAGAGAGTAGGAGAAGCAGCTGCGGGAAAGGGAGCAACACAGAGAGAGAACAGAAAGAAGGGAGCATTGGGAAGAAAGCAGAGGGCAAGGAGACGGGCAGGGAGTCAGGGGTGGGGCGGGAGGGGGGCAGGCCCTTGTACCTGTGTTGATGTTCACAGCAAAGGCATCCTCCTGGTCGGGCACCAGGCGGTCAGTGTCGTCTTTGGCCACGATGCCGATGATGTGGTACTCCAGCTTTGGGTTGAGGTCGCGGTCAATGGCGGTGATGTTGGCAATGACCGTGCCTGGCTCAGCCGACTCCAGCACGCTCACCGTCTGGATGGGGTTGAGGAACTCGGGGCGGGAGTCATTGATATCGTCGATGAGGATAGTGATGATGGCTGTGCCTGAGAGAGGAATGGTGCCCCTGTCGGCGGCCACCACCGTCAGCCGGTAGGATTCCTGCTCCTCCCTGTCGATGGTGGCATTGGCGACACGGATGACCCCCGTGACTGGGTGGATGATGAAGCGGTCCTGAGCCCCAGCTTCTATCCGGTAGATCAGTTCTCCATTGAGGCCACTGTCCCTGTCCGTGGCTGTGGCCTGAAGGACTGAGAATCCTGTGGGGGTGGATATAGGGAGTGACTGAGTCCAGTGGCTTCTTCCAAAAACCTCATAGTGGATACATTTGTTGGTGGTTTCTAAGGGTCCCTTCTTGCCATGGTCTTGCCAGTGTTGAAACTTTGTAGGTAAATAGCATCTCATTTTATTTCATAGTCTCTGATGGAGAGATTGAAAAATCTGTAGTAATTTAACAATTGATTGTACCTTCTGTAAATTGTCTGCCTTTGACCTCTGTCCATTTATCTGTCAATTTATATGGATTACATAGTTATGGTGACTGGTGACAGATACCTTTTCCTTAGTTTATCATCTGCCTTTCAATATTGGTTGTTAACGTTTGATGCAAAGAAATTTAATTTGGCATGTGTCAAAATATAGTATTTTTCCTTTTTTAAGATTTGTTTCTCACATGCTTAGAACCTCTTTTTCAGAAATCAGAAAACTAATTAAAGTTTTCCTTTTTACTTGTAAATGTTTTCTACTCTTTCGTATTCTCTCTAGAATGTTTTTAGGTTTCATCTTGGTGTCTGATATAGGGTGAGAATCTACATTAAATATTAATAGATATTTTTCACATTAAGTAGTTTTCACAAGTAAACTCTACACCCAATGTGGGGCTCAAACTCACAGCCCTGAGATCAAGACTGGACCAGTCTGGCGCCTTTCATTGTGTCCTTTATCACTTAATATTACCTTCTTTACTTGACCAGTATCTGTTTCTGGGTTACTCTGTCCCAGAATCTTGTACTTGTATCATGTGGCTTTAAAAAAAATTTTTTTTTTAAGTTTATTTATTTTGAGAGAGAGAGTGTGAACAGGGAAGGGGTAGAGAGAGGGAGAGAGAGAGAGATTCCCAAGCAGGTTCTGCACTGTCAGCATGGAGCCTGATGCAAGGCTTGAATCCACGAACTGTGAGATCATGCCCTGAGTGAAAATCAAGAGTCTGACACTTAACCGACTGAGCCACCCAGGCGCTCCTCATATCATGTGGTTTTAAATACTGCAGCTTTGTAATACATTGTAATATCTGGTAAGGCAAATCCATCTTATTTGTACTTGTATCTCAAAATGTTCTTATTCTTCCAGATAACCTTTAGAATCAAATAGGCCCCCTGAACCATATTTGATTTTGATGGCAATCACATTAATCTTATTTTGACTTTAAAACAGTCAGTTTTGGGGGTGCCTGGGTGGCTCAATTGGTTAAATGTCCGACTTCAGCTCAGATCATGATCTCAGTTTGTGAGTTCGAGCCCCGTGTTGGGCTCTGTGCTGACAGCTCAGAGCCTGAAACCTGCTTCAGATTCTGTGTCTCCCTCCCTCTCTGCCTCTCCCCTGCGCACCCTCTCTCTCTTTCTCTCTCTCCCCAAAATAAATAAATAAATGTAAAAAAAATTAAAACAGTTTTTCCATCCAGGAACACAGATGGAACATATCTTAATAATCTCATTTTACAGCTAAACACCATGGATCAGAGCAGAGAAGTGTGGGTGTCTTGGTTTTTCTGACTCTCTCTCCAGGGTTCTCTCCACAACCTCGTCCCCCCCCGCCCTTCCCACTGTAGGTGAACTCTGCCTCCAGCCTGTGTGGCTCCAATCTCCAAGCACCACCAAGCAGCTCCTGCCTGGGGCCTGTCCCCTGCTTACCTGCAGGGCAGTTCTCCAGCAGGTGGACTGTGAGGGTGCGAGGGCTAAAGGTGGGCCAGTTGTCATTGTCATCCAGTATGGAGACCAGCAGGTCGGCTGTGCCGTTGAGCAGCCCGATGTCCTCAGCCAGCAGCAGCAGCTCCAAAACCGGGGGTGAGAAGGCTTCCCGGTCAATGACGACACCTGACCTCACCGTCACCACGCCTGGTGCCCGACACCACCAGCCGGGGAGACATAAAGGAAAAGGGGGACAGTGGGGAGATAGAGCAAGAGCCAACCGGAGGGCACAGAGAAAGACAGGGGCATGATAGTGGAAAGAGAGGAAAGAGAGGCAGAGAAGGCACCACAATGACTTTCTTCCCCAAAGGCTCAACAACCAGTGTTTCGGGAGGGCCCCCGGCCAGCCTCCTGATGGTCCTCCCCCAGGTGCCCTCTGTGCCTCTTCAAGGTCTCGCCTAGGATGAGGGTGCCAGGGAGGAGTGCTGACCTGCTCTGTTGAGACAGGTGCTGGTATATCCCTCCCTGGTCCCCTGTCAGCAAGTGGGCCTCCCATCCAGACCAGACTGACCAGACACAGTCTCTGGGGCACTTTGGGTCTGGTTTGAGGACAGACCTTTGGCTATTTCCGGTTGACGAGGGGCCTGGGCAGATGGGGAGAAGTGGGATCTGGGGCTCTTTGTCTAGGCTGAGAGCTTATGTCCCAGCAGGCCCCCTGGGTGGTCTCCAAGCCTCCTGCTGGGTCCTCCTGTCTGGCCGCAGGTGGCTTAGTCCAGCGGCAAAATGGAGGCTGTGCAGAATGGGGTCTCCATGGAGAGGCTGGATGGCACGGAGAAGGGAAGCCCTAGGTCTAGCAGCGGCTCACTCCCACCCCAGCAGGAGGGCGGGGAGCCAGGCTCAGGTGCTGGGCTGGCACAGGGGCCTCACCGGTACTATTGTCGATGTCAAAGAGGGCGCTCTGGGAGCCCAGCAGCCGGTAGGTCACCACAGCATAGATGTCCAGGTCCGCGTCCAGGGCCAGGATGGGCCCGTTGAGCACCGTGAGGGGGGTCCCTGGGCCAGGAGGAGAGGGGTCACTGCAGGGCCGATCTGGCCCCCGCCCTGCCCCTCCCCCACCCATGCCCCGGTGAGCCATGGCTGACGATGGATGAGAGGGAGGGCGGTGAGGTGGACGGGGTGGGGAGCCCTGGGCCGGGCTGCGGCAGCCTTGGCAGACTGACGCAGATGCCTGGGGAGCAGCCTCAAAGCCCTGCTGGGGAGAAAACACAACAGCGGTGAGCAAGCCCCTCCGGCCCGCCTGGAGCACGCCTGCCTTCCCAGCAGCCTTTGAGGGTCGCTCCATGGGAGGGTCGGGGGCTCCCCGAGGGTGTGGGCCCTGTCTAGCTATGCGCTTCCAGCCCGGTCTGTCCATATGTGTGTACAAGAGGCTCCTTGCAGGCACCTGGTTGTGCCTGGCTAGGAACGTGGGACACCCATGTGTGTGCTGGACTTCACATTCATGGTCGTGAGCACACACACAGGAGCACTGGCAGGCCTGGGTCCCCCTGGTTGCACACCTGTCTGCCTCTCAAGTGGGCACATTTTGCACTGTGTAGGCCCCTACCCGTATACCTAGGCATGTCCGTGCATATGAGCAAGCCTACACGTGTGCCCGGACGTGGCCAGGTTCTGGCACACCCGTGTGAGTGCATACACCGGCAAGATTAAGAAACAGAGCGGGAAGGCCTAGCTAGAGACAAGGAACATCTCTGGCTTACCTCTTTCTCTGATTTAAAGTCTAAGCTTTAAGGGCTGGGGAGGCTGGAGGAGTAAGGCCCCCCGCCCTCCCCGGGGAACACAGTAAAAAGGAGGTTCTGTTTCTCTGAAGGGAGGCAAGGCTGGTCAGTGTACTGTGTGGGGACAGGGCCAGGCCAGCCTAGCCAGGGGCCGGTGTTCCCCCTTCCTCTGATGCTCCCCGAGCTTCCGGAAGCCTCTAAGATGTCCTGTGCTCCTGCGTGAGGGAGCAGGGAGGGGTGAGCTAACCCCCCTCCTTCACACCTTAATTGCCCCTCTGGGGGCTGTAATAGGGCTGCTTTCAGACCACTTTGGGGGCCAATGGCCATAGGTGTCTTTTCCAAGCAGACCTATGGCCTCTTTGATTGGTCCCCAAAAGGCGTGGCAATCCGGGGCCCACCAGCCCCTCAGGGCTGTGCCCCTTCCTCCCTCCATACACTCGTGCCCCTGCTGGGTCTGTGTTCAGCCAGGCGGCAGGGCTGCCTCCCCGGCCAGGCTTCAGCTGGGCCCCTATCGAGGGAGGTCCGCAGGCATCTGGGACCTGGGTGGTGCCTGGCAGCAGGAGTTCCCGGGTGGATCTGGCACCTACCAGCGGGAGAGTTCTCCATCACCTCTGCCTGGTAGGAGCTCTCAGTAAAGAGGGGATGGTTGTCATTCTCGTCTGCCAGAAAGATCAGCAGCAAGTCAAAATCCTGAGGGAGGCACAAGGGGAGGTTAGGTTGTAGGCCATGTTCTAGCAAAATGCTCCAGCTGGAGGAGGGCCGAGAGGTGGGGAGGCGGGGCACAGAGGTAGATGATTAAAAAGGTCCAGGGACCTGAGTTCAAGCCCTTGATGTGCTGGCAGCTCTCTTGGTGCCCCTGGGCAAATCATTTCCCCTATCTGGGCCTCAGTTTTCCAATTTGGCAAATGGGAACCCTAACTCCTTCAGAGAGGTATTGTGAAGGGAACAGGATGGATGCGAATGGCATTTAATCCTGCTTTACCTGCTGGTAAAGAAGGACTTTAGGCAGGAAGAGGAGCGCCTTGGCAGAGCCAAGCAGCCACTCAAAGCAGAGTTGACATGAGCCAGACCCAAGGACTCTTGGCCAGGGCTCTGCCCCAACCTCATGGGCTGGGAAAAGAGGGCAGACTCCTACCCCCAAATGGACAGCCTTGCAGCACCCACCTTCTCTCAGCAAAGAGATCCAACTTTCTTGGCTTTTGAGGGAAGGCCACTTGGAAAATGCAACCCTTTCAGAACCCCAGAGTATGAGTTTATGAGTGCGGGCCTGTATGCACACACAACTGTGGTGTGTACTCAAGTGTGTCAGTGGTTTGGGGAGAAGAGATGAGAGCTGGTGTTGAGTGTCGGCCATGTGCCAGGCACAGTGCTGAGGACTGTATAGATACTGGCTCCTTCTGGTCCTTTCCGCAACTCTGGGGTAGGGATGGTCTTCATGTTGCAGAAGAGAAGGGAAAAGGGGTAGGGGAGAAACCTACTTGCCAAAGCCACACACTCAACAGGGTAGGCAGAACAGGGACTTGAACCTGACACTCGCTTCCTCTAAAGCCTATGCATCGAATCCGCAGGCATATTGCCCGTCGCCTCCAGCGTGCAGCCTCCAGCTCCCCCCGAGTCCTCCAGCTCACCCTCCTGGCTATGCGTGGGTTCTCCGGGTTGTCCTTCACGGAAATGGTCAGCTTGTACTCTGGGATCCGCTCACGGTCCAGTGGCCGGTTCACAGTGATGACCCCTGTCTGGGATGTGGAAGGCTGGTGAGCTGAGCAGCGACCCATCCCCCACTTTGGGTCTGGTCCACACATGCCCAACTGCTTCACCTGTAGCTCCAGGAGTAGCTGGGAATTCTCTCCCTAAATTGCCAGAGATATGGTCTAGAAGGCCATCATGGGCTGGGAGGGTCTTATCAGAGCAAAAGTGTGATCTACCATTGCCCAGGTCTTGCTGTCTCAAAGGGGTGGGCCCCCTGAGGGTCCTGTAGTTCTAGAAGCTGGTAATGCTCCAGAGGACAATGAGGACTTGCTGGTGCATCTTGGTAATAAACCAACTGGAACTAAGGCTTTGGCTCCATCACTGCACATGACAAGCCTTGGGGATGACAGGGACCCCAGAGATGGCTTAGCTGGAAATCCAAGACTCCATGCTACCCAGAGACTCCCACGTCCCAGCAGAGGGTGGAAGCTTGGGGAGGAGACTGAACCAGAAAGAGCCCAGACAGTGGAGCAGAAAAGCCTCTGGGGCAGGGTCCTCTTTTTCAGGAGGAAGCCCGGGGGCCTCCCTACCGTGGCATTGATGGAGAAGGCCCGCTCTCGGTTGCCTGCAGTGATGTTGAAGGTGAGGAGTGCATTGCATCCGCTGTCAGCGTCGCTGGCCAGGATGTGGGCGACAAAGCTGGAGACGGGGCTATTCTCACTGATGGTGATGTTCATGGGCAGATTCAGCAGCACGGGGTCATTGTCATTAATGTCCAGCACCCGGATCCCCACCAGCATCTGGGGGATGTTGGGGAAGAGGAGGAAGTGGTGCGGGATGAGGAGAAAAGGGGGCATGGGGGAGAGGGAGAAGAAAGAGGGAAGAAAGGTCATGGGAGACGGAGGAGGAGGAAGAGATGGGTGAGATGGGGCGGGAGAGTAAGGGCGATGGTAATTGACAAAGGAAAGGTATAGGTGGTCATGGAGAGAAAGAAGAAGAGGAAGAAAATGGCAATAAAAAAGACGAGAGGATGAAAGTGAGTATAAGAAGAAAGCAGAACAGGTGAAGAGGCAGACATGGGGCAGAGAGGCCAGAGCGACAGGTGCAGAGGCCTGGCTGTCTGGGTGGGCAGAGCTGTGGCTACCGGGCCCCAGTGAGCCCCACGAGGCACTGGCAAATCTGGTGGGGGCCCTGAGGGTATGGACTGGCTCCAGGTCAGCCTGTGGCCTCTCTGGGTGTAGGGTGGGCATTTACAGAAATCTCTACAGTGAAGGGGTCAGTGAAGGGAAGCCAATGGAATGGGGACCCAAGACTCACCGTCGAGCTCAGTGGAGGCACACCTCTGTCGCGGGCACAGATGGTCAGGTTGTAAAAGGCAATAGTCTCCCGATCCAGCTCCACATCCTTCCGGACACGCAGCACCCCCTCCACAGGAGAGATCACAAACTCCCCTGGGTGTTGCCCAAGGGAGGCTGGGGTTAGCTGGGAATGGCCAAGAGCTGTGGAAAGCCCAGGCCGCTCACTGCTTCCTCTAGTGAGCCTTCCTCACCAGGGCTGGGGGCTGGGTCCTCCTGTGCCCCCTGCTTCAGGTCCACAGGGAACCTCACATGGGCTGGCCAGTGCGGGAGCGAGGGAGACAGAGAACTGCTAGAGGTGCGGGTGCTCATGGGCCCGCTTATAGCCCAGTGTGCTTATAGCCCAACGCCAGGCTGGTTTCCTTCCCTGGGCTACATGCAGGATAGGGACTGACCCCGAGTAAGAGGGCTGTGTTGAAAAAGTGGGGCCCCTTTCCACACAATCACCCTCTAACCACCACTGATCCAAATCACTATTGATCAGAAACGGATTAGCAAGAGTCTTGGGTACTTTGTAATGTGCAATTACTTCCAATACCACGTCTTGGAAAACAGGATACTGGGGATGGAAGGAACACCTTGCTAGGGGTGAGGCACCAAGGCAGGACAGAGTGGGAGTGACTGAAGGCAGGGCAGCCCCCCACTACTCTCCATACAGCCCTGGTATTGAGCCACAGGGTTCTGCCAGGTCTGGGGCCACCCCTTGGCCTCTAGTCAGATCTGACTTCTTTTCTCTGATGTTCTGGAGAACACTCAGCCGGCCCTTTGGCTTCAGTCTTGATTTTGGCTTGGCTACAGGGGCCAGATATCTGAGAGGGTCTAGAGTGGGAACCTCAGATCCTCAGGCGGATCTGGAAGGGACCTCAGAGACCATCGAGCATCCTTTGGAAAATGAATGGGGGAGTCCGGAGATGGGTGATGACTTGTCTAAGCTCCCATAGCAGTTCATGCCAGAACCAGTATTCAAATCCAGGGCTCGGGGTCTCAGCCCACTGGATCCACGGGATGGTGGTCATTCCAGACACCCCCATCAGAGCGGATCAGGGTGGGAGGTTTGGGAGGGAGGGGTGAGGACAGAGAGAGGGTGGAGGGAAAGGGCAGAGGGGAGCAGGTGGGAACCCAGGGCAGGGAAGGCGATGGAGAGGACGGGCAGGGGCGAGTGCAAGGAAGGGGGGCTGCCTCTGTGCACTCCCCCAGGAACTGAGGACAGAGAGAAAGTTACTTCCTTCACTTTTGCTTTGACACCTGGGAGAAACAGCCCAGGGCGGGGCGCAGCAGCGATGGTGGCCCAAGATCCCAACCATTCCCTCTGCCTGCCCTTCTCCAAACTCACCAGCCCTGCCTCCCCGACTACAGTAATAGCCCTTGGTGGCCCACCTGTGGCCTCACAGGCTGCACCCCCCTGGAGTGGTGGAAACTGCTTGGAGCAGGATTTCCTGAGGCAGATTCTCACGAGAACTGGGGATTCCCTTTCTAGGGGGTTCCCAGCCCTGTCTCAGCCCCTGACCATGTGCAAACAGATGGCCTCCTGCCCACTCTCCAAAGCCAGCCACCCTCTTGAAGGAAGGAAAGGGATCCTGAGAACTGGGGGAGGGGCAGACCTAAGGCTCTGGGGGACGGGGCCTAGGTTAGACACCCATGAGATTAACTCAAGGAATGAAGATTGGGGAGGTGGGCAGGCCGAGGGCCCCCACACTGCTAATTATCCTCAGTGGCTTGCCCCCAGAAACTTCCTGCCATTCTACTCTTTTTGGAGCTAGGGGTTAAAAGCAGAGGCTTTCCATCTGCATCCTGACTTCACTACTTTGTGCCCTTGGGTGTGCTTCCTGGGTCCTGCCTCAACGTCCTCATATGGAAAATGGGCCACTAAAGAGGTGCTACTGCAGGGTTGAGCTGGGGCACCTCATTTGTGCTGGATCCGTGGTAGGTGTTGGTATCATTAAGGGGACGCTGGAAGGAAGCCCAGGCAGTCCTCTGCAGGAAGTGGGGGCTTTCGGGGAGGAGGAGGATGGATGAAGGGTCTGAGGAGTGGGCTTGCCCAGAAGGGGCCCAGCTGCAGGTCCTGAGAAGGCCAAGATTGGAGCGAAGGGCTCAAGTGGATACGGCTTGCATCACAACAGTTCCTTGACCATGTAGCTCCCCTGCAGAGCCTGGTGGGGCTTGTAAGATCTCTGTTGCCCCTGATGTCTCCTCCCCTACGGAGCCCCCCATCCCTCCTCTGGCCTCAGGCCACAGTGCTGGGCGCTGGGTGGCCTGGAGCATGAGCCTTTACCTACAGGGTGTCGCTAACCTGCCTCTCCACAGAGAACAGGCCTGGTTTGTAGCATGTCAGGTTTTCAAGTTACCAGCATGGCGTCACTGAACCTGGAGGCAGGGGGAGCTGCGGGGAGTGGACGCTGTGCCTGCGGGAGCTAAGTACCCCAAAGCTAGGTACAGTGGGGGCCTCTTCCCGGGAGAGGGCCCAGCTATTTGCACAGCACCACCTCTCAGCGAAGCTTTGGCAGCCTCCCAAACAGGTGAGGGGCCTTCTGTGCAAGCAGAAAACCTCCGTGTCTGTGAAAACACGGCCCTTGCTCTGCTGGTTTCAGGAGAGGAAGGCACAGTGCTCGGCTGGAGAAGGGACTTTTGGGACATGAAAGAGTGGCACGTTGGAACGGAGTGACCTCCCGCGGGCTTGGGGTGGCAGGGGCTCCGAGTCTTGCCCTACGGGAGTGGAGTTTAGCCTCCGGACTGCAAATATGTCCCACGGTCGGTGTTCTATCCTTGGCCCTCTCCTCTGGCTACTCCGCCAGCGCTTGCCTCTAGTTCTGTGGTTTTCCACAGCCCTACGCTGACGCTCTCCCTCCAGCGCAGGCCTGGCCCCGGAGCCCCAGGCTTGTGTGTCCAGCCCCCAACCAACATCTCCAACCTGACCCTACCTCTTCCTCCACACCTGCTCTTGCTGCCGTCTTCCCACCTGCTGAGGACCATGCCCTCCAGCTGCTCAGACCGAAACCCTGTTGTCATCTTAGATTTCCTCCACATCTAATCGGTCAGCACACCCTGTTTGTTCCACCTTCCAGATATACCGGAGCTGTCTCCCCACCATTACCCCCGGTGTTACCACCCCGGGCCCGGCTAACAGGCTCCCACAGCCCCCCTTCTCCCACTCTTTAACCTCAACGGTCTGTTGTGAGCACAGGAACTAGAGTGGTCTTATTAAAATCGTGTCCCTCCTGTGCTCTAAGCCCTCCTATGGTCCCCATATCATCGGAGCAAAAGTCAGATCCTCCTCATGGTCAGCGAGGCCCAGAAACATCTGGCGCTACCACCTCTCTGACCTCATCTCCCACTACTCTTCTTCATGCTCGACTTCAAGCCAGCCACAGGGCCTTTCAGTTCCTCTGCGAACACGCCAGGCATGCTCCAGCCTCAGGGCCTTTGCACTCACTGTTCCTTCTGCCTGGCATGGCCTTCCCCAGATGTCTACATGACCCTCTCCTCCTTCCTTCAGATCTTTGCTCCCATGTCGTCTTCTTGGACAGGTCCTCCCTGAGCACCCTATCTAAACTTGCACCAGTCACTTGACATTCCCCATCTCCTGGCTTTATGTTTCTCACACTTAGCAACTCCCAATATACTAAGTTAGCTACTGAATCAGTGATGTTCATTGCCTGCATCTACACATGCCCTAGAAGGGCAGGGATCTGGGTCTGTTTTGTACCATTCTGTATCCTCAGCATCTGGCATATGATTGGCATATGGTAGGTGCTCAATAAATATATGTAGGACGATCAATTACAAATCAAGATGCTTTCCAAAGACTTGGATTTCTAGCTTTTTGTTTTGGAAATGGGAAGATCTGGCCTCTCTGGGCCTGCATTTTGACACGGCCACACTGGCAGGAGTGGAGTTGTGGGCTGTTACAGCCCCCACTACTCCCTCCTGTCTTGCCTAGACCCCTTTTCCCCTGTATGTCCTCTGTCTGACACCCCCAGGCCTTTGAATTTGGAATTCCTACTCTATGGAAACAAGTGGAAACTGGCTCCAGGAACCTGTCTGGCCAGGGCAAGCCCGGCTCTTCACCTCAGGGCAACCACCGAGGTGGCTGTGAAGGCTCAATGATAACAAGCTCTGCAGAATGCATCTGGGGGCTCCCGACGGTTTGGGGCCAGGTATTTGTCTTCCCTCCATGCTGGAGTTTTTTCTCTGGGTACGACACAGGGGCATTTTCTATCTGATTCTCAAAGGGGGCCTCTGACCCTCCAAGGCTATCAGTCCCTGTCACCAGATTTCAGACTGTTCTCACATACCCCAATGAAGAAGGGGTGGGGAGAAGAGTATTTCCATCATCTTATGGGTGGGGGAAACTGAGGCCCAGAGAGAGAGAGCAAGGCCACTGCTCCTAAGAGGGGTGGGGGAGAAGCCCCTGGTTGTGCCACCCTCCATGCCCGGCTCAGGCCCCACTCACCCAGAGGGTCTCCATCCACGATGCTGTATTCCACCTGCCCGTTGGGGCCCGAGTCCTGGTCGTGGGCCAGGAAGGTCCACACTCGGGGCCCTGGCTGGCCCTCAGTGACATCAAATGGCCCCTCGTAATCTCGGGGGAAGGTGGGCACATTGTCATTGATGTCATTCACGTTCACAAGCACCTGAGATGGTGGATAAACTTAGCTGGGGCCGCGTCCCAGCCAGCCCTGTGCTGAGCTCAGTTCCCTCATCTGTAAAGTGGGTCTGATAACCCTGTCTCATCGGGCTGATGCAAAAATCCTAAGGGGTCATGGATGGGGGAAGGCTTTTGAAGCCATAACTGCGGATGTTATTATTATTGGTAAAGGTTTTTTATGGGCTTCATCATCATATTATTAGTAATTATGCTACAAACTTCTATTGATTGCTGCACTGTGGTCATTTCCCATGGTCTCATTTGCTCCTCCCACACCCTGACAGTTTTTATTATCATCTCCCTTTCAAGAGGGGGAAAGTGAAGCTCAGGGAGGTTAAGTGACTTGCCCAGAGTCACACAGCCAGGCAGTGGAAGAGCAAGGATAGGAGCTTCTGTTGGTTTGACCAGAGTTTGTGCTCTTCCCATGAAGGGGAGGAAGGCAGGTGTCATTATCTGTCTGATTGACGCAGCCACACAGAGAAGGTCAGTAAGATCCTCAAAGTCACAGATCAAGCTTGGATGGGTTGCCAAGCCCAGGATAGGGCTCTTGGATTTAGGTGTTTCTCCTGGACAATCTTTCTGGGCCCTGTCCTCCCCCGAGTTGAGGCTATGTCCCACCCACCCACCGTGGTGGTAGAGGTGAGGCGGTGAGATAAGATGGGGCACTGGTCCGTGGCAGTGACGATGAGAGTGTAGCGGCCATGACTAATCTCATAGTCCAGCTCCTTGGCAGCACTGATGACGCCCTGGGGGATAATAGAGGGGACAAGGGTGGATCAGTGGGTGGTGGATATGGAGCAGCCTGGGGACCAGCTTCTTCATGGGGTCCCCTCAGTCTACCCCAGCAGGCATGCTCTGACATCCTGGCTATGATGGGGAACCCCTGTTGCCATCCCCCCCAAGCTCTGCACCCGTTGGCACCAGATGCCCCCCATCCCCACCAAGTTTCCTCCCGACTCCATCTTTGCTCCGCTCCTATGTCCCATGATATCGCTAAGGTCCCTTCCAATCCCTTCAGCCAGCAGAACCTCCTCCTAAACCCCGCCATCAGCTGCTGACCGTGTGTCTGTCGATACGGAAGGTGTTGATGATGTTGCCTGCGATAATGGCGTAGTTAACTGTGCCATTGGGCCCCTCATCCAGGTCTAGTGCCTGGATGGTGATGAGGCTGGCATTGATGGTGGCTGGGCCCTCATCCAGTAAGATTTCATAGTGGGGCTGCTGGAACACGGGCGCGTTGTCGTTCTCATCCACGATGGTCACGTACACGTGAGTGGTGGCCTGTGGAGAAGAGTATGGTCAGGTTCCTTGGTCAGTTGGCTAGACCAGTGGAGCAGATGGATATTCTCCTAGGCTGGGGTCATGTGGCATGATCCAAAACAGTGAGAGCAAGAGAGAAAGATGAGAGGGTGGGAAGTCACAGGCTAGTAGAGAAAGAAATCACAAAGGCTCTACCAAGAGCCAAGCTAGGTAACTATTTAGGTCCAAGATGGCACTCACACCACTGCTCCTTTGTCTATGTCCATGGCGGACATCACTAATCAATTGTGGCACTGCTGAGATGCTACCTCGTCATCTTTGTCAGCACAGCGATCTAGTGATTAAAATCGGCACATGAGATGAATCCCAGTAACCACCTCCTAGCCCACAGCTTTGTTCAGGCCAGGGCCTTACTGACCCTGGGCTTCCTGCTAGATAACAAAAGTTCAGCATGTGATGTTCTCAGCCCAACGCAATATTAAACTTCACGCACTCTTCATGTAAATGGAAGAAAGAAATCTCTGTTTTCGGCATGTTTAAGAAGGAAGACATTGGGTTTGGGGCCATTAAATAGCCAGAATTTGTTGAATCATGAAAAAAGCTCACAGGACATGACTTCACTGCAAGAACATTTTCTGCGACGTGCTCTCCTGTAATTCGCCATTTCTGGCTGATGCTTGGTCGAATAAGTCCACATGAAATACCCACCCGATTGGAACACAGTGATCAGCACCCAAGAGACCTGACTGATGCAGCACTTTACAAGCAGAGCACATAAATGAGAGAACGAAATTAGCCACGTGCTGGTAGTCTCCGTTCCTTGCACGGCTCCCCTTTCCTTTCTCTGCTTCTCCCCCTGGGAGGACGTTCCCTGGGGACGGCCTCATCTGGCCCCCCTTGCCAGGTAGCTTCCAGATGGGTCCCAGAAACAGGAGGTGCTGGAAGAAGCCAGGAAGAAGGAAGGAAGAGAGATGAAGGCATTTCTTCCACACTCCTTCCTTCCCTCCCTCACTGCAGTCCCACCAGTGGCTGTGTTTTTCCTGCTGGGTGGGCCCTCCTTTCATGGCTCTAGCTCTCCCTGGGCTCGTGTCACCTCACCTCCTCTCATTGTCCTTCTGGATGCATTCGGTAGTGGCTTCCTGCAGTTGCTTGTCTACGAGTGCTTCACCAGCCATTCTGTAAACTGTCCCCTCATTAAAATCCCTTCAAGGAGTCCTGAGTGTGCCATGTGTTTCCTGACTAATACAAACCATGATTAGTAACTAATAGAAGACAATAAGGTTCTAACAACTGCCAAAATGCCTGGGTAGAGAGACTGTGGCGAGGCCATTGCCAAGGGCAGAGAATGGAAAGCACGTGATACAAAAAGCTGGATGGGGCCAGCTTGTGCACATCTTTTTTCTGGGGCTTTGAAACCCACCTTGGGTGGCTCTGGAACCCGCTGTGGGGAGACAGACAGATGGGCGGAAGACCTAGAGCCGAGAAGATTGTCACAGCCTCGGAGGAGGCAATGGGACCACTGAGCTGCCGCTGTGGACCCGGGAGGGGTGGGGGTCACGTGGTTGCTAAAATTATTTCCCAAGGTAGGGCTGGCAGCCTTGAGATGGAGCTCTGTGACCATGGGCATATTATATCTCCTTCCTGGATGTTTCCTGTTAATAAAGAACCTGACTTCATATCTGAAGTCCCTTCCAGTTCAAGCATTCTGGGATTCTGGTCTGCCGTCATCAGTCATGTGGAATAAATCCCACTATCAGGGAGGCATTCGTCTGGGACTTAGAGTCTCAATGAATCTTGTTTTAGATTATTTTTTAAAATTTATTTTTGAGAGAGAGAGAGAGAAAGAGTTTGAGCAGGGAGGGACAGAGAGAGAGGGAGACACAGAATCTGAAGCAGGCTCCAGGCTCCAAGCTGTCAGCATAGAGCCCGACGTGGGGCTCGAACTCGAACTGCAAGATCATGAGCTGAGCTGAAGTCGGACATTTAACCAACTGAACCACCCAGCTGACCCTCTTTTCTTTTGTCATTATTGTTTACATTTACTTTTGAGAGAGAGAAAGAGAGAGAATGTGAGCGGGGGAGTGGTAGAGAGAGAGGGAGACACTGAATCTGAAGCAGGCTCTAGGTTCTGAGCTATCAGCTTGGAGGCTGATGTGGGGCTCAAACCCACAAATCACAAGATCATGACCTGAGTGGAAGTTGGACGCTCAACCAACTGACCCACCCACGGTCAATGAATGGATCGTAATGAGTCTTTATTAATCTTTATTAAAACAGTAATCACACAGAGAGGGGAAATGCATTATTTTACATTTCTCAAACTTTTCTACCAGAGTGGAAAGGGCATAGACTCTGAGGTATACTCTGAAGTGTCTGTCTTAAGAAGGAAATACCTTCAAAGGGGCGCCTGGGTGGCTCAGTCAGTTAAGTGTCCGACTTGGGCTCAGGTCATGATCTTAAGGTTCGTGAGTTTAACTGTGCTGACAGCTCAGAGCCTGGAATCTGCTTCACATTCTGTGTCTCTCCCTCTTTCTGCCCCTTCCCCATTCACATTGTCTCTCTCTCAAAAAGTAAAACATAAAAAAAGAGAGAAGGAAATACCTTCCCAATCTCTCATGTTATCTTTGAAAACTCATACTGATTTTACAGTCTTCTCCATAATGTGTTTGTGTTAGTTTTGATTAAAAATAGTGGTGGGGATTTATGTCCTCAATATAGAAACACCCAAACATATAAAATAAATATTAACTGACAAAAAGGACAAATGGACAGTAATACAATACTAGCAGAAGACTTCAATACTCCACTTACATCAATGGATAGGTCATCCAGATAGAAAATCAATAAAGAAATATTGGCTTAAACAACACAGTAGTCCAGATGGACATAGTAGTTATATATAGAACATTTCGTCCCCAAACTACAGGATACCATTCTTTAAAAATTTTTTTCATGTTTTATTATTTTTTGAGAGAGAGAGACAGACAGAGTACAAGCAGAGGAGGTGCAGATGGAGAGGGAGACACAGAACGCAAAGCAGGCTCCAGGCTCTGAGCTGTCAGCACAGAGCTTGATGTGGGGCTTAAACCCACAAACCGTGAGATCATGACTTGAGCTGAAGTTGGATGCTCAACTGACTGAACCACCCAGGCACCCTGAATACCATTCTTTCTGAAAGCACATGGAACATTCTCTAGGATAGACCACATTTCAGGCCACAAACTAAGTCTCAATGAATTCAAGAAGATTGAAATATCAAGCATCTTTTCTGACCGCAGTGGTATAAAACTAGAAATCAATTAGAAGAAAATGTTAAAAAACACAAATACATAAAGGCTAAGCAAATGTTAGTAAATGACCAATGGGTTAAGAAATCAAAGAGAAAATAAATACCTTGAGATGAATGAAAATGGAAACACAACTTTTTAGAAACACAACTTTTTAAAATCTATGGAATAAAGCAAAAACAATTCTAAGAGGAAAGTTCATAGTGATACAAATGTACCTCAAAAAACAAGAAAACGTCCCAAATAAACAATTTAACTTTATACCTAAAGGGACTAGAAAAATAAGCTCAATTGAAGTCCAAATTTAGTAAAAGGGAGAAATAAAGACCAGAGTGGCAATAAACAAAATAAAGACTAAAAAACATAATAGTAAGATCAATGAAACTAAAAACTAGAAACGGGCAACTTTCAACATTGAATCATGAAGCAGAAAATCTGAATACACTGATTACAAGTAATAATAATGAATCAGTAATTTTAAAACTTCTTCCGAACAAAATTTCAGCACCAGACCGCTTTGCAGGTGAATTCTGCCAAATACTTAAAGAAGAGTTAGTAGTTATCCTTTTCAAATTATCCTAAAAAAATTGAAGAGGAAGGAATGCTTCCAAGTTCATTTCTTGAGGCCAGGATTACTCTGATATCAAAACCAGGCAAAGAGACCATGAAAAAGAAAATTACAAGCCAATATACCGGATGAATATAGATGCCAAAGTCTTCAATTAGCAAACCGAATTCAACAATACATTAAAAGGACAACACACCACAATCAAGTGGCATTTATTCCAGGGATGTAAGAATGGTTCAACATCCACAGATCAATACACCTGATATATCATGTTAGCAAAATGAAGGGTAAAAGTCATATGATAATCTCAATAGATGCAGAAAGAGCATCTGGTGAAATTCAACATCTATTTATGATAAAAACTCTTAAATTTTTTTAGTGTTTATTTATTTTAGAGAGAGAGAGAGAGAGAGAGAGAGAGAGAGAGAGAGAGATGAATACACAGGAGAGGGGCAGAGAGAAAGACACAGAATCTGAAGCAGGCTCCAGGCTCCAAGCTGTCCACACAGAGCCCGATGTAGGGCTCAAACTCAACGACCTTAGTTGAAATCGAGTGCTCAACCGACTGAGCCACCAGGTGCCCCATATTTAGGATAAAAACTCTTAACATGGTTATATCAAAGGAATATACTTCATCATAATAAAGAACATATATAACAAACCCACTGCTAATATCATCAATGATGCAAAGCTGAAGGTTTTTTTCCCTCTAAGATCAGAAATAAGACAAGGATGTCTACTCTTATTGCTTTTATTCAACATATATTGGAAGTCTTGGCCACCACAATCAGACAATAAAAAGAAATAAAAGTCATTCAAATTGGGAATAGAAGAAGTAAAACTGTTACTATTTGCAGATGACATGATACTATGTATAGGAAAGCCTAAAGACTCTACCAAAAAAACTATTAGAACTGATAAATGAATTTTAAAAAGTCACAGGATACAAAATGAACATACACAAATTGTTTCTATATACTAATAGAAAATTAACAGAAAGAGAAATTAAGAAAATAATCTCACTTACAATTACATCAAAAAGAATAAAATACATGGGAATAACTTTATCCAAAGTGAATAACCTTTACTCTGAAAACTTTAAGGCTGATGAAAGGAATTGAAGATGACATGAAAAAAATGGAAAGACATACCATGCTCATGGATTGTAAGAATTAATATTGTTAAAATGTCCATACTACACATAGCAATCTACAGTTTCAATGCAATCCCTATCAAAATACCAAAGACATTTCTCACAGAACTAGAAGAATCCTAAAAGTTGTATGGAACCACAAAGACCCCAAAGAGCTAAAGCAATGTTGAGAAAAAAGAACAAAGCTGGAGGTATCATGCCCCTAGGTTTCAAACTATACTACAAAGCTATAGTAATCACAATAGTGTGGTATTGATACAAAAACAGTCACAGAGATCAATAGAATAAAATAGAGAGGCCAGAAAAAAACCCCATGCATATATGGTCAATTAATCTATAACAAAGGAAGCAAGAGTATACAATGGGGGTGCACACCTGGGTGGCTCAGTTGATTAAGCTTCTGACTTCGGGTCAGGTCATGATCTCATTGCTGGTGAATTTAAACCTCGCATCAGGCTCTGCGCTGATACTGCAGAGCCTGCTTGGGATTCTCTCTTTTCCTCTTTCTCTGCCCCTCCTCCACATGCTCTCTCTCTCTCAAAATAAATAAACTTAAAAAAGAATATACAACTTTAAAATAGATTAAAGACTTGAATGTAAGATCTGAAGCCATAAAATTCCTAGAAGAAAACATGGGCAATGAGCATTTTGACTTAAGTCTTAGCAACATTTTTTTTCTTTTTAAAAAATATTTATTTTGAGAGAGAAAGACAGAGAGAATAAGCGTGGCGGGGGGTGGGAAGGGGTGCAGAGGCAGGGAGAGAGAGAATCCCAAGTAGGTTCTGTGCTGTTAGTGTGGAGCCTGACGTGAGGTTCAATGCTTAACTGACTGAGCCACCCAGGTGCCTCTGTATCTTTTTCTTCCTTCTTTGCTTCCTTTCTTTTTTCATCTCTTCCTCCCTTTCTTTCTTTTCTTTTCTCTTTTCTCTTCCTTCCTTCCCTTCTTTCTCTCTTTCTCTCCTTCCTTCCTTTTCTCTTTCTTTTAAATGTTTACTTAGCAACTTTTTTGGCTCAGTCTTCTCAGACAAGCTTCAACAAAAGCTAATATAAACAAATGAGACTATGTCAAACTAAAAGCTTTTGAATGCAACCCTTCATCAAAACAAAAAGGCAACTACCGAATGGGACAAGATAATTACAAATCATATATCCAGTAAGGGCTTAATAAGGGTAAAAACACATAAAGAAGTTACACAACTTAACAAAGCAAATAACCTGATTTAAAAATGGGCAGAGGGCCGAATAAGACATTTCTCCAAAGAAGACATCCAGATGATCAACAGGCACATGAAAAGATGCTCAACATTACTCATGATCAGGGAAATGCAAATTGAAACCACAATGAAATACCACCTCACACCCATCAGATCGGTTAAAATCAAAAACACAAACAGCCGGTGTTGGTGAGGATATGGAGAAAAAGGAAAGCTTGTGCACTGTTGGGAATGTAAACTGTGGAAAACAGCATGGCGATTCCGTTAAAAGTTAAAAAGAGAACTAGCGTATGATCCAGTAATTGCACTCCTGGGAATTTATCCAAAAAATACAAAAACATTGGTTCAAAGGGATCCATGCATTCCTATGTTAGCAGCAGCATTACTGACAACAGCCAAATTATGAAAGCAGCCCAAGTGTCCATCAATAGATGAATAGATGAAGAAGATATTGTGTGTGTGTATATATATATATATACACACATATATATATATATATACACACACACAATGAAATATTACTCAGCCAGAAAAAAGAATGAAATCTTGCCATGGTATGAAATCTATGCTGTGATAACACGGATAGAGCTAGAGAATATTATGTGCAGTGAAATATGATGGAGAAAGAAAAATACTGTAGGATTCCATTTATATGTAAAATAAAAACACACAAACGAACAAACAAAACAAAACAGAAACAGACTTACAGATACAGGAAACAAACCGCTGGTTATCAGAGCAGGGAAGGGTGTCAGGGGCAGGGGAAATAGGCAAAGGAGATGAAGGGGTACAAACTTCCACTTATACAGTAAAGAAGCCATGGGATGAAAAGTACAGCCTGGGGAACACAGTCAATAGTATCCTAACAACTTTGTATGGTGACAGATGGTAACTAGACTCATCATGGGGATCGTTCCATAACGTATATAATACGGAATCACTATGACAGGCATGTGAAAGGAATATAATCCTGTACGTCAATCATGTCTGTAAAGGGTGTGTGCCTCAAACATTTGAGAAAAGATGACTGTCTAGAAAAGCCACTGTGTTCATTTCATGGCTCTCCAAGGTCCTGGATGCAGCTGTGAGCAGCAGCCACCTGCCAGGAGTCCAGCATGGAGCCCTCCTGAGATGCCAGTGGGAGCCTAGGTGCCACCTTGCAGGGAAGGGGCAGCCTTCCAGCCTCACTGATGGGGGTGGTGGGGCTGACATTTTCCACTTCCCCCAGGACCCCAGAAGTAGGTCAAACCATCAGGTTTGCAGGGGCTGGGAGAAGGGGGCTGCCCCACAGAGCCCCCTCTCTCTGCGGCCGAGTCTGGGCAACGGAGGGAAAGGTGGGTGAGGGGGAAGTCAGTGACCCGAAGGCCCTCTCAGCTGAGTCCTTCCTGACCTAGCATTGTGGCAATAGTGCTTGAGGTTTCTGGACCATGCCCACACCTTGGGCAATGCCTCTGTGTCTCACTCTGATGCAAGCCCAGGAGGCCCACTAGTGGACCGTGCGGCAAGGAGGAAGGAAGTAGGGGACAGCACCACTGGGTCCTGCTCAGGTGTCCTAGCTCATGGGGGAGGTGTTTCCCTGCCACGAATCACAGGCTGTCTTTATCCACCTTGTAGACCCAGGGACAGTGGGAGTCTGGTCAAGGGTGGTCTGGGTGAGGCCAGGCCAGGTGCTCTATGGTCTCACCCCTTCAGTGGCCCCACCTTACCTCTGTCAAAGGCTGGCCAGGGTGGGAATAGGGCCCAGTATCTATGTGATTTCAATCGGCTTTCTACCTGCCGTAGGTGGAAGAGCTCACACTCTGCCAGCAGGAAAGGCCCTGGGCTGTTTCTCAAAGTGGAATTATAAGGTCAGGATCATGAGGAAGGACCCAGTTCTGTCCTGACAGTCTCTGGGGCTCCCATCCAGGGGTGCTGGGGCAATGTCACTTAGTAATGAAAGCAACATGTCCGCCTTTCCTCTGTGTAGCCTTCCTGCCCCAGGAGCGAGGACTCAGAGCTCCTAGAGAGCCTCCAACTAGACTTGGGCCACCTATGGGGCACCCAGAATTCCTGGCTACTTTCTAGTTCCTCTACTCTGATTCCCAACCCAGATGGACCTCGGCTGTCCTCTGCCCTTCAGCCTGGGAGTGGGGGGCGGGGGGGGGGGCGGGTGGCCATGAGCTCAAGACCCCTCATGGGTCAGCCAAGCTCCTGGAAGCTTCAGCAAGGCTGGGGTACAATGGCTGCGCCCCTTCTTCCCTGGTCCCCGGCCCTACCACTGTCACCCCCATTCCTCTATTTAGAAAGCCATGCATCCACACATGCATCTGTAGGGACGTGCCAAGCCTGTTGTGTGCTCCCGCACCTAATGCCGCATCTACGTGCGTGTGTGTGCACGCGCGTACGTGCATGTGTGTATGCACAAGGGTATTGCAGGCTCTGGAATCTACAGTCAAGCCTGCTCCAACTTGCCTAGCCCTTTACAAAAGCTAGCTAGCTTTCTTTTCTTTCCCTTCCTTCCTTCCTTTCCCTCTCTCTCTCTCCCCCACTCCTTTTCTTTCTCTCTCCTCTATTTTTCTTTCTCTCTCTCTTTTACTTTCTTTCTCATCCCAGGCCCAGGGTTGGGCTACAGGATATTGGGGACAAAGGCTGTTGGGTGAGGTCAGACACAACCTATGATGATTAGATCGCCTGCTAAGTTAGAGGTAGCGCACTTATCAGGCTGTGCCGCAGTACCAATTCTCTCCGGAGAGAAATGGGAGAGAGTAGAAGGTTTACACTGGCAGTCTAGGGCAGCTGCCTCCCCTACTTCTAGGGCCTGGTGCCCTGTGAGTCAGAGGGGAAGCCCCTCCCGCGGGGCCCTCGACGAGGCAGTTCTCCCCACGGCCCCCCGGGGGCGCTGCGGGGGAGGCGGGGTGGGCCCCGGAGCAGCGGCTCTCGGGCGCCCAGGGCGCTCACTCTCTCAGCACTCGCTCAATCGGAGGATTTCGGGCTGGCAGTGTCCTGCGGCTCAAGGAGCGGCAGGAGCTCCCCCTTCACGCCCGCGATCCCGCTCCGGCCCCGGTCCCGGGGCTCCAGACGCCGCCGCCGGACGGTGACATGGGCGGCCCCCTAGAACCGGAGGCCAGCGGCTGGCGCTGGGGGCCTGTGCTCCTCTCTCTCTTCCTGGCTGCCTCCCGAGGTAAGGTCTGCAGGAGCTTGGGCACTGGGGACGCGCACTGGCAGAACAAGGGGTGGGGGAAGTGGTCGCAGGCAGCTGGGGGCGCCCCCTCAGCCAGCCGGTCTCCTGCCTGCTGGGAGGCTCGGCAGGGGCCCCCAGCTCTCTGCCAAGTGCCCTGGCTGCGCGGTGGGCACATCTGCATGTTTTGACAGCTGCCCAAACTGCTTCTTGCCTGACCCTTCTCTGCCCAGAGAGCCCCGGGCAGGAGTAGCTGCTGCAGACAGGACCCAAAAATGGTGGGGACAGCCCCAATATTTTCTCGTGGATGCCACTGGCTTTTGACACCTGCATCTCCCTGCCCCTCCAGCCTCAGTACTCCAGGATCTCACTGTGCCCTGCTCCCTGGCGACACTCCTGGTTGACCCTTGGGGGGCATGGGTCCACACCCAGCTGTGGGTGCCCTTCTGGCCCTTGTCCTGAGGGTCTGGCTGCTGAGAGTTGAGGAGTCAGCTGATTCCTGGCATCTAGTGAAGCTGCAGCTCAGGGACCGATGTGGGGGCACTGGGGAGAACGTGGGACACGTTCCCAGCTCACCCACGAGCCTCTTCTGGGTCCTGGGATAACTTAGGGCATCTTTCTGGTCTCCGTTTCCTCAGAAGCCCTAACACCAGGGTGGCACCCAATTCTTTCTCCCCAAGTCCAGACTGTTGCAGCTCCAAGTTGGAATCTTGGCTGGGGCTGCTGGGGGCGGGGCAGAGGTCGGGGTACCCACAGCCTGGCCCCTGGTTCTTGCCTGCCCAGCGCTGGAGTGGCTGGATGTCACGGGAAGAGGGGGCCAGCAAGCCTTTATGGGGAAGGCCCAGGGAAAGCTTGAGTCATGCAGGGAGTCAGGGAGGCTGGAGGAAGGTGGGACGCTTGGCACAGGGACCCAGTGGGCGGGTCAGGAGAAGAAAGGAGGGGGAGCACAGGGTAGGAAGGAGAGGAGGGAGTCCAGAGGACCTGGAATGTACCTCAGAAATTAACTGTGTGCCTGCAGGCAGCAGGTTATCTCAGCATTTGGAGGCTGGCCTCTGATAAGAAGGAGGGAGCCCACAGCCCACACACAGAGCTGCCTAGCCCTGGCCTGGATACTTCCAGTAGCAGGGAGGTGGTCTGGGTACCAAGGCCATACTTCATGGCAGGACATGCTCCAGAAGGAGCAGGGCATGGTGGCAGGTGGGAAGGCCAGCGCGGAACCCACCAGAGAAGACTTGTCCTGCCCCTTTCTCCTCAAGTGACCTCAGGACACCCTTCTGTTTTCTCACCCCTGCCCTGTCCGATCCCCGGCCGGGCTGCTGTCTGTTCAGCAGCTCCAACTTGGGAAACTGAGTTCTAGAGAATTCAAGGCATAGGGGCCCCACCTTGCAGAGTAACTGGCAGCAGAAAGGCTCAGCACCCCTCGTTCTGTATTGTCTATATAGCCAGAAGCCTTCTCCCCTGGTGGTTCTGGATACTCAGACAGGTTGGCACTCCAAAGGGCCATCTTTTCCTGGGTCCAGTTTAGGCTTTAAGCAGTTTTCTATTTTAAAAGGGGTCAGAAGCATTTTCGTAGCTTTGAACCACTCTGGGCCTCAGTAGTCTTAACTGTGATATGGGCATGGTAAGGAATATTCATACTACCTAGTACTGTGTGCAACAGGGGAGTAAACAGAAGGAAGGCCTGGTCGCAGACATGGTCACAAGGGTCTGTGAGTTGTTAAGACCTGCTCACTGTCCTGCTGAGGTGCTGGGTAGCTTTGGGTGGGATCCCTCAAGGTCAAAGCCTTCATGCCTGGGAAGGTGAGATGGAGGTGGCTGGCATAGGCCTCTTTTGGTAAGCTCCTGGGGTTGGGTCAGCACAAAGGAGAATGGGGGTGGTAAGCACGGTGCTCAGGAGCCCAGTAAGAGTTGCAGACGTCCCTTATCTGGGCCCAACTCAGAGTGAGATGGGTGGAGGGAAGAGCCAGGGCCCAGCAGACCCTAAGGGTGGCAGAGACTCTACCTCCCTTACAGGCACTCCTAGGACCTGAGGAAGTTCTTGTTCTCACCATGACCCAGGTGGCCCAGACTCCGGGACTAGCACATAGAAGTACAGTGAGCCTAGGGAGGGGAGACCCCCCCCACCCTTCATGGTAAACAGGACGGCAGGGCCTTATTGAGTAACCTGTGGTGTAAGCCTCTGACACAGCAAAGGTCAGCTCTTAGGAAATCTACTATCTTCTGTCCAGAGGCCCTGGGGTGGCTCTTGAGGCTGGCCACTGGGTACAAGGGGGCACCTCCCCAATTGTGGGGACAACCAGTGACACCAGGGAGTCCCTTGCTGAGCTGGGCTGGTTGCTCTTGCTTCCCCCCAATCAGGGCAAAGTTTCCCTGCTGGGGACTGACCTCTCTTGGAGAGGGTGGCCCAAGTGGGAGGTAGAGCTGGGAAGCCGAAAGAGACTGCCTCCCTAGATACATATACATACAGGTCTTGCCCTAGCAGATCAAGGGAAAAAAAGAAGGGCTCCTCAGTGCCCATCCGGCCCATTGGCAGTGACCCCTTTAATGAGCACTAAGCCCCACATACTGAGCTTGAGGTCCCCAGGTTTAGGCCAGCTATTCATCCAGGAGTGGTCGGCTCTCACCCGGGCGGAGCAAGGCTGGGATTGGTAAGGCAGCTTCCCACGGACCCCTGGGTCCCTTCCGCAGCAGCGCCAGCAGACCCAAGGCCTTTCCGATGGCACCCTGTATGGGGATGGTGAGGCAAGGGACCTGAAGTTGTGTGCCTTGCATGCTTCCCATACAGTCCCGTCCCTTAACAGTCTGGCCTTGGGAGTCCGTCAGGACTAGGTTCAAGTTCCATAGTGGCCATTTGCTGCTGTGACTTTGGACAAGGGACTCAGTATCTCTGAGCAGATTCCTTCATCTCTAACATGGGGTGATGATAGCACCTCCCTCAGAGGGCTGCTGTGCATGAACTCAGCACAGCACCCGGCACCTGGGTAGCATTAGGCTGTTTCTTGGCTTTCCAAGCCCACATGCCATTGACTCTCCATCTAAGTTCCTTGCTGCCTAAGGAGCCAGGGTGTGGGAGGACATTGACTGATTTCTTTAGGACAGGGCTCTAAGGATCCTGGAGGTCTGAAGTATGCACAGGTCCAGCCACCTGTCAGCACCTATAGGCACTTAAAGCATGAAATGTCCAGGGAAGTACCTGTAGATTCTCTTAAAGTTCCCCAGAGATGGAGGACTTTGCAGCTTCAAGGCAAGGCCAGCTCAGGGTTTGCTTGTCTCATTGGGATCTTAAAACTGATCTCTACATTTAGCCTATTTACTTGGGCTGACTGTCCCCAGAGAGAAAGACTGTGGCTGTCGTGCCCATATATCATTCAGTAATGAACTTGTACTTCTGCCCAAGTGAGCCCAGTCCTTTAAAGGTTCTACATAGGATGCTATTTCCCATGGGGGCCTGGGTTTAAGTCCCGCCTCCTCTATTCCACTGCGGGATCATGAACTCACACTTGGATGTGGGCAGCCTGGGTGACGTGGCTTCAGTGAGGGGCTGTCCACCCCCTTCTGAAGGGTAGTTCCATGATCGTGTTTCCCGAGCTGCAGTCATCTGCTCATTACCTTTGGGACTTCTGTGGCATCTGCCAATCATAAGTACTTATTATTTTCCCCCTCAAATCAACTCATTCTTTTACTTGAGTAAATAGATTTAAAAGGAAACTTTCTATCATTGCCACCAATGGAAAGCCAGTATTGCCATAAATAGAACAAAATCGCACAAGTACATAATCGGAACACCACATATTGAGTATTAAATTCTAGTCAGAAACTATAGTCTGGGGGAGGCTCTCGGAGTCCGAAGCCCCTGTCCCTTGTTTAAAACAAAAAAGGTGGGGGAGGAGGACAACCTTTCCTCTGTGTGATTCAATGTTATGCCATAAAACTAAAAGTAAAACTGGTTGTGTTCGAGTTGCTCTCGCTCCTCCCCTTCACCGCAGAAGCAAACTCACTACTATGAGGAGTGTTAGGTGGCGGCCGGAGGGCGGTTCAGCTCCCCCAGAGGAAAAGAAAGAGAACGGTACTTCCCATCCCTAAGAGGTCAGGGCACGGTCGGAGGGCTTCTCTCGGCTTTTCCCAGCCCCCAGTTCTCCCAGCCCCTGTTGCCTTCCTCAAAGAAATACAGTGTCCAAATAAATACAGTAGCTCCAGCTGGGTTCTGCCTTATGCTGGGCCAATTAGCTATCCCAATAACCACAGCAGGGAGGAGGAGAGGAAGGGAGAGTGAGCCAAGTCCTTGCTGGTCAGGCCATCTATCCATCTGCAGGAAGGAGAGGGGCCCTCCCGTCAGTGCCCGGCTACCTCCCGTATAAGTGCCTGCCACTGCGACCGCCACTGAGCCGCCTGGCCTGAGGATGGGGCACAGAAAGGCTGGAGCCTGAACCTTAGGGAGTCTTCACAGCACAGGCTCTTGGCGGAAGCTGGCTAGTGCTGGTATAGTGGGCTGCACACAGTCATCCTCAGGGAGGGCCTGGGTAAGTCTGGGAAGAAGTCGTCCCGAGAAGCGTCCATCGGCAGGGCATCTGGCCAACCGCCCAGGCCCTCTCCAGGGAGGTGTGCCGGCCGACGGCCTCCAGCCCCGGATGTGTGGATGCTTTCCCAAGGTGCTGGAAGTGCGGCTTCCTCCAATACAGCCTGGCTTCCCCTTCCCAGACTCCTTGGTCTGATGTGAATGGACACTTCCTGCGGGGGCAGGTATCAATAAACACATCTGAGATGCCCTTTGTCCTTGCTGGCCACAGACCCCAGGGGCTGACCTGCCGGCTCAGCTCCTCGCACAGGGGGCACTTCCTCTAACTTGGCGCCGGCAGATTCCGTCCTGATTGGTCCCTGACTCTGTTTCCCTCTGTGCTCCGCAGCTTGGTAAAGACCGAACCGAGCCTATCCCTCCACCCTCCACGGGCTATCCTGGGGAACAGGGCCTGGCAGGGAGCTGGAGACCAGTTCCATGACTGTCTGGTGCTCCTGCTGAGGGTGGGGACCTGGCCTTTTGCACCTAGCACAGGGCCAGCAACAGCAGCAGATCACTGTTTACTTACAACGCGTAGCAGCAACTGGACAGAGTTCAGCTGTTTGGGTTGGGCTTCCCAGGCCTGACTAATCAAGCTGGGGCGTTGCCTTGGCAACCGTGGGCTAAACCCATGCCCCGTCAGGGAAAATACACAGGCCTGCCCACACCCACACACACCCATCCGTGCACACCCACAGGGTTTCATGAGGTGCCTGCTGGGTGGAAAGAGGTGAAGTCATGAAAACTAGCATCCCGAGATGAAGCCAGACAAGAGAGCTTCTCCCCTGGACTGGCACAGAAGCTTCTACAAGAGGCTGAGGTTCCCACAGCTAGAAAGTGGCAGAAGCAAGCCTAATTTCTGAGCGGACATCCTTAAGAAACTCTGCACCCCTGTGGCCTCTCTGCCTTGGGCCCGGCTCATGTTAGGACCTCGGTAAATATTTGTGGAATGATGGAATGATGTTTCCAGTTTAGGTGTGAGGCAGAGCAAGGATGGCGGGGTGGAAGAGGAGGAGCTCATCTAAGTAGCTGGAGAATGAAGTGTCGGCCTTCCCTGCTTCAGGAGTGTGGGGGTGGGGGCGCCCTTCCTTCCTGCAGCGCTGGTGTGTCTAAGGTGTGGCTGTCAGCAATGCCACACAGGGTTGGGTGGTCTTGGGTAAGTCACCTGACTTCTCTAAGTCTCTTCCCTCACCTTTATTGTTTCTTAAAAAATGTTTATTTTTGGGAAAGCCAAGCAGAGTAGGGGCTGAGCAAGAGGGACAGAGGATCTGAAGCGGGCTCTGCGCTGACAGCACAGAGCCTGATGTGGGGCTTGAACTCACAAACCGTGAGATCGTGACCTGAGCTGAAGTCGGATGCTCAACTGACTGAGCTACCCAGGTGCCCGTTTCCTCACCTTTAAAATGGGATGATAATACCCATATCAGGGCATATTAGGAGAATTAAGCGAGATGAGTAAAAAGTGTGAAGCAAGTCCGGATACATAAGAAGTGGCCCATTTCTTGCCTATTCCTCTGCCCTAAGTAAATATTTAGCCCTTTCCTCTGGCCACAGACTTTCGGAGCTGGAAAGGGCTAGGAATGTGGGTGGGGAGTCTCTTGAGATGAAGAGAAGGAGGCACAGGGAAGATGGGACCCACCCAAGGGCATACAGAAAGGACCCAGCCAAGTGTGGACTGGGGCCCAGGGATCTTTCAGATCAAGGTTTGAATCCTGAGACTGGGAACTTACCAGGTTCCTAGCAATCTTCCTCTAGGCGCTTCTGCCTCCTTACCTAGTAACAGGTGGGGACCAGGGTGGGGCTGGGCCCCAAGAGCAGCACAATGACTGGATGGCTCCCGCCTGGGCACAGGCTCAGGGCCAGGGCCATTTTCCTGTCTCATAGGCTCCTGGCCACCCTGGAGCCAGGGGCTTTCCTCCCCACCCACTCTCCCCAGGCTCTGACAATGACCCAGGTGTCCAAAAGGATCTGCTCCTGACAATAAGCAATATCCTCCTGCCAAATAATTACAGATCCAGCTGGGCTATATATATATATCCTTGATAACATGTGCACGTGCAGTTGTGGGTGCGAGCATTACTTTCCCCAACTCTGTGCCTTTGAGCGTTCTCCCAAGGATAGGCTGTCCTGGGCCTTGACCTGGCTGAGTCTTAGACACAACAAACGGGATGCTTCCCACCTATTCCCCTGCCTCCCGTAGGACAAGATCCCCCCGTGAATCCTTAGCCCACTGCTCTCTGGCCCTTCTGCTGAAATTGAAGACTGTCCCCCATCCCCCAAACCCAAATCCCCTGCAGCTTCTCCTTTTTCTAAAAGGGGAAGAGGTCCTCTGGGGAGTGTGGGGTGTTGGGAATTGAGCAAGCCCCCCGACCTGCCCACCTCCTGTGCTTGGTCTCAACAATTCTCTGCCCCACTGTGGGTTTTCAACGAAATTGCTTTCAGTGCTGACAATCTCTCCCTGGTGCTGTCCAGGCAATTCTGCGCTCATTGCCACCACTGCTTGGTCCCTGAGAGCTGGAGCCTGATGCCCTGCTGAGAGCCCCCGGCTGGTGTCCCCCTGGAGGCCCCGCTGCTTGCTCCCACCCTGCTCCACCCCGGCCGCAAGCTGCCTGCAGCTTGCCCACATCTCAGCCCCACCCCATCTACACCTCTGTCCACTCCACAGCCCCCACCCCGACCCGGCTCAGCTCTGTGTTCCACTTCCTGCCTCTGCCTCCACCTCTAGTCGGCCTGGCCCCCCGCAGCCACCCCAGACATGCGGCCCTGGCCTCTGGCCTCTGCTACTGAGCTGGCTCTGCCCACAGACTGCAAGGTGTGTGCGCTTGTGGCGAAGGCTGCTGGATCTGGATCTGGCTCCCAGCCCTGGGTTCTCTGGGGTGGGTGTGGGGTTGTCAACAGGGAAGACGGGGTGCTAGCTGGGAGGGGTGCTGCGAGGAGGTGCCACCAGCTCGGGGCTGCTGGAGAAAGGGGGAGCGCAGGGCAGGCGACTCCTTGATCTGCTCTTTGAGTGGGTTTTTATTCTTCCTGGGAGTGCCTGGGAGGGTCCCTTCCATAGCTACTCCCCACCTCCATTTACTAGCACACAGGGTTCTGTGGCCGCAGCCACCACACAGGCCTGTGAGGAGGCACTATGATCTTCAGTGAATTATTTAATGTCTCTGTGCCTCGCGTTTTCTCCTCAGTGAAAGAGGAATAAAAACAGCACCTACCTTTATAGAGTTGTTTATGCCCATAAAGTAGTTAGCAGAGCACAGGCTACATGCTCTTTCTTCTTCTAGTTCTAACTAGATCTAGCTTTACCTGAAGCTTCCCAGGCTCCAGGTTCTGAGTCTGTACTCTCTGAGGCGCTTCAGGCAAATCACTTTCCCCTTCTGGGCCTCTATATTTCTGCCTGAAAGGAGATCAGGAAGTTCTGAAATCTCTGCTCACCTCGGCAAAGGTTTTCCATAAATCTGGGGCTCTCAGACATGACTCCCTCTCACATGTGTATGGTGTGGGAGGATCTAGCGTGTGTCTGTCTGCCTTACTCTCTGGGGGTCTAACACTCCACCTTGCAGACACATTCTTTGGGGCCATGACTTTGCTAACCCCCCACACTCTCATTTAAACATGCAGGCACTCCAAGATTGCATCACAAGCTGTTATCAGTCATTCACACCTTAGTGGGAGAGAGTTTGAAGCTGGCTTCTCCATTCTATTCTGCAGAACTATTTTCACTCCTAGGAAATGTTTCTGACCTGCTGGAGAGGAATTAGAGAGCTGTCTAGCTTCCACGTAGCAAACCCCAACTACCAGCAAAGCGCTTCCAGAGCACTTCATGTAAATTATCTGTTATCCTTGCCTCCATCCTGGTGGGTAGATGGTTTCCTTTCTGTTCGCTGGTGAGGAGTCTGAAACTCACAATCTAAGTGACCCCAGCTGCTGGACTCCAATGCAGGCTGATCCAATTCCAAAGCCACACCGGGCCGCCCTCCCCGTGATGGGGCAAAGCTTTCAGCTCTGCTGTTGGGTCCCAGGCTCTAAAGGCAGGGAAGGGGGTGTCGGCAAGAGGAAGTGGCATTATCTCGATTCTGGCAGTGGCAATGAAACAGACATTTCAACCTGGATTCTGTATGCATTTCCAAACTCTCCTTCCCTGAATGCCTGACTTAAAACAGCCCCTGACATGCCAATTAAAATTGAAATATCACAGATGTATAGTAGCTGCAGTTATTCTGTGTCCGCAGAGGGCATTAGGGCTCGCGTGTCGTGCTCTCCTCTTTCCCTTGCTCAGGCATCTCACAACCATGCCATGTGGTGAATATTTTTCTCAGGGCACACACGGGGAAGGTGGGGCCCACACAGCTGGAGGGGTGGGGCTTCTGGCCCCAGTATTCTGCTTCTAGCAGCCAGTGCTTATGGGAGTCAACACGGTTAAATGCTGTTAAATGCTGGGGGATTAGGGTAGGCTAAAGAGGACCAGGGGATGGCTTCATTTGCTTATTGAAAACAAAATGAACTAGGAAATATTTCTAAGAAGACTGGGTGGCAGCAGGTAGAAGGATGAAGTGACTGTTCATGATTTCCCTGTCCTTGTCCCCAAGAACCCTGGCATCTTCCTCACCACCCGGCCCAGCGGACTCTCGCTACTTGCTGAAGTCCTATCTGTTCATCAACCCCAAAGAGGCTTCTTCCTTCAAGAAGTTCCCTGACTGTCCCCATGGCGGCTATATCTTCCCTCCTCCAGGTGCCCTAAAGGCCGGCACTGGTGTGCCCTTTAACCTGTGGGGTTACTTTGTTGGGAAAGCGTGCTCTGTTGCACACCCAGCTAGGTCATGAGCTCCCAAGGGGAGGCCACGTGCTCAGCATCCGGGTGAGACGTAGCACCAGCACCGGGCACAGGCCTCACACATTAATAGGTGTTCACTGATGAGGAGGTGGGAAGGCCCAAAGGTGCTAATGGCCCCAGCAGGGTGGTCAAGGGCAAAGGGCTGCTGTTCCCAAATAGGCTCTGTGCTCCTTGTCCTGCCTCCCACTTGACAGCACTGGGCACGGAGGCTGGAAGGTGTGGGCAGAGCCGCGGTGCCTACAGTGGGGGCAGGAGGAGAGGGACACACAGGCTGGGCCCCGTCTGCTGCCCGTTGTCTCTCCTGTACCTTGTCCTGCTTGCCGGGGCTCAGGGGCGTCCCTTACCTGGAGAAACTCCTCCTCCCATACAGCCCAGAATGGAGTCAGGTTCAAGAGCTAATGAAGAAGCGGAAGCCCAGGGAGGTCAGCTGACTTGTCGCGGCCTGTGGCCCGGGAACCCACATCTCTGGAGCCCTAGGCCAAGGCTCTTCCTCACTCTGGTGGAAATGGGAGTGGTCCTGGCTCAGGAGGTGACAGGCTCTTGTCTCTGAACAGATCTGGTGGGAGCCTTCAAGGTCGCCACGCCATATTCCTTGTATGTGTGTCCCGAGGGGCAGAACGTCACCCTCACCTGCAGGATCTTGGGCCCCATGGCCAAAGGGCACGACGTGACTTACTACAAGACGTGGTACCGCAGCTCGCGGGGCGAAGTGCAGGTCTGCTCGGAGCGCCGGCCCATCCGCAACCTCACGTTCCACGACCTTCACCTGCACCACAGCGGCCACCAGGCCAACACCAGCCAGGACCTGGCCCAGCGCTACGGGCTGGAGTCGGTGTCCGACCACCACGGCAACTTCTCCATCACCATGCGCAACCTGACCTCAGTGGACAGCGGCCTCTACTGCTGCCTGGTGGTGGAGATCAGGCACCGCCACTCGGAGCAGAGGGTCCACGGTGCCATGGAGCTGCAGGTGCAGAGAGGTGAAGGTGTGCTCCGTGGGACAGCTTGGGGTGCAGTCACTGTGGGGGTGGTGCTGTGTGTTTGAGGGTGTGACCGCATGTGATTCTGTGCCGGAGGGTGTGTGATCCTACATATGGGCGGCCCTGGCACTCTAGGCCTGTGTGTGAGACAGGCTGACTATAGTGTGTGGAGCCATGTAGAAATCTCTGGTTAGTGGGGTGTGATGGAGAGGAGTGTGTATGTCTTTCTAATAAGAGAGGGTGTACAGGGCTAGGCTGGTGTATCACTGCTGGTGACAACATAGTGGTTGTGATATGTGACCTGGGGTGTGAACTGGGGAATGTGTGTATGTGTGTATGCGTGTGTATATGCGCACGTGTGCATGCGTTGGCTGGGACAAGCCTCCCTGGCCTCAAGCCCACCTAACCAACCCTTCTCTTGGTTCCCACAGACAAAGAAGCATCACCCCAGTGCATCTTGTACCCACCTTCCCCCAGGGAGAGTGAAAGTAAGGAACCCCTCTTTTGGCCCTTCTGGGTTCTCTGTGCTCCTCTGTCTTCATCTTGGACCCAGGCCCCATTCTGAACTCTGATCTCATCATCCCAAGCCCATGAGACCCCCCTTGTTCTTCCTCCTCTGCTGCTGCCCCTCCCTTTTGCTTTCCCCTTCACTGAAGCCAGGGGGCTGCAGTGCCCAGAAGCCACCTCCCCTTCGAAGGCTCAAAGCCCCAGGTGGGGTGTGCCCTGGCAATGACCTCTGGCCAAGTGCCCCCGTGACAGGTGCTGGTGCCACAGGCTGTTTTCGTGTGTGCCGCTCCTGTCCACCAGCCCTCCACCACCTGGGAAGATTCGCAGGCTGTGGGGTTCCTCTTGGCTTGCATCCACCCACTTAACACTTCCTTGTTCTGTGCATGGGGGAGGGGGGATGGAGAGGCTCAAGAAGGGGGGCAGACCTACCTTTCCTAGAGCTTTTACTCTGTGCCAGGCACCGTGCTAAGTCCTTTCAAGTACTGGTATCTCAGTGGATTCTGAACCTTCTGAAGTGGGTGGCACCACCGTTACTTTATAAACATGGAAACAGATGCCCAGAGAAGGCCAGCTGGACTGTGCTCACTCCTCCTTCTCCCTGGCTGGGGGGATGCATAAGGAGGTAGGTGGAGTCAGCCCCCTGGTGTTTGCCCAGAGAGGTACCCTGCAGAGGAAGGAGACACTGCTCTAAGGGATGTGGGGGCACTCAGAGGCCAGGAAAGAATGCCCAGCAGCTTTGAGACAGTAGGCAAAGGGGAGACATCTCAGGGGCATCCCACTCTTCTGAGAGGAGGGGGTCTTGGCAGCCTCCTATCCATCAGTATTTACTAAGCATCTACTATGGACCAGCCCCTGCCCAGGTCCCGCAGACACACAAGTACAGACCTCCCCCCTGACCCTCCAGGAGCGGAACAGCTAACACTAGAGCCCTAGCCAAAGCCTGGCTCAAGGGTCCTGGTAACTTTCTACTCACACTACTCTTTTTGGAACCAATGCAGAGCTTAGCCAGGAATTAAATTAGAACACACATTTCAGTCTGAGCCAGACCTGCATGGAACTAAAGAACTCTTTGGTTCAAGCCCCTCTCCCCGCACACCACAAACCTTACGTGTCACTGTGGCATTGAGCCACTGCTGTCCTCACTTCCTCCCCTGGGAGCCTCCCAGAGAGGGTGGATGAGCGTGTGTACAATCATACAGACCGGGGAGAGCCTCACCTGGCGGCACACGTGAGTGTTTACTTCCCTTTGGCTCCTTCCACTCTGAGCAACCCTCCAGTCCCGCTTCTTCCTCCAGGAGCCCCCAGAGCTCCCTTAGGGACCATCACCTCTGCCACCTCCCATAGTTCACCCATGAGGAAACCGAGGTTCAGACCAGTGAAGGGATCGCGCCCGGCCCCTCAGCCGGAGCACTTGATTCTCAGTGCGCAAACTCTGCCTGGGGGCCAGGCTGCCCTTCCCTTGTCAACGCCAATTTTCTGGAAATTAGTTGTATGAATTTAAGTCTTGGGGACACAGACAAGAGATGCCAGTGGGGACAATGAAGAAACCAGGTACAAAATAGAGACGGAGCAGAGATCTGGGTCATTTTTCTTGATCTAGACTCTAGAGAAGTAGCTGTGGGAATGAAGGAAACAGAAGTCACCTGGGAAATCCTAGGAGTCTGGCTGGTAAGAACCCAAGGGTAAGGCAGAACCTTGAACTTGATGGTCCAGAGTGAGTTAGGGCTGGGTTCCTCTGCTCTTGGGTTTTGACATTTGCCTGACTCTCCAATTCCCAGATGTGTGGCTTCACCCTGGCCCCTGATTCCCTGAGCTGTTGTCCACAGGGAACTGGCCCCCCCAGGGCCAGCGGGAAGTGTTTACTTCTACCCTGGCTATTGACAGCAGGGGCATGGCTTTGATGGCCTCTGCAGTCCCTCCTCGATCCCTTTCTGGACTCTTGGTTCTGGAGGTCTGGAGACTATAACTGTGGTGGAGTCTTGTCACTAAGGTGGGCGCAGGGTCAGATGCAAAGAAACCCAGCTGTACTTTTGGGGCCTGGGGGGGGACTTGGGCAGTGCTCCCATTCTCTAGGGATCATGTGTCCACTGAGAAATGGAGCAAGTGTGTCCCTTTCCTACTAACAGGGAGGCCATCAGTGTTATCCAAGAGGCTGAATCAGGGATCAAAACCTCAAATGCCCCCTAAGCCAGGGACCTGGTGAGTAAGACAGTAGGGAGAGGTGGAGACTGCAATGAGCACCCAGCTACCAGCCTGTAAGTGCAGTTCCAATGGCCGCACGCTTGGAGGGGGGCCCAGGGCTGCTGGAGCCACTCCATTTTCAAGCACGGTCAGAAGTCCAGATTTTACATGCACTCTCTATTTTGTTTTTTAATGTTTATTTTTGAGGGAGAGCAAGCAAGGGAGGACCAAGAAAGGGGGGTAGAGATACAGAATCCGAGGCAGGCTCCAGGACCTGAGCTGTCAGCACAGAACCTGATGCGGGGCTTGAACTCACGAACCGTGACATCATGACCTGAGCCGACTGAGCCACCCAGGCGCCCCATAGACTCTCCATTTTAAAATGTTGGCCAAAAAAAAAAAAAAAAAAAAGTTATGTACTATGTGGGCTACGGCAGGACAATACGGAGATGGCAACAGATAGTGGACTGTTTTCTGATGGTTTAGAAACATTTGCCTGGTGACGCATGTGCTTAGTGGGCCTCTGGGCTGGCCGCCGGGTACTGCCCTCGGCGCTGCTTACCTTAGGAAAGACCCTACTCCCTGCTCGCTCTAAGACACGTGTCCCACAGCCAACCTTAGCACCTGATCAGCTAAGGATGCTTCCACCCCGGCAGTTCTGAGTTCTCCTGCTCTACCTGTGGCCCTGTCTCTTGATGCTCTTTTTGGAAAGTACGAGGGAGGCTGGTCTAGGAAATCATCTGAAAGTCCAAATCAGTCTGAGATTGGCGGAGGCAACAGGAGGTATGTATGAGAGGCTAAGGCAATTGGTCCCCAAGGAACCCTGAACTGCTGAGGGGCTGTGTGGTTTTTCACTGAGCCCAGGAAAGGGGGGGCATGGACAGCCTATCTCCCCACAAAGCAACCTCCCTATCCCCCTACACAGCAGGATGCTTGGTTTGCTTTCATCCAGGCCCCTCCTTGGGGAAGCAGGCAACCTGACCAAATTCCCTCCTCCCCTCTCCTCCCTACCTATCCAGCCACAGGGTACTGGCAGGCTCTAGACAAAAAGGCACTGCTGAGCAGGTGAGGGTGGCGGGGCAGGGCTCCCATCCCAGCATGCTCCGGAAAGGTCTGGCACAATTCTCCTGGTAGCTGGCCTGGTAGCTGCCTCTGCCAGTGCCTGATCACCTCCCCCATGAGCCTGGCTCTGGGTGGCTACCAAGCAGTACTCCCTCCTCTCCTCCCCAGGTGCTGGCCATGCTTGGGGGGAGGGATGGGGAGCTCGGGGGAGGCGGGGCTCTGCAGAAGAGCCCACAGCTTCAGACGACAGCTGGGCCCACACCCCTGCCTTCCTGTCCTGCCTCAACTCTTAGCCGGGTTGTAAGGAAACCAAGCCCTGATCCCCTAGAGTGGCCCAGAGGGGGGGATCTGTGCCTGAGGTCAGGAGTCAGGCCATGGACAGGGAGCCACCATGAGGGAGCACCTGACTAACCTCACTGATTGTGACTTAGTACCAGTCTGGAGACCTGCTTTGGTGATAAGAAAAGAGTGCTTTGTAACTCACTTCTCAGTGCTTGAGAGGAGGTCCTATGACGGGGAGGGGGGTGGGTTGGGGGGGTGGGAGGGGTTAGAAATCTTCAAATGTCTAAATTGTAGAACGTGTCTACTTTCAATATTCCACAGCAAAATGCAGCCTTGCTAAGATCTGTAGGGGACCTCCTTTAATGCGAAGTTGAACTTGGTTTGTAATTAGCATAGCAGCTGTTCCTGTACCAGTGGGTATGTCTGAAGTGCCTGTAAACAGTCTGTTCTCTTCCGTGGTCTGAACAAACCCCCGGAAAGCTTATTCACACCATCAGGGTATTTAGCAATACAATGAGATAAAAATAGCCTTTATTCTCAAATAAATAGCGCAAAGTCCACACGGAGACCACAGCCCATCTACCTACCCAGGGCTCCTGGGCCAAGCGGACCCTGTGACAAGGTATCCCAGTGCGTATTTTGGGAAGGGCTAAAATCAGGAAGGAAATGCGTTTACACTGGTTGTGGTTCTGAGGGCACGTCTGTTCCCAGCTAAACTCCTGGAGTCAGCAGATGGGCAGAAATAAATCTAGCCTCTCAGGCTGTTGGTGGGATCGTGAAGCAGTACAATCTTTGTGGAGGGCAATTAGGCAATACCCTAAAAGAAAACGCACACATCCTGGCTCAGCACTTCCACTGCTGGGAGTTTGTGTACAGAGGAACTTGCCCAAGCGAGCGAAGATGCACGCACATGAGCAGTTTGCTGTTATGTTATTAGTTATGTTGAAAAATGGAAGCAATTGACATAGCTACCAATAGAGGACTGTTGCAATAAATTCTGGGGTGAGCCTGTGATGAAGCCCTAGGCAGAATGAGGGAGATCTCTGTGTGATACAGGGATGGCCAAGCCATGCCAAGTGGGAAAAGCGATCGTCACGAAAAGCATATACATGCAGTTCACGCAAGAAAAGCATGGACTGTGACCATTTCTTTGCAGGGAGCCTGGGGACGGGGCAGGGAGGAGGAGGAAACTTCTGGAATGTATTTTCACTTATAGTTGTTGTCGTTTTTGTAATTTAGGAAGTAAAAAAAATTTAAATGTCAGTTAAGGATTCACAGTTCTCCAGTTCTCACCCAGGTTTCCCCTGGTGACTTGCGTGAGTGAGATCACTTCTGGAAGTTGTGTCTAGCGCTAAGGGGTCTCTCAGGGGATGAGTGGGGCCTTTGTTCATTTATTTATGTATTTATATTGTGGTATAACACAGAGAACATAAAACTTGCCATTTAACCACTGTTAAGCGTGCCATTAATTATGCTTACAATGTTGTGCAGCCATCACTGTGATCTATTTCTAAAAGTTTTACAGCACCTGGGTTCCCTTTGACCTTGAACTTCATGGCATGGGGTCTGTGAAGGGCTTGCTTTCCCTTTCCAGGGAACAGCCTATGGCCCAGGCCACCGCACTCTCCCCAGGGGCCTGGGATGAAAACCCTTCTCTCTCTTCTCTGGAGCTGACTCCCCTGTAAGTCCCTGGTCTCATTTCTGTGTGCCCGGGGCCCACTGGGGAAGGACACATGGGGCTCTCTTTGAAAGGGGATCCCCGACCTTCTGTGCCTCTGCAGGTCACTGAGGGTCTGGCTGTGCGGTCTGGGTAGAGCTGGGTCCCCCTGTGGCCTGGCCTTCCCTCGCTGGGCTTCAGTTTCCCTTCAGGAGGAACAGGGAACAGGGCCTCACCTTGGCTATCTCTCTGCCTTTATAGGCATCACGGCTGCTGCTGTGGCTACAGGCGCTTGCATCGTGGGCATCCTCTGCCTTCCCCTCATCCTGCTCCTAGTCTACAAGCAGAGGCAGGTGGCCTCCAACCGCCGTGAGTATCCCTGCCTGCCTGGGGTGGGTGAGGGTATGACTGAGCTGGCTCAGCCCTCGCCCAGCCTCTGCGATTAGCAAAGAGGCAGGCACATTTCCTCTCTGTTCCAGATATGGGAGCTGCAATAGTCCCTGCAAGGAGCTGGGCTCAGGGGTGGAGAGAGGTGGGGACCCGGGTATGCCATTTGGGGGGCCTGAGTGCCACCCCAGCCCCATATGGTGCTGGCTGGGCACTCGCCAAATACCTGTTGAATGAATGAATGATCACATGGAGTAGTTCAAACGGGTTTATAAAAATGCTGCCACTTGGCAATCCTTTGGGGACCTGCTTTAATGCGTGGCTAGGCTTGTTTTGCAACTAGTATGGTAACTGTCAGGACAAAAATGACCTTTGGCTTATCAGAACTGGAAGGGATCTTGGAGATAACAGTTCAGTTCTTTCATCTTATAGCTGAAAAAGCTGAGCTCAGCGGGGTTAAATAATTAGCCAAATGTTATGGAAGTTACTAAGTGGCAGAGCTGGGACTCAAACCCAGAGCTTTACCTCATGCTTTTCTCAGCAAATATAATCCCGCCAGATCATCAAAACATTCATCAGCACGAGTATCCTAGCCACCAACCCCTACCTGGAAAGGGTGCTGTGCTGCGGACCACACTGAGTTTGTCACATACCTTCTTTCACTTATTCCTCATAATGACGTGAAGACTTGGTCTTACAATGGTTCCTATTTTACCATGGAGGAAACTGAGGCACAGAGAGGTTCAGTAACTTGCTTAAGGAGCCTCACAGTGAGTAAGCAGTGGGGCCAGGCTTCAAGTCACGGCCACACTTCACCCTCCTCTGTGGTCACAGTGCCCTTGCCTTTCCTCTGACCCCACCCATGAACCTGGGCTAGTCTGAGTCCTCTAGGAGCAGGCCCTAGAGGAGGCCCTGGGGCTTGCACTGCCTCCCCCACCTCTCCTCTGCTCGGCTGCAGGAGGGAGCCCAGAGTGGGGCTGCTCTGCCCCCAGGTGGCTTTTGGCTCACCCCTGATTTCCTTTGGTGGGACTGTAATGCTGTTAGACCCCCTCTCACCTGGAGCCCCGCAGTGACTTGCTCAGGGGCTGTGACCATCTTTCCCTTACTCTAATATTTCTCTCGCAAAACCCACTGTGACTTACCTCCAGAAATATCCAGTGGTGGGGGAGGTGGGTAGGGGGCAGGTTAAGGGGGTGGAACAGAAGGAGGAACCCAGGGGCTCAAGCAATCACCGCGGGGCTGCTATGACTTGTGTTCATCTGAGCAGCATTTTCACGGAGGAACAGACATGGAGGGAGACATGCTCAGATCCCAGATAAAAAGAGGTGCTTTCTGTCCCCCTTAGTTCAGACCACAATGCTACCTCCATCAGGGAATGGGAACTGGAAAACAAATTCTGAGCATTGGCTAGGCACGGGCCCTGGGCCGGAACACCACAGGGGCAGCCTGAGGACCTGGGAAGCCTGGAGTCACCCGCTAGTATCTCCTATTCCATGTGCTGGGACACCTTGAGTCTGAGCTGAGGGCTTCCCAGAGGAAGCACCGGGATGGGGCAGATGGACCAGATGCTGCAGAGCTGGAAAGAGGGGGCAGGTGGTCCTGCAGGCCGGCTAGCGCTGCGCGGTAACCAGTGCCACGCACCTCCTCTGACACTCTAAACGGAGCTGGGTTCCCCAATGTGCAGCCGCTTATAACTCTTTATCCCCAGGTTCAATATGTGCAGCAGCAAAAAGGTATCAATAATTTATCTTCTGATAAAAGTACTTTTGAGGCCAGTTTGCCTACCTCCTTCCCACCTATCCCCCTTCCCCCCCAAAAAAAGAAAGAAGAGAAAATGAGTTGTAGGACCAGTGGTTTAGAGACGGACACAAGAGATGCCAGGAGCGAAATGGAGAGGGAGCAGAGACTGGGGTCATTTCTGCATCGAGACTCCGGAGAAGTGTGGCTACTGGAGCCATAGGCACAGAAGTCACTGGGACATGCCAGGGGTTGGGCCACAAAGCCAAGGCTGAGCGCCTGAGTGGGGCAGCAGGTCAGGGAGGGGCAGGGAGTGTGTGTCGTGGCTGTGGGCAGTGCGTCCTCTGCAGGGAGCCACGCTCAGGAAGAAACAGAGAAAGGGTTGGGAGCACCAAGGCAGGCAGCCTGCTGCGGAGGCTGATGGGTGTGGAAACTGAGCCAATATTAGATGGAGCCTGGGTCCTCCAGTGCTAATGTGGGGCCAGCAATCCGTCCCCCAGAGGGTGGAAAGGATGAGCCCAGGGAATGTGCGAAGCCTTACGTGCAGAGGCACCCGGTAAGCAGTACCCATGATTCCGAGAGCAGAGATTTTGGGAACCTTTATGTAACTTCCCTTGTATGTTCCGCATACGCCCCTCCTGCCCACGTTTCCCCATAGTGGTCAGGGCACAGCTCTTACAAATGAGAAACAAAGAGGAGCTGCACAGAAGAAGGAAGTTGGGGCCACTGTATCTGGCTGGTGGCCAGTGGGTGGGTGGGGAATCCCAAGAGTGGGGCGGGGTGGTAAGAGCTTGGAGGAAAAGCAGAAAGCAGTGGGATGTCTGAGATATGATGGGATCTCAGGCCCCTAACGTTCCTCTAAGAGATGTCCTCTAGGGCCACCATATAGGTAAGGCGGAGGATGGGCCAGAGAGGACCAGGAACCCTACAGTTTGGAATTGACCTTACACCACTCCCACTCGGTAAATTGTGGCGAAAGGCCAGAATGTGGCAAAAGTCCAAACAGGAAACAGCAGATTTAGGAGTCAGGCCTTTGGTTGATTCTTAAATCTGGAAGGTGTCATAACCCCTAATCAAGCCATGGGAGAAAGCACTGGCTGCCTTGGCCTCCTCATGACAGACTTTGTCCTTTCTCCTTGTTCCATGTGGCCCAAGTTTTGTTTATCACTGAAACGCACGGTTCACCGAGGCCTCGCCTGCAGGGTAAACATAGAGTGCGGGCCTCCAGAGTGAACAGAAGTGGGATCCGGGGCCGAGCGTGGCCCAGCCTGGTCTTGCCCCCATTCCTCGAAGGGCAGGGAGCTTGTCTAGGGAAGCCTTTCCTTTGTGACCATTTTGTCTGTCTGTCCCCAGGTGCCCAGGAGCTGGTGCGGATGGACAGGTAAGGCCCATGGAGAGCTTCCTGAGAAATCTTCCTGCAGCTGCTTCGGCCCTGACGCAAAGCCTGGCAGGCTCTCTCTCCTCTTGCCTCTCCCCAGGGCCTGTGGCTCTGTAGGGCAATGTGTACACCCGAACCACGGCTGGAGTTAATGTAGAAGAGAGAGGGGTAACCTTGAACCAGGACCGACGTCCCCCTTCACTAGGACCCTTTCCCCTCTCCTCCCTGATAATTGGTCGTACCGTGACAGGGCTCAGAACGCAGACATGGCCTCCCTGGTCCTCCCCGGGCACTGGGTCAGCTGTCGGGAAGGAGAGCTGTGCAGCAGGGTCCCCATATAGCCATCTAGCCCAGCTGCTTAAAGAGCATCTGCCACTGAGGCCTATACATGGGTGCTGGTTGGCAGTTTCCGCCTGCCACCCCTCACCCAGGAGGCCCAGCTCCAATGCTGCCTGGATGAGCCAGGCACCCACCTTGGGGCCTCAGTGTTCGCTGGCCAGCGTGGGAGGGGGTGGGGGGAGCCGCTGAGCTAGGGACAGACACTGAAGCATGCAGGGGAGGGCAGCACACCTGGAGCTGTGTGGTCCCTCCCCATGGGGCACTCCAAGGGGGGAAAGCTGTCAGGCCGCAAGGGCAGATGCTGGCTAGGGGCTCAGGGTGGGGCCGCAGGCTGGGCGTGGAGCGGCCGGGGCCGTGTGTGCTGTTGGTGCGCCCTGGGCAGGAGGGTCCTGGGGAGGCTGGCACGGAGGGTACCCCCAGGAATGAGCCACACTCAGGAACTCGGCCCAGGTGCCTTCACCACTGCACCCAGAGCTCCTCTGGGTGAATGAAAGGGATGATTTTCTAGACAAGTCCCAGGAAGTCCTGCCAGGAACCCTGCTGGCGTCTCAGAGTTGGCAGTTTAGAGACCGTCCTCTTCCCAAGCAGGAAGAGGGAAAGGGAACTCTTCCCTTCAGGTTAAGACAGGCCGTGGGGACCTTCAATCTTAATGCCATTAACTCTACTGACCAAAGAGAAACCTGTCCTCAGATTCCTGAATGTCCTGAAAGTGTCTCTGATCCCGGGCTTCCTGGCTGCACCCAAGGCAGATGGTCAAATAATAGGGTGGAGCTGGGGTCAGATGCCCTCAGCTCAGGAAAGACGGGAGAGTGCAGCCCATGGTCTTTGCCCTGTGGCCATGGACCCCCGCCTTCCTGCTGGAAGAGGGTGCTGAGGCCTGGGGTGCGAAGGCACGTCGGGGTAAGGAAGCGGAGAAGGGGGTACATACAGGCAGGAGGGCCGGGGCCCAAAGCCAGATAGTACAACTGATTGTATCCGCACTGGTTTTCTAGCAGCAGCCCTCAAGGGATTGAAAACCCTGGCTTCGAGGTCTCTCCATCTTCCCACGGGATGCCAGAGGCCAAACCCAGGCCTCCCCTGTCCTACGTGGCTCAGCGGATGCCTTCGGAGTCTGGGCGGCACCTGCTCTCTGAGCCCTGCACTCCTCTGTCTCCACCAGGCCCTGGGGACGTCTTCTTCCCGACCCTCGGTGAGTGCTTCCCGACCCTTGCAGGTCATGAGGTCCCCATGGCCCACCTGCCTTACTCCCCTCCTGTGGCCTCCCAGCCTCATGGTGTGGGATTAGGGGGTAGAGGAGAGAGGAGCCCCTCATTCATTCTGCTTCTCTCTTTTGCAGACCCTGTGCCTGACTCTCCAACCTCTGAGGCCATCTAGACCAGCTGGGGCCAGTGGGCGATTGTGGCTGGGCCTGGGGCAGGGGCATTGCAGGCAAAGGCGGCCCTCTGAGTGGTCCCTTAGCCTTGGTTCTGGTTCCCTTCCTCCTGCTCTGAGCCCAGACTCTTTGACATACCTCTGATGGCCAGACCCTCAACTCCTCTGGGTGCTACGTGGTGGCAGGGAGAAGGTGTTGGATCACTCGGCCCCTGTCTCAAGGATGGTGGGGTGCCGGGATCCCACCCCAGAGGCCCGAAATTTACCAGCTACAAATGCCAAATGGCCCACATCCTAGAAGCCCAAGAATTTGCAGCTCTGTGGCAGCTTCCTTCCCTAGGACAGGAGCCTTGTGACCTGACAGCACAGAGGGGACAAGATGGGCACTGGGCAGAACCCTCCTCCAGGCCTGAGACTCAGGACAGATGTGGACTCTTCCCTACTGTGGTGGAGCTAGTTCCCTGGTCTCGCCTCTGTTCATCTGTCAGACTCCCTCTGTGTAACCATGGGTCCCTGGGGCTGGGCCTGCCTGCCTCCCGGCCCTGGGTGCTTCTGCTACCAGCAGCCTCTCCCAGTAGCTGTCAATGGGTTCAGCAAATCTGAGCTACTGTTCCCTGTCCACTGGTCCCCAGAGTTCACTGGCCAGGGTCCCTGAAACAGGAAATGCACACGGCGGCATGGTGGCCACTGTGGGCTCACTGGCAACTTGAGCAATGGAGGCCAGGCCAGAGGTTGCATTACCCGCTGCAGATGGGGTGGGGGAGCAGGTGGAGCCTGCTGGGAAGGTGAGCGGAGATGCTCCACCCCCGGTCCGCCCTCCTCCCTCCAAGCTCAGTGTGCTTAGTACGGAAGGTGACCACATACTGTCCTGTCCCAACTGTGACACTCTGGAGTATGGAGATGGAGTCTTATTAAAAACTACATGGGCAATACGTGCAAACCCTGTGAACGGACTGTAAGAGCTGGGTTTTAGTCCCTGCTCTGCTTCTAGGGGTGCCAAGGAGCCCTCCTCCTCCGCCCCGCCCCCGGTTGCCAGTCTTCCTTCCAATTTAATCTGCCGAGCCTACACTGCACAGTGGGCCCATCAGGCAGGCGTGTGACACAGGAGGTTTGTGGCGCTGTGCTGTGGACCCTCTGCTCTGTCTCCTGCTTCCGGGCATGTCCCGGATTTGTTTTATATGCATATAGAAGGGAATCCTTTGTGGAATTTTGATTAAAGGGTTTTAAAACGTGGAGAGGAGCAGGGGGCGTCTGTATACTCTGGGGTGGAAACAGGGAAGGGGTGTCCACCAGGGGAAGGGGCGAGTTTGAGCTGGGTGGGGGGGCCTAGGCACAGCACCGAGGAAGGCCTTCACCCCCAGGCTGCTGGCAACGGCTCTGCATAGCTGGGTCTGGGCACTGAGAGGCAGGACTTCTTAACCTGCCGGATTGCCTGGGGAGGGAAGACAAGAGTTGGGGTGGGGGACAAAGGAGCAGCTCTAGGCTCTCCAGCAGCAGCGAGCCCCCAAGGCTGCGGCTAGAACCAGGGAACCCCCTGGATGCATTGCATTGCTTCCAACCTCCCTGGTCAGGCCCAAGGGTGTGGGCCACTGTGGCTGTCTTGCTGGGCTGGGCGTGGGCCAGTGTGAGTGTCATGCCAGGCTGGGCATGGGCCTTGAGACTACAGGGTCACCTCCAGTGGCCAGAGCACCAAAATCCTAGCTCCTGCTTTGTCTGTGGCGGGGGGGTGGGGTCCCTCTTCTAGTCCATTGGCTGCCAGGGACACTCAGTGCCAGTCATCATAGAAGGAGTGTGCTGTTCTAACAGCTGGTGGGGGTCCATGTGGCAGGGGTCCACTTGCTCAAGGCAGAGCGGGGCTACCCCTAGGATTGAAGGATAAGCTTTCAGAGCAGACTCCCTGTCCCCCAGCTCCGAGAGTGCTCCTGCCCCAGGGGGAAGCCGGCTGGGCTCAGCCCCCAGCTTCTGACCTCCAGGCACCTATAATTTCTAAGAATTTGGCTCCCAGACCCAAAGCCAAGCTGCTGGAGGGAGGGAGAGGGCCCCAGAGCAGAAAGCCACTACACTTCCTCCCCAGCTTCCTCTGGCACGGCCTCCAGCTCTACTTCTCCGACCCTTACAAGTGAGCACATCTCAGCTTCGTGGTTTCCTGTTTTCAGTGAAATTTACTCTGAGCTCCAAGCTCCATCTGTATCCATGACCACATGCCCCACCCCCCAAGGCCCTACGGTGTCCTCCCTGCTGCCAGCGAAGGCAGGTAGGGCTTGGCACCAGGGAGCCCTCCTTGCTTGCCTGGGGGTGGGTGGTGCTTCTAGAGACACTTGCCCCGGTGGCTTCTTCAGGGAGTGTTCTGCGCTGAGGGCCGCAGGAGCACAGAGTGGGGCTGGGGCCTGCAGAGGTCGGGTCAGTCTCCCTTCCCCCAGCTTGGGCACTGCCTCCTGGAAGGGGCCTGCCTGGGTGTCCACTAGAGCACACCAAGGCTTGTTTGTGTTGGGGGCTGGGCTAAGGCACAGCAATGGGCAGAAAGGGAGTGGGGCTGCTGGCCAGGATGTGGGGTGCAAAGGCCTCCGAAGCAGCAGGCACCCAGAGCCCAGCTGCGCGTGTGTCCCAGCCCCCTGAGAGCACTGGCCACAGAACCCTTCAACCGGGCGTTCACCGTGTCCTGCTCTGCACTCTTGCCTCTCTCTCCTGGGCAGATGCTGTGGCTCCCTAACGATTCTGTGAGTTCCAAAAGGGTGGGGGTCCAGGAACAGCCTGTCCTTTGGGCCCAGTTGCAGAGCTGACGACTGGAGCACAGTCACAGGGTGATGGGCTGAGCCGGGATGCCGGGGTTTTGTTCTCTGGGCCACTCACAGGGTGACTTTCTGCCGGCTCCAGTTCCTAGCGGCCCTGTCTGCGCTCAGTGGGGTCACCTGAACAGCCATAGGATGCCCCCAGCTTGGGCGGGCCAGGGGGCAGAGGTTTCCTTTTGTTTTGCAATTCTAATCTGTTGGCATGCCTTCCGTGAGTATATTCTGAGAGGGATTCCGAAGTATCGATCAGGCTTCACGAGGAAACGCTGACATCAGCTAGCTCAGTACCTCGGGCACAGGATGGAGAAGTGGCCGCATGCCTCTTCTTTGCCTTTTCTGTTCCAACACTGCCTTGTCCGAAACACTTACACATGTGACTTTTTTGATTTCCCCCACCCCCCCCCAGAAAACCCTGGAAGGCTTTACTGTCTCCGTTTAATGCACAGGAAAAGTGAGGCTCTCAAAGATGTATCTTGTCGCCAGTGAATGTGAAACTGGGGCAAAAGCCCGGATCTTCTGCTTCCCAGGCCTGTGCTCCTTCCTCTTCACTGAACTGAATGGCATTACAGGCCAGGACTCGGACTTGCAGGACATCCCAGGGCCCTTGGGGATGAACCTGTGCCCACATGCCCAAGGCTCTGCTCTTTCTGCATCGTTCCCGCCACTCCCCTTTATGCACGTCAACCCTGGAGCCATGGGAACTCCTGGTAGGCATGGCTGCCCGTGCCCCTGACCTTGCTTACAGGGAGAGCTCCGCAAACCGCAGCGCCCCAGGGTATCTTGGAGGAACTAAGCAGGTTGTAGGCGTGGCATCTGAGCAGCTGCAGAACATCCCTCAAGAAGCAGGGTGAGGGAAGGATGTGAACTGAATCAGGCTGGGCCGGAGGAGGCTGGCTTACTTGGCGCACAGAACAAGGAAGGGGCCAGGCTGGGCTTTCCTGAGCCAGGGGAAGCAGACTTCGCTAACAACAACACGGTCAAAGTTTAATAAACAGAAGAGCTCTTGGCCCTGAAGACATGAGGTCAACTGCCAAGAGCAGTGTCCCAGCTCACAGACTTTCATGGGGCCATCGCTGGCAGCTCTTCTACCCGCAAGTGGGTAGTGGGAGACTTCTGTCCTTCTGCCTGGACAGGTGACTTCTGCAGGTCCCTACCAGCTGGAGAAGCCGGAGCTTGTGATCTGGGACCATCTAACCTGCTGGCTGTGGTTCGTGTGGCAGGGAGGCCCCCATCAGGCCCTTCCTCTCTCCATCCTCCTGCCAAGGTGCCTCTGCGGCTGGGGCTCAGCTCCTGACCTCCCGGTTGCCTTCCGTCCTTCCTCCCCGGGCCCGGCCCTTCCTCTTGCAGAGGCCTCCCTGACGGCCACATCGAGCCCTCCCCCAAGCCTGGCCTCCCTGCCTGCGGCCTGGCGCTGGCCGGAGGGCTGCGGCTGTACAATGATTTCCCCTGGCTGGGTGGCACACCATTGTGTGACAGACCTGGGCTGGCCCGGATGCTCCTTGCTGCACAGCTGTTCCTAGCTCTGGGTGATACAGGGCTGAGAGCTGGGTGGGGACAGGAATGTACAGCTCTCAGGAAACTGGGGGGTAGGGGGAGCCCAAGGAGAAACAAAGAGATAAGGGGGTGCAGATATACCATTTCTCCTGGCAGCAGATTCCCAGGCCCCCTGCTAAGAGAGCCCCACTCTGAAAGTCATGGAGGCAAATCATGTCCAGAAAACCTTCCCTGAGTCCTGGCTGCAAGTTTCTGGCACTTTATCACATCACAGAGTGGTGTCTCTCTGTTACGGGTCCATTTCCCCCACTAGATTGGAGGCTCCTTGAGGGCAGGACTGTGCCCAACTCATGTCTGACTTCCTAGCTCCAAGCACAGGCCTGGCATGTATTTGGTGTTGAATGAAGGGCGTCTTGTGCCAGTGAGGGCTGGCTCGAACCAGGCGGATAACTGCAGGTGGGAACCAGAGGATGGTGTGTGGCTCTGCTGGGCAGATACATGCAGGGTGACGTCCACCCATAACTCCATAGCGGACCTTTCCTGGAACCTGGGATGGTTGGTCTGATGTGGCTCACGGTCCTGGCTGGTGCAGGAGGGCTTAAAGAACCTCACTTCCCTGAATACCCGTCTAGTGAGATCTGCCCAGTAGCAGAGATAGGCCATCCTCTGGTCACCTCTGGCTCGGCCATTAGGTTTGTGCTTGACCCTGGGGGTTCACTGCCTAGAGGTGACAGTCTGACCAGTGGAAGCAAATCTTCAAGGGTCCAGGGCTCCTTGGAGGCCAATGCCAATTGTGGGTGGGCATCGGCTGCAGGGCCCTAGCTTGCCCCTTTTGCCTCATCTGCACCCGGGCTTAGCTGGGCCAGGGAGGAGTGGAGGAGGCACCTAAGAAAGCAGTGGGATCTGTCCTCAGAGGAGGCCCCAGAGAGAATGTCACCAGGAGGACATGCAGATAGACAGCGCTGTTCTGGGTTCTGAAAGCTACCATGGCCTGAACTATGTGTGGCTCCTCAAACTCAGCCCTGGTCATCGTTTGCTCTTAGGCCTTTGTTTGGGTTCATCTCTGGGTCCAGGATATGCTTCATTGTGCTAACTAAGACCAAGTGATAAGACAGCTCAGGTGTCACCTCCTCCAAGAAGCCTTCCCCAGGCCCCCGTTAGTGCTCCTGAATGCATGCCCATCTGTACTTTGCCACACACCGCCCCCGCCCCGCTCTGCCTCCCTGACTCAGCTAAATGAACAACGGACAAATATGGTTCAGTGCTCAGTTCCCTTAGCCCTATGCTGCTGGGGTCCCTGCAATTCTTCCCTGTGGTATGTCCCTTACAAAAACCAGATACCAGAGACCTTTCCTCCACCTGAAGCAGGAAAAAGAAATTGAAAGGATAGATTTCTTTTTTGACTTAAAAAGTTTCTCCTGTACATCTTTCCCCAGCTAGTACGGGATGTAGTTTGTCAGTATCACGGGTGTCCCAGCCCAGGAGCCATACACATATTCTCTCGACGATGGCCTCAGGGAACCCTGTGCCTGATCCTAGTCATCGGGAAGGTACTTTCTGGGCACAGAGCTGGTGATGACCAGAATGAGGAAGGTAGAGAAAGGCAGAGTATACTTCTTACCACCCAACTTCCCACTTACTCAGGAGCTGGTGGGGCTGAGACCCGCCTCGAGGCAGGACCAGAGTGTCAGGGTCCTATACATGAGGAGGCCATGGTCGTGGGTTTCCACTGGGCTAGGCTGGGTCTCTGCAGATGGTCTGTCAACAGACAGAAACTCTTTCTGCCCATGGGGACCGGTCCTAAGTTCTACGGGAACTGCTTGGGTCATTACATGTGGCTTGGACGATTTCACATTTCCCCAATTGTCATGTCTTCCGGGGGCCCAAATGGAGCCAGATGGTGCCTCCAAAACATGGAGTCTTAGAATATTATGGGTCTCATTGGCTGCCCCCCCAGGAAACTCAAGGACTGTGGGTGGAGGGGGAAGATCGGCGTGTTCCCCGGCCTGGAGCACATGCCCTCAGTTTCCTTCCCCGGACCTATTCTCCACCCTTTCCTCACTAACAAGCCCTGCTTTTGTTTGAGACAGTGATACATCCGGCTCCCACATAATAAATTAGTCAATCCTGACAAGTCTGTCATTTCCCCCCCCAACCTCCCTTACAGCAAGGATGCCCTCTGAACCTCTTCTGGCCACAGACATAAGGAGAAATTCTGGAGAGTAGTTCTGGAAAAACTTTGCTTTCTTGATGCAGGGTAAAAATGGCTTGCATAGCTCTTTATTTTCTTGTCATTTCCTGCCTTGAATGCAGACACGATGGCTGGAGCTACAGCAGCCATTTAGACACCACGGGGGAAAGGTCACGAGGCATTAGCTTTGACATCATGGAGTACAATGTCAACATTTGTAATTCTCTCCAGAATTTTTGTTATGTGAATAAAATGCATCCTGATTTATTTATGACTCTGAAGTTTCTGTCACTTGTAGCCAAACACATCTCTAATCAGAGAGACGACCAGGATGATGACTTGAGCTGAAGCCAGGTGCAGTAAGGGAGGGGTTGTCAAAATGGAGTCCTTCCATGTCACCACAATAACCGATACCCCCACCTGTTCCCCCTTGGGCAGTTATATGTGTCCTGTAAATGTGCCTCTGTTTGGTCCACTGTGTGTGAATGGCTTAAGTGTTTAGAGGTGACCTTGGCAGTCATGGAGCTGAGGATGCATAGGGTGTGCCCAGAGCCAGTGCCATTTCCAGGGCTTCTCAGCATGCAGTTTCCCAAGACTGGCCAAATTCCACCATCCTCCTCAGAGACACTCCAGATTAGCAGCCCAGCCCAGCCCAGACCTGCTCTGCCCCACAGTTCACAGAGCTGCTGCCAAAGGGGAAGGGTCTGACAGAGTCACCTGCTGGGGGCAGAGGGACAGAGCTGAGGTCTCACTGATGATCAGGTCCCTAGGGTAGACCATTACAAAAATGTCCTCAGTCCTTCACACCTCCCTGTGACAATGTGACTTTGTGGCTCGTTCCTTCCAAAGATAGAGTGTACTTCTCCACACCTTGAACCTGGGCTCATCTTGGACTTGCTTAGGCCAACAGAATGTGGGAGAAATAACCTCAGTCTGGTTCTAAGCCTGAACTCAAGAGGCCCTGTCGACTTCTGCTGTCTCTCCTGGACCCTTTCTAAAAAACTTTGTTTTTAACATTTATTTATATTTCTGAGAGAGAGACTCACAGAGCGAGAGCTGGGAAGGGCAGAGAGAAGAGGAAAACACAGAATAAGAAGTGGGCTCCAGCCCTGAGCTGTCAGCACAGAACCCTATGCAAGGCTTGAGTCCATGAACCACGAGATCATGACCTGAAGTCGGACACTTAACCGACTGAGCCCCCAGGTGCCCTATCTCCTGGACCCTTTCTTTCTAGCTTCACATGAACAAGCACAGGCTAGCCTTCTAGAAGAGACAGGTGGCCCTGTCACCCCAGCTGATAGGTGGCTGACCCTTAAAATCATAGCCATCCAATAACACACAGCTGCCCCCCCTTCCCCCAACACACGTGGGAGCCCAGCTAAACCAGGTTTGAACTGCCAGCTTGTAGAACTGGCACTAAATCATCGGTTGCATTCCATCCCCTGGTCTGGTTTGTGGCCTCATCTCCCTTTGCAGACGATGTGACCAACGTTCCGAGAGGTTCTGATTTGCCAGCCATCATGCAGCCAGCTCACAGGGCCGAACTTCCCACTCTCAATGTGCAAACGGCTCCCCCCCAGCCCATCAATTCCCAGAACCACCTCACCATCTTGCCCTGGCCCACCGACTTCTCCGACCTTGCACACTTTGCACACTGCCTTGGGTGGAGGCTCTGCCCAGTCAAGTATTGGACTGGACCAAGAACATCAGTCTCCCAACCCAGACGTACTGTCACATCAACGTGACGGAAGGGGAGAGAGTACCTCTTCCTGTCTGGCGCAGAGCATGGGTTAATGGAGCCTCACAGGCATGCCACTTGGCGACGGCGTGGGGGCTGCCCAGGCCCCAAGGCATAGGCTCAATCAGTACTGTCCCACGGAACTGCTCTGTTTGAGCAGAGGGGACCGCACGGAGACTCTGTGTGGCTATGGATGCAGGTGAACTAGGACGCACCGGCCCTCCATACATACTCCTAGGCTGACCACCTAGGCACAGGAGCTGTCGAAGATCTCTCCCCCAGCACCCACCGCACAGAAGACACAGCTGCCCCCTCCTCACTCCCCTGCCCGCAGCTGCCGCTGTCACTCACCGACAGGGTGGGGGTGCCTTCGTCCTCCACGGTGACCACCAGGTGGTAGAAGCTCTGGCTCTCACGGTCGGGCGGGGCGGGCCGTGTGGCGATCTCGCCGCTGATCCGGTCCATGCGGAAGGTCATGTCCTCGTTGCCCTCGGTGATATAGTAGGATAGGACGCTGTTGATCCCGATGTCGCGGTCGGTGGCTCTCACCTGGACCACAGCAGTACCCCCGCCCACGTTCTGGGGGGAGAGCAGGAAAGAGGTCATTCTGGATTCAAAGCCCCTGGGGTAAAGGGGAGCACCTGCTTCTGGGGGAGCCCAAGGGCTCTCCCTGGGCCTTCAGTAGCTTTGCTCTGCCAGAGAGGGCCGATGGGGTTAAAGGCAACGATGGCGAACATTCTGTGGGAACCCACTACATGCAGGGCTGCCTTAATTCACCGATCCTACTCTATGATCCTATGAGTCAGGGATGCCGTCATCCCCATTTACAAATAAGAAAACTGAGGTGCAGAGAAAGAACATATGCAGGTCACACAGCCTGTCAGCGGCAGGGCCTGGCCTGAGACCTGGCCTTCACCCCCCTGTACCATCCTGCTTTCGTGGACATCTAACCTGGTGTGTTACCCAGCAATGCTGAGGCCAAAGTTTCCGAGTGACTCAGTGGTGGGACTGAGTAAATGTGTTGTTTTGTTTAAAAGCAGCTCTCCTGGGATAGTTCTCTCAGTGCCCTGTCGGTGGTGGGAGACCACCTTCTTCTCTCTCCCTCCTCAGGTCTCTTCTTCACGCCTCCCACAAAAAGATACTGGGCTCCAGGAGCCAGCATGAGGGCTGGGATTGAGGGGGAGTGGGCCACGCCCCCACCCGCGAGATCCGAGAGGCCAGGGGGCCAGGCAGGCATTTAAACAGGTGCTCCCGGTCACTCACACCCACTGTCCACCCTGGGTGGCCAGCTGCCCTCACCTCGTTCACGCTGACATTGTACCCCAAAGGGCTCTCAATCACTGGAGGGTTGTCATTCACATCCAGTACGGTCACCTGCAGGATGTGGTCCTTCTTCCGTGGAGGGGTGCCACGGTCGGATGCTACAACCTGGGGGAGGGAAGTGACTGGATTCAGGGCTAAAGGTAGGGGAAGGGTCAGGATTATGGAATCCGGATGGGCAGTCTGCCTGGTGGGGAGGACCAGGAGGGCAGAGGGACTCACTGGTCCATCCCTGTCCCTGTGTGGCCTGCCAGCTCTGGGCTCTCCCCAGTAATTTGCTTTCTGCCCCCTGCTGCAAACAATCCTTGCCTAATTATCATCTGGCTTGGGACCATCATTTGGAATCTAGTCCTGATGTGCCTAGGCTTTCCCTCCTGATCCTGCCTCTGACTTTATTCTGGGCTGTGCCAGAATGCCCCTGACCATGACCCGGGCTTGTGACCCAAGGATCCTGCCTTTAGCTTCGAATACCTCTGTTCTATGCACTCATGTGTGAGCTCTGGCAAATAGAGAGCCTCCTGTAATCTTTTCAGCAATGAGCCGGCGTTCTCCCCATAGCCTGAGCCTGCCTCTGGGAGCCTAGATGCTTCCTGGATGCCCTCAGGGTAGCAGAAAGTGCTCTCCGGGCTCAGATTCCTGCAGAAATACATCTCTGGGGTCCCCAGAGTCCTCAGGAAACATGCCAGCCACAACAATTCAGCAATAATGGTGGCCCTCGTGTCTCCCCACACCTGTACTTTTTCTCACCTGAGCAGAGACAGACCAGGGAGGTTTTTTCCTGCCCATCGCACAAGAGGGGAAACCAAGGCACAGAAAGAGTAAGCAACTTGCCCAAAGTCCTATTGTTTGCGGAAGAGTCAGGACTCTGAACTCTGCCGGGCTTTTTCTCCTGGTCCTTATGGCAGGGACGGACACCTCTGTGGCTTCCTGCCCTGGGTCCGCTGGGGACTAGTGACACAGGGGAGCTGACTGCCAGGGTGTGCCCACCTCTCTTCTGGATGGTTAACAGAGATGCCGGGGAGGTGGGCGGTCCCCACCTTGAGGATGTAGTGGTCTAGCTCCTCTCTGTCCAGGGGCCTGGCCACAAACACTTCGCCAATGGAGTCATTGGTGGTGACGATGTCAAAGGCCCCAGCGATGTTGCCAGAGGCCAGGGAGAAGACCACCTGTCAGGGAGAAGGGAGGGTGAGGGTGAGGAGAGGCCACTAGATCAGGCCAAGGACCCCTCCCCTGCCCCTGCTCAGTAGAGGCATTTGAAAAGAACTTTTCATGCAGATGTGGTTATGTCCTTCAAAATGTGTGTGGCAGGCCCACCGAGGCAGCATGAGGCCTGTGGCAGGTCCTGGGGGCGGGGGGGCAGAGATGTCAGCATACTGGCCCAGGGACCAGAATGGGGGTGTGAGTCCCACTGCACAGATGTCTCCCAGGACAGGGGTGGGGAAGCACTGACACTTCTGGAGACTCGGCCAGAAGCAGGAATGAGCCTGCTTCTGACGAGGTCCGTGTGGCCCTCGCAGCAACGGTCGGAGGGAGATGCTCTCTTCAGTTGCAGACAGGAGGCTCAGACACATGAAACGATGGGCCAAGATCACACAGTTTGCAAATGTCCATGAGAATGAAGATTCGAACGCCTGTGCTTCTGAGCCCAAAGCCGGCCCCCCAGAGGTGTGATGCTGGAAAGCTCCCCAAACACGCCACCCAATTCACAGGACAGAGTAAATAAAGCAGTGGAAAGATTGCTATGCTCTACCGCCCCTCCTCCTGTCCTCTGGGGTGTCCAAACCTAGAGTGCGTGTGGAGGGAGCACTGTCTGCTGTAGGACAGAACCCCACGCCCCACTCTGCCAAAGCAGGAGGGAGGAGGGGCGTGTCCTCTCTGACATCCGGGGCCACACTGGGAGGGCTGGACTGGAGCCTGGCACATGGGGCCGAGATGCTGAGTGCGGTGGATGCGGTGATGAAGGAGTCACCGGGAAAGCAACCGTCTGTGCTTTCAGCCTACTGTGGAGGGCTGAGCTATGGCCGGCCTTTGGGTTCTGTGTTCACTTGAGCTGGGCAGGGCCAACAACCTGCACAGCTCTGCCTCCTTTCCTTGACTGTGGATTAGGGTGAGGTCAGGGCCACACTGCCTGGGGCCTGACTGACTCTCCTCGAGCTGAGAGGCTATAGAAGCCTCCTACTGGCAGGGAAGATCCAGATAGGTCTCTTGGCGCCCACCTGCCCGTTGCTGCCGGCATCGGGGTCCCGGGCCTTGACGGTGGCCACATGCTGGCCCACGGGGCAGTCCTCGGGCAGGCTGACTGCTGAGTCGGAGGTGAAGTCAAACTGCGGACTGTTGTCATTCTCGTCCAGCACCGTGATGTAGACCTGCAATGAAGGAAGCCAGAGACCTAACACCTCCGTCCCCTTCCTGGCCCCAAACACCAGGCTCCCACCGTGGGTTCAGTGGGCACCAGACCTCTGATAATTCTGGAATGTCAGGTAGCATTCAGAGCCTGCCTGGACCAATCCGGACTTCACACAGAGATCCTGAGCACATTTTTCCCAGCAGTCTGATGGGAGGGGGCGGTACACACCCTGTTACTGGGGCCAGGACAGCAAAGGCAGCTCTGGGGACTCAGAGGTGGTGGGGCCGAGGGATGGAAGGCGTGGGCCTTGGCTAAAGGGGACAGAGGCTACTCAGCAAAAAAAAAAATCCACAAGGAATGCCAGCTTGGCCTTGGCAGAGCTTCCTGTTTTTCAAGAGGAACCAGGAATCGAGATTTTTATGAGGAATTAGGTGGTGATTAATGAAAATTAAAGGAAAAACTTATGTGCAGGCTGGCCAAAACCCATCTGGCAGCCAGATATTGCCTGAAGGCCTCTTCACTCGTGCATCTGGGTTAGAGGGAAGGAATTAGGGCTTAAGAACAGGATGGGGCTATAGGGTAGCTTGGTGGTCCCAGGGAGGAGAGAATTTCCAACTATCAGATAAAAACTGGGAACGTGCAAATTATACGTGAAGAGCATGTTGTGTTAGGTCTGCAGCTTCTAGCTCATGGATGGATTGCCACAAGTGCCCCTTAGGGTCACTGATGAGAGTGAGAGGTAGGGTGGGAGGAGGCTCAGGTTTTAGGGCTCCCAGGCCAGGCCTCCTCCCACAGGGAGCCTGTGGAACCTCGCTGCCCCAGAGGAGGTCCATTTCATCCTCCCTGCCCATCAGGTCTTCCTTCTTCTCCATCCTGGCCAACCTCCATATTTTTTTTTTTTTGCTTTATTTTTTATTATTTTTTTATTTTTTTTTTTTTTTTTTACAAATAGTTTATTGTCAAATTAGTTTCCACATAACACCCAGTGCTCATCCCCACAAGTGTCCTCCTCCATGCCCATCCCTCCTCCCCCCCACATCCATCAGTCCTCAGTCTTTGTCAGCATTCAAGAGTCTCTCATGGTTTGCCTCTCTCCCTTTCCCCCACCATTTCCCCCTTCTTCTCCCCCTTGTTCCTCTGTTAAGTTCCTCCTAATCCTCCTATACGTGCACACATATGATATTTGTCCTTCTCTGCCTGACTTATTTCACTCAGCATAACACCCTCAAGGTCCATCCATGTGGCTACACATGGCCAGATTTCATTGTTTCTCATTGTCATGTAGTATTCCACGGTATAGATAAACCACATCTTCTTGATCCATTCATCTGTTGATGGACACTTACACGCCTCCATATTTTTAAGGCAGTAGTGACAGCACCAACTCTGCCACTTACTGGCTGTATGACTTTGGATAAAATTATTCAACCTTTCTGATCTTCCATTTCCTCAACTGAGAATAGGAATAAAAACATACGGCACCAGGATGCTTTGGGGAATGAAGGTGCAAACAAAGAGTTGAGGGGCGGGACAAGGCAGTCCTCGTCCTGCGCCCTGCCTGGCAGACTCGCATGATCTCACTCGCCAAGGCTTTGCGCATCCGTCATGATTTTGGTCAGGGAGTTCTGTGAAGTCCCAGAGTCCCAGTCTGCTCACCTGTGAAGTGGGTGCAATGATGCCTGCCATGCTGTCAAGGCAGAACCAAACAAGGCCCCTGTGCTCTGATTCATCCCAAACTATCTGGCTGGGGTCAAGGCCTTGTTTAGGTTACCTGTGCTCTCTTCCACCATAGGGCCTTTGCACATGCCTAGACTCTTTCCTGTAGCATATGTTTACTGGTGTGATTATTTACTTATAAATGTTTATTTTTGAGAGAGGGAGGGAGGGAGAGAGGGTGGGAAGAGGGAGGAAGGGGCAGATAGAAGGGACAGGATCCAAATCAGGGTCCAGGCTGACAGCAGACAGCCCAACATAGGGCTCAAACTCGAGAACCACAAGATCATGACATGAGCCAAAGTCAGATGCTCTACTGACTGAGCCACCCAGGTGCCCGACTGGTGTGATAACTTAATAAACAGTTCCCTGCCCTGCCCCCCCTCCCCCCACTATATCTTATGTTTGTGAAGACAGAGGCTGTGACTGATTTTGGTTTCCTGTTGTACTGTGAGCCCAGCCCAGAGCCTGGCACACAGTAGGTGCTTCCTCTAGGATTAGTGCTATGATGTCGTTTGTGAGAGGATCCCCGCAGTGGGGAGTCAGCCTCAGTGGCTGAGAACGGAGGGCAGGGGCCGAGGGCTATGGAATTAGCTCTGGGTCTGTGCTCCTACCTGGGGTCTCATGGTCCATACCTGCTGTCCCGGCCCTGAAGGCCCGATGGCGTTACTCAAGGGCCTGCCCCAGTCCGCCCCTTCCTGCTGCCTCTCCGTCCCTCCCAGCACCCACGGGGGCTGCCGGGGTCAGGAAGGAGTCAGGTGTAGGTGAGCTGTGGTTTGGGGGTTCCGGCCTTGCAGAGGAAATGATGCCACCTTTAAAAGGCCCCTCTGCCTGCCTCCACCCACAGCACATCCAGCAGAGCTTGGGGCCGACAGGGCAGGTGTACCTGGGGCAGTGGCCCCTGGAGCCCAAGAGGAAGCCAGGCCAGAAGGGAAAGGTCCTGGTTCCTAGAAGAGGGTGACGTGACCAGAAGTGCAGGGGTCTGCACAGAGGTGTGTGTTCTGAAATGCCCTTGGTGGCCCATGCGGGGGAGAAAGGAGTCCGAAGGTGTGGTGGGGAGCATCCTGACCACCCTGCTGCGTATCAGACTCCACCTGGCCTCCGCTCCCAGACACCTCTGAACACCAATGGGGGAGCTGCAGTTGGGCCCAAGCTACAGATGGGGCTGCCGGTGACAGCACCCCATCTAACCAGAGCCGCAGCTCCTCCGGCTGGGGTGCCCAGGAGCCTGTCTTGTGTCCACCCTGAGGGCTCTGCTCAGGGGCTGCCCTCTCAGACCCCTAGTGGGCCAAGGGTTGCTCACGGCTGCTCATTGCCTCACTACCCCGAGGTGGGCCCCATGGATGGAGGGGGCTTCAGGGTACCCTCAAGCGCCAGCCAGGGCCACCGGAACTGAGTGCCTGCAGGAAACAGCAGGGCAGAAAACCCCAAGCAGCTGCATTTGGCTCTCAGCCTGGACAATAGGTTGATTTCTATCCCTCTAGGCCAATGTGACAGGGACTGGGCGGCGGGGGGGGGTGGGGTGGGAAGGGGGGAGTGAAAATGGGTCTGTAACCAAGACTGCTGAGGCGCTGGACGCCCCATAGGATCTACAGATGGCCTGACCGGACTGGCAGGGACCCACGCCGAGTCAATTGTTAATGTTCTCATCATCGCTGTGGGATGCCACCCTGGGGCCCACCCCCGTGTCAGCCCCCAGCCTCCCAGCCTGAGTCCCCTGCCTGACTCTCCCATCCTCCTAGGAACCTTGCCTGACACCTCCGACCTCAGCGGTCACGCTCCCCAAAATGCTCTGAGCACATGGTCTCCCTGTGGGCAGTGATGCCCGCTGTGCCCGCGGCTGCCCTTGCCCAGCACCCTGCAGGCCCCGGCACCGTGTGCCCACCGCATGTGTACAGTGATAACATATGCTCCTTCCCCAACCCCCACGAGAGGGCGAGGTTCCTCTTTACAGAAGCCACGCCCACCCTATGCTGCCTGGGTCTGGGGTCTGGTTTACAAAGGGCTTCTGATCTGTCACCAGCGTCAGGGCTGCCGGCACGATCCTCAGTGTAGACCCAAGGACGAGAAGCACAGAGAAGTTGAGCAACTTGCCCGTGTCGCCCAGCCAGTGCGGAGCAGAGCTGGGGCGAAGTCTCAGCGTTCCTTCTGTTGCGTGTTCCACCTACTGTGTGCTAGTGACCCCGCCCTGGACCCTGTGGGCTGACAGGAAGGGCAGAGCTGGACATGGGGAATGTGCCTGAGAGGGGCTGGGCTGCAGTGCCCGTCAGGGGTCTGGGCGGCAGCCTGGCATAGGTCTGCCCACATGCTGTCTCCAGTGGCGGCAGGAAGGTGCAGGGCCGCGGCCAGCATACAGTGGGGAGCCCCCGGCCACAGGCTACTCACCTTCTGTAGGCAGAGCCGGCAGGAGGCCACGGGAGACAAAAGGCAAGGGTGCAAATGGTTAACAGTCTGCCACACTCCCAGGACCCGCCAATGCCACCACCCCGCCCCCTGCCCACGGTCTCCTCCCCACCCCGGCTGTCCAGGAAGGTGTGGCGTGACCAGCCATGGCGGTTGAAACCCTCACCCATTTGGTGCCTGGCCCGTGTGTGGGGTGGCTGGTGAAGTTGTGGCTTTGGGGTGCCCTGGGACAGTGACGGGCTGTACCTGTGGGGCTCTCACCCGGGGGCCCACTCACCACGGTGGAGTCCACCTTGGGGCCGCCGTCATCGGCCACCACTGTCAAGGTGTAGAAGTCGCCTTTCTCCCGGTCTACCAGGCCCTTGACTGTGATCACACCCTGTGGGGAGGGGGCCAGACCAGTGAGTGACAATGTCACACCCACCATGCAGAGGCCACCCTGCCCCCAAGCAGTCCCATACTCCAAGTCAAACCAGACTCCTCGCTAATCCGCTAATCCCAAACATTCTGCCAACTCCCTCGCTTCCTTGTGGCTGCCTCTGCCCCGCAGAACCTCGCCATGAAGTTCTGTCGGCCCAAATCCCCCTTCTTCCCCAAACTGCACTCAGATGCTGCCTCTTCCAGGTAGGGTGCCGGCTTCTCCAGCCAGGTAAGATCCCTCTCGCTCGGGCCTCCGTCATGCCTGTGTTGTAGTTCTTTTTACACCTTCCCTTGTGGGGCTCTGGTGTGCATCCTTGATTATTCCCTCTTCTCCTCCCAGTCTAAGAACTCTCTGGAAGCCAGGAACTCTGGTTCATCTTTGTGAACCAATATTCCCTAGGACAAGGCCTGAACCCTACACAACCTGCCTATTTTCAAAGAAAGGAGGCCGATTTCGCTACACTAAAGCGAAGATGGAAGAATAAGATCCAGATTGTAAATAAGAGACTAGCTGCTACCTAGCTAGGACTAGCTATTGTGATGAAGCACTTTATATCTGAGCTTCCTAACAGCCAAGGTAAAAAGAGAAATGTGATGAGTTGCCTGACTGTCATCGTCTACTTACAAGAAGGTTACCAGGTTGCCTAGGTATAGGTCGTCCTGAACAAGGGGAGGAATGTATTCTAGGGATATTTAGCTCAAAGACACTTTATGACAAAGAGGAGAGTGCCATGCATATAGAAGGAGCTCAATAAATGTTGGTTGGCTGTGAAAGGATTGAGCTTCCTGCCCCTTAGAGCCCTTGCTGTGCCTCCTCCCAGTCTCCCTCACCGTGATGGAGTCTATCTTGAAGAGGGCTTTGGCCTGGGCGCTGGTATAGGCGTCGAAGCGGTAGGTGATCTGATTGAGGTTGTCGATGGAGTAGGCCTGGACGCGCACGATCTCTGTGCCCAGGGCCAGGTTCTCCAGGATGGCAGCCTCGTAGGAGGCATTGGAGAACTGCACGGCCTCATCCAGCTCGTTGAGCAGAGTGATGTAGACGCTGCAGAAGCCCTGGTGGAAGGGCGGCGCCTGGTCAGTGGCAGACACGTTCATCAGGTAGCTGGTTTTGGTCTCATAGTCCAGGTAATCCACGGTGATGATAAGCCCCGTGCCCTCGTCAATCTCAAACTTCCCCTCTGCGCCGGACAGAATGTGATAATTCACCAGGCCGCCATCCCCTGCGGGAGGACACAGGGGTTGTGTGGTCTCAGACTGGTGCGGGGCTGCCCTGTGGCTTCTCCAGCACACCTGCTGCTGACCCTGAGGATCAGTGGGAGGGACCTTGGCTGGCCTGCCCAGTGTGCACTGCTCCACCCCTTTGGGGCCGGGTGGCAGAGGATGGGATCAAGGTCTATGTGGACATCAAGGCCCAGCACATACAACCTCTCTGGGGCTTGGCTTTGGCATGAGAAATATACTGGCAGGATTTGGTTCTGCTTCTGGAGCCTCCAAATTCAAGTTCAAGTACCTCCCTTGGGTATTTGGATAAGCAGTGGTAAGGATATCAGGGGTCTCTTGTAGGGGGAACTTTCATCTAGAGAGTGTCAGACAGAGGCAGCATTCTCAGAAGTAGCCAAGACTCCATGTGGCCCCTCCAATCAAGGGGTCCTAGCACCAGGGACACCTTTCCCCTCCTCCTCACTCCTCCAGCTCAAATCCCTTGGCCTCAGCGGGCTCTTCAACAGGAGTTCGAGTTGGGATTCCTTAGCTGAAGTTCACAGACATCGAGGGGAATGGCCAGCCCAGAGAGGCTGCCATGAGGCGGTGCTAGGCGGCTGGGAAGCTAGGAACAGCTGAGGGACCCACTCCGGGGTGGGGGAGCAGTGGCGCCCCCAGGAAAGAGCTCCTCTCTGGCTGCATCCCTGGCTGGGGGCAGGGCCCAAACAGCAGAGCCACGTTCTCCTCTGCTGTGCACTGCCACCTGTGGCCATCTTTGGGGCTCAGGGTCCTTGGTGAGGTCCGGACTGCCTTCAGAGCATTGCAGAACCCTGGCCCTTGTGAAGGCCTTGTGTCAGGCCCTGAGCCAGGCCTGTAGGACATGGAATTGCTTCTGGCTGGAGGAGCAGGCCTCAGTCTGCTGTGTGACAAGTTCTTTACCTCTACCTCCCCCAGCACTGCCACACGCCTGGCCAAAGGCTAGCCAGGAGCTGATGGGTTCCCCCAATGAGAAACCTAGACTTTCCAAGGTTGGGGCCTACCCTGTCTCCATCCAGAGACTGGGGCAACTCCCTGACTTCAGTCCTTCTAGGCTTAGGCGTCCGGTGGGGATGCTGTTAGGACTGTACCGGTAGTCCCTCCCCAGCCTGGGAGCTGCTGGGCGGGGCAGCCTGAGCCACCCCAAGGATGATGGGCTCCACAGGGGCACGAGGGATGAGCTGCAGAGGGCCAATCCCAGGAGCCGGACTCCCTTGATCCCCCAGCTGGCCTCACCAGTGTCTCGATCTGTGGCTCGGACGACAATGACCGACGTGCCGATGCCCGCAGTCTCTCGAAGCCCCAGGCGGCTGTACTGCTGCTGTGTGAATGCGGGGGCCTCGTCATTGACATCCTCCACGTACACTATCACCTGCAGGAGCCAGACCAGAGGTGGAACGTCAAGGTTGGGTGGCAACCCGAGAAGTCCAGGGCAGGGCCCGCCTGGGCCTGCATGTGGGGTCACTGATCTCCTGGGCCAGCGGTGAGCTCTCTGGAGCTCTCTGGCTGGTCACCGTGTCCCCTGAGCTTGTACAGTGCCGGGCACGGGGCAGGTGCTCCCACATCATTTTATCGTACTCTCGGCATTGCTACTAACCCTGTGGGAACCCGTGACTCTTTCCAGCCATCGAGCTCAGCTATGAAACAGATCAGTGTCATAATTTACACTCTGTGCCATTTCTAGGGTTGTGATGAAGACAAAACCAGCCAGGCCTTGCAAAAGTACTTAAAAAGTTTAAAGTGACCCCATTCAAACATCAAAATATATCTGGGAGAATAGACCTCCTAGTGTTACTTATGATGGCAGCGAGGACGCTCGTGTTCAGACCCCTTTAGGCACCTTCTCTGAATCTGTTGCTGTCTGACGCCAGGAACAGTGGTTCAGGGTGGGGGAGGGGACTAACCGCAGCCCACCCAGGCTACTGAACACACACACCCAGAGAGGCAGAAGTGCCTGGGAATTCTGTCCCCTGGGGCGGTCCTTAGCCACTGGCTGATGGGCGTGGAGGAGAAATCCCCTGGCTTCCTCAGCCCTGATTGGGTAGTTGGACTGATTCTCTCCAGAGCTCCCTATGGGACTGAGCCCAAGTCCCTAGGGCGGCCTTTCCTTCCTGGTCCCATCCCCCTTCTGGCAGATTCTCCTGGGAACACTTTCTCCTTATCACCTTCATATCAATTCTTGTCTCCGGATTTGCTTCTGAGAACCCTGGCCAAGAAAGTGGCTAATCCGAATCATAGAATCATGCATAATTTTTTGTCACTGCTTATGTGTACTTTCTAATTGTTCTTTAAAGAACATGTATCTGCAGAAGGGAAGGAAACAGTTTAAGAGCTGTTTATGGAGAGAGAGAGTTTAAGGCTAGGGATCAGGGCCATGGCTCTCGTTTTTTGCCATACCACCTGCCCGGGCCCCTCACATACACACAGGAGCATAGGGAGGGTCTGGCCCAGGGATGCGCAGGACCAGGTCTGTGTCCAGCAGAAGCAGTGTGGTAGGGGAGGGGAGTGAGTCACAGAGCGCTGGTGCTTAAGGAGCCCCAGGGGGCCCCAGATGCGGGGACCAAGGCTCAGGGAGTGGGAGAGACTCACCCAAGGCGTCATGGTAACTGACAGGGCAGGCAAGAGAATGGGGTCCTTCTGATTCCCAGTCTACCAACCCCTCCTCCTCTTTGCTCTATGTTGGGGATGTGCTGGCCTCAGAAGAGGAAATGACTTCCTTCCAGCCTGAGAGAACCAGGCTCAGCAGGGGCTCGCCGGCAGGGTAGAGGAAGAGCCAACAGGGCCTGGGCACTGGTGTGCAACACAGGTTTCGCAGGTGCTCACCAGCGCTCACGGCAGGACCGTGGCACAGGGAATCTGAGGGCACTCACACGGGGTTTCTGATTTGTCACTGCCTTGGGGACCAGTCCTGGCTTCTTTAATTATTATTGTTATTTTGAGAGAGAGAGCGAGTGAGCATGAGAGAACAGGAGCATGGGAGAGGGAGAGACAGAGAATCCCAAACAGGCTGTACACTGTCAGTGCAGAGCCCAGCGCGGGGCTTGATCCCACGAACCGTGAGATCATGACTTGAGCCTAAGTCAAGAGCTGGATGCTTTACTGACTGAGCCAGCCTGGCACCCCTACCCTGCCTTCTCTTCTGGGTTTAGCTGGGAAGTTGCTGAAGAAGTGAAGGGGCTTCTGTTAGCACAAGCAGAAATGGCAGCCTGATTGGAGAATTTTGTGGTGGCTGGTAGCAGAGGTAGGGGGCGGACAGATCTATGCGGGTAAAGGTTTCTCTACTTCCCTGCTCTCGAGGTCCCTGAGCCCTGCCGTGTCATTGCATTTTCATGTCCAGACACCCAGAACCCACTATGCAAACTACAGTGCCCATCCCGAGTGCAGCTGCTTACAAGCCAGAACCTTCTCAGTTTGGCTGCACCAAGAACTTGGCTGGGAAGATCCTGGGTGGGGTGGGTGTGGGGGGAATTTGCATGGACGAATTTCGGGAACTCTCTTTCTGTAAACAGAAACCAACCATCCATCTTTAAAAAACTGTGAGCCTTCCCCTTCTTGAGTCTGCTTGTCCAAATGGCCTTTCCTCCAAGGGTTGTGGGGACAAAGCCAGGGCCAGTCAGCCGGTACGATACAGAGGACAGAGGTGGCACGGAGCCTGGGTGTAGCCCGTTCTCTGTGGGGCTGGCTCTGTGCCTCTAGCCTCTGGCTGGTTTCAGCCTTGTTTTTAGCAGCAGAGACAGGAGGCAAAATGGTGTGTGGTTTACAAACCTGAGAGACACAGATGTACAGGAAACGCACGGGTCTGGCGAGTTCTTGCTCACAGGAGGGCTCAGCTACCGAGCTGCCGGGCTCCCTGGAGAACCAGCCCCACTGTCCAGCAAAGCTGGAGCCCCACACTGTCCTCAGGGAAGCCCCCAGGTTTCTTGGAGCTCAGAGGTGTGGGGGCTGTGTCTCACAAGGGCTCTCAAGACCCCGCCCTGGGTGCCAGTTCCTAAATTCCCACCTTAAAGTGACTCGGGGTTTTGGGTAGCAGTCTCTGTGCTCCGAAGGGCCTGGACGGAGGGCAGCACAGTGTAGTGACTGACAGCACAGATGCCCCTGGACTGTGAGGTGTGAAGCCCAGCTCTACCCTTACTGCTGTGGGACTCTAAACGTGCTGGCCAATCCCTCTTTGCCTCAGTCTCCTCCTCAGCCTCCCTCGTAGGGCTGTTATGAGCGTTAAAAGAGTTTAAGGACAGGGGCACCTGGATGGCTCAGTCCATTAAACGTCCTATTCTTGATTTCAGCTCAGGTTCATGATCTCATGTTTGTGAGATCAAGTCCTACGTCGAGCTCTGCTGACAGTGCAGAGCCTGCTTGGGATTCTAACTCTCTCTGCCCCTCCCTCTCCCCCTTGGAAGAAATAAAAGATATTTAAAAAAAAAAAAAGAGGAAAGAGTTCAAGGACAGAAAGCACTTAGAAAGTGCCTGACACAGAGTTAGTGTCATGTGAGGTTTTGCTCTTCCTCAGGGCCCACAGGGAGAGGACAGAAAGAAGCGTGGCCAAGCAGGTGTGCCTCTCGGTGTCCCATCCCTGCACTGACCATCACAGCCTGGCTTCGATCTATGTACCCTGGGGCACGGCAGACTACTCTGTTTTAAAAGGTCTGTGGCTAAAAACGGATTGTGGAGTCACAATGCCTAGGCTGACAGGTGCAGGCCCCGGAGACAGGTGCTCACCTGTTTCCGGGAGGGTGGGAAGTGAGGGGCCACAGGAGGGCCGTGATCAGGAAGCTGAAAGTGTAGGGAGCCAACCCAAGCTACACTGACCCAGTCACTCTGCAGCCTGAAGCAGACTCCACAAACAGCAAGCTGTGCTGTGGGTACTAATCAGGATGCAAGTAACCAATTCACAGGCGTGCAGGTGAGTGCGGCTGCCAGGGAGTGCCCCGTGCACGCAGGGTGACCCTCAGTCACTGGGGCCCCGGTGTCATTCCGAGCCCAAGGGATAAAAGCCCAAGGGATGTGACTCCCTGAGCCATCTGCACCTGGGCAGATCTCACTCAGAGGGGCAGCTGTCAGGATCCAGGTTTGTCTTTCCATCTCTTCCTGGGGCAAAGCTGCCGGGGGGCACCAGCAGCTGGGCCAAGGCTGAGTCAGTGACTCTGCAGCACCTCCCGCCTGATGCCTGACGGTGACCCAGGCCTCTGTTCATTGTTTCCAGCCTGGGGAAACAGTGGGGTGGAGATGGGGCTGATAAGAAGCTCATACTCCGTCCTGGGTAAAAGCCCCGGCCTGCTCCCCACCCAGGCTTTTCCCATCTTCCTCCTACTCTTTCACGTTTGGGGTCTGACTCACTTTCCACCTGGTTCTGGGGACGGAGCTGTGAGCTCCTGAGTGTGCAGTGGGGGTGGGGTGGCCTTGAGAGGTCATGCCAGTTACCTCGGCCATCCCTCTGCCACGGGGCAGAATAGTGCATAAACCGGCCCAGCCACTAGGAGCACATGTGTATCTGTGTTTGACCGTTCCAGAAGATTAAGGTCAATCTGATTTCAGCCATACAGGGCAGCGGCTCAAGGCAAGTGAGGGTGGGCGGAAAAGGATACATTTGTTGGGGCAGCTGGGAGTGGTAACTGGACTATGTTGGGGGACACTGTCAGTGGCAACTGCATGAAGCCTGGGCTCAGAAGTCCTGTCGAGTCCTGGCCTAGCACTGGCGATTTCTCTGTGCCTCAGTTCCCTTACGTGCAAACTAAAGTTGGTAACATATTTATCTCCAAGACCATGATTGTAAGATTTTCTTGGCTCATCCTGGTGAGCTTGTGGATGTGGGGCTTAGCAGGATAAGGACACCTCTCCCATCCCTCTGGATGGACATCAGTATTGCTGACCCCTTCCCCATCTGGAGAAACTGAGGCTCAGAACAAAAGGACATTTCCGAGATCCCAGGCTGGGCTTTGGCACCCCCTGTCCACACACCTAGCCCCAGGTAATCCAGCAACTAAGCCAGTGGTAGGCTGCTGAGTGGTGGTCCACGTGGTGGCCATCTCTGGTCCACCAGCGCTGTGGTCTTGGCCTCACTCTGAGGCCACTGCTGAAGAGATGCAGGGCTTCACAACCTGTGGAGCGGTCACGTGCAAGCCCCACCCCCGCCCTCTTACCCTGACAGAGCTCCGCATGGGGCCCAGGTCATGGTTGTAAGCTTCCACTATCAGCACGTGGGATGAGTTCCGTTCTCGGTCCAGGGGCCGGGGCCCTCGCATCAGGAGCCCGTTGCTGACATGGATCCGGAAGTTGTTGCCATGGTTACCTGTGTTGGGACAGAGGAGATGCATGGGCTCTGGCGTGGAGCAGGACACAGGTGCTCATAGCATAGTGGTGGGGGAAATGCGGGGTCCAGAACCCCAGAATGCTGACCCTGCACAGAGCTCTTGGGAGCCTGGACGGAGCCCACAGTGGCAAAAAGGCCCCAGCCTCCTGCTGCCCTGGCCTGACAGGACTTGAGGGAGAGGGCAGGAACCTATCTTGTACCTTCCTTATGGGAAGTTTGGGGGACCCTGAGGCCCCCATAAGATGTGTCAGGATTCGAATGCTCAGAAGGATCTGGAACCATACAAAAAGAGACACCAAAACCAAATTCTCTGTGGGTCATTGAAGTAAGGATTTTGTGTATATCTTTGGGCTCGTCAGGTACCCATTCCCCCATCCTAGGGTAAGAGCACCCCAGTTCTCCTCTGGGGACCCACCCTCCTCCACTATCAGTCCACGTGCTTTGTGTAGGGGCGATTTTACCCCCGATTCCAAGAGCGGGAAGATTACCACATCTCTGGCCAATCGTGACTGGGTCAGGGATGGTCGCATGATTCCAGCTGGGCCAACGAGACTCCTGGCCAGCTTGCTGAGGGCACCATCCCAGGGTCTAAGGCCACAGGTGCAGGGATGGGTACGTGACAGATGTTGGGTCAATGACAATGTCTGAGGGGCTCACTGCTGGGGGCCGCCCTACCCCAAGGTCCCCTCTGTCAGGGTGATAGCCCACAGGAGGCACTTCAGGAGCAGAGCAATCAAACGCAGCGCACTCACTTAAAAGACACCCAACTTGGTGCGAGTGATCCAAGAATGTCCGTTTCCCCCCTCTGCCCGCCCCCATGTATGGCTGTTAGGGCTTCTTTGGTCTCACTTCCCAGACTCCTGGGAGCCTAGGAAAGCTTTGCCCTCCTAAAGGAGGGAGGGCAACACACTCACCATGAAGGATGCGGTACCACACGCGCCCAAACTCGCCCTCATCTGCATCTGTGGCTTTGAGCTGAAGGAGAATGAGACATGTGGTCATTTCCTGAGCCACCCCATGGGGAGGGAAGACATTTGTGAAACCCCTCTCCTGCCCTCCAACCACCCCCAGCCCACCCTGGACAGCCTGTGGCTTCCCACAGAAGCTGGGGGAATGTCTGAGAAGGACACATCTGTCTCTCCCCCCACGAGGATGAGCAGATGGCTCTCTGCTGCCCTGTTGTAGCAGGGGACCTGTTGGCTCTGCTCCTTGGTCCAACACCAGGGTTGGGGGCAGGTGGGGGAGAGGGTGGATGATGGCACAGTAGATCTCTGGGCCCAGGCTTGCCTAGGATGGCCCCCAGGTGCCAGCTCTCCACCTTCCGCCTTGTGAGATCCCAGGAGCCTCATTGGGGTGGGGGGGGCAGGTGCTGGATGTACGGCTGTGTCTCACCCACATCTTTCCTGGTTGGAAGCCATTCTGGCCACTGTGCACTGTAACAGCCACTTTGTGGAAACCCAGAAATGCCACCTCCCTCCAGGTGACTTAGTACTCAATCACCCGTGCGTTTGCTCCGGTCTGAGGCTCATGCACAGTCTCCGGTGGGACCTGGGGTGTGCTGCTCTCACTCAGAGACCCCACCCAGTGTCTGTCCGTTTTCACAGAGAATCCGGCCTCGAGGCTGTTGGCAGAGTCACCGCCAGCCCCAAGGCAAAGGTTCAGGACCAAAACCTGAACCCCTACTCTACCTGCTATACCTCTGAAGTGAGTAGAGAGACTGCTCCCCTGCAAGGTGACCCAGGAAGAGGCCCGATGGCATGGCCGGGAAGACTCGGGCCTTGGGATGTTGTCTTGAGCTGTGACGAATTGCTCTGTGGTGCCCAGGACCCCTCACTTCTGGATCTGCCCTCTTCTCCCCACCTCTCACCGCAGCCCTGAGGCTGCCGTGCCCTTACTGACCATGGCCGACGGTGACTGGTCTGTGAGGGGGCACCTCATCAAAACTGGGTTAGTCTCATCCTTCACTGAGATTTGGGACCTTGGGCCCAAAGAAGGAGCAAGTCCACCTTCCTACTGGTGAGAAGTGGGAGTGTCTGAGCTCATTTTCCACTTACTCCCTCCTCACCGCTCTGCCCCAGCCACACTGATCTCCTTGCTAGTCCTTGGATGCCAAGTGCATGCTGTTTCCTTCACAGGCCACTCTCCCTCCAGAGTTTTGTTATGTCTCACCTCTTCCAGGTCTCTGCTCAAATGTCATCTGCTCACCCAGCTTTCCCTGACTGCTGTAGGTGGAACTGCAGCCCCCTGCTCTAACACCCATCCCCACCCCCATCAGCTTCTGATAGACTATGTCCTTGCTTATCGTCTCTAGTCCCCCAGAGAGAGGGAGCTTTGTCCACTGCTGTATCCTCAGTCTCTAGAACAACGGCCCTGGGAGCCTGGGGGGTCCTTGATGGGGAAGCTGCTCAAGACTTAGGTTCCTTCACAGGCAGCTGGCTGCTGGGAGGTTCTGGCTTCCGGGAAGAAAGAAGGCTGGGGAAGGGCGTGTGTGTGTGTGTGTGTGTGTGTGTGTGTGTGTGTGTGTGTGCGCGCGCGCGCGTGTATGTGTGTGGTGCGTGTTGTGTGGGTGGTGTGGGAGAGCTAGAGAGCCACCGCCTGCAGCATCTCCAAGGGCCCACTCAAACTGTAAGGAACATAGCCATGGCTGGCCCTTGATCCTGTGCTTTCTGCCCTAAGATCTCTTTGACCTTTGAAACCGTCTCTCACCACCCCCTCTCGATTGCAGCCAGACACCTTCAAAGGGCAGGTGCTCTTTCTGGGAAGCTGAGTGGTAAGCCTGGGAGGTGAGGGGTGCAGGGGCACAGAAGGGGAGGAGGGGCCGGGAGCTGCCAGGGCCTATCACCCGCCCGCAGCCCCTCTCCCCTCTCCCGGGTAACCTGGAGGCTGGCAGGCACTGAATAGCAACCCCGCTGGCTGCCGACCATACCATTCGAACACCCGATGGGGGAAGGTGAGAGTCTCTGCGGAGGCAGGGAAACCCTGTCCGCGTCTCCCCCAGGCCTCCGCCCTGCCCGCTAAGAGGGCTCCAAGGAGACAGGCTGGTGTGAGGCCCCGGGAGGGCTTGGGGAGCAACTGGACTCCTCTGCATGGCTCCCCTCTCCCACTGCCCAGCCCAGTTGCCATCCCTACCCTCTTGGCTGTCCCCTCCCCCAAGGCAGGACCCAAACTCTTCCAGACAAAGCCAGGGCTAGCTGGAGAGTGAGTGAAGACAGCCCGCTCTGCCCAGCCCGGCTGACTGAGGGGCACAGGGCACGGCAAAGTCCAGGGGAGGCTGGTGGTCACGGGTGGCACCTGGTGCTCCTTGGGCATCCCTTGGACAGCTGAGAACACCTTTCTACCCGGCTTGGGACGACTGAGCGCTGGCTCTGAGGTCAGTGTTCGGGGAGTGGGGGGGGAAGGTGCAGGAGAAGGTGTGGTGAGGAAAGAGGGGCCAGACCCTCGCTGGGGACTCTGGGGGAGGGCGTGAGGGTATGCACAGACCTGGGGCATCCTTCTGCTTTCCGCAGAGTGGAAACAATGCCCAGTGAAGGAAAGTGACTGGCCCAAGGCCACACAGCAAGACGTAGTCTGCGGTTAGTTTCTCTGCTCCAGCAGGTGCTGCTCTATGGACCTCCAAGGGACAAAAAGGTGGTTCTAGATTGAGCTTGCAATCTGTCTAAAGCAGGGGGCTGCCAGTGTGTGTTGGGCTTGCGGGCAGGAAGAAGCTTCAACTGCTCTTGAGATTATGCCTAGCCTGGGTCTGCTGGAGGCCTCTTTTCCCTGCAAGCAGATGACCCTCGGGGGATCGGAGGGGCTGTGAAAGGATCTGGGACCTGTGTGTTCCAGGGATGGTGGCTGGATGCTTTCAAGCACTTTAGAATCTCTTGCTTCCCAGAAAACTACTAAGATGCTAATTACAGCCTCAGTTGCCTTTTTATTAAAGTGCTTCCCCCAAGCACTGAAGCCTGGGCCAGCTTTGCTGGCCTCATAGAGTCTCCAGATTCATGTGACAGTCTTGAAATACTATGAGGACCAGCAGGATTGAGACTTCTCTCACTTCAGACTGCCCTGGGTAGGACAGGGGGCCAGTTTTCTCAGTTTTGTCCCCGTAGGAGATGGTGGTGGGCATACCCCATCCCTTTTGCTTGCTCATATTCAAGGAAGGATCAACCACATGCGGCTGCCCAGCCCAAGTGCTTTCTAGGCCCAATGCCTGAAAGGCAGAGGCCCTGGGCAGCTAGACGGGCATCAAAGTTTCCAGCTGAGAGCTGGGAGGGGTCGTGTTCTGTCTGGAAATGTGGGAAGGAGTGGTAGCAGGGAATGGGTGGGAGCTGGGGTGTGCTGGATGCCCTCAGTCGGCTGGGCGCAGGGTGAGGCTGCGAGCAGGAAGGAGGCTGGGCGCTGGGAGCCAGGAGTTAGGTCCTGCCACTGTTGGTGAGTGTCCCGGGTAGGGATGGGGGCTCCGGAGGGGGGGGGGGGCCCTCTCCACTCCCCACCGCCTGCTGACACAGATTCTCGGCAGCCCACATACAGAGCCTTGGCACCAGCCTGCGGAGCGTCATGCTAGAAACTCAACCGTAAGTTTGTGCTAAGCTGCGAGCTGGGAGAAGGGGGCAAACCTGCTATCCGCATCGCACGAAAGTCTCCAAGGTCAAAGAGAAATAGATGATCACCTTTTATCAGGCCTTCTTTTAGACTTCCTATCCTGCGTTCATAGAAATCAAAGATCATCAATACCGGCCTGCGAGCGGGCGGTGGCCCGCTTGCATGTTTGGTTTGGCCTGTTATAATGTTTTAAATATTTGAAAATTCATTGCACATTTTTTTTGGAGTCAAGTTTGTTTAGCTTTTGCAGCATATCCCCCCCGCCCTCCCGCCCCTCTCCTGATTTAACTAAATTTGAATTAGTTGCCAACATTTAAACGTCAGGAACGTTTGCCTGAAAAATCCAGATTTCTGACTTCTCTTGGGAAACTGGGAAGAGCTGGCCACACGGGGCCTGCATTCCATCAGCCTGGCCGAGGCACCCCCGCCTGCTTGAGGGCCTCTCCACCAGGCCTCTGGGGTCACATGTTCCCTACTGGCCATGAGCTCTAAGTATTTTTATTTGCAACCCCAGACATATTCAGCTAGAAGCTCCGACTGTTCTTCCATCTACAAAGATTATTTGCTGCGGTCTCGTTAGCAGGGTGGCCATGAGGGATAATGGGTACCTGGGGTCTGGGAGGCGTTTTTGAGCCTCACCCCTTGTCAACTGTGTAGCTTTTTGTAGGTTGCTTCTCACCTGTTCTCAGAGCTGCTCAGTGATCTCAGAGGACTGGGAGCCTCAGGACCAGGAGTCAGGGAACCTAGTTCTGGCCTTTGCTTGGTCACTGGCTCAAAGTATGGCCCTGGGCTGGCCTTCCCTTGGTGGGGCCTCAGTTCCTTTCTTCTCATGGGAGCAGGTTGGGTCACATTGGGAAGCACCAACAGAAATGCCCATGGCATGAGGCAGATGGGATAAGGTGTGTAGTGGGCCTGTGGGGGAGTGTAGGCACCTGGGGGCCAAGACCTCTCTAAGGGGGACAAGGCTTCTCGGTCTCAGCTACTGAGTGCCAGGCAGTAACTGGTTGCCAGGGTTGCCAGTGTTGAAATTCTGGAATTTCAAGAGGAGCCAGATATTCAGATGCCCATGTGAAATCCCTTTGTTTTTGGTTTGTGACTTTAAAAATATTTGTAATTAATTGACACTTATAAAAACACTATAAGGACCCAATGAAACATGCCTGTGGGCCCCAACATTCCATCAGCCTGGCCGAGGCACCCCCACCTGCTTGAGGGCCTCTCCACCAGGCCTCTGGGGTCACATGTTCCCTACTGGCCATGAGCTCTAAGTATTTTTATTTGCTCTCCGTGTGGCTGCAGCCCCAACATTAGATAATTGCTAGGGCCCTTGCTAGCAATTGATGACTTGTTCCTGGGCACAGAGCAAGCACTTGACGGAGTGGTTCTTACATCCAGATTTTCAGGGGTAAGACTACTGTAATTCACGAGAGTTGGTTTTAAAATGCCAGAAGGCATCACCCTGTTGTCTCCTCTGTAGGAGGTGGGCAGGGGATAGAGCAGAAAGGGAGCCTGAGTTCAGGCCCCGCTGTATCATTTTCTGCTGTGTGACCTGAGACTCTCTGATCCTCACTGTTCTAACCTGTGACATGGCCATGATGCTGTCTGCAGCTAGTTTAGCAGCCCCCAGCCCCCATCAATGTTCCCCTTCCTATTGCAGGAGCCATGAGCACACGGGGTCCCAGCCCCCTGGCCTTCCTCACAGCCCCCGTCACTCCCGGCAGCGCCACCGAGGCAGCTGACCCCCTCCCTGTGCTCGTCGCCCTGGCCTGCATCTTCCTCCTGCTGGCCAGCTGTCTGCTGTTCATGACCCTCTGCAAACCGGCCGCGCTGGACCCGAGCCGCCGGCGGGCTCGGGAGTGCATGCCCCACCACCCTGGGAGCCCCAGCGAGCCCCAGCTCAGGCTCTGGAAGCGCCTGGGCTCTTTGCGCCGCTCCCTGCACAGTTTCCGTCGAGGCAGGCCTGCTCCTAGATGCCCCTTGCCGGGCTGCGATGACAACCTCGACTGTGACTGCACGGAATCTACCAAGATGTGATGGATGGGCTGTTCCCGCTTCCCAGGACCCACCCGAGGATCCTCCCGCCGGTGACACAGCCTGGAACCCGGGACTGCAGAAGGACCTGGGCCACATGCTCAGCCCCTGTGGTCCCAGGCCTGTGGCCTTTCCCAGAGACAGCCCCTGGAGGAATGTATTCCTCTCTGCAGACCCTCCAGGTGCTGCCTGCTAAAAGACTGCTGGGCCAATGCGGGGCCCTAACACTTGGCCCCAGGCTTCAGAGGGCACAACCTGGGACACCCCCCCCCCCCAACTCTTCTCTGGCAACCAGGCACCAACGACCTCCAGGGAGCAGTGCCCCTGCTTCCCAACAGAAGTCCTGCCCACCCTCCAGGTGCCACAGCCCAGCATGGATTCCAGTCTGAGTTGCTCAATGGCCAAAGGTTCCCTCCAGCCAAGTGAAATACTCGGCCCACATGTAGGGCAAGGAACTATCTTGCCCTCTGTGCCAACCCAGTGCCAGAGGCAGGAGGAAAGCAAGGGGCTTCTCTCCTTGAAATCTTGGGACCTAGCAGCATTCACCTAATAATCTCTGGGAGCAGCCGGCACCCTTGTGGGTCAGATGCCTGCGTGCCTGCTGGGAGGAGGGCAAGCAGGAGGTTCTCGACGCTGCCTAGCCAGTCACCATCCTGGCAGCCATCTTGGTGGCTCCCCTTCAAGGCGCCCATGTCACAATGAACCAGGAAAGGGGCCGAGAAAGGGTTAAGGAGCCCGTTGCGAGGCCAGAACCTGTGCTGTGTCAAAGTGGCGGGAAGCATTGCCAGAAGCTAGAGGTGATGCCACCTGGGCTCTGAGGACACATCATCGTGCTCCTGCCTCGCCCAGGGTTGGGAGCATCCTCCTATTCTGGTAGGAGAGTCCAGACCTCCCCAGGACGGCTGTGGGACCTCAGGTCTGGACCACACTAGGCATGCTACCTGAGTTCCTGGCAATTGTGTCATTGACTGGCTACCCATCAAAGCCATCCTACCCTAGAGAGGGCTTCTCGGAAGTCCAACCCCCACAAAGTCTCCCCACAGGGCCGTGGCTGTGCACTCTAGGTCCTAAATATGGAGTGTGGACAGAGAGGGTCTGAGCTGCCTAGTTCCTGCCACCTGTGGCCTGCTACAGGGCCGGCCCCGCCCACCTTGCTGACTCCCAGTGCAGCCAGCCAGGTCTCAAATAGTGAGCTCCAGTTTTGTCAATCCCCCGCTCCCAACCATCTCTGGTTCCCAAATGCTGGCTAGATAAAGCCAGGGCTTCTTCTTCATCTGGGAGCTGGCTTCAAACTCTCTCTCTAGCCTCATCTTGACCCAAGACTCCAGACAAACTGAACCACCTGTCCCCAGGCTGTGGCTTACACTTCCTAAGGCATGCCCTCCAGGAAGCCCTCTTGGCTCTCCAGCTGAAAGCCACCTCCTGCCTGGAGCCACTCCTGCTCTTTACATCTCTCAGAGAAAGGAGAGCGAGATCACATCCAACCCTGCACACTGCCTCACCAGCTCCTACAGAAGTAGGATGCCTCTGTCTCCTGAGTGAAGGATGGCCCTGTCTGGCTGTGTCCCCACCTCCCAAAGTTTAAGGAGTCCCGGTGGGGGTGGTGGGGGCACCATCTTCCTCTCTCACATGCCCTAAGACAGAAGCTTTCTGTCCAAGCATGTTGGTGAGGCCCACTGTACCTTCCCTCCAGGTCAATCTGACATCCAAGAATGAGGCCACCTTGGCCAGAAACTTCCAGGGCTTGGAGAAGTCACGAAGGCCACATTTCTCTTTGAGAAATGGGGAGAATCAGGGCTGCCCTGTATGACTCACAGGCTCTAGGATTTCAGGCTGTGTGGGGTTGTGTAAATAGAAACCGATTCTTCAGGTTTAGAAAGTGGGGCAGGGCTCCTCCCACAGGGGCTTGTTCCCCCCTCCCTTCCAGCTTGGCAACCTCTTCCTGGCTCCCTTCCCAGGGCCTCCCTGAGACTTCCCAGCATGCACTCGGCCTACAGCCACCGGTGTCACCCCCAGGCCAGTGTCCTGCTTGGTCTTGGGTGTTCCCTTCCTGGAGACTAGGGGTGGGGGTGAGGCTGCTCTGAGGCCTGAGAAGGAATAGCTGGAGATGGAGAGGCAGGGGGGCCCCTTCAAAGCTCTGGCCACACCTTCAGGCACGTCCCCAGTTTGGTCCTGGGAGACCATCAGTGAGTGGGGTGGCAGGTATGAGGCTAGAGGGAAGCTGAGGCCCAGAGGAGGAGAGCCTCCCCGTTCCTCCTTCTGGAACCACCCCCGGGCTCTTGCACATCCCTGGGGCTTCTTCGACTCTCCATTCCTCTAGGAGTCAGCCACCCAGCTCCCAGCCCATTTCCTGCCTTCCTCCCAGCCCCACAGATGCCATGTGGGAGGTGGGTACACTTCCAGCCCTTCCCGACCTTGGGAGTCTGCCCTGGCGGACAGGCCCAGATTTGCTGTGTTTGGCTCAGCCTCGCAGTTGGAACCCCCAACGCTGGCAAAGAGGGTAATTCATTCCTGGCCTCCCACCCCATCCAGCGATGGAGGCCTCCAGGGTGAGGTGGGGGAGGGTGCCCTGAACCTCATTTTTCAGGTCCTCTCCTTTCTCCCTCTGAACCTCAGAGCCATCCTGCTCCCTGGGCAAAGGAACTCTTTCTTCTTGTGCCTGTTCACTTCCCAAGAGGGGAGCTTTGGCCAAGGGCCCCGTGAAAGCCGCTCTGTTCTGAGCCTCGCTGGGCCCTGGCTCTTTCCGCTCACCTCCTTTTTGGGGGAGGAAAATGTGACAACTCCAGCCACTTGAGGCTCTGAAAAGCCCTCTGGGTGGGGTGGGGGAGGCGGAGAGGGCTGTAGGGGAAGGGAGAGAGGCAAGGCCTTCCTTCTGTTCTGCGGGGAGCCAGGGTGCTATCTCAGGCCACAGGAACTAAAGGCCTACTATCCCCAGGAGGGAAGAGGGTGCCTGGGTCCCTCTTTCCCCACTGCCCACTGGCTACTTCCGGAGCAGTAGCAGGCCCCTCTCCTGTTTCTCTCCCTCCATGTGGCAGACATGCCTGCCCCCGGCCCCCCAACGGCTCCGAGGCACCACGGCCACCTGCCTGCACGATGCTGTGTCCCTCAGGGATGTCCTCTGGGACGCTGGCCTCGTAGCTGCTCTGCAGAAAGATGGGCCGGTTGTCATTCACGTCCAGGACGGTGACAAACACGGTGGCCGTCCCTGTGCGCCGCTTCCCTACGGGGCCGTTGTCTGTGGGAGTTGAAGGAAGACAGGCTGTGAGTAGCTGCCTGAGGCACACATTCCCTGGACACGCGTCCTGTTCATCCCACCCACGTTGGCCTTCGCCAGGGGTGGGTTTTTCTTCCTTTCTTAGATTAAGAATAACACTAACAATATCTAATGTGTCCCAGGCGCTATTCTAACTCATTCAGCCCTCAGGAGCAGCATGTGAAGTAGGTGCTATTATTATTATTATACCCATTTTACAGAGGAGGTAATAGAGGCGTGGAGTATTTCAGCGGTGGCCCTCGGAAGACCAACCCGTGTCAGATCCCTGGGAACTTGGGAATGTCAACTTATTAGGAAACAGTGTCTTTGAAGATATAATTAAGAATCTTGAGATGAGGTCCCCAGGACTGCAGGGTGGGCCACAGGTCCGATGACAAAGGTTCTCAAAAGAAAAAGGCAGAGAAAGGCTTGAAGCAGGGAGAAGGCCAGGTCAAGTCAGAGGCAGAGACGGGAGTTTTGCAGCCACAAACCATGGAATATTTAGAGCCACCAGAAACTGCTAGAGTTAAAGGAGTCCCCTCTAGAGCCTTCGGAAGGGAATGCAGGCCTGCTGACACCTGAAGTTTGAACTTCTGGCCTCCAGCGACATGAGAAAATAAATCTCTACTCTTTTAAGCTACTTGGTTTGTGGTAATTTGTTACAGCAGCCCTCGGGGACAGACCCAGGGACTGAGCTCACGCGCCAGCTGCTGTCGGGGCCAGGTGGGCGAGAGCCACGGGCACACGTGTGGGAGGGAGGACCCCGATGGGCAGCTCTTCTCCGTGCCGGTCCATAGGGGACAGGCAGAATGTGGGCCCGGTGACACAAGATCCTCTCCAGAGAAACGCAACATCTGAGCTTTTAAAGAAAATCTCCTGATTTTTAAATGTTCACAACTAACCATCATCCTGTGTGAAGCAAGAGATGGGTCATGCATGCCTACAGGATTTGGCCTCTGGACCCTCTGCATTCAGGGGTACAAGCCCTGCTCGATTTCTGAGCCTGAGGTATTCAGGGGCCCTGCCCCCTCAGTTCCCCGCAGGACCCTCCCAGGGCTGGGGAAGCAGCTCGGCCCACGGACAGCTGTCTTGTTGCTGTCCCCAGAGGAAGGAACTTGCGCCTCATGCTGCATGTTGAGGTAAGGGTAGTCGCTCTAGGGCGGGGTATAGGCAGCTGGAACTGGCTAAGGCCCAGGGGTGACTCAGTCCTTTTTCCCAAGGCCCACTGGCCACATGCCAGGGCACAACTGTCCAACCCGGGGTAGGTGGTCTTGCTCTTTGGAGTTCCTCTCCAGGCCCAGTCCCCCTCTGCCCTGGACGTGCTGATTACCTGGCCCAGCTGGACACAGTAAGAGCTTCCAGGCCCCATCAAAGGCCTGACCCTGAGCCCTCTCCTCCTGCCAGATGCAGGGGCATTGAGGCGTCTCCCAAGGGGGTAGGGAGAGCATGCCAGGGGGCAGACACATCTGGGCGTGGGTGGGCTGGGGAGGGGCACAGAATGCTCACCCTCTCTCACCCATAGCTTACTGCAGATTTGGACTGGATGCTCCTGGGAGGCTGCAGGGTACTTGGGTGGTAGGGGGAGGGGCAGGCACAGGCCTCATCACAGCCTTCTTCCCATCTAGAGCTTCATGAGCTCCCTACTACCTGGAGACCAAAGGTCAAATTTCTGGCCCAACGTTAAAGCCTCTATAAGCTGGCCCTATGTGACTGTAGCCTCCCTCTCCCCTGTGTACATCCCACCATAAGCCAGCTGCCACTACACACACACACACACACACACACACGCACGCACACACACGCACACACACACACACAAACACACAGCTCTTTCCTACAACCAGGCCTCTGCCTGAGCCAGTTCCTCTGCCTCAAATGCCCTCCCTGCTTCTTGATTACTGAAACTCGACTTGGCCTTCAAGGTGATGATCACTCAGCCTTCACAGTGTCTGCCCAGCTGTACCAGGCTGCCCTCGCAGTCAAGTCTATATCTTAAGGGTCCCTCTGAAAACCCCACCTTCCTGACTGTGAGGCCTGCAGTTCTGGGCACGAGGGAGGGACACGTGATTTAGGCCTAATGAGCATCTCTCTCCTCCCTTGGCCATGAGGGGTTCAGGGACAGGCACTGGGGCAGATGGGACTAACCAGGCTTCAGCTGGGGGAGGGGAGACTAGGAAGAGACGAGTGCTATCTCCCTGATGTAGCACTTGAACGCGAAAGGACTGAGGCCAGATTTGCGGCCACAGTTGCTCACCACACCAGCCAGACAACGCCCGGGAGGCAAAGTTAGCCGGTGTAGAGAGACTGAAGCCTGGTGGCATTGCCTGAGCCCCAAATCCAGTCACACTTGAAGCTCCATCATCCTAGGGACTGGTTTTGTGAGCTCATACAACCAGTTAGTTTATTTTAAAACTTGCAGCCAAGATGTCAATCCAAAGATACTTCCTCTAAGAAGACATCCCTGATCACACCCTTCCCCACACGTGCTTCCACCTCCCTTTGCGCCTGATACTCTTGGCTCCTCCCTTCCCCCTTCCAGCTTCCTCTGGCCTGGTTTTGCAGGGATTTGTCCACACAGTGGTCTCCTACTTGGCTCCCCTGTGGCTCCCATCCCACCAGCCAAGTGTCTTGCACTCAGCACCGTGAGCTAAGCTTCATGGCCACCAGTGCTCAGTAATAGGCTGTCTGGCTGGCTGCCCTTTTCCCACCCATGCCAAGACAAAGACTTCAGCTCAAGGCCTGGCTCCTGGGGTCCAGCCCGCCTGGCTCTCGAAGGGCGCCGCGTTGAACTGTGCCCAGGACCGTGCCGGCGGTGCGCAGGTAGGGCCGGTGCGTACCGATGGCCTCCAGGACGAGTGCGTAAGTGGCTGCAGTCTCCCGGTCCAGGCTTACTACTGTTCTTACCACGGCATCGCGGTAGCCCACGCTGAACTTCCCATCCACATTTCCACCTGCAGGCCAAAGACAACAGGGCCTCTGTCAGGGAAAGGGCGGTGGCACCTCAGCTCTGCCTCAGAGCCAGAACATTCCAGGGGTAGCCTGGGAGGAGAAGGCCATGCTTCCTATTGAGCCCTGTCTGAGAACAGGGTTCTAAATGGCGGGGGTGGGGCGGGGGCTTGGGCTCTGAAGAGGGTGTGGCTTGTGTGGGCTCAGGCAGGGGTGCCAAATGCCTGAAAACATAAAGGTTGAATATTCATTGAGTATCTACTGCATACCTGGGACTTCATGTGGACTATTTCATTACATTGTACTGTCACAAGCCCGTGTTGCCCAGGGTTACGGTCACCTATTTTGGGTGTAAGACTCCAACTTGGCAGTCTGATTCCCGAGCCTGTGGCCTTCACCATTCTGCCACCTGCCTGTCTGGTGGAAGTGTCTGAGCAGTTAGCCTGGGTTGAGGCTTTCCTATGTGGCCAGGGACTTTGGGGCCAGCAGAGATTTTTCCAGGTCTCTAATCTTGGACTGAGTGGGGCCTTCCGGAGGCTCCACCGAGTGAAGAGAAGGCGCAGATGGATGGGGTAGGAAGTGTAAGGGTCTCCTCTCCAAGGTGGACAGCAAAGGACTCCCTCCATCTGAACAGTGCGAAGACCCCTCCCCTGGCACCTGGCAGGCACTGCAGTGTTCTGGGCAGCAGAGGGCGCCCTGGCACCGGGTTTGGACCAGGACCATGCAAGGCAACTTGCAGAATGAGCAAATTAAAATCTGAGAATCCCACCCAGGAGGGCTCTCAGCAGTTCAGCAGGAACTGGCCACTCTGGGTGCTGGGAAATCATCCTGGGAGCCATTGGGTGCCCCTCGGTCCTTACACAGTTGGCCCCTGAGGAAAACCTGGACATCCTTGTGGATAGTCTGAAGCACCAGTCACATGGGACAAAGTCTGGGGTCTAGGGAGCGGGGGAGAAATTGAGATACAAGTAGTGCTGGCTGCTGTTCCCAGGGGCGGGGAGGGTGGAGTCTTGATAACTAAGACTTTTTTTGGAGCAGTTTGGAGGACTAGATTGTGAGGAGCAGTCCTGAGGATGCTAGGTCCCTACAGGGAGGGGCGGGAGAAAATTCTGGAAACCAGAGGCTACGGGCTGGGAGGTGCCCTCGGCTGCGGCAAGCAAGAATGGGCTGTGAAGTTGTTGCTCTAGGGGCAGAGGCATCAAGGAGACCGATGTGTGTGCTGAATGCATGTACATGCACACGTGCACACGTGAGCTTGTAAGTAATGTGGCTGCAGGCAAGCCATGGACAGAGAGAGGACAGAGCCAGTAAAACGGCCACGGGACAGCTAAGGAACGTGAAAGAACTGCCCCGTGCCATCCCAACCGTCTGGGCTGTGTCAGGGACTGAAGAATGCTGGGTGACCGTTCTAGTCCAGGCATGACTAATACCTGGCATCTTCTCCACCAACCTACCAAGTCTACTGTCATGGCAGACCTCACTACTGGATCATGACTCCTTTTCTCCTGTTGAGCTGGGGCACGGCCTCATTCTAGTTTTCCATAGCTCTCTGCTTGGTATTTTTGAGCTGAAACCATTTTATTTAGAAAGATCTAAACCATTTGTCTCTAAACAGATGGCAATTCTCATGAATGAAGGATCCTGGTGGTGGGGGGAGGGGGAGGACAAGGCCACAGTCTTCCGGTCTCTGCTTTATCACCTTAAAACGGGGGTGGAGTGGGGAACAGGGCTTCTCCCCAGGAGTCATGGGCTCCACCTCCCTCCAGACTGAACCTCGGTAAGTTCCCCCGCATCTCCCCAGTAGTTTCGGGAGGCCCCCAGAGAGCCAGACCAGAGGCATCCAGCTACAGAGCCCTCGGGGAAAACCTCAGGGAGGCTCAGGAAGCTGCAGGCCCCTTTCCCGTCCCCTCCCCCCGCCCCCCGGCCCTGCCCAGGCGGGTGGCACCTGTGATGAAGTAGCTGAGCTCGGCATTGAGGCCCACGTCGTTGTCAGTGCAGTTCAGCCAGACCACCCGGAACTCCCGAGGCACGTCCTCGGACACTGACACGTTGTACACAGCCGGGAAGAAGGTGGGGGTCTCGTCGTTCACGTCCAGCACTGTGGACACAGCCGGCACGGGGGGCTAGGCCTGCCTTCTGCTCGGGGCAGCCAGCTCCTCTAGAGATAGCCCATCTCAGGCCACTCTGACCAGAGCTCCTCAGCCTCCCTCCCACAGCCCTGTGTCCTTGGCAGTTGCTGCTGCGGCTGCCCTTCAAGGCCGCAGAGAAAACCGCGGGGGCCTCTCTCTAGACGTGCCTCACCACCACAACGCTGATGAGAGCGGCGAGGACGGTGACACCCCAGCTCCTGCCACATGTCAAGCCTGTGCTAAGTGCTTCCGGTACAGCACCCCAGGAGCCCCTCGTAACACCCGCCTGAGGCAGCCATTGTTAGACACCCTGGAAAGAGGAGGGGACCAAAGCTCAGAGCAGCCAAGTCACTTCTCTCAAGTCACAGAGCAAGAGAGTGGCAGGGTGGGGGTCTTGGGGAGGCGACCCCAGGAAAACAGCTGGCCTTGAGGATTCTCTCTCTCTCAGAAATCTTAAAGATTTGTTTTCTCAGCTGATGGGGCTTGGGACGCGCTTCACTGTGACATGAGCCCATGCCCCCACTTTGGCTCCTCTCTGTCACAGCACCAGGAGAAACGATGGGCTCGTTCAAGGACATGGCTTGCTGAGCCCTAGAGAAAAATCCTCTGGGACCGTCACCGAGAGAACTCAGCACCCTCCCTGTCAGTTGCTGGCACAGAAGCGAGTCCCCAAACTGGCACCGGGACCCCGCAAAGCAAGCGTGGGACCAACAGATAAGAGACTGCCTAGTCGCGTCTCAGGCTGTGGCGAAGGAGGGTATTGGCATGGACCCACCCTCCCCACCCCCCACCTGCACCAACCCCCTGGAGGCAGGCGGGAGCCAGGCTGGGAGCCGGGCCTGTGCTAGAAAACAGGCCACGTCTTGCCCGTTACACTCTGTACTTACTTCCCCGGGGTTAGTTCGGGCCCTCTGGCAATAGCTCGTGTCAATGGCCCTGCTTTGTCCCAAGAATGAAAGATATGACCAGAACGGAGGAGGAATGATAACTGGCCATGGCCCTGCCTGGACAGGGGGTGTAGGGCTCCGCAACCCCCCTTCCTGCTGGTGACCCCGAGGGCCCCGACACTGTGCAAGTCCTCTCTGCTCTTTGCTGGGTTTGAAGAGGCTAGGAGGGGGTAGGGGACCCTGGCAGTGGGTCCAGGGCCCTGGGGGGTACAGGGGCCCCAGGGAGGGAGGATGGAGAGAAGACTGCTGGAGTTTTTGACTTGGTGGTGATGGGAAGACTCTGTGTTGAATGGCATGGTTGAGGAGGGCGCCTCATTAGCAAGGCATCCTGTGTCCACATGGATGGGGCCAGCAGTGGTGTTCGTGGGCTCCCCACCCTGCCTGGCACTGCCCCAGGGCCCACGGGCTCAACACACAGTAAGAGGCAACCCTGCCCTCACCTCAGGCGGGCCCTCGCCTCAGATGCCCCTCACCTCGGATGGCCCTCACCTCAGATGTCCCTTACCTCAGATGGCCCCTCACTTCAGGCGGCCCCTCTCCTCGGATAGCCCTCACCTGGGATGGCCCTCACCTCAGACGCCCCTCACCTCGGATGGCCCTCACCTCAGGCAGCCCCTCACCTGGACGCCCCTCACCTGGGATGGCTCCTCTCCTTGGATGCCCCTCACCTGGGATGGCCCTCACCTCAGATGGCCCCTCACCTCAGACGCCCCTCACCTCGGATGGTAAGCGTGTTGGTGGAGCTCTTGGTGGGTGTGCCGGCATCAGTGGCCACCACGCGCAGCTGGTACTCGGCAATGCGCTCGCGGTCCAGCTCAGCGGTGGTGACCACCACACCGCTGCTGCTGTTGATGGCGAAGTCCATGCGGGGCATGCCCACCTGCATGCGGTAGGACACCAGCCCGTTCAGGCCCTCGTCCAGGTCGATGGCCACCACCTGAGGGGAAGCAGGGGCCGTGTGAGGGGCGGGGACCCGAGGCCTCCTACTTCCCGCTCCCCGTGCTCCGCTGGAGCCAGACCCGCCTGCTTCCCCCAGAGCCTCAGGCCGTGCCGCTGCTCCCAGCGCACCTTCCCAGATGCTACGAGGGCAGCGTGACACGGCTAGGTACCCAGACCCACGGAGCGGGGCCCAGGGTGGGGGGCGGTGGGACGGCACTTTTGAAACAAGAGTCCAGGTGGCCACAGCCTTCCTCTCCAAAACCCTGTCTCCTCCTTGCGAGGCCCCCAGATGGGCCCTGGCTGGCTTGGGGCCTCCCAATGCCCTTGTGTGGCAGCAGGCTTCCTGGCTGCTGGCTGGGCTCCCAGCCCTTCAACCATGGGCTCCTCGACTACATAAAACAATCAGCAGCACTCTCCCTCCTGCTCCGTTGGACAACAAGAAGATGATAGAAACAGGCAGTTTTTAAAACTCCCTTGATGACCTATTGTTTTGAAAAAGTCATTTGGGGTCCTGTGTAGGCAAGCGTTCTCCCCAATCCCTACACTGCTCCCACTTGCACCTCTAGTCCTGGTGAGAGTTTTCCCGACTCAAGACCCTGATCTGCCCAAAGTTTCACAGAAGAGGATTCTTCGAGGAAATGGGAATGATAGTTAAAATAAAAGCCCTGGATTAAGCCAAGACTCTCAAGGTTGAGAGACGACATCAAGGTCATCTGGTCTAACTCGCATCCGACAAGCTGGACAAAAGGGTGTCCAGACTCCACTTGAATGCTTCTCAGGATGGGGGGCTCACTACTTCTCTGCGCCCACCCAGCAGAAATCACTTTCGGTCCAGGTTGTAGGGGGGCCTGGGGAACACACGGCTCCAGTCGGAAACTTTTCTGTATCTGAGTACAGTTCCCAAGCTAAGCATTCTGGTTCCTTCAACCATCCTTTCATGCCTGAGCCAGTTCCTCTGTGAACTCAGAAGCTGTGCTGTGCTCTGTTTGCACCGTGAGCTCCCCCAAAAATGGGCCTTGTTTGTGGCCTTCTTCCAGCTTCCTCTTTGGGGGCTCTTCCTCCTCAGGGACTGGCTGCTGCTCCCTGGATCACAGCTCCCCCTGCTGGGCGTTTGGGAGAATGTCTTGCTGGAGAGATTGCTCCCTGGGACTCCGAGAGAACTCTATTAATCTCCTTTCACAGGTGAAGAAACTGAGGCACAGCAGGCCTGCAGGGCATCACCAAAAGTTACCCACGGTGACATCCTGACAAACAATCCCGTATTCTTCAAGTGGGGTCAGGCTGGCCCTCTGCCGCTGGACCCCACTGTATCTTGGGTACAAACCCCTGAAAGACACGTAACGATGAGCATATCAGCCACTGTGTATCTCCGGCAGTCCAAGCGCCAGGCTGCTTCCCATGTGTGTCTGACTGGACCCCTGCAGCACAGCCAGGCAGGTATGATTATGATCCCCATTTCACAGGTGAGAAAACGGAGACCCAGTGAGGCTGTTTGCTCACAGCATACAAATGGAAGAGTTGGGGTCTCTTCTCATATTGGTTTTCCTGCAAAGCCCATGCTCTTAACCATGAGGGTTAATTCTTAAAAAGGCATCATTCTCTCTGAACGAGTGCCTTCAGGGCCTCCTTGCCAAAGGGTGATGGAGCAGGAAACAGAAGGTCAAGATCAGGCCGTACCTCTTCTTGGTCACCAGGACATAAGCAGGTCTCTTCCAGCCTCCTGCAAAGTGGGGTGAGCACCCCCACTCTGTGTGGAGCTGCTTTGGGGCTATGGGAGAGCATGGGAGAGTGGCCTGCCCATGGAGGCAGGGTGCCTGGGCTACACCCTTCAACCTTCTTTGTATTCTAGAACCAGCTAGAGGCTTGGAGTAGACCTCCATGCTCAGGTACTGCTTGACTTAGCTTCCCAGAATTCCATTATTTCCCTTGGTACCTTCCCTCTACCTCTCCAAATCCACCTGTTCTTTGAGACCCAGCTCAAGCCCCTCCTCCTCCAGGAAGGCTTCTTTTATGTCTCTCAGAGCACGGGCTCTCCAAGCCTGGCACAGACTGTCCCGTCTGGTGGTCTTGGCTGGCATCCCCTGCCCCTCCCCCCCACCCTCCCCACACCACTGCAAAGCATTCAGCATGAGGCTAGGCACCCAGGGCACCCTCTGCCTGTTTGTTGGGTGGGTGAGACGAGGTGAGGGAGGCAGATCAGGAGCTCAGGCCAGGAAAGAGAAACTTACCTGGTAGACAGAGACCCCCGCCGGGGTGCCTTCCAGTACCTCAGCCACGAAAGGCAAATTCTGGAATGTGGGGTCATTGTCATTGAGGTCCAAGAGGTTCACAAACACTGTGGCACTGCTGGTGGCTCTCAAAGGGGGCCTGCCACCTGGGGGTGCCAGGGAGAGGGAAGGAGAGGTGCAAAAGAGAAAGGGAGAACGGGGAGTGGGGAGAGGCAGGCAGGCTCAGTGACTCTTCATCCCAGAGGTCTCTCAGGGAGCAGTCTGGTCCCACACCCTCAGCTGCCTCCACCCCCCACCTCCACAAGGGTACTCTGGGGCTCACAGCTGGCAAGTGTGTGTTCCTCTGTTATAGTGATGACACAGCCCTCCTGTACACAGGCCACAGGACCGGTGGAGGACGAGTCACTGGGAGAGGTCCCCAGGGGCCCTGAGAGTCAGAGGCCACAGCCAAGCTGTGTGAGGGTGCAAGGGACACCTACAGTCAGTGACGGAGATGATAATCTTGCGCATCAGCTCCGCCTCGTGGGGGTCGGGGTTCTCCCGATCCAGCATGACATGAGTGGTGCGGATCTTGCCCGTGCTGCTGTTGAGGCTGTAGAACTTGTTGGGTGGCTGGATGCTGTACACGAGGGTGCCGTTCTCTCCCAGGTCCGGGTCCACGGCCACCACCTGCTCGGGAAGAAACGGGCCCTCCGAGGAGCCGAGCCTCTGTCTCTGGGCCCCAGGCTGCCTTCCCTGGGGTGTGTAAGCTCGCGCCCCTCCCGGGGTGTTCCTCCCTCCCAGCTCCCCGGGGGTTCTGATGGAGATGGATCAGCAGAAGTCCTGAGTTCTCTGGCTTCTTCACCCCCTCGGGTTTGCCCTTAGGCCAGTCCCTGTCCCCATGGAGGCGCCAGCCTTCTGATTTGTAGAAGCAACACCAGGCATGCATCAGCCAGGCCCTCAGCAAGAGCCACGTCCACAGTGGGAGGAGGGGATCTAGAACTATGTGCCTTCCACAGGCCTCCTGAGGTCTCCCAGTAAGAGGTGGCCCTGGGTCCCTCCGGCGCCTGTGCCAGCGGCCAGCACGCAGCACTGCCAGCACACTGGTGTCATTCCTTCCCAGACATGTAGGGGAGCACCTTCACGGGCTTCTGGAGGAGCAGGGGGTTCCCAGCAGGCCACGATCATGGAATTCTTTGGGGACTAGGAGTTCTTTGGAAGGCTGGGAACTTTTCAGAAGCATCTGAGACCCTGGATTTTGGGAACCGAATCCTCCTCATTAAGCCTTCTCTTCCTTCCTTCGAACTTTTATTATTTTTTTTTTAAACTACTTATTTGAGAGAGAGAGAGAGAACACAAGTGTGCATGGGGGAGGGTAAGAGAGAGAGAGAGAGAGAGAGAGAGAGAGAGAGAGGGAGAGGGAGAGGGAGAGGGAGAGAAAGAATCCCAAGCAGGCTCCACGCTGTCAGCACAGAACCTGATGTGGGGATTCGATTCCACACACTGAGCAAGTTGAAAAGAATTAGGCTTCTGGGACACCAGGAAAGACAGGGCAGGGGGAGGAGTCATGGATAAGCCACCCTGTTGAGAGGGTGGGTCCCAGTGAGTTGGGGCTGCTGTGGCGGGGTGGGGGGCTGGGGGGGGAAGGAGGAGGCTGGAGTTGAGAGGGGGCTGAGTCTCCCTCCCGAGAAGGGGGAGAGCCCCAGGACAGAGGCCCCTTGACCTCTCCAGCTCCCCCACAATTGGTTCCCCACTTGTAAGCCTGGCCCCACAAAGCGATCGAGCTGAGTGCCTGCTGCACCCAGGGCAACCCCCACAAGGTGTTTTCTCCCTGTCCCCATGCCTGCCAACCTCCTGCTTCTCTAGCATCTACCTCCCTCGAGGGGAAAGCAGAACTCAGAGAGGCATGGCCAAGACTCAAGGTCACACAGCCCCAGCCCTGGGGGTGACCCAGCTCCTACCCTGGAGGCCTCCTAGGGTCCCAAGATAGCAGTGGTCGCCACCCCTCAGTTTACCCTCTGCCTTGTGCTGCAGAGGTCACTGTGGTACCAGTAGTGGACAAGATCAACGGGGGGAGGAGTGGTGACCACAGTCCCCAGGGCCGCATCAGGACACTGTCATTCTTAACTCTAAGACACTCAGCGATGACAGCCTAGCCTCGTCAGCTTACTTGATATGGGGCCTTTTGTGCTTTGGCAGCAGAATCTGTCCCGTCTCTGGCTTAATCCCCAGCCGGAGGTGTCTCTGGGGCCACCAGACCAGAACAGACGGATGGGCTGCCCTGGTCGCGGGCCCCCATTTTGCCCCTGGACCAAGGGGCCGTCAGGGAGTGGGGCCAGTGCTAACGCTGAGTCCCAAGCCCTGCAGACCCTCCTTCTGCTAGTGCATTGGATCCCCTCCCGGCCTGGCTGCATCGGGAGAAGGGGGCGGGGAAAGGCCCAGCTTTCCAGGCCTGAGGGGCCCTCGCGTGCTACGGGGCACGTCACCTCAGTCTCCCCAGCCTCGATAAAGGGGGCCCGATCACCCCTGTGTTGATGATAGGAGGCAGGGCCCTCGGGTACTCTGGGTGTGACTTCCCTCGGCCACTGACAGACAGAGGGGACCAGCAAACCTTCATTTCTACAGCGCTTCTCTCCAGAGGAGGACGGAGAGCTTTATCCCCATTCCTCTGGATAGGGAAACTGAGGTACAGAGCAGTTCAACCACTGTTCCAGGCGAGCAGCCTGCTGAACGTGCGGAGATCAGTTTTACTTGGGGTGGGGGCTCCTCGTCTTCTCTCCCTGCCCGGAGAGCCAGAGGTGGCCCCATACTTCCGGCCTCATGGCCCACTCCCTGGTCTTCGGGCCGGGCCGGGGGCACAGGGGAGGGCCGTCAGCTGCGACCCCTCCTGCAGGTTCCCCACTGGTCACTGTGTAGAGTCTCCCCACTTTCCCTCCCCATTTCCCATTCTACGCCGTCATTTTTCTCCTGGCCTGACAGGGAATAATTCTCTCTCTCTCCCCTCTCTTATTTGCTGGAGGGCTTTGAAAGGCTCTAAATCAATGCCCATCAGCCAGGTCCTTGAAGGAGCCTGCAGGAGCCAGGAGGGAGGCTGGGCCCCACTCCCACTTGCAAACTGAGAGGGGCTACGCGGTGGGCTCCCACTGGAGCTGGTGCATGCCCTGAGTGCACAGATGTGCACACAGATGTGCACACAGACACGCACGCCTGGACCACCGCCAGTGGCCAGGATGGAGGCACACAGTTGCCTGCAGAGAGTGCTGAGAAGTCACTGGTCTTTGGGGGAGTTCTGGGCCACACACCTCAGCTCTCTCTGACCTGGAAGAACCGGGGGGCCAGGTAAAGTGGCAGAGAGAGGGAGACACAGAATCCAAAGCAGGCTCCAGGCTCCAAGCTGTCAGCACAGAGCCTGACACGGGGCTCGAACCCACAAACCCCAAGATCATGACCTGAGCCGAAGGACACTTAACTGACTGAGCCACCCAGGCGCCCTCAGGTTTTGAATTCCTATGATGCACCTGGCACCCTGCGTGCGAGGCACCGGGGTTCAACAGCAAACCTGGTGGGTAGGGGAGGCGTGGTGATGACAGCTATCACTTCCCTGTCCCTTACCATGTGGCTCGTTAAGTACAAACCACAAGTGTATCAGGTGGGGACTCTCACTGTCCCCATTTTCTAGATAAGACCAGTGGAGCACAGAAAGGTAAGGTGATTTGTCTAAGGTTACCCAGCTGGTAAGGGATGTGGCTGGGATTAGACCATAGACATTTTGGGACCAGAGGCTGCTCCCTCAATCCCTAAGCTATAAGCTATACCATATCTGAATACGCAAGCAATTTAATAAATAAATGAACACAGATGTGGGATCAGCTCTGGAAGAAACAGAGTAGAGAGGGGCAGGGCTACTTGAGGCAGGGTGATCAGGGAGGGCCTCTCCGAGGAAGTGGCATTGTAAGCTGTGGAGGAGAAAAGCAGAGGTGAGAGGTAAAGGGAGAGGAATGCTCTGCAGGGCGGGGCGGAAGGCTCTGAGCGGGGGAAGAGTTTGGTGGATTGGGGAGATTGAGAGGACACTGTGTGGGGTGAGGTGGAAAGAAATGTATCTGGCAGGCAGCCCTTATGCAAACATGGTCTTCTCTCTGATGTCACCTCCGGGTCAGGTGTCCCCTCCCCTCCCCCAGATCCCTTTCTCATATCTCAGCCACAGCCCTCACCTCACCCACTGTGCAGGCCTCAGGGAGCCCCCAACAGTATTACAGTGTACCCACACATAAATGCCTAGACACCATAAGATTTAACGAAATTTCGTGACTATTCCTTTTGAAATTATTTTGCTATGACAAATTTGACTAACATATGGGCTTCTTGATTTCTGCTTTCCTGGCAACCATCACAGATACCCGGGAATTCCAGAGAATTCTGAAAACTTTCAAGAATTACAGAAAAATCTAACCGACAATTTGTCCTTAAGGGCAATGAATTTTTTTTCAGACACTCAATTTCATAATTGCTGAAGCTGTCATTATACAGTTGGTCAGATGTTTGATATAACGAGTTTTTAATTCTGACTTTGTCCCTTGTCTGTTTGAACTTGAGTCATGACATTTTCTGTGTGTGTGTGTGTGTGTGTGTGTGTGTGTGTGGTGTGTGTGTGTGTGTGTGTGTGTGTGTGTGTGTGTGTCAAACACTAGGAGGGGGCACTGAAATGCAGGAGTCCCCTGCCCTGCGGGAGGAACAGCCGTGCCAAGCCTGTCCTGAGGGCTGGGTTCACAGGTCCACCTCCCAGGGATAAAGGTGGGACAGGTGTGTCTGCTAAGAACCCTGGCTTTTATACAGCATGAGATGGGAACTGGTAGTGGGTTCAAGCAGAGAAGTGACATGAAGCTCCCCAAAAACAGAGGGGAACATTGTTGCTTTCGGTACTTTCAAGGTTGACGGGCACAGGGCCTGGGACAGGGCAGGTGCTCACTGAACGTCTGCAGAGCTTCCCAGGGACTGAGAAGACACTGGGCAGCAGGCCTCTGGCCCACTGTCCACACTGTTCACAGCTCCAAGGCTGTGAGGAAGGGCAGAGACCCGGACAGCGCCACGGCGAACCAGGTCTAGGAAATGCCCAAGGCCAAGTGCAGTGTCCCAGCCCAGCAGACCTCTTGTCTGGCAGGTGAACTCTTCAAAAATGGCGCCTCTGGCTGGTGTCCATGCAGCCACTTTCTCCTAGGGATACTTGTCTCACTTGCCTCCCAATGCCCTCTGGGAAGATTTTCTCAGAAACAAAGCAAAAGTAAGAGTTGATCAGACAGGTGTTTCGAGGTGGGCTCTCTTGGGGTCCTGGGCTGGGAGTGGTCTTGGGCTAGAGCCCAAGTGCCCACGAGATGGCAGCAGAGAGGACCCACAAGGTCTAGAGTCCTAGAGAGAGCCAAGGAAAGGGTCCAAGGTAGAGGTTCCCAAACCCGGCCTTGGGCTCCAAGCAATCCTCCCACCAGGGCTTTGAAAAACTAGATCCCAGATACCTGACCCAGACCCTATTGGAATGTCTGGGAGGGGAATCCAGCCACCAGTTGAGAGCCATTCAGATCTTGAACACATGGAAAGGAAGACAGGAGACTCCCTTCTGGGCTGACATCCTTACCAGTCTAGACCCATCGCTGCTGGCTGTGGCTCATGAGGGGCGGGGGTGGGGAGGCTAAGCCTCAAAAGGGGTTGGGCAGCCTTCCTGGAGAGCTGGACATGACACTTGCGCTCCTTCTCCCATCCCACCCACCTTCTCCCGCTTCTTGGCCCACTGGCCAGGGCACCCTGAGCCAGCAGGGAGGTAGGGCTGGACCAGGTAGTTTCCAAGTCAGATACAGCTGGTTCAAGTTCTGATATAACCTCTTACTAGCTCTCGGACCCTGGGCAGACCCCTCAAACTCCAAGTCTCAGTTTCCTCCATTGTATGACAGGAGCAATGAGTCCACCTGCCCCATTATGATGAGAGGGAAATCACGAGAAGCCCTCGGGCAGCACCTGGCAGACTGCGGACATTCAACACGCAGGGTTATCATGAACTATCAGGTTCACATTTGTCACAGCTGGCTGAGTGGCCATGGGGCTGGAGACTGGGGTCATACCACCTCAAATGAGGCCAAATGGAACACAAGGTTGAAAGCTTGAGATGGCCTCACAAATGTGAACCCCAGAGCAGGCAAGTGGGGCACGCAACCTTGACTTTTCTCATCTTCCTCAGGAAGTTGGCTCCATTCTGGACTCCTGAGGCTTTAGCCACGTCTCCCCTACTCCCCACGCTGAGTCACACTCCTGCATGCAGCATGCACAGGGGCCTGGGCAAACCCAGACTACACTGGGCTAGGAAAATCCCTGGGTGAACTTCAAATGCCTCACTGGGGCAGCCCTGGTGTCTGCCTGTGGGGGAGCTGACCAGGGTCATGCTGCAGAGACAGAGCAGTGAAGGAAAGGTGGGGGGCAGAGTCTATGCTATAGGACTTGAGGCGGACGCCTACTCCTCGCCAGGGGAGGGTGGGGCCGAGTTCCAGGGTCTCCGGCAAGTGTGGTCACTAGCTGAACCAGCCCTAGCTGCCTTGTCACTGTCTCTGGGCTGTCTGTGCCCCCTTGACAAAGTCCAAAGTCTCTGAGGACCAGGGGAGGGCTCTCCCCTGACTTCTGGCTACCTTTCACCATGCAAGAGCTTCTGGAAGTCTGCTCCATGGGCTGGCTCAGAGGGTGGCATGGAGTCTATCAGTCACCCCCGGAGCAGCCCACAGGGCTCACATGGGAGCGGCAGACACCCTCAGAAGTGCAGCCCGGTGGCTCGGCCGTCCCACCGCCACTTACCGTGGTCACATCTGAGTCGGGCGGGGTCATCTCCACCAGGTTGATGTAGTAGGGGGCGTCCTTCCAGCTGGGGTGGTTGTCGTTGATGTCCAAGAGGGTGATGTTCACCTGCAGAGCCACAGGGGGCGGTGGGGGAGGCACCTGGCTGAGCTGTGCAGGGGCGGGGCCCATGAGGGGGGCACACTCAGGTGCCTGTGTGGGCATCTCAGCTTTAATTCCACTAGTTCCACCCATGTTGGGGGCTTTGGGGCAGGGCCCGGGCTTTCAAGGAGGGAAGCAGATCCCCTCAGGAGAGAGCTTAGGCGCAATCCCCTCAAGAAGCAAAGGAATGAATGAAGTGACCCCTGAAATTCTCTCTGTAACCCGGGCCTCCTCTCTCCTGCCCCCGTCTTGGCAGAAGGTGACTGATGGGGTGGGGGGGGGCCCTGGTAGAATCCCCTGAGATTCCGTCAGTCTCAGCCACCAGCCAAGCAATTTCCCTGCTCCCCTGCCACCCATGTAAATTATTTATTTGGCTCAGAATTCTATTAGCAGGGGCCTCCCATGACTGAATGAGGTACTGGGGATTCTGCTATCCAGTGGATTCTGCTGTCCAGTCGTTGGCCAAGAAATACCGATGCCAGCCTCTCTGGCTGGGCAATGATGGGGGGCAGCTGCGGTGGGTAGGGTGAGGGCCATACGGAGCAGTCAGGGAGGGCTCCTGAGAGGCAGCCAGAGAAAGCAAGGTGAGGGTCATGGAAGGGAGTGACTGAGTGGTCAGTGGGTCTCCCTGCTCACCATCTCTTGTGCAGCCCAGAACTCGGTCAGGAGCCTCAGATGTCCCTTCTCTAGCTTCCTATATCTGAGGCACCTGGGTGGGATGACAAGGCCTTGGATGGGGCCTTTATGGGTCCTGCTTACTCATGGTAGAAACCTAGGCATCATCTCTCAGCACCAAGGTCAGGGCTAGGGGCCCTGCCTCCTGTTCTGAGCCACTCTTTCTGGCTGGAATATGTGCTCCCTGTAGGAGCCCCTAGGGAGGGGCCCACTGAGCTCCTGCTTTCTGCTTCTTGCCCCCAATGGTCTTTGGGGGACATTTGTTCCTCTGTAGTGCCACCACGTCTCAGGTGGGATGCCTTTCTTCCCCACAGCTGCAGCGGCCCCAGGGCTGACAGTGCCTTGGTAACTGCCACCCTCACTCCACCCCCATGTGCCTCACGCTGCCTCAGGACACAGGTGAGCCCTGAAGGTGGGCTGGGGAGTGGGCGTCACGGTGGGGGGCGGGCACTCACGGTGGCAATGCCGGTTTTCTGGTTGTGGCCCACGCCCCCGTCCACTGCCCGTACGATGAGGATGTATTCAGACTTGGTCTCACGGTCAAGCAGGGAGGTGGTGGTAATTTCACCTGCAGGAGAGAGGGTTTGGGTGGGCCCGGGAGGGAGCAGGGAAGGAGGGAGAAGGGGGAGGGAAGGGGAGCCAATCCGTCTGTACAAGCTGACAGCGTGTGGTGTGCACATGTGTGCACGTGCTGGGCTGTGAGGTAATGCTCATGAAGGGAGAGGGGATGGCACCCTTGCCTTGGGAACCGGAAGCCAGAGGTGGCAACATGACCCTCTGATAAGAAAGTCATTTTCCATGTGGGAAAATCTAGGCTGATTATGGGGTCAGGGGATAGAGAATACAGCAGGTCACAAAAGAGCTCTTTGTTAGATTTTTCACATTATCGTAGCAGCCATATCACTTGAGACTTGTTACCTAAATCCTTTGTGCCTCAGTTTCCTTATCTGGTCAAAAGGGAAAAGTAATAGGAGCCACCTCATAGGGTTGTTGTGGGATTAATTCGGTTGACACCACAGAAGGTTTAGAAGAGTGCCCGGTGCTGAAATGTATGACGTGTGTCACACATGTTCATGCTGGTGACTCGTTACTGGACAAGTAACCCACAGGGCATTGAGAATAGTTATAAAAGAATTTCCTTCATTACCTTGTAACATGATTATATTGCCTTGAGGTTTTTGTTTTTTTCAATGTATAAGCAAGTTATTCATGAAATACAAGCAATTATAACCGACCACTGGGGCACTTGGGTGGCTCAGTCGGTTAAGTGTCTGACTCGGTTTTGGCTCAGGTCATGATCTCACAGTTCGTGAGTTCGAGCCCCACATCAGGCTCTCTGTTACCAGTACAGAGTCTGCTTTGGATCCTCTCTCTCCCTCACTCCCTTCCCCACTTGTGCTTGCGCTCTCTCTCTCTCAAAAATAAATGTTAAAAAAATTTTTTTTAAAAAAATTGATCATTTACCTGCCTGTTTTTGGCTTTTCTTTGTATAACTAAAACACGGAGGTCACACCTGGGGTGCTGTGGTGTTTGACCCCTGCCTCCCTAAAACAAAAACAAAAAAGGTATTCCCTGATTTTCTCGCTGTGATGCTCCCACCAGGGCCACTCTAAGCTACTGACTTGGTGGCATTGAACAAGGAGTAGAAGCAGTGCTTGAACTTGGCTCTCAGGAGCAGGGGTGAGGTGTGCCAGCCTCAGCACATCATGGTAGGCAGGCCATTTACCATCGCAAAGGGGCTATGGGAAAGAGTGATGCTTTGAGGACAGTGAGGCCCAGATCTGAATTCTGAGTATAGCCCTTTCTACACGCTCAGCCTTGGAAAAGTTACTTAATTTTTGGGGGGCCTCGGTTTTCTCATTTGTAAAATGGATATTAGTATGCCTTTGAATCAGAGCTGTTGTGAGGATTAAGTAACTACAGGTCAAGCTCCCAACACTCAGCAAAGGCTTATTTCCTTTCAACAGACTGTGAGAATACCCCAAGGCAGGGGCTGTCTTTTTTTTTTCCCCCTAATTCCTCTTGCCTGAGCTGTGTGACCTGCGGCAAGTTACTCGACTTCTCTGTACTTGGCTTATTCTACCATCAAATAAGGGAGCTGGACCAGATGTTTCACATTTCGCTCCCTGCCACACTGGCAGATCCTCTGGCTTGTGCAGGGCTGAGAGGGGAGCTCAGGATGGGGGCAGGGCAGTGAAGGCGTTAAGGCCAAAAACAAAAGACTGGCAGAGGTCTGCCCACCGAGCCATGCTCCTTGCTGGGGTGGTGTCGATTAATCGGCAGGGCGAGGAAGAAATGAATCTCTAAAAAGTTTTAAACATGAACTTGTCGGTATGATAGATGGCTACCCCTGTCTGGGAAATTAGATCCAATTAAGGCCACCTTTGTGGAGCAGGCAGGGCTAATTTGGCCGAGGAGCTCCGAGGAAAACACTTAGACCTTCATAGTGCAAGGAGCTGTGTTAAGGGAGCAAGAAAATGTCCATGTCATTATTAAAGGCCTTGGGGTGGAGAGCCGGTCCCCGGCTGGGGAGGCAGGTGGGTGCTGAAAGGTCAGCGTGCCCATCACTGTATGTGGGTGGCGGCATGTGGCTCTAATTGTGGCTTATATCAAGTAGCATTTGGAGTGTGGGCTCCAGAGTCAGAAGTTCAGGCTCTCCAAGTCCATGGTCAAGTTACTTGACCTCTGCTCTGTTTCAGTTTTGCCGTCTGGAGAAGGATGTGCTAGCATGCGGCTCAGAGTGGGGAAGGAGGTCAACTGGCCTGATGCCGGGCTGAGCACCCGGTTAGTGTTAATGAACCGTATTATTCTGAGCCCCATGGAAGTGTGGGCTCGCTGAAGGTGGATGCTCCTGAGAGCAGGGAGGAAGGCCCCCATTTTGCCAGAGGTGGCGTAGAGGCTTGGTATGGCTCTGGCCAGGTTTAGCGCTCGTACATGTCAGTACCACCTGCTCCCCTAGCTTCCAGAAAAAGGGTGTCAAAGAAAGGCTGAAGGCAGGCTTTGTGGGAGAACTTAATGCCTCCCTGGGCTGCCTATAGCAGACAGAGGTGGCCAGTGTCCACCAGATTCCTGCTCTCCTTCCCAGGCTAGCATGGATGCCTGAGAGGGGCTGGCTGGCCAGAAACTACTTCCCCTGAGGCTTCCTTCATGTAGGCGGGGCCATTGCCTGGTTCTGGCCAATAGGATGTGGGCAGAAATGACATCTGTCACCTCCAGGCCTGGGCCATAAACATCTCCTTAGACAGCACTCCAGGCTCTCTTCCCTTTGGCAGTGACCTTGGAGCCACACCATGGAAGGCGCCTGGGTCCCAGAACCGAAGGCTGTCCACTGGACGTGGTACTGGACTACTGTGTGAGTTAGAATCTCTGCTGTGCTGAGCCACTGAGATTTCAGGGCTGGCCTACTTGGCATCGGCAGTGCCCCTACAATACAGGATTGGGGACACTTCGAAATGGGGGGTCTTGCACGTCTGCTAAATGGTCCAGAAGCCCGGTGAGTGCAGCTCATGGCTAATTCCATCCTGTGCCCCAGCTACAGCACCTGGTGGAGAACAGACCCACACTGATGGCCGCACGAATATATGAATGAATGTCCAAGGGCCTCATATCCCTTCTCAGCCTCTGATCTGGGGTCTCTTGTTGCTTTTTCCCTGCCTCCTTTCTCCCCAGCTTCCAGGGAGGGAGATCCAGAAGGAGGCATATGGGGAAAGGGGGAAGAAAGGTGAGGGCTCTATGGGCTGAGCAGGGAGCTGGGGATGAGGGCCCCTGGATGAAAAGACCGAAGACAGTGACGGTGAAGACGTGATTTTGTTAGCACTTCCCGTGTGCCAGGGACTACTCTATGAGTGCTCCCCATAACAGCTCACGTGATCCACTCTACACCCCCAACAGGACCAGCCTCGTTCCGCCAGGGGGAAACCAAGGCTCACACAGTGTTAAGAAGAGGAGCCAGAGTTCAAGAAATAGGTCAGCAGCTGAGGGAGGGGGACGTGTAAGCTTGAGGAAAGAGAGCCCCCAAAGTGTGGCCCGTTAGCCAGCTGTTTGTAAAATGGAACTCATGCTTTAAACATACCAGGGTTCTTCACCACTGAAAGCTCTCTGATAGTGGATACATTCACATGCCAGGTTTTCAGGGGGCGGGTAAGGTTAGTATTTCAGGGAGAAACCAGGCACTCCAAGCCGGCATGCTCCAAATGAGGGCTTCCAGTGAAAGGGGGTGGGGGAACCTGGCCCAGGGGCAGGTCCCGGGCTGGGCGTGGGGAGCCTGGCTGAGGTAAGGAGGACAGGGACCATGGGGGAGGGGCGCTCACCTGAGCGGGCATTGATCCGAAACTGGGAGGAGCCCTCCAAGGAGTAGATAATAGACTCCTGACCGTACTCCCGGGAGCGGTCCAGGTCCGTGGCATTCAGGAACAGCACTGTGGCCCCTTTGGGGAGACAAAGTGGAGAATGCTCACTCTGGGTGCCCAGCCCCAGGCCCTGGGAGCAGGACCCGGGACCTCCTGGTGACCCGCCTTCAGGAGGCAGGAAGCCTGACACTGGAGCACTCGGGGATGAGAGGGAGCTCAGCGGCCAGAGCTCCCTGGGCTGTGTGGAGACAAGGCTCCATGGAAAGGGGTCTCGGAGCCCACGGTGGTGGGCCCACCTCTGCTATCCACCTTTCTCTGGCTGCTTGTCATGTGAAATACACTCAGACTGACCAGCTTTGACTTTGAGTCAGAAAGAAATGAGGCCCCATATTAAATTATTCCACATTTATTGTATTCAATTTTAGTCTTGTTTCATCCTGTTCACAAGGGGGAATTTATAAGGGTTTTTATTTTCCCCTTAAAGTCTAGTTAAGGCCCTCATCTTCATTTCCATCTCTGTGAAATCCTGGGTCAGGGGATCAGCCTTTCCCAGCTGTGCTGGCCAGCCCCTCGTCTGCCGGATTTGGGGCTCCAGCTCCCTCAATCCCCATGGCTACCCAACTGCCCCACTGAGGAGGGTCAGTGTGTGGATTTCTAGAATCACGGCTCCCAGGTGGGAACCCCCGGGGGCCCTCTGGCAACTGTCTGAGCCTTAGCTGCTTCCTCTGTAAAATGGGTCTACCTAGAAAGCCAACTTGTGGGGTTGTTGGTGAGGACGGGGGAGGGGAAAGCATGCGCACACAGGGCGCAGCCCCACGTAGCTCTCTCTGAGCCACAGGCTGGCCTTACTACTGTGTGGATGAATCAGCAGTGCTCAGGGATCTAAGGGGCCAGGTAGGGGACTGTGAGATAGACGGGTCGTTCTGGACCCTTCCAGGGAGTGTGAGGCCTCTAATCCGACTCTGGGTCTTCCCCTGAGCAGGAGGAGAGGTACATAGGCCCTGAAAGCCCCTTTATCCAGGCACAAGGTGGAAGAGGGTTAATGCCAAGGTGAAGGCCTCTCCCAAAGAGAGGCCATGAGGATGGTGGGGGACCCAGGTGGGTTGCTTCAGCGGTGATGTTCTCCAGGGGATGCCTGACTGGGACATGGAAGTGGGGGCTGGGCACAGCCTGGTGCCCGCCCAGAAAATCATCAGACACCAGGAAGGTACCTGGAGATGCTCTAGAGAAGGCCCCATGGTGCCACGGAGAGGCATCCCTGACACTTCTAGATGCTGCAGCAATTCCTGATAGGGCGGTTCTCCCCCCCAGAACAGTCCGCTCTGGGTGTAAGGGTGAAACTGTCACGTAGGACAGAGTGGGTTCCTCGGAACCTGAATGTGAAGCTGGTGGCCTTGGGTCCGCAAGCCAGGCCCTGCCACCAGAGACATGGCTGAATGTTCTCATGTAGGAACACATATCACCCTTTCCGGCCACCCCTGTGGCCACCCCGGCCCTGGGACCTGCCTCACAGCACTGTAATTCACGACTCTGGGTCACTCACTTAATCAAGGCTGTTGGGTTACTGATGGTGACCACTCTCTTCCCTGCGAGGCTGCAGTGGCAGGAGAGTGGGGATCAGGTACCCAGTGGAGCACCCGCACACAGTAGGTGCTCACTCTCTGTAAACAGCTGTTGGCTGGCAGATGACGGGACCCCTCCAAAGGCTCCCCTCACTCATCGTGGGTGTGTCTGCCAGCTTCCTGCCTTCATACCCTCCCTGCCCGCCCGAGCCCATACCTGCCATGATGTTCTCCACCACAGAGACGAAGTAGGCAGGCTTGCTGAAGGTGGGCGGGTTGTCGTTCTCATCCTGGAAGGAAAACAGATAGGTTGGAGGAGACGGGGAGGCCTTCAGGGCTTGCTCCATGGTCTAAGGGGAGGCTGGGCGTGGCTGGCACTGAAGGGCTTTTGCCTTGACGTATAGCCAGAGCCAGGGGTATGTCATGAAGGGGCCAGGTGCCAGGTGAGCCCCCGCTGGGCTATAGTTCAGGGACAGAGGCCAGGCCTCGGGGAGACAGGTGAAGGTGAGGAAGATGGAGAATGAAGGAAGCAGGAAGTAGCAGATTTCCTGCTCTCCCATTGGTCCCTCAGGGCAGCTCCAAGCTTACTCCTGTTCTCCATGTGGAGGGTGCCCGCTTGAAACTTCCACCTCAGCCATGCCAGGATGACAGTGGAAGGTTTCAGGACCCTCCCCGCCCCCAGAAATGAAGAGAGCAAGGAGTGCTCCAGCCCCAAAGATGCTCAAGTGTGCAGTGGCCGGCAGGTGGGGGCAGGTGCCTCCCCCGAGCCTGAATTCCAGACCCCTCTGCTCACAGGAACAGTTTGCCCCCTGAGCACACCCTGGCCCGGAGCCCAACTCCTCCAGTTCTCGAGCAGTCCCGCATCTGGCCCAGCATTCACCAGCAAGCAGGTCAGAGGGCCAGTGGTCAGGGCCGGCATGGGCTGAGGGGCCGCACGGCCATGGCCTCTGCCTCCTCTGTCTACCTCTTCCACAACCAGCGGGGACTTCCTGACCCTTAAATACTCTGGTCCTCACCCAGGGCTTTTTGTAATCACTCAATACGAATTTCTTCCTGTTTGCCTCTTCCTGTTGCCTCTTGGAGGAAGCCCCACTAACCCACCTGACTCAGCCTTCTCCCCTTTCTCTGGGAACCCTGGGTGGGGGTACTGGGGCGGTGGCTCTGGGGAGTCTCTAGGCTGCAGTGTTCAGGGCACATGCCCAAGGGCCTCAATCCCCAAGGACATGGGAACTCTTTGAGGGCGTCACTTAGAGTCACTTAGAGCTGAGCTGCAATGGAAGAGACAGAGAGGCACCACAGCGGCTGTCTACCCCTTGGGACTTAAGGGAACCCCATCCTGCCAGACTGTGGGTGCCCAGAAAGCAATGTTGCTCTTCCCCTTCCCCAGCCTGTCCCCAGGCCCTGCCGCTTCAGAGGACCCATGGAGTGAGGACTCCCCTGACGTCCAGTGCCCCAACAGCATGCCCAGGCATCTCTCTGGTGCAAGCGCGGGTGCCCCCTATATGGATAGATCTAAGCCTTCTGCTTGGCTGCGCAAGACGGCGTTGAGAATGTCAGCGGCAGAGCATGAGGCAGAAACTTATTAGCGGTGATATTTCCCCGGATCCTGGCACTGCATTCGCTATTAGTTCTAATTCAGCGACTCCCTCTACAAAAGCTTATTGTCCCCTAATGGGAAATCTACAAACCGAGTTTGACTTCTTTATTAAAAACCAACAAGCAGTGGGTGAAAAGGAATCACCTGGCCCCTCTCGCCCGCCCCCTTTTCCTTCAGGAGCCCTGTCGCCCTGATCTGCCTCTCCCCACCCCCAACCTGGGCAGTGAGTGCTGCCATGAGCTACTTATCTTCGCCGGGGATTTTTTTCCCCCTCAGTTGAGAGAAAATCCCTTTGGTGGATGGAGGCGGCAGCTTAGCCAAATGACAGCTACTTAAAAATCACCCACATGCAAAATCAACCCAAAGGCGGTGACCTTTTTAAGTGTGGTCCTTAGACACAAGTGACTCTATCATCCCAAAGCTCTGCCTAGAGAGAGGATGTTCACTCATGGCCAAGATGGCATCCATCTTTGTTGCCAGAAACCCCCCGCTGCCAGGGGCAGGGCACACTTGGAAGGAAAGTGCAGGGCCCTTGCTGACCTGCATGACAGCTCTGAGGGGATTTGAAAATGACCCCTCCTACTGGGCTCAGGGAGCTCCAGGCCAAGTGGACTCCTGCTCCCACCCACCCCTGCACACGGGGACCCTGCTGTCTGGTCTCAGGGCGGGAGGCCAAGCTTTGATTCCCAGGGAATGAAAGTTTAGTTTGGTCCCTTGGCCACCCTCTTCCTGCTTGCCCTGGCTCCACCGGAGAAACTGACGCTAAAGGAGAAAGAGGCCCCTTTTGGGCTCCTCAACCACTTCACAGGTTAGGAAGCTGGGGTTTGGGGTAGTCCCTGGGTTTTAAGATCGCATCGGGGCAGAGCTTGGAAGGCCTTGCTACTCAAAGTGTTGGTGCCCTGGCCCGAAGCATCAACACTGCCCGGAGCCTGTTAGGCATGCAGAACCTCAGCCCGTCCTTAGACTCACTAAGTAAGAATCTGCATTTTAAGAAGAGCTCCAGGAAATTTACACGAACCTAGGGGAGTACCTGTCTCAATCACACGCAGAGGGCTTCAGGGAAGAATGTGAATTCAGGAGTCAGGTCAGGATTAAAATCCCAGTTTACCAGGACTGCAAGCAAATTCAAATGCCACTTACTAGTCAGAAAGTGAGGAAAGCACTGGTGATCTGGGACCTGCTCTATGCCCCTCCTGAGCCTCAGTTGCCTCATCTGTCAAGTGGGATTAAGAGAGATTGTGTAATATGAAAGCACCTGACATTTGACTGGAGCTTAAGAAGTTTTCATTTCCATTTGGCCAATTCTGCCTGCCCATCCCTGGAGTGAGGTAGAACCACCTCAACTTACTTCTCTAGACCTCCCCTATTCTCACCCTCTGCCTCATCCGCCTCTCCCAAGCTTAGAGGGGTTTTTCTCTGGCTGGCTGAGTTCTCTGGAATTCCCATTTGTACCAGAGATAGCGTGTGCATGGATGCTGCCAATGGGATGCACGTCTGTCTTACCAGCTGTGACAACAGTCAGCATTCTAGGTGCCAAGTGCCACCTGCAAGACCTCATGTAATCCTCATGACAAGGTCATGAGGCAGTACCATGATTATCCATCCCTATTTGGGAGATGAAGAAACTGAGGCTCGGAGAGCGTTAAGGACCCCAGGTCACGAGGGTGGTAGAGCCCGGTTTCAAAACCATACACCTCCACAGCTAAGTGCCTCCCTCCATCCACAGTGCCCCCTTGAGGGGGGAACCAGTTTCGCAGGCACATGTGCAGACCTGCTACTGCAACTTGCACGCATGGGGGGCGTGGGGTAGGGGAGGGGAGGGAAGTCATTGCTTGCCTGAGCGGAGAATACCAGCTGGTTGGTAATGATGGGTGAGTCGGTCAAGGGTTGGGATTGTGACCAGGACTGGGGATGGGAGGTTGGGGCTGTGTTTAATCAAGACTGGGAAACGAGGGTCAGGGTCACATAGGTTAGAATACCAAGATGTTGCGATTGGAAGAGAATGCATTCTGGTTCTTTGGCACTCACCCCCTGCTTGATACTTCAAAGTTGGTAGGGGGGGCGGGGTGCTGCGCTGCAGGTTAAAGGCAAGCAGTGAGTGTTTAGGCTTCCGGGAATCTCTTTTCCAGCCTTGCCCTCCTCTACCCTCCCCCACCTCCTTGGGGGGCTTCCTGCCACTCCCTGAATTAGCACCTCAGACTCTGCCCTTCTCTTTGCTGGTTCTGCACAGCTTAACCCTCTGATGCCACCCCAGAATCCTGCTCCCGCATGCCCACCTGCAGGGCTCCCTGCAAGGCCTCACCCTGACCTCATCACTGTCAGCCCATCCTATGCACCAAGCAAGCAGGGGTCCCTGTGCAGACAAGGACCTTCCCGCTCAGGAGCTGGACCCGGAGCCCCCTGTGTAGGGTGGAGAGGACAAGGCTTCAGAAACCCCCGTGTGGGGCAGCGCCAGAGGCTATTGGTGAAGCCGGCTGGGCCAGGAAGGTCATCTAGCATGCCTGCTCTGGAAGAGACTTTCGCGAGTGGATGTCAGATCACAGCGTATCTCCTAACCTGACAATCTGATCTAATCCTCCTGGAGCTGGTAATGCACTAACTCTTCCATCAACACGCGTTCACCCTCTCCTGCAGGCAGCAGTCTTTATGAGATGGGGTGGGGGGTGGTGGCGCATGCTTGCGCAGTCACTGTGAGGAGGTCTCTGGTGGGGAAAGGCCCACTGGTGCCCCGTCAGGCCAGGATCTGCATCCCTGGGATTGCCGGGAGGGCAGCACGGGGCAAATGAACCAGAGTGGAGATGGATTCAGTGACTGATAATTTCAGACATGGAAAAGCACTAACGTGTGCTTGATATTCATGTCGGACAAGCTGTGGTTTGGTTTCAGGCCCTTTTAGATCTTCAGAGGAGCAGAAAGAGGAAAGAAAAAAGGAAGAGGACATGCATAAAGAGAGAGGCAGAAAGAGAGATGACCTTCCAGTAATTCCCTTGAACCTCACAAAGTATGGCTCTAAATGAGGGAATCCCAGGACACTTCCTCCTGCTTGAGCTCCAGCTCTTTCCCCAGCGGGTGCCCTGAGGCCCCCTAACGGAGTTAGAGCCTGATGGTCAGGCTCATCTTGCATCCCAGGGCCTGGGCCTTCCTGGCTGAGCAAGGACACAGCCTGACAGAGGTTTGCTGGGGGCAGCCTCCGGGGTGGTCTGCTGGGCGATTCCCAGTGCTGTGGGGACAGCCGAGAATGTGGGGGCATGGTCGGACACCACTGGGTTCAGGCAGGGCCCCCACCACTTTAGGAAGCACTCACCACCCCTCACCCTGAAAGGGCACGATGGGCACCCCTGGGTACTTACAAACACCTCGATGGTGACAGGGACAGTGCTGTTCAGAGGGGGGTTGCCAGCGTCCTTGGCCATGACTGTCAGATAAATCAGCCCGTTGGGGATCTGTTCATAATCCAGGGGACGGCTTACGCTGATCACTGAAATGACAGGAACAGGGTCCCAGGCCCTCTCTAAGCAGATTTTTTTAAACGTTTTAAAGTTTATTCATTTTGAGAGAGACAGAGAGAGTGAGTGTTGAAGGGGCAGAGAGAGAGGGAGAGAGAATCTCAAGCAGTTTCGGCACTGTCAGTGTGGAGCCTGAGAAACAGACTTTAGAGGCTCATCCAGCCAGGGGTCCCTTGCGGCAGGAAGGATGTACTTGGCACAGACTGGCCAGCCCTGGCTCATTTCCCCCTCCTTCCCCTGAACTCCTGGAGACCCATGGTCTTGAATTAGGTTTCCTGACTGCCTGATAGATGCGAGGCACAGTGCTGAGCACACTTGGTGTGGACTATTTTGGTGGTGATGTAAGCACTGCTTTACAGATGAGGAAACCCAGCTCACAGAGGTTCGGTAACTTGCCCAATGTCACACAGCTAGCAACTTGACAGAGGCAGGACTTGAGCCTAGGTTTGTCTGACTTCAGAGCCCAGGCTCTTCCCCATGGGGTGCGATTGGCTGCTTATCTGTCTGTCTCACCTACTTATCTGGCATGCTCCATGAGTCTGGGGGCTGCTCAGAGGACAGCATCATGCCTCAGTCTCACTAGTTTGGTTTCTTACCACTTGGCCGTCCAAATAAGCACAGGGTTCATCCACTTACTGCCCAGACTCTGGGCTAGTGTGGGTGATGCCAACAGTGGGGTGCAGACCCTCCATCTCCTATGGCCCTGCCTTCCCTCCTGTGGCCTTTCTCCTCTCTTCTTTCCTCTTTCATCTTCACCCTTTACCCTGTGGGCTCTCCGTGCCTGTCCAGCAGCCTGCTCTGGGCACTGCTTACACTCCTGGGGGGTTACTCAGGGCACGGGGTTCTAGACTTTTCTCTCAGTAGATCTCTGCTTGAAGGTGGTAAAGACACCCCTCCACCCAAAGAGGCAGAGTGGAAAGGCAGGATTTGAGGGAGCTGAGATGCCCCCCCTCCAATGCCATCTCCCCCCTCCCCACTTCCATCTGGGGAGGGAAAGCACATTGGCTCAGGCGTGGGGGTTGCTGGTGGTCTGCAAAAGCCTGACAACAATATGAAGTCACCACTTTCCATGTGGAAGATGGGAGCAAAATCATTGCCTTAGTAATATAAAGCCTAAGGGAGGGTCAAGAAGAGGTTGCGGTGTGCAAGCGGCAGAGAGATGGAACTTAAACGGGGGACATGGATTTTATAGGGACCCTCAGGCTGCAGCACCTGGGGCCAGGACTACAGTTTCTGTGGCCACACTTCTCTGACCCGACTGTGGGGCACACAAGGGGTTAGTGCTGGGACTGAGTCACCCAAAGTACATCCAGTCTGCCTTGGGGCACCTAACTCCTCTTCAAGCATCTGGGAAGCTTCCTAGAGGAGGGAATGCCCGCATGAGCCCTTAAAACCAGCCAGACGTTATGCGCTTAATGGGTGAAGGGAAGCAGAGCAAAGAGACAGAGAGGAAGGGTTTCCTGGCAGAAGGAACAGAGTCTGCAAAGACACAGAGGTGGCCACTGAGGGGAGAGAGTGGCAAGGGGTTCAAAGGGTTTTGGTGTGGACAGAGAGGCACTGAAAGAAGAAGCTGCACAGGCAACTAGAAGCCAGATCACACGAGTCTGCTTGCACACCTTTGCCTCATGACCTTGGGCAAGTCACTCCCTGTTCTCGGGACCTCTGGTGCCCCTCATCTGCAAAACAAGGTGGGCTTATGACTTTGGAGCCCGAGGCTGCTGCTGCTATTCTCTGCCTGGCTTATAGGCACCAGTGGGGCAGGCAGGGCAAGGTCCAGAGTATGGGACTGTGCCTTAACCCAGCAGGGAGTGGCCACGGCCCAGCGGCAGCTGAAACACGCCCAAAGGATCAGAGGAGGGCTGACAAGCCTCTGTGGACCTGTCCAGGCAGGCTTGGCAAGAAGCAGGGGCCCTGCAGACTGCGGTAACATCAGACTCTGGGCTGACCATGGCCTTCAACCCACAGAAGGATGTAACTGATCAGAGACCCAGACCCTGATCCTATAGGAGGGTGGTCCCTGGCTTGTCGCTCCAGCCGATGGGCTATGGGACAGCCTTCTGGGTCATCCAGGGTGTCAGGGTGTCTGGCCAACCCCATCCTGAGCAAGGCGTGAGTGTGCGGCCTTTCTCTGGCCTGCAGGCCCTCTTCCCCGGCTGGGCCCTCGGTCCCACTGCACACCTACCTCCATAGCCTTCATACACGCTGATGTCAAAGTAGCTGCCAAAGGCGGAGGCATTGACGATGCTGTAGGTGATCTGGTTGTTGGGAGGTGAGTCTTCATCTGTTGCCTGGAAGAGTGCAGACAGGGCACGTGAGCCCTCAGGGGCCAGGGCTGGAAGAGGGCAGGCCCCCCTGGTTCCCCTGCTTTGGGGGATCCTTAGTGGGAGGCCTTCCTTAGTGGGAGGCTGGCTCCCATGTTGGGGAGTGTGGAGCCAGTGTGGGAATCTAGAAGGTCAGCTGGAGACCTAGGGAATAGGGAAGGCCGGGGCTTATGGAGAGGCTCACCACCATGCCTGGCGTGACCATCTCCTAGACCCTCCGGTCTCACTAGAACAGCCCACCCACAGAGGCCCTCCCTGACCTCTGGACCAGGCAGGCCCTGTGCTGTGCCCGCAACTGGTCCCTCCACACCTATGGCATCTTACTCAGTTTCTGCCGGCCTCACCCGCGTGGTCCGCTCCATGACAGCAGAAACATTACATTTCCTTTTTAATGTTTATTTATTTTTGAAAGAGAGGCAGAGCACGAGCAGGGGTGGAGCAGAGAGAGAAGGAGACACAGAATACGAAGCAGGCTCTGGGCACAGAGCCTGACGTGGGGCTCGAACTCATTGAGAATGTTGAGATTATGACCTGAATCGAAGTCTGATGCTGAACTGAGCCCCCCTTGCGCCCCAGAAACCTTCCATTTCTTGACTGCTGCCACATACCTACAGTCCGGCACACAGTGAGTATCACTGCATATGGCACAAATGCAAGGTGGAGGGAGAATGCACTGGGATGAGGTCAGACAGATCCTTCTTCCCCTTGACTGTTGTCTGGGGCGACTGTATTAATTAGCTTCTTTTCAGATGCCTCTGATCCCAGAGGCCCCCAAGGGCGTCCCACCAGCCTGGGTGTGAGCTGCGTGGGAGGATGGGCATGGTGGTGGGGCCTGCCTTCTATGCACCCCCCACCCCGTGCTGGCCCTGCTACCTGCCCTCACCCTGCCTGCTTCAGAGACCCGTTGTAAATGGAGGCTCTAGGTCCTCCGGGTGGGCACAGTGGGGAAGGGGAGTGAGGACAGTCAGAAGTCTCTGGTCAGAGTTATGATGTGTGGGGGACTCACTGTGGGAGGACATTGGGGGTGGGGGTTCCTGAGTTCCGGACCTGACTTTACTACTCCTCTACCTCTGGGGACTGCGTCTCCCCTCCCGTGTCCCCGTCTGTGAAGTGGGTGGTGCCCCACGGTCTCTGGTTCTGTCCAGCTGCAACAGTTCCTGACTCCACGCAGCCACCGAGGGGCCTAGATGGGGGTCCTTTGTGAGATCCTGCTTGCCACTTATCAAGGGAGATGGGGAGGACATCCCTTTGGGGAAGGGTGACCTGAAATTTAAGCGGACAACGACCCTTGGCCCACTCAGTTACCAGGGACAGGAGGGAATGCCCAGAGGCCTGACCGATCTGGGCTGAATTCTTTGTGGATGGCAGGTTGGCGGCTCTGTGACGAGGGCACAGAGGGACAGAGGGAGGAGGGCTGGGCCACAGGAGGCCGTGGCTTCTCTTACCCGGAGCCGCACCAGCTGTGTGACGGAAGGCTCATTCTCTCTCAGGGCCCCCACGTAGGCGTCCTTCTGGAAGGTGGGCACGTTGTCGTTGACGTCCAACACGTTGATCCTGACCCGGCCTGTGGTTTCCTCACCACCCCCATCCCGGGCGATGACGGTCAAGGTGAAGCGCTGGATGAGCTCATAGTCCAGTCTGGCGGTCAGCATGATGAGTCCTGTGTCCTTGTCCAGGGAGAACCTAGGTCAGATAGGACAGAGGCAGAGAAAGGGACCCTGGTATAAAGCAGCCTGTAGGTGAGGCCTGTATTTACCAGCCTGTCCTTGCCCGAGGTGATAAGCAGAGATGAATGAAGTCAGAAATCTGCTCTAAATAAGAAAAGCCCCGTTATTTCTCATGCAGAGTGGGGTGGGAGGTGGTAGGCAGGGATCAGGACCACACTGTGTGTGTGTGTGTGTGTGTGTGCGCGCGCGCGCGCGCACAAGGGTCAGCTGTGGAACCAGAAGGAGCAGGTTAATTTCATCAAAGAGGAAACTGAGGCAGAAGGACCTTCCTCCTGCTGTGAGCAGGAATGTCTGCCTAGTGCAGATATTTAGATGCCAGAGAACTGTGATGGTCAGAGATTCTGCCATTTCAGATGGTTTTGCGCCAGAATGTCTTAAATGTGTGGCAAAGTATCCAGCTGGGGGTGGGGGAAGGGGTGTTGGTCATCTCTTGGGGAACACCCCTGGCCTTCTGCTCAAGGGATGAGGCTTGTGCAAGAGCTCGGGGAGGAGCAAGGTCCAGCAAGACCATCCCTCTACCTGCCTCCTCTCAACATCCCCTCGGGAGCCTCCCTTGAGCTGTCAATTGGCATCTGTATGCCCAGACCTGGGCCACAGGTGCCAGCCAGCGAGCCCAGAAGGTCCCGGCTCCAAGCCCAGGAAAGGAGACGGGAAGAGATCAGGAAATCCAAGGTGATCAGGACAGGGCCCCTGAGGGTGCCCTGAGGGACAAGGGTGCCCTGTGCACTTCTCTTGCTGCTAGTTCCTTCCTCCCATTTTGAGGCTCTGCCCCAAGTGGCAGAGAACGGCCAGATGCCCCTAACGGTCACTGTCTCTTCCTGCTCATTCACAAAGATAGTTAGGACCAGTAATCCAAGCTGACAGCCACTGTCTTACTCCTGTGGAACCTCTAGATGCAATGGACACTCCATTTTTAGAAGCAGACCTGCTCTCGGACTTCAACTTGGCTTTTGATCACATTAAAAATGAGAGGGCTTCCCTTTCAGCTCAACTGCAGACGTAGGAAAGAGAGGCCCAGAACCATGGAGGGTGACAGGGCAGGGCTGGCACAGGTCTGGTGGGGAGGGAAGCCACCCTAATGGCTGAAGGCACGTGGAGAGCCCCTTCCTGCTGGAGGCTGGGCAGCCTGGGGATGAAGACCACATGCAGAGGCCTGGCCCTCGAGCTCACCAGCTGTGTGACTTTGGGCAAGGGACTCAGCCTCTCTGCGTTTCCTCATCTGTAAAGTGAGGATGATCTAGTGCCCAGTGCTGAGTTCCTCTGGTGCTTGTGGGGGTTACATCAGACAATGCGTGTAAAGTCCTGGGCAGAGAGCCAGACACACGGTCTGGGCTCCTAAGTGCTAGCTGCTGCTACGGCAATTGCTTGCTGTGTCGTTGTGAATGTTTCAAAGCTTCTCCGTTCCCAAAGCTCAAGGCTGTCTTTTGAATGTCAGAGACTGTGCCTCAAGAGAGATTAGAGGACTTGATGAGACTGTGCCACAGCCAGGGCCAAACCAGCAGCGGTGCCCGTGGGTTCTGACTCCTGGCTCAGTGCTCTAGCCATGGGGCCACAGCTCCCTCCCTGGGCACGGAGAAGTCTCCTGGACCTCGTGAGTAGCAGAGGGGCTACTGAGTGAGTCCTGAGGGGCCGGGGCTGGGTCTCACCGGTCAGGGTCATCGCTGAAGAAGTAGTTGACTTCCCCGAAGGTGCCCACGTCGTTGTCTGTTGCCTGCAAAGGTGAGAACAGGAATTCGTTACTGCCAGACCCAGCGGACCGCATGATCTCACCAGGAAATGTCCACAGCAAACCCACGGTCTGCCCACACAACTCCTCTGGCTGCATCTTCTAGAGGTGTGCTGTTCGGTACGTTGCCACCAGTCACCAACGGCTAGTGACATTGATGCTGGAAAGCAGGGTTCTGGGGGAGGAGCAAGTGGTCTGAGCGGGAGCTGCCTGTGCTGCCATGGCCACGGGCACTGGGCTGGGAGAGGCCCTTGACCACAGTGGAGGCCCATCAGAATCCTTCTCCAGGATTCTTCTTGCTATTGCTGGGGCTGAAAGCTCCCTTCCAGGAACAACGTGGACTAGCAGCTGCTGGACGTATAGGGGCAATGAAGGTGCCCCCAGAGGAGAGCTAGGAGGACAGAGGTGGAAGCTTACAGGTTCTAGAGTCCTGACCCCGACATCCCTTCCACCTTCAGTTTGGTTTGTGAGTCCAACCAGACCTCTTTCATGTGGTCTAGTCCAACTCGCCCTCTGCCACTTGCCGTCGGAAGAGACCGGAGGGAGAGAAGCCTGCCTTACGCTGATGACAGTGGTAATGACGGTGACCACTCCCAGCCTGTCCTGACGTCACACCTTGTCCATCTTCAAAGACCGCCCATGTTTATTAGGACCTCATTTTATCTTCACAACTGTCCCACATGATGAGGAAGACAGAGGTTTCTACCCATTTCACAGAGCACAAAACTGAGGCCCAGTCCCCAGCAAGGTCCTGTGGGTTCCTGTCACCCTTCTAGGTCACACACCAGTGATAAGAAAGTGGGCAGAATCAGGGACCCCTACTCCCAGACTGGGGTTCCTTTCTTTAGGCCACCTCCCTGGGGCCCCTCTCCATCTCTCCCGTTCTCTAGGATGGCAGCACATCTAGCAGAGATTTTTGTGGTTTTTGTGGCTGGGACTTCGGCTCCTGCATTGTCCCTGGCATGGTTACCGTCCACAGTATAGGTTAAAATGATACCAGTCATTCGTTCATTCATTCATTCATTCCTTAGTAAGCATTCACCATGTGCCGGGCACTGTGACTCTGCTTGGAGTCATTCAGGCCACTCACTGCCCTGAAGCTGGGCAGTCTGCCACCTGCCGCCAAATGCCAGGAGGAAACGCCCTGGGCTGACCCTGGGGGCATATGCTTTACTCTCAGGGCCGTGACTGGATAGAATTTCCACTAATAAAAACTTTTGTTTCAATACTTTTATTTTTTGGCTTCACTGAAGTATAATTGACAAATAAAATGGCAATATATTTGACGTGTACAACATGATGATTTGATTTACATGTACGTCGTAAAAGGATGCCCCCACTGAGTTAATTAACATATCCGTCACCTCACTTATATACCTTTTAAAAACTTTTTCAGCAAGAACACTAAAGCTGTGCTCTCTTGGCACATTTCAATTCTACGCTGCAGCCTTATAAACTATAATCACCATGTTATTATACATTAGATTCTTGGACCTCATTCATCTTTATAGCTGAAACTTTGAACCCTCTTACCAACCTCTATTGCCCCCACCCTCAATATCTTTGTACTAAGTATTTTTTGAGGGTCTTTTCAAGTTCCTACATTCTTGGGGCACCTCAGTGACTCAGTTGGTTAAGCGTCTGACTCTTGAGCTCAGGTTATGATCTCACGGTTTGTGGGTTCGAGCCCTCCATCAGGCTCCGTGTTGCAAGTGTGGAGCCTGCCTGCGGTTCTCTCTCTGCCCCCCATTCTCTCTGTCCCTCCTCTGTTTACTCACTCTCTTTCTCAAAAAATAAATATACCTTAAAAAATATAAAGTTTCTAGATTCTGTGAAATCTGTTAAATTCCATGTTCTTTGTGATAAAGCTGAATTCCTGAGAAAAATTTGTGTTTCGTATACTTATCTCAGGAAGGCAGATAAGTCAATAGTGTATTTCTATACCGAATGATTCAAATGAAAAAATGTTTGTACCCAAAGGGTTCAGGTCTCAGTTACCCCAAAAAACTTGATTCTACAGAACGAAGCCATTTCTGGGACTGTGCGGAGCCTGCTTTTACAGGACTACCTTTTGTGCCCAGATTCTCATTCAATGTCCCCACCACTTGCATTCTAGCAAACTGTGTAGACTTGCACTGGGCCAGGCTCCGAGGACACCATAGCTTCTTAGGGATGCAGGTCGGATAGGTGACCAGGAAGACGTTGAGCGATGTAACCCACCCTCCTACACAGGGCTGATTTCCTGACAGACCCTCCCCCTTGTCACATATTTTTACAGACAAGGACATTTACAGCTAAGGAAACTGAGGCACAGAGAAAATAAAGAGCTCACCCAAAGCTGCATAGGGATTTGAACCCAATGCAGTACTGCCATGCCCTTGGTCTCTGTGTGTTACTGCTTCTAAACCAAGAGGAGAGTTTGTTCTCAGAAGAACCTGTACCTGGTGAGTCCAGGGGCGAGGAGACAAAGCTCCTTAGAATTAGCCCACCTTTCTCCTCCCCACCCAGGGGCCAGAAGAGAAGGGGGGGGTGAGGGGCCCCTAAGTCCCCTTTCGTTTCACTAACTGGTCAACTATGCAGTTATGCCCCCAGCAGTTTGGTCTGGGGGAGAACGGACTAGATGCATCAAGCCCTTGGTGAGGGGTCAGTGCAGTGGAGAGACCCCGGTTCTAGGTCAGGGTCAACAGCCCAGGTCACCGTGTGACCGAACATCACCCACCTCAGGCCTCAGCATCCTCATATGTCAAAGGAAAGAGTTTGTGGGAACAATACAGGCAGAGCTGCATCTCCCGGGCTCATCTCTCAGCACGGACAGTGCCTGGCATAGAGCGGGTGCTTCATAAATGCTTGGAAATGAATGGACAATTTCTAGTAAGAAGGGGGAGGGAAACGGGGGGGGGAGGAGAAATGGAACAAAGCCAAGGAGGAGAGCGGATTCAAAGGGGGAGGGAGCAAAAACAGCCGAGAGAAGGGGACAGGGACCAGAGAGGGCAGCTAGGAGGTGTGGAGGAGATCAGGAGGAAAGGGAGGGAGGGCTGGGCCATGCAGAAAGTAAGGGGCCCAATCAAACCATGGGAGGGGCTCCTGGCCCTGGGGACAAAGCCCTTCATATCTGGGTGCACTAAGGAACTGCACTCAGATTGTCAGGGCAGGAAGAACCCCTGAGGTCCCCTTGTCCAGGCTCCTTCACCCTGGGGCCCAGGGAAATTAGAGAACAAGATGGGACAGTCCTCTCTCCCCAGGCAGATGCTGGCCTCCAACCTCCCACCCCAAATCCCCATTTCCTCCCTCGGGGGACTGGGCACAGCCATGGCTACCACAGTGACCCCTCTCCCCTGGGGCCTCTCGCTGCCCAAACCGCTGATGCTGACCAGGGAAGATTTGCGAGTCCTTTAGTGCCACTGTCTAATGACCGTATGAAATATGCATGCCTGGTGAAGAAGAGAGGGAGAACTTTCATTTTTCAAACGCACAAAGCAGAATAAGGAGATGAAAAGCTGCCTCTGTGCCCCTGCCAGGGTGGGGGCAGCTGGCACCCCCCGGGGGCCTCGCGGTGCACTGGGGCCAGGGCCAGCCGCGGGGCAGGGGCGTGGGTGCGACAGGGGCAAGGGCTCTGTGCCTGGCTGGAGGCAGCCAAGCTGATCACTCAGTGGGCCTGCTGAAGGCCCTCCTGGGGTCCCTGGTGTCCTCAGGGGACACGCGCCGGTGGCCCTGCCATCAGGCCTTTGCTGCCGGCTCGAGCCCCATCACGGAGCCAGGCTAGACCATGTGCAGCTCTGTGCAGACTGGTGCAGCCCATCCGCTCCCTTTGCCTGGACCGCTTCCTTCCTCTCCTGCCTGGCTCACCCACCTGTGTCCTCTGTCTCCCCAAGGCTGGGTTAGGACTCCACCCTCTGGGACACACTGGAAGCACCTCCCATCAGGCTGCCACTCCCTGAGAACACGGTGGGGTCACGGGGCTGGGACAGGGGGGCTCAGGATCTCTGTCACCTATAGCAACATCTACCTCCACACCTCCACAACATGCATTCACATACACATGCTTCATTCTGGCCGCAGCCCTAGGAGCTAGGTATGACCCCTGCTCCCTGCTTTTACCAAATGAAGAAGCAGAAAGGATTCTAAGCGGGTAACTTGCCCAAGATCTCATAGGTGGTCAGAGGCAGAGCTGGCCTCCAAACGGTTTAGTGTCTTGATGGATACGTAACCCCCACGTCCCTCCCATGGAAGCCAGGGAGCGGCTCTGCTATGCCAAACAGACAGTGACTCTTGAGCCCGCTTTAGGAAGGAGTGGTTGGGAAGTGACCAGGGTCTGTGCACAGAGGACACACGTCCCCCTCATGCCATGAACACCTTCCTACCTGCCATGTTCTAGGAATGCATACATACATCCATCTTCCTGCAGGCTGATGTCCAGGGTCTTGCAGGCCAGTCAGACAGCTGCAGGAATGGGGGACGGGATGGCCCAGCTGGCCAGGCTGGGTGGCTCTGAAACTGTCCCTGGCCATTCTAAGAAATGCCAAACCAGTGTTCCAGGTGAGCCCTTCAACTGTGCTACAGGCCTCCCCTGAGGTGCCTCTATATACCCACTACTGTCCCCCAGGGCTAGAATCCCACCCATAGGTACACACTAGTATACTCTACTGCTAACCGAGACTGTCAGAAGAGGCCTAGGTCCAAAGCAAGGTGAAAATGATTTTCTTCTGCTCAAAAACCTTCGATGGCTCCTTACTGTTGCTGAAATGGATCCAGACCAGCACCCTGGTGGCAAGGCTTGGCTGGCTTTGGCCACCTAGTATCTGCCTCTCCATGATGCATCTGCACTGTTCTCTTACCGCCTTCTGTAACTGCCATCCAAACCCCAGCCAATCCCTCAGGACCAACTCCAAATGCCCCCTCACTTATGCAGCTCCCTGACTGCTCACTGCTTTTGATCTAAGAGCCCTTGGCTGTACCTGTTTGGGGATATGGGGTACAATCTGACATTTTTGAAAACTACCTGTCTGCCACACTTCCACCCCTTGACAAAGAAGTCTGTATCTAACTCATTTTTGTATCCTCAGCTGTGTCCGGCAGAGGGTCCAGATCTTTGCCAAAGTCAGTAAAATCTGGCATTTCCACTGCCAACCACCGAGGGCTGGCATGACCTTCCTTCTGGGGTGGGGGCTGATGCCTTCCATCAGCAGATACCATGGTGGGCCAGGGGCAGCCAGAACGGGGCCGATCAGGTGGCCTAGGGTGTGTAGCCTCTCCGCTGAGTCCCTCAAGCTCTGATGTCTGGCCTGAGCCCTGCAGACCGAGTAGGGGACTTGCCAAATGGCCCGTGTTTGTGAAGACAGTGACCAGACACTCTCAGACATGTATCCACCAAATGTTTTCTGGGTTCTTCCAATGTGCCAGCTACTGGACCAGGTTCTGGAGCCACAGCAAAAAGTATGCCAACACCCTTGCTGGCACATGAGGAACGGTCAGGAGAAGGCAATAATGCTGGGGAGAAATAACTAAGGAATATAGTTTCAGACAGTGGTCACGACTGTGAGGAAAATAAAGCAGAAAAGGGTCTAGCGGGTGATGGGTCGCTATTTTAGACTGATGAGTCCTGGGAGAGACCTCCTTGCTCAGGTGTATTTAGGTCTGCGGGACAGCGACTGGCTAGACACTGGGAAGCCCAGGGAGCTTCTGGGGAAGGGCCCTACCGCGGGCCCCCAGCTCGGAGGCGGCTCACTGCACCAGCCTCCTCCAGTGCAACCGCGTGCGGCCCAGGAACAGGGGCCCGCAGGTCAGCAGCCGTCCCTGCTGGTGGCACGACGGGGAGAAGGCGCGGCTGGGACCGGCTGCCGTCCGGAGCCTGATTGATAAGGCATCTCCTCTGATTCTCCCCAACACTGGCATCACCAGCAAAACTAATCCCCTCATTTGGGCCTTTATAATTGCATTGCGAGTGCTTATTTCCGTGATGGACAATGCCGGCAGAAGTGTAATTTTCTTCTGCTGACAAAAAGGAAAACAATAAATACGCACAGAGGGGGAGATTCCAAAGGTTAAGACAAGGTGAGCCTGTGGTGCGGGGAAAGCCAAATTCACAGACTGGCCAGGCCTGAGCCACAAACGCCCATCTTTGCCCCTGGCTATGGGGCAGGGGCAGGTAAGATGATGCCCCTTGCCCCTTTCCAGCACACACTATGTGCTATGCACTGTGGCCAGCGGTTCCCACACCTTATTTCATTCCGTCTTCCTGATAGCTCTACCCTGGCAGCGGTGGGACCAGCACCAGTATTACCTCCATTTTACAGAATCGAACTAAGGCTCAGAGAGGTCAGTCAACGTGCTCAAGGTCAAATGGCCACGGTACAAGATACGATCTCACCTGTGCTCTTGAGTGCTATTAACCACTCCCCTCCCCTGCTGCCCCTGCTGAAGGGGCTGGGATAGAGGGGTCTTCTTGCAGTTTGAGGGCTCAGCCACAGGATTCAGAGTGCTCCTACTGGGTCACTGTCCTCGCCCTCTAGAAGCTAGATGGGTCCTCATGGCAATCTCTTTCTTGCCTTAATGCTCCTAACCCAGCCTCTGCCTAGAAGGGGCAGGTTCGGAGCCTCCAGCCATGCCTATCATAGATCAGGGGTCTCTGGCTGCAGTTTTCCAGAATGCAGGTCCCTCAGCCAAGGCTCCCGGCCCTCAGATAAGGACCCCCATTTCTGCCCAAATTTGGTCTTGGTATGTGCAGGTGGCTCAGGACCTGGACCCAGAGAGGCCATGACCATTGAAGGCCAGGGCAGCCTAGTTGGCCCAACCCACCCAGGGCTCTCCACTTGGCACCCACTGGATACAGCGCTCCCTTCAACTTATATGCCAGCTGTCTGCCGTCAACCCTGCCCAGACTGGCCCATCACATTTCATGGCCACTCTCAGAACCTACTACTTCACAAGCAGTCAGTTCCTCTCCTCTCCTAGCCCCCTCCTAAGGGCCCCCTTGTGCCCCAGCCTATTTTCAGTGAGTAGTCACCATCTGCCACCCCCTTCCATTCATTTGCTCTGGACTAAGGGCCTCCCTTGCCGACACGCTCTCTCCCTATATCCCTGCACCTCATTGCGGTGCCTTTAACCAGCTCTGCAGAGACCCATCACTGATGCTGGGCTTTATGCCCCGAGCTGCTCCTGCCTGTGCTGGCCTTTTCCTGGGTTTCCTCTGAACTGCCACCCACTGGGTGCCACTGTGCTCTGACAGTGCTGATCCCTCCCTGGGGACATACACCCTCATCTCTCATGGTTTCAAAAAGCCACTGCTCTTCTCTACAGCCTCAAAGTCCTGTCCTTGTATCTTCTCTCTTCCTATGTCCTCACTCTTCCCTCCTTCGCTCTCTCTCTCTCCTCTCTCTGTGGCTCAGGCAGCCCCTAGTATATTCCTGTACCCCTGCCTCCCATAGAATTGTCTCTCTGTCTGCTCAGATAGACCCTATCCCACTACACAATCACTCACTCACACACACACACACACACACACACACACACACACACACACACACTCACATTCATGCTCAGTCTCAGGCTCTACCCCACCCAGGCTGCAGCCCCTCTGGTTCCTCCACACCCCTTCCCATCCACCTGTGTGCCCTTCCCTGCAGGCTGGCAGCTGGCGGACACTCACTCAATCATTCCCCACCGGCGCCTGCACCCCCGTCACGCATGCGCGCCCAGACACCCCGCGCGGGGCTTCTGCTCTGAAGCAAGGCGGGCCCAGCTGCCTCCCCAGCAGCCCTGGGTCCCAGCAATGGTAGCAGGCAGCGGGTGCTGGCGAGCAGTTCTGCTCCCGTGCACAAATCTGCAGAGAAGGGCACACAGTACAATTTGTTCAGGAAACAATAGCAATGTTTGACATGTCATAAGGATTGATGGAGCAGAAATTTACATGGGAGAATGCATTTTTAAACAGCTCCACGGAGCCCCGGTGCTTTGCTGGTAATGCTTTCCACATTCATCATTCGCTGAGCCTCTCTGAATAACTCCTTAAACTATGGGAGATTAACTGCACTCTTGCAAGCGCGGAGAGACTGGTGTGGCCAGCGAGAGGCAGGGGGGACTCCGCGGAAGGAAGCTGGTAGCCGAGAGGCGGGGTGACCTCCACTGGGCCGGATCAGGCCCACAAGGCCTGGTCCTCTCCCGTATTCCTGCACTCCCTCCCGTGATGCTCTGCGAGAGGATTTTTGCTTCTTTCGAGGACACGAGGCAGAAGCCAATGGCCGGGAAATAGTCAGCCCCACACTTCCGGGGAAATGCTGGGTGTGTCAGTTGTTCCATCATTGATGGGTGGGTGCATGGCGGGTGTCCAGTGGGCAGCAGCTGCTGCTTGAGCACCTGCACTGGGGTCCTGGCCAGGGAAATGGACACACTCCTGGGAGGAGGGGAAACGGCAGCAGCTATAAGGAAAATGGCATATAGGGGATCAGAAGGGAGGGTTCCAGAGGGGCAGTGGTACCAGGGAGTGAATGAGGGGGTACAGGAGAGATCATGGGGACGCTGAAGATCCTAGGAAGAGAAATAAATTCAGGAGACCTCCTGGGTCCTGTTGTTGGGAGTTCTGGGCATTTAGGAGAGCCTAGGACAAGAGGGTGCCACTGGAGAGGCTGGGGATGGGGCCACAGGCTCAGAGCCCATGGGAGGGTGGAGTCACGGAGTTGGGGGAAGCAATTGCAATAGGGTGGGGACCCAGCTTGTGGCGGGGCTGCAGAGAAAGGGACGGGGGCCTTTCCTCTCTCACGTCCCATCATGGATCAGGGATAGACAGCCACCCCTCTGTCACCCGTGCCCACGGCAGACGAAATCATCATGGTGCTGAGCGCAGAGAAGTCCTCAGGGTCTCTCAGTCCCATCCTCCCCACAGCCACCAACAACCAGCTGTTGTGCAAGGTGTGTTAAATCCTCTTTGCTAAGGACTCTCTGCTCCTTGAGGGTCCGGATGCCCTTCTCCTCGGGACTGGGATGCACAGTACAAGACCAGGCACCGAGGACTTCCGAAAGGATTCGGGCAAAGGGTGGGATCGTGAAAGCACTAACAAAACGGCACAGCGCCCTGACCACCCAGCTGGGGCACCTGAGAAAGACACGGCTTCAGCCTGCGTGCTACACACAGCCTCTGGACCCATCGGCCCACTTCTGGTCTGGTGTCAGCAGCCCGGCCTCCATCAGAGGCAGACTAATGACATGAGACCCCACTGGCCAGCTCCGAAGGCTCCCTGAGCGGTTAAGATCCAAACTGCCTGTCACAACCCCTGAGGCAGGCCCGCCTCTGTGGCCTCTGACCTCCTCTCTGAGCCATCGAGCCATCCTTGGGTCACTTGCTCTTGCTGCGCAGCCTCAGGGCTCCTGAAGGGCAGGCTTGTTCCTGCCTCCAAAGTCTTGCATTACAGTTCCCTATAGAACAGCGCTGCTTCTCACCGCAGGGGGCTCAGCTCACAGGACCCACTTAGGTTTGTCGAAGCCCCCTCAGCTGCCCACTGGCTGCTGCGTGGGCTGGGAGCTGCAGTGATCACAGCGGTCAGTAGTGCTGAGAGGCAATGGGCTTGGGCCAGTGTGGTTGGGGCTGTGCCGGGGACTGGCTGCACGTCGCTGGAGCAAACAGGCCTTGCCGGTGGCTGGACATGGTGGGGAGAGGGCTTGGAACATGTGGGTGAACATTCAATGGCTACCTCCTCCCACAGACTGTAAGCTTTATGAGGGCAGGAACCGTCTTGTTCCCACGGATCACCAGCGCCCAATCAGTGGCACGCACACAGCACACCCTCCGCACACAGTAGCTGAGTGAAAGAATGAATGAAAAGATTCTGTGGGATGACTTGTGAGGTCCTTCCTACCAGTGACAAGCCAGGAGTCCCCAGTCCTGAGTGGACGGATTTTGGAGGAGGCAAGGACGCCAGAAGGATTCGTTGGGGCAGGAGGAAAGGGGACCAGGAGGAGGGAAAAGACGGGGGAGAGGGTGACCACAGTGACATCCACTCTAAGCCTCATCTGTGAAATGGGGTTAATAGTACCTGCTTCACGGGGTTGTTATGGGGATTAAAGGTGTTACATGTACGGTGCTTCAGATCAGTGCCCCGTGGTGAGAACAGCATCGAGTGGAGCAAGTAGCAGTCTTCCCAGCCCCAGCTCTAACTGCTCTGGGCCAGCTGCAGGCTGGGTGTGGGTGGGTGGGGATGGGCGCTGCGCCCCGCGGGAGCCAGGTCCACACCCAGGGTATGAAGGGGTCTGTCCTGTGTGGCAGGGGGAGGAGAGATGAGAATCGGGCTGACTGGTGCCCTCAGGATGAGTGGGGTCCCCAGCATGTTACTGCAGGCACTGTGTTGTTCTTGGGCTCCCCCACCCCCTTCTTTATTTCTCTTTATTTTAAAACCTGGAAATAAAAATTGATGGGGAGCAAATTGCTCTGGCCAGCAGCTCTGTGCTTAAAGGAGTCTTCCTGGGAAAGCAATTACGGGATGTCAAAGGCTGTCACGGTGGCAGGCGGCTGCCAGCGCCCAGGGCCTGGCCGTGCCTGGTGGTCCCCAGGAGGACACAGGAGCTGGTGCCCGGAGGAGGGGTGTGGGGGCTCCCCTTGAGGCACAGGGGGAACTGAGGCCCCCACTTTGCTGAGCATCACCTGTGGGCCTGGCATCGTGGGAGGAACTTGACACGATTTGTCCTTAATCCTTAAAGCAACCAGCAAGATGGAGGCCACAATCCCATTCTATGGACAAAGCAGCCCTAGCGGATGCTGACAGGGGCAGCAGTAATAGCAGCTCCCCCTTGTGTGGTCCCGACTGGGTGCCAGGCGTTATTCTAAGAAGTCTGTGTACTGACCCATTCCATTTCCATTCCCATCCTGGGGGAGGAGTACTATACCACCCTCACCTTCCAGATGCGGGAGGCGCCCAACTGGCAGAAGCAGCCGGGGCCACGCAAAACCCCTTGGTGCCCACCTCCACCCCTCAGGGGCTGCTTTATTCAGAGCATCTGGGCCACTCCTGGCCTGTGGGCTTTCTTTCGGCACGAGAGGGTATCCCGGGAGCTGCCCTCCATCAATGAGGGCTGGAGTCAGTGGATCAGGACCCCAGCCACCTCGTCCTGAGGTGGACTGGCTCGTCTCACCCCACAGATTTCCCAGGGGACAGAGCTCCAATAGCCCCTCATGGTAAGTGGCTCCACAGCGCCCCCTCTGGTGACCTATCTCACTCCCCAGTCCTGGGTTACCCGGGGCCATGTCCCAAGTAAACGGCTTGCCTGCAAACCCCATGTCAGGGTCTACTTCTCGGGGAAGCCAGGCTTCAGACATGGGCTGCAGGCTGAGCACTGGGCACACACAGTGAGCCAGACCGCACGTCCCTGTCCTCACAGCTGCAAGCGGCTCAGGGTCCCACAGACGGTCACTGGCAGAGCTAGGATTCGAACCCTAGTCTCTGACAGTCATACACACAGAACGAAAAGGAAAAAAATGTTCGGTTCCTAACCCTTCTACACCATTGTCCATTCCCTTATGCCTTGGGTTTGAGGAGGACTCAACTGAGTGACTTTAAAAAAATATCACATTTGACAATCAAACAAAGAAAATTGGGATACAGAAAGCCATTTTCCAGGGATGCAGAAGGGAGATAGCTGGCTGCCTGGGGGTGAGCGAGCCATTCACAATCAGAAGGGACTCAGGGCCTCTCAGGGGCCAGTTATCAAGCTGGGATTATGTGGTAGAGGATGAGAAGGGGAGGGTGCCAGAGAGCTGTGCGGCCAGACACCAGGGCTGAGGCTCAGTTAAGTGAGACCTTCCATGTAGAGGAGACGGAAGAAGGACGAAAAGACAGTTTAATCAACCCCCTGGGGGTACAGCCAAACCATGGCTCTCCCCTTTACTGGATCTCACCATACACCCCTGCCCTGACTCTGACCCCTTCCGTCTCTTCCTCTGCCCCTGTGGGATGCAACAGACAGCTCCAGGTCTAGTGAGAAGGTGGAGAGAGGTACCAGGGCTGGGGCTGGCCCCACAGGCACGCTAGGACGTGTCCTCATCCCAAGGTGACTTAGAGCCCGGGTGGCACACCCCCCACACCTGATGCCATTGGGAGGCACTGATTGGTCCAGCACGTGCTGCTCGCTAATGAACCGTATTGATTCCACATTCTCTTGTTGTCTCCCTAAATGGCAAGCCACACATCTGATAGATTAAATACCCACATGATTGCCCGTCTGACATCTCCATCACTCCGCCCGCGGGTCTCTAATGAATTTTACAGCCCTTCAACGGACAGAAGAAATTAAGGTCAAAGTCCGACGCAGGAACTATAAATCACCCGTGATCTCGAAGACCAGCAGAGGGCTGCAGCCCCAGCCCTTGCTCACCTGGGCCAGTTCAGCCCAGGGCTTGATGGCAAGACAGTCATATTCTACGTGTGAGTGCGGCGTGGGGAGGGAACGCTGGGAAAACTCGAGTCCGAGAGGCAGCCCCCACTCACGGACTTTGTGTTCCCTCACTGCCCTGCCCGCCCCACCTGTAACGGTCAGAAGGTTCTAACACAGGGAAGCTCACTGATAGGAAAGTAGCGTATCTCCTTTATAAAGACTTGTTTCCCAAGGAGATCAAACATGCGGGTCACACTGTTCACAATGTCCCCAGAACAGGGAGGGTCGGAGAGGGGAAGAGCAGCTTTCCACCCCTTTTGCAGATGGAGAAACTCAGGCTTACACAGAAAAGGGGCTTGCCCAGGGTCATTCAACAGATTGAAGTCCTTTATCTTCAGGACCCTAAGCTCACAGATCTTGTTCCAAGGAGAACCTAGAGGGGCCTTCTGTCCAGGTCCTGTTTCTCCTCCGGGTAGGGGGTACCAGCTGCAGGTGGCTGAGCAGGAAGGGTACACTCTGGTCTTGGATTTGCCTTGGACGTCGGCCAGTCAAGTTCAGTGTGCATCCTGCCATACCCCTTGGCCCCGCAGTCTCACAGGGCTCTCAGGGAGGGATTCAGTCTCCATGAGGAGGCTGTGCTACCTCACGGTGAAGGGAAAGGACTTGAGTGTTCTAGAAACAGGAGCTCGCACCTCAGCTCTGCCCTCTCCACAGGTGACCGTGCCAGAAGCCGCATCGGCCTCTCTGGATGGCAGTCACAGCAAGGAAATGGCAGCGTTTGCACAGCTCCTGCCATGAGAAATGAAAACTGGTATCTCTTTCTGCTACTACTGGCTCATGTTGGAAATGAGGCTGCTGGTATTGACCAGGCCTCACAATATTCCATATCAGACCAATATTCTGAACACAGATACTTCATAAGGAAAAGCATATTCCTGCCTTTACAAAAGAGATTTTAGATGAAAGCCCTGTGGGTGATTGTCAAAAGGCTCTTCCTATGGGCCTTGCAGACCCAAGAATTAGATAATAAAGGGGGTTATGAACATAAGAGTTACAATTGAGCCTGGCCCTGAGACAAAGAGCCTATTTTGGGGTTAAGGTACAGATAAGAACAGAACATAGTTACTACATATATCTTTGCTAATTGGTGAAGCATAGCAGTCCCTTCCTCAAGGCCTACATTCCACAAACACCCTCCCTTACACTGGCAGCTGGGATGAGGATAGAAAAGAGTAGCTAAAACATAAACCCAGGTGCTAAGACTGACACATTTAGGGCCCACATGATAGTTTCCACAAATAAACCAATTCAGAAACATTCATCCTCTTGAGAGCCAGACAGAACGACTCCTAGCTTATCTATATACAATTTAACCTATATGTTATCCTGTTTTTCACTAAGAGCTTCCTGTTAATTCCTTGGTTGTAAATTCACTATGATTGGGATAATTCTGCAGAATATCAAAAACTTGTTATCGCAAAAGGCCTCCCATTGTAGAAATTCCTTTCTCTGACTTCATGTTGTTGCTGAACCTTTAAATAAAGACACCAAAACCAACAGGACAGAGATGCCTGCCTGGTGATCTGAAAGAATCTCGGGGCTCTCACTCTCTCTCTCGCTGACACCGTCCATCCTTCAGGGACCCCTGGAACTGCCGGAGCCGGCCCGGCCATCAGCATGACGGCAGGCAAACACCTAACTTCTCTGAATCTCAATGCTTTCATTTATAAAACAGGGAGGTTCATTTCTACCTCACCAGCTTGCTATGGGGTTCAACGAGATAACACGTGGGTGCTGAGCTTGGCACCAAGCACTTCACAGTAGTCCTATCACTTAGCGCCTATTCTGTGTCAGGCGCTGGGCTAAATTCTTTACGTGTAGCATCTCTTTGAAGCCCCACAACAAATCCATAAGGAACAAACCCCATCACCATTTTCCAGAATGAGGAAACTGAGGCACACAACGGCTATTTGGCGGACTAAACATCCACGCTCTCGTCTTCAAAAGAAACAAAAGTTTATTTTTAGGTGGTACGACACTATCTGCCTAAATACTCTTTGTTGGCTTCTGCTGTAGATAAGCAGAACCATAGGACTAAGTTCGGGCTAATGAAATGAATGCGGAAGTTTGCAAGACATTTCTAGGAAGTCTTCTTTTTTTAAAAAAAATTTTTTTTAATTTTTTAAAATTTATTTCTGAGAGAGAGAGAGACCACGTGAGCAGGGGTGGGTCAGAGAGAGAGGGAGATGCAAAATCTGAAACAGGCTCCAGGCTCTGAGCTGGCTGTCAGCACAGAGCCCAATGCAGGGCTCGAACCCACAAGTGGGGAGATCATGACCTGAACTGAATTCAGACACTCAACCGACTGAGCCCCCCAGGCGCCCCTAGGAAGTCTTCTTAAAAGGGAGGGAGAGTATCCTTCTTTGATTCCTCCATTCTGCTGCTTACAATATGGATGTGGTGGCTGGAGTTCTAGTAGCCACTTTGGACCAAGAAGATGACTAGAAATGGAGAGAGCCTAAAGGAGCCTCCCGAGGCTGCTCACCTTTAAGCTGCTTTCACATGGGAGAGAAATACACTTCAGTCTTGTTTAAGAAGTGATTTGGGGGGTTTCTGTGACTGGCAGCTGTACTGGGTCACTGGTGATACGAGTAACCTAGTCATATAGCTCAGAGAGCTGTGTCAGGATCACCCGGGGTGGTTTAAGTCTGGAGCCTGGGGTCTTTACCACTTTGCCTCCCATAGCAAGCCCCTGAGGAGCATGAGGTGATAACATCACCACCACTGTCCTCATTGTTACATAGGAAAGGAGAGGCGGCTGCTTCTAGAGATGTTCAGTGTAGCTTACCGGACTTTAGTTGGTCATGAAATCAGTTCAGAGGGTCAGGACTAGCATTTTTAAAAATGAAATCTAGTGGGGAGGCCTGGGTGGCTTAGTCGGTTGGGCGTCACCTTCAGCTTGGGTCATGATCTTGCGATTTGTGGGTTTGAGCCCCGCATTGTGCTCTGTGCATGGAGAAGCCTGGAGCCCGCTTCAGATTCTGTGTCTCCCTCTTCCCCTGCACCTCCACTGCTCATACTTTGTCTCTCTCTCAAAAATAAACAAACATCAAAAAGATGAAGTCTAGTAGAATAAAATGGAATATACTAAGGTGAAAACCATAAGACATTATGAAAGAAATTGAAGATGACACAGATAAACAGAAAGATATTCCATGCTTATATATTGGAAGAATGAATATTGTTCAAATGTCCATACTACCCAAAGGAATCTATAGATTCAATGTAATCCCTATCAAAATTCCAATGGCAGTTGTTCCCCATTGTAATAGAATAAACAATCCTAAGACTTGCATGGAATCACAAAAGACCCCAAAGGGCCCAAGCAATCTTGACAAAAAAGAAGAAAGCTGGAGGCATCACATGGCCTGATTTCAAACTGTATACTAAAGCTATGGTAATCCAAACAGTATGATATCAGCATAAAATCAGCAGTAGCCACAGAGATCAATGGAACAGAATAGAGAGCCCAGTAATAAACCCACGCATATACGGTCAACTAAAGCTTGACAAGGGAGCCAAGAATACTCAACGGAGAAAAGCCCATCTCTTCAACAAATCATATTGGACAAACTGGACAGCCACATGCAAAAGAATGAAACGAAACCAATGTCTCACACCATATGCAAAAATTAACTCAGAATTGATGAAAGATTTGAATGTAAGACCTGAACCCATAAAACTCCTAGGAGAGAATCATAGGTAGTAGGCTCTTTGACATCAGGCCTGGTGATGATTTTTTGGATCTGACTCCACAAGCAAAGGCAACAAAAGCTAAAATAAATAAATGGGACAACATCAAATTAAAAAGCTTCTGCAGAGTGGGGTGCCTGGGTGGCATCAACTTCAGCTCAGGTCATGATCTCATGGCTCATGGGTTCAAGCCCCGCATGGAGTTCTGTGCTGATGGCCCAGAGCCTGGAGCCTGCTTCGGATTCTGTGTCTCCCTCTCTGCCCTTCCCCTGCTTGTGCTCTGTCTCTGTTTCTCAAAAATAAACATTAAAAAAATTAAACTTTGGGGGGGGGAAAAAGCTTCTGCAGAACAAAGGAAGCCATCAATAAAATGAAAAGGCAACCTACTCAACAGGAGGAAATATCTGCAAATCATGAATCTGAACAGGAGTAAATATCCAAAATATATAAACAGCTCCTACAACTCAACAGCAGAAAAAGATCTGATTTAAAAAATGTTTATTGTCCACAGAGGATCTGCCTAAACATTTTTCCAAAGACGACAGACAGCCAACACAAAAAGATATTCAACATCACTGATCATCAGGGAAATGCAAATTAAAACCACAATGAGATATATGGATCAGGAGAAACTTACCAGAAGACCATGGGGAAGGGGAAGGGGGAAAAATAGTTGGAGAAAGGGAGGGAGGCAAACCATAAGAGACTCTTAAATATTGAGAACTGAGGGTTGATTGGGGAGGGGGAGGGGAAAATAGGTGATGGGCATGGAGGAGGGCACTTGGGATGAGCACTGGGTGTTAGATGGAAACCAACTTGACAACAAACTATATTAAAACAAAACAAACAAACAGAATGAGAGATCGCCTCACACCTGTCAGAATGGTTACCATCATAAAGACAAGAGTTAACAAGTGTTGGCGAGGACTCAGAGAAAAGGAAACCCTGTGCGCTGCTGGTGACAATGTAAAGTCGTGCAGCCACTATGGAAAACTGTATGGAGGTTCCCTCCCCCAAATTAAAAACAGAAATACCATAGGGGCTCCTGGTTGGCTCATTCAGTTGAGTGTCTAACTTCAGCTCAGGTCATGATCTCACAGCTTGTGAGTTCAAGCCCCATGTTGGGCTGGGTGCTGATGCTTAGAGCCTGGAACCTGCTTCAGATTCTGTGTCTCCCTCTCTCTCTGTCCCTCCCCTACTCACACTCTGTGTTTCTCTCTCAAAAATAAAGAAACATTAAAAAATTTAAAAAAAAAGGAAATTCCATGTGATCCAGCAATCTTGCTTCAGTGTATTTATCTCAAAACTAAATGGAGAAACTAACTAGAAAAGGTATCTGCACTGCCATGCTCCTGCAGCAATATTTATAATAGCCAACAGGGAGAAGCAGCCCAAATGTCCATCAATGGATGAACAAATAAAGAAAACGTAGTGTAGATTTACAATGGAATATTATTCAGCCATAAAAAAGGAAAGAAACCTTGCCATTTGTGACAACATGGATGGATCTTGGGGGCATTACACTAAATGAAATAAGTCAGAGAAAGACAAATCCTGTATAATCTCACTTACAGGTGGAACCTTAAGCAAACACCCAGCTCACAGAAACAGAGAACAGATTGGTGTGGCTACCAGAAGCAGGGAGTGGGAAGAGGGCAAAGTGGGTGAAGGGGGTCAAAATGTACAAACTTGCAGTTATAAAATAAATGGCTCATGAGGGTGTAATGTACAGCATGGTGATTACAGTTAATAACACTGCATGGTATATTTGAAGGTTGCTAAGAGAGTAGATCTTAAAAGTTCTCATAAAAAACCCAAAATCTAGTGGAATAAAATGCTAGAGCAATCTCTATCAAAATAATACCAATATTCTTCACAGGTCTAGAACAAACAATCCTAAAATGTGTATGGAACCAGAAAAGACCCCAAATAGCCAAAACAATCTTGAAAAAGAAAGCCAAAGCTGGAGGCATCATGACGCCAGACTCCAAACTGTATTACAAAGCTATAATCATCAAGACAGTATGGTTCCGGCACAAAAACAGACACTCAGATCAATAGAACAGAATAGAAAACCTAGAAATGGACCCACAAACGTATAGCCAACTAATCTTTGACAAAGCAAGAAAGAATATCCAATGGAATAAAAAAGTCTCTTCAGGAAATGGCGTTGGGAGAACTGGACAGCAACATGCAGAGAAAGAAACCTGGACCACTTTCTTATACCATCCACAAAAATAAACTCAAAACAGATGAAAGACCTAAATGTAAGACAGGAACCCATCACAATCCTAGAGAATAAAGCAGACAAAAACTCTTTGACCTTGGCTGCAGCACTTCTTACTCAACACATCTTCAGAGAAAGGGAAACAAAAGCAAAAATAAAAATAATCTCAAAATAAAAATCTCTGCACAGCAAACAATCAGCAAAACTAAAAGGCAACTGACAGAATAGGAAAAGAATTTGCAAATGACATATCAGATAAAGGGATAGTATCCAAAATCTATAAAGAACTTAGCAAACTCAACACCAAAAAAACAAATAACCTTGTGAAGAAATGGGCAAAAGACATGAATAGACACTTCTCCAAAGAAGACATCCAGATGGCAACTGACATGAAAAAATGCTCAACATCACTCGTCATCAGGAAAATACAAATCAAAACCACAATGAGATACACCTGTCAGAATGGCTAACATTAACAACTCAGGCAACAACAGATTTGGTGAGGATGTGGAAAAAGAGGATCTCTTTTGCACGGCTAGTGGGAATGCAAACTGGTGCAGCCACTCTGGAAAACAGTATGGAGGCTCCACAAAAAATAAAGAATAGAACTACCCTAAGACCCAGCAATTGCACTACTAGGTATTTATCCAAGGGACACAGGTGTGCTGTTTCGAAGGGGCACATGCACCCCAACATTTATAGCAGTACCATCGACAATAGCCAAAGTATGGAAAGAGCCCAAATGTCCATCAAGAGATGAATGGTTAAAGATGTGGTGTATACATACACACACGCACACACACACACACACACAATGGAGTATTACTCAGGAATCCAGCAATCAAAAAGAATGAAATCTTGCCATTTGCAACTACATGGATGGAACTAGAGGATATTATCCTAAGTGAAATAAGTCAGGCAGAGAAAGACAAATATCATATGACTTCACTCATATGAGGACTTTAAGATACAAAACAGATAAACATAAGGGAAGGGAAGCAAAAATAATATAAAAACAGGAAGGGGACAAAAATATAAGAGACTCTTAAATATGGAGAACAGAGGGTTGCTGGAGAGGTTGGCGGGGGATGGGCTAAATGCGGAAGGGGCATTAAAGAATCTACTCCTGAAATCATTGTTGCACCATATGCTAACTTGGATGTAAATTAAAAAACAAATTTAAAAAAAGAATAAAAAATAAAATGCTAGAGTGTATTATTACATGTGGTAAGGAAGTACTGTTTGTATTCTAGACATGGATCTGTGTGTCAGTGTGTGTCCGGGGGCATGAAGTTACATGTAATTTTTATTATGGATTATAGTTAAAAAGTTTGGAAAACACTAAACCAGTGGGCACAGGGACTTTGAGCCACTGCAGAAAGAAGCTGGCAGGAATCACAGCTGCCATTGCCTCCCACAGGGACTGTGTAGCAAGGTGAAGTCACCCCAAAAGCACAGGCCCAGCTCGACTTCTTCCTGAACTTCTGCGGGCACCCTTCCTCCCTCCGCCTTCCTCCCAGTTGTTCCCTGGACAAACTGTGCAGCTGAGGCGCTGGGGGCTGCTCTGAGCCCATGCCCCATCCTAGCGCCCATGACCTTCCCGCCACAGGGCCCAGGTGGATTTTGTTCAGGCATTTGGTTGACTGCATTTATGAACTCATTCTGCCTTGGCCACTCTTATGGCTTCCTATTGTCCCCTCGCCCAGGGGGCCCATTTTCTCTGCTCTGGTGTCCTTTGAGCAACTGCATGAGCAGGAACAATCAGCAGCTACCCTACTGAAGGGGGGCCTCTGACGGGCAGAGTGCAGGCGGCCACAGGCTCTCGGCGCAGGCAGGGGGGTCCTCTGGGGGCAGGGAGTCACACACTGTTAGCACGGGGGGCCTCAGAGAGCATCCAGCACACCCCCTTCATTTTACAGATGAGGACACCAAGGCCCCGGAAACCAAGGACCTGCCCAAGGTCACCCAGTGACTGAGCAGCTCCTGTGTCCAAGGCCCATGCTCTACCCACCTCCCTGGACTCATGAGTTGGCCGATTGTAATAAGAGGCCCAGTGTGGGACTGCACTTGATGGTGGCCAGTAAGCAGGAAGGGGGTCCGGGGGGTTTGGAGTCAGACGGACCCAGGTTTGAATCCTGGCTCTCAGACATGCATCAGCTGGCTGACTCTGGACAGGTCACTGACCTCTCCATGTGTCCACTGCTGGGGATCACACACCACAAAGGGGTTATCATCTGATAAGCTCACAAGGCCCGTCCTTTCTGTTGTTTGGTAAAAGGGCAAAGGTCAGCGACAGAGCTGCCCTGGTCAAGGATGGAAGATTATGGAGGCACTGGTGAGGGAGGGTCCTAAGAGCTTGCTAGGCAATGGGGCTTTCCATCAATTTATCAAAAATCAAGTTGCTGGGTGAAATGACCGAAAATGGCCAGACCTCACACAAGGTCCAGGGCAATCACCTCGGGGGCAGAGGTGGGGGCGGGCAGCTCTCCATCCTCATGCAGACCCTGCCAGAGCTACTTCCAGAAGCCCGGGGTGGTGGTGGGCAGACGGCAGCCAGCTGTGTTTCTCCTCTCTCCTTAGTGCCTGACCTACCTCTCATCCCATCCCATTTCGGTTTCACGGACTGATATTCAGATTAGAGAGACACACAGCCCAAGAGCACTGAGGCCTGACAGACAGACGAACTTGACCCATCAATCACCGGCCACCCGCCACACTTCCTCCAGCGCTGGGCAGGCATGGCCCCCGGCCCTTCCAACTGGAGATGAACCCGGGAGTAGATTAGAGGGGTCCAGAAGTACAGCCTGGACATGGCCCAAATGCGGGAGGGAGGGTATGTCTACCAGGGCCTTCTAGTCCAGCCTGGGAGCAGGGCTGGAGTATGTGTGTGTCTGTCTGTCTTCCACTTCCCTCCCCCCCTCCCCAGGCTGCAGATATGCAATTTTCCTTTAAACGGTGGGGAAATTGGAAGAGATTTTGTTCTGTTTAAGCACAGCTGGAGTCTTGGGTCTCAAGGGACTGGAGAACAATGAGATCAATTAAGATGCCTGCAGTGAAGGGTGTCAGGAGAGGGCAAGGAGGGAGAGCACCAGGTAGGAGGGCCAGGAGGCCCTTCTCAGGAAGGGGAAGGTAGAAGAGGTAGCCCAGGCCTGTCCGGGAAGTCCAGCTTTGGCTCCTCCCTGCTTTGACCTGCCTGTCTTTATCGGGTTTTGCTGAAATATCTAGATGCTCATCATCTCGTCAGCTCATGGTATCTCCCAGACTTACTAATAATTCATGTTGACAATTTCTCTTGCCAGTTTTATACAAGGATAGAATCGAGTGGAACCAACACTATCAGAAGCAGGGAGAGGCCACTGTTCTAGAACGGTACAGAGAGCCCTGGACATGTGGCAGCAGCAGGTGTCGGTCCCACTGTCAAAGCTTTGGCTATGTGGGGACCCCAGACTACAACTTTTCCACACATTGTTCACAGCACAACTGAGATGGGAATTATCCTCCCCATTTTACAGAGGAGGAAACTGAAGCCCAGGAAAAGGAAGTCACAAGCCCAAGGCCAACCTGCTGGTAAGAAGCTGAGGCAGGTCCCCAACCCAGGGTCTGCCCACTTTCGTGTTTGCAAAGGCACAGGGCCCACCTGGAAGTCAGGTGGGGATGAAGGTGGATGGCCTTGCTGGGCCTGCGGAGAATGGCAAAGCCATTGCCACGAGCAACGGGCATGAGCCCCGCCACCTGCATGAGTGGAGCCATCATCTCTCCCCTGGTCTCCTGGCTTCCACCCTGGTTTTCTTATAACTCACTCTCCACCTCACCCACCCCCCAGCCTAGTCCCTGCACGGTGACCCGCCAGATCTCCCTGGCTGTCACCTCCAATGGGCTCTCTGTCCTAGCCAGGCACCTCCTGACCAGTCTCCTCCACCTACACCCCAGGCTCTGGTCTCAAAGTCCTTCACCTGCAGCTCCTCAGCACGGGGCAGCTCTTTGCCAGGTTCCTCCCTCGTTTCCTTCAGGCCTCTATCCACTGTCCCCTCCAGGAGAGGTCTGCTTCCCTGACCCCTGGAGAGAACATAGTAACGCCGCCCCACTGTGATTCTCCCCAGAACACTTATTCCCACCTGGGCTTGTTCACCATCTGTCTTCTGTCCCTGGAACGTACAGGGATGTCTGTCTGCCTTACTCGCTGCTGTCATTCTAGGCCCTCGATAAACAGCCACTGAATGGAGTACGGTAGTTGTATCCGGGGGCCCCTTCTGCCGCAGAGAGCATGGAGTCCTGCTCTGGGAGGGGACAGTGGATAAGACTTCCTGCAGCAGAAACACAGGGGCTCACAGCAGGCACCCAGCTCTACCCAGCGGTGCATGTCAGCCTTGACCTTGCGATCACATGCCTTGGTTAGGACTGGGAGGCCCAGGCAATCCTAGAATCTGGAGGCCATCGTACCTCCCAGCCCCCTTGCCTTTGTTCCTGGGCCGGGGTCTGCCTCCCCAGACTCATGTTGCTCTAGCGAGGTTTCTAGTGCAGTGGGGGGGAAAGGACACGGGCCACGAAATCCAGCAGGGAGCACAGCCAGGGGAGACAAGGTACAGGGTACACAGGGGTGCTGGGGAGAAGGCGGACTGCCAGTTATCAGGGGGAGGGCTTCTTGCGGGAAAGCCAGCAACTGGGCCGGCGCTTGGGTTAAGCAGACTTTTGATGGTCACAGACAGGAAGGAGGAAGAGTTACATGGGAGAGGAGTGTGAGAACATGTGGGTGATGTACAGGGGAGAGGGACAATCTGGTCAGCAGGAGAGGAGTGTGAGGAGTGTAGTGGGGCGGAGGGCTGGAAACAGCTCAGGGCTGGGGTGTGGAGGCCTTGAATGCCAACTCAGACCTAGGGCACTGGAACTTTACTGGCCAGGGGGTCCCTGGGGGCAGCCAGACATTACCCTCTTTTCCTTCCCCTCCTCCCTCCCTTCTGCTATTCTTGGAGAGCAGGCTGAACACGGGATTTGAAGGGGCTTGTGGCACCACACTCAGGTAGGACATCTCAGTAAAGGGGTACTGAGCTGGAGTGAGCTCTAAGTGGCTCCAAGATCTGTATGGTTGTGTGAATGCTTTGACATTCCTTACATTGAGAATTGGCAGGGGCGGGGTGGGGGGGTGTCTACACCCTCTCTCCTCGAATGTGAACTTGCTTTGGTGACCCACTAGTAACCAATAGAATTCAGCATGAATGTGTGAATTCAAGGTGAGGTCAGAAATGGCCACACAGCCCCCAGCTGGTTCTCCTGGGACACTGTCCCCAGAGGCCACCTCCAAGGTGCTCCTGCTCAGACCCCCTGAGTGTGAGGGGTATGCACCGTGGAGGGGAGGCCACTGTGGATGCTCACGACAGGTGGACCCAGACCTTCAGTGGGTCCAGCCTAGAGACCAGGCATGGGAGGGACAAGCCTCCAGCCGCTGGAATCACCCCCACACCTGAGGAGCAAAGCGGGGCTCCGCTGCTGAACCCCTTTTATACTCCTGACCTACCTGATCCATCCATGAGGGTAAGAAAATGGCTATTGTGTTATGTAGCCAAGTTTGGGTGGTTTCTTACATAAGAGGAACATGTGCTGAGGGCCCCCGTCCGGAGCACGGCACAAGGCAAACATTAACCATGTGTGCGTGGAACGTGGGACCACGGGGAAACAGCAGAGGCAGTGTGCCTCTGGGTGGAGCGTCATAAAGCTCCTACAGCTAGGACAAGCTGCCTCATTTGCAGGGCCCGGTGCAAAGTGGACGCATGGGGTCCCTTTTTCAAAAATTAAGAATCTCAAGACAGTGACAGCAGTACATCAGGCCAAGCATGGGGCCTTTTGAGACCAGGTCCCTGAGCACATGCCCAGGCCACACAGCCAGGAAGCCAGCCCGCCAGTCACATCTGCTGAGTGCCTTCCTCTGAGTATACGCTGCTGGCCTGGCTTGGTGCCGAGCGCCCTCCCAACCTGTCCTGTTCTCCTGGACGGGACCTCTCAGCACACCTCCTGGGGTGGAGGGGACGTCAGTTGTGTGCCCATCTCAGCAGACCAGGGCTTGCACACAGGCTCAAAGGGAGCAGGCCAGTCAGAGCAGGGTCCTTTAAGGCCACGGATAATAAAAACCACTCCAGGTGACTACTTACATTCCCCTCACCACGCTGGGGTCTCCCAGCAACCCAGCGTGTGTGCTGGGCAGGTGCTACTTTCCCACCTGGTGGCCAGCCCGCTACAGAACAGGACTCTTGACCCTGCCCAAGACATGATCAGTCTCCCAGGGACCGGCTGGGAAGAAGAGCAGGGAGGCGAGCGAGGAGCCGTGTCTATAGGCCCCTACAAGGCCACCTTGGAGCTGAGGGGTAGCACTCTGGCCCTGGGCCGAGTGAACTGTGAGCTGGTACTGGGACCCCACACCCACTCAGTCAGGGCTCTTATGTGTCTCTCCTTCCTGCTTTGATTTCAATGCCTAGTGAAGAATGCTATCTTGTCGGACTGTCCATCTTCTGCCCATTCCTGCTATGCACTTTCTCCCCAGAACAGGGACAGAAGGCCCTGGAAGGTGGGAAGATCTGCCCCAGGTGTAACCTCCTTCCTGCTTGTGGTTCCTTCTCAGCATCCCTCTTTCACTGCCCAGGGAAACGGAGCTGATAAATCTGGGGACATGGGCATCCCATTGTGGGAGGCCAGGCTGGCTATTGCACATCCCAGGTACCACCTCTGTCAGCTGTCTCCCAAATGCCTGCCATGGGCCACCAGGAAGGAATGTAAGAGAATGGGGAGGCTTTGATACAGGACTTCTCCACTATCAGAACAGCAGCCCAATGGTTATAGTTGGGGTGGGTGACAATTCAGGAAAAAGATAAAGAGCTGAGTCCTGTCCATGTCCTAAGAATAGAAGTCTACCTCCCTACAGAGCACATTCTCCTCACTAGATTTCAGACACAGGACCTTTGCACACGCTGTTCCCTCTTTGTCCAATAGGTTCCCTCCCCTCACTCACCTACTAATGCCTCCTCAGTTGCCACTTCCTTAGGGAAGCCTTCCCTGACTTCAGTCAAGGCCAGGTGTCATTGATTTTCATAGTTCCCTGATCTCCCTCACAGCAAGTAAAAATTAAAGATTCATTTCTTAGTATGAACATCAGGCTTTCCCAGGAACTTCATGAGGGCAAGACTCACATCATTACTATTCTCAGGACCACATGCCTAGAGCATACTAGATATTCAAAAAATACTGTTGCATGAATGAATGGTAGGATTGCTTTCCTACTGTCCAGGAAACCCTGCTAGGTGCCAGGTACCAACTGATCAGGCCACAGGGCTGCCCCAAGCCCAGCAGAATCCCAGGAAGGCAGCTCACAGCCTTCCCAACCGACTCTTGCTGTCAGGTCAGGGGGTGGGATTGGATGGCGGGAATCAGAGTGGCTTGTGGATACAAGACCGAACAAGCCACACCATCTAGAGTACGGGAAGCCACCAACATGATACAGGAGCCTTTACACATGTTGAACACAAACGTGTGTTATACACACGCCCCTGAGCACACATAGCTGCAGACGTATGTGCGCGTACAGATTCAAGAGCATGCCTGTGTGGCGCGTCCACACCCCCCCCAAGTGTACCTCACGTGCACCCCTCAAACATATGTGGGTACATGTGCCCCTGCACCCCTCTCCTGCATGGCCGCCCTTTGGAGGACCGGTTCTGGCTGGCATGGACATCCTCCCTACTTGCCAGGAAGCCTTTCCTAATGAAGACTGCTCCGGGCTGCTCTGGCATTCCCGCCTCCCCGGGCTAATCGCTCCGGTCTCCCTGATTGGGTCTTCCCATCAGTGAAAGTAGCTCACGGGGCTCTGACCCTTGAGCAGCTCGGGACCTATGGAGGCTGACATTCACCTAATGGTGCCAAAGGCTCTGGAAGGGCTCAAGGGTCACCCAGAGACACAACTCCTGGAACAACCCTGTGGCCTGTCCTCCTGGGTCCTACAGAGGGCACTCCCTGGCTCCTCTGTTCACCCTCAGCTCTGAACATTACTGAAAGGATAGGCTCTGTGGTCCAACACAGAACCTTCTGGACGGGCAGCCCACTGGGTAAGGGCCTGTGGCTTGGGGCCAGGCCGTCTTTTTGTGAACTTCAGCTCAATCACTTACTAGCACCTGGGGCCTCGAGCAAGTTATAAGTTACTAACCTAAGCCTCCAGTTCCTCACCTGTCAAATGACAATAGCGGCGTGTACTCGGGTTAGAGACGGTGCATGTAAAGTGCATGTTTTCAGCTAGGGCTCAACAGTGACTGCCGCTGCAATGTTACTGCAGTAGCAAACCTAGCAGTGGTAGCCGCCCTCGGAGGTCAGCTCCGCCACCTGCCTCCCTCTGGGCATGACGGCCCCAGGTCTGGAAGGGACCATGGACAGATCTCAGTCCATCTTGTTCATTTTACAGATAAGGTACAAGAAGAGAAGCAGCCCTAGGCATCCGAGGAGTCGGCCAGGAGCAGAGTTGGTGCTCAAGGTCAAGCATTTGCACTCTGGGTGCCCATACTTTCCCCTCTGCCAGTGGAAACTCACTTTGCTATAACTGGGGGCTAGAAGGGCCTCAAAATCTAGGCTGAGTGAGGTCCAGGGAGCGGAGAGACACAAGGGTCCAGCCCTTCCACCCTGGCCAGAGACCAGGCTTCAGGGGACAGACCCTCTCCTTCCAATTGCCCCTCCCCAAGGTCAAATTGCTGTCTCCCTGCTACCCCAGGGCAGGTGATAAGCCTTGGAAGCTGAAGCCAGTGCCCGGGTGGGGGTGGGGAGGCCCCTCACAGCAGGCTCTGCCCCAGCCTTCCTCAATGCAAATTAAAACATTTTCCTTTTCTTCATAATTTTTTTCTGACACAACTGCCCATGAAACATTTTAATAACATCCCAGAAAAGTCATGGAGAAGGAATTTCACAGTCCCTGAGCAGGCAGCTATAACTTCAGCTCCTCCTGCAGCAAAGGAGGTGGAAAGATCAGACTGACCCCAGGAAATGGCAGCGTCCGGGAGGCCAGGTCAGGCCTGGGTGGGTGGGGGTTGGGGTTGGCCATGAAACTCGCTACCTGCTAGGAGCTGCGGAAGCACCCTGGGGGAGACCAGGAGAGGACAGTGGGTCGGGGCTGCCCAGGGGATCCTTTCACATCTAACAATCACACCTCTTGGCAGCCTTGGGAGGCCTCATGCCCATTCTGCAGATGAGGAAATGAAGGCTCTCAGAGGTGACATGGATAGACTAACACACAGCAAAGGCAATGAAAGCAGGGCCCACACAGTCTTACATGCGGTCAGGGCTCCTGCAGGCACACCCCCCTGGGACTAGAGCTTATCACTGGGTATCATATTGGCACAGCTTCACAACCTTGGGGGGAGGGGTCAGTGGGGAGGTGAGAAGGAGGTGGGCAAGGCTCACACTCAGGCACTGAAGGCTGCTCAGAGCAGCCAGCCCTGGGCAGAGGCACTCAGAGGAGGCTGAATGCATCCGTGGAATGTTCAGGAAAGCAACTGGAGACAGGGTTTGTGGGCACCGGGCTGGGGTCCATGCAGGCCCAGGGATGGCTCTGGCACTTGAGAAAACCCAGGGTGAGGACCTCTTCTCTGGTGGTAGCCCTGGAGGAGACTGGGCCTAACACACTGCCCTTGACAACAGCAACTGGCCACCAGCCAAGAGGTGGACCTTCTGCCCCTTCACACCCCACCCCTGCTCCCTTGGTGCGGCACCCTTCCCCGGGGCTGTGGGAACTTTTGAGTGCACAGTGAGACCTCCGTCCCTGCAAGAATGCCAGGAAGGAGTTCCTAGATACTCCTCAAGCCTGACACCTTAATTCTCTGCCATGTGGACCCAGGCCTGTTGGGGTGGGGCCTAAAGCACAGGCTGCTTAGGGGTCCTTCACCCGGATATCTGAAGATGACTGGGGGTGGGGGTGCTGAAGGCTCTCTTTGGGTCTGGAAGGCCAAAACCTCTGGCACTTCCTCTCTGGCTTCAAGAGGACCCATGGGGCCTCAGGCACCAGGTGACTGATTGCAAGGAGCACCTTGGTGAAAGCCAGTGGGCCACGGGCTGGGGAAGCAGGCGGGGAGGAAGGCAGCCCTGGCAGACTTATTGTTTATGTCTGATGGCCCGCCAAGCTAAACATCTGTTTGAAATATTAATAACTGTCAGATGGGAAGGGCCTGGGGGTTCAATACAGTTTCACACCATCTGTCGGTAGAGTAAACACACTTTGGAGTGGGGGTGTCCACGATCAGCAGGCAAGGTCTTGGCTTGGAGTAAGGATGGAACAAGGAATGGAAGCGAGGCCCCTGAGGCCCTCAGAGTAGGCAGGGAAGGGCAGCAGTGAACTGAACTGCATCACATTTATTGAGCATCTACTGTGGGTAAGAGCTGAGCTTGCTTACCATACATCTGCCACTTTGATATGCTCAGCCACCAACCCTCCTTGCTCTGATAACAGAAGCCCATCTGGCATATTCCCTGTCCCATTTTCAGCCCATATAACTTGGATGCAGCGGCCCCAACTGCTGACCCCACTAGGAGGTGTGTGGCCCATCTCTGGTATTTCAGGATCATGATGATTGGTTCCAGGATGGCCCAGCAAGGAGAATCAGCTCTGGGACTTTTGCTGGAACTACTCAGAAAGAAGATTGTTTTCCCACCATGGGTGATAAATTGGTAAGAAGCAAGCCTGGGGGTGGTGGTATTCTTCTCTGCCCATGTGAAAAAGCAGCACCTTGGTGCTAAAGGCAGATTCCTGCTAAATGAATGCCTGGATACAGCCATACCTGAAATCACTTACATTTTGAATTACATGAACTGATCCTTTTTTACTTGAATCACTCAAGGGTTTGTGTCCCTTGCCATCAAGAATACTGATTGATACACATGGACACTGGGAGGCCTCTTGTCAAAGTCCCAACCAAGGGCAACTGGGGATGGCCAGGTACCCTTGAGGAGCCCATTCTTCCCTGGAGCCTGTGTTCAGAGAGCGAGGGTAGCTCTCCTCAGCACCGACTGGCCCCTGTCTCCGTTAGAGGGCACTTCCAGGGCTCCTGGGCTCCCAGGCTCAGTGCCTCTCAGGGACAAGGCAGAAAACCAGTGTCCTCAGCCTAATCCTATCCTCCCCCAGGTTGGTGCTTTTTCCACAGTGCTGCCCTGACCACGAGAGCCCCATCATGGAGTCCAGATGCGTTAATACACAAACACCACAGCCCCAGAGGGCTCGGGGGGGCACCCCTTCCCTGACTGCCCAGGTTTCTTGGGCAGATCCCTCTGGCTGCCTCCCCATGGTTTTCCCCAGAGCTCGACGGTTCCATAGAAGAGTGAGACTCACCAGGACTGTCAGCACGGAGGTCCCCACGGTGACATTCTCGTACAAGCTGACATTGTACAGTGGCTGGCTGAAGATGGGCCGATTGTCATTCTCATTGATGAGGGTGATCTTCACCTTGGCATAGCCCACGTGGTCAGGCACACTCTCATTGGCAAAGAGCTGGGTGTGCAGAGCAGGGGCCTGGGTAAGCTCTCACATGCTCCCGGAGCCTTCTTCCCTGGAAGTCCCCCTGGGGTCTTTACGGGTCCTGACCCAGGGGTCCTGTCTCAGTCCCTGCCCACCCCAGGTGTGTGCTGCCATGCAGTGCCCCCAGCAGTGTTCAGAGGGCCAGGGCGGTTACTGATTCTGCTGGGGGCTGGGCTGGCAGGGGCTGGCGCAGGGAGGCTCCTTATTGGCTTCTGAGGCTATGCCCATGCCTTGTAAAATTGTGCTCCATCTTCAGACATTTCCTTGTGCTCCTTGAAAATGGGGGGGTCTCAGCAGGCTTCTCAGAGTCAGATCCATAGGGCAAGAATGGGGACAGGTGGAAGGGCAGGTTTATGGGGATGATATCCCCTCCCCCAATAGCTTCTACCCAGCAAAGAAAAAGTGGGGGGCCTTACGTCAAAGTCGTAGCGGTCCACGGTCTCATAGTCCAGGGGGACGGCCACCCGGATGCGAATGTCCGCTTTCCCTTGGACAGATGTGGGGGAGATGATGAAGTGCTGAGAGTTGTTCCCCACCAGGTACACCTCAAACATGCTGTTCAGGCCCTGGGGCAAAATGGAGAAAAAGCAGTCAGAGGGGGCTCAGGAGGCCAAGGTCAGGAGCAGAGGGGCTTTGTGGGAGGTGGCTGTGGTGCCCATGGTGGGGCTTGCCTGCCTCACACCCAAAAGAGGTCTGGCCTCCTCTGGGTGACCCTGCCCCCTGTCCCTATCTGGGCCCTCTGGAAGTCTCCACCCGTTCCTTTTGCCTCCGTTCTCCCTTCGGATGCCTAAAGTATCCCCTCCAGGTGGCTTGGTTCATTTCATTTCCTGCTCCCTTCCTCAGTCCCAGTGACCCCAACTGGGGACATCCCACAGTTGCAGGACCCAGAGAGAGACAGAGGAATGAGGGCCAGAAGGGAATGGAGGGGAGAGAAGCAAGGAAGTGTCCCCGGTAAGCTTGGGCAGGAGAGGGCATGAGGGACAGGAAAACCCAACTTCTTCCCCTTCCTCCCTCCAGAATGTGTCAATCAGGGAGAATGCTGGCTTCCTCACACATGGGATGGGATCATCCACACAGCTGAATGCAGAGTGAACCCCGGTGTACCCTACACTGGGGCCAGCTGGTGGTGGCCTGGAGGATACTGGATTCCAGGTAGCTCAGAGCACCACGTCCTTCACAAGCTCTGCTGTGGCCCAGCAGCTGAAGTTCTTAGTTTCAAGGTGTGTGTGTATGTATGTGTGTGTGTGTGTATGTGTGTGTGTGGGGGGGGCGGGGAAGTCCTTCACTCTAAGTCAGGTGTTTCTGATCATTCTAACAGGACCTGGGCTCATAGAGCCCTCAGATATGGCTTGGCTCATTCTGACACAAAGTGGGTGAGGTCTTCATGCTACCCAAGACCCCAGATCAAAAGAGCCAGTGGAGAAGGTAGGAGATGTGACTTACTGACTCCCCAGAGTCTGACTTGCTCAGAAATGGATTCAACCTCCATGGGAAGAAATTACCCCCAAATAAGCCTCTTTCAAAGTAGGCAGACGGCTCATGCTTTGTAACCAACCAGTGGAGAGCGTTTCCTGACCCTTATTTCAGATGTTCATAGGTTCCGGACCTGGGCTGTCAGCGCCAGGAGGAAATGTCCCCACCGCTCATCCTGCATCGCCCAGCCCACCCCTCTGTGTACAGCTCTGTATGGCAAAGGAAGCAGGCCTCTCTAACTGGTTGTGGGATCCCTTCCAGAACCTGGAAGGTTCTTGTCGGGAGCTGTTCTTGTCGGGAGGGGGGCCAGCCAGGCCACCTGGAAGACTTTCTGTGGTCAGAGGGGGATGGGCCCGGCCAGGCTGGAAAGAATGCTGTCAGTGAAGCCTGACAGTTCATGAGATTCTTATGGCCCTGGACCTGTCCCACAAATACATTTGTGGAGCGAAAGCATGTAATATGTACCCATCAGTCTCTGGGGATTTTTTCTATTTGCAATTATAAATTGGCAAAGCAGCACTGCCAGTCTTGGGGTACAGACAAGCAGCAGGGCATCCAGAGCCCCTGCCCCCCGCCAGGTGACTCCAACCCACTGGACAGGCAACGCTCCTATGGCCCCATCAGTTTGTGGAGTCCTCAGTTCTCCCTGGCGTGGAATCCAGCCGTCAGGTGGAGGGGATCAATTAAATGCCCGAAAGGGCACTAATAGCCAAAAGCGGCAGAGTGTGACAGCTCTGAGCAGGTGACACTAGCACCTCTCCCTCCACCATAGGACCTGGGGGCCCAAGAAGGTGGGGGCAGGCTAAGCTACGCCTGAGCAGGTGAAGCAGCACCCTCTTTGAAGCCCTGTCCCCATGATGCCCCCCTTCCCCCAGCCCCTGCCCTTCCCTGGCTCACTTACCAAGTTCTGTCAGTGGGAGTCGGTCAGTCAAAAGGTATGGAGACAGAGAAGAAGCCGGGAAGGTACGGAGAGGAGGAAGGAACCAGAGAGAAAAGATGGTGAGATCCGAGGTCAGGGTGAGGGAGAGGGGCCGAGTGGACCCCAGGAGCACACCCTGCCCCAAAGGAGTAGCCCCTTTCATATCTGCTGGGCTATAGCCTCTGGGAGTGCAGGGTGGGGGGAGGTCTGTGCAGCCCCACACCCAGAAGAGGGAGAGGGAAGCTGAGGCAGAGAGGTCCCAGGGTGTGAACAGTGAGGGGAGACCAGGGCTCCTGAGCTCACCTGGTCCTCCCCAAGAGGGAGGTGGGTTGGAGGGGGATCAGCCGTGTCACTATGTCCTACTCCCAGGAACCTGGACCAGACCCCTCCCGAAAACAACCCCAAGCACTGTCAGGTTTTAATTTTCCTAACACAGAAAACATTAAGCCATGATGCATGGCAACGTGACCAAATTTAACACAGTTCAAACGTGTAGGGGCACCTGGGGCGCTCAGTCGGTTAAGCGTCTGACTCTTGATTCTGGCCCCGGTCACGACTGTCCGTGAATCGTGAGTTCAAGCCCCGCCGTGAGCTCTGGCCTGCTTGGGATGCCCCTCTGCCCTCCTCAGAATAAACAAACTTTTAAAAACAGTGTAAAGGGCACACTTCGGTCTCCCTTTCCCCACTGGCCCAGCCACTGGAGAGCCTTCTCCAGAGGCAACCATCATCTCCCATCTGCGGCTCTCCCCCCCCAGCAAACCCATGCAAATCTGAGGAGCACTATTGTATCGAGGCCCCCCTCTCTGAGGCAAACAGCAGCACACTACTCCCGTTGCTCTGGGTGGGGTCTTCTCACTTAAACCTGTGTCGGAGACTGTTCTAGAACCGTATAAATAGGTGCTGATATTAATAACAGCACACATTTACAGACACCTACTCTTTGCCAGACACTGTTCAGAGTGACTACAGAATAACCCTCTGTGGCTACTGTGGATTGGTGGGAGCCCCTGGGCCACAGACCGTGCCTCGCGCAGCGTAAACCCCTGTCAGAACAGGGCTCAGGAAGCTATTGGGTCCCAGTAGCTTCTCCTCACCCGTCACTCCATGCATCCTCTCCCTATGGGCCAGAGGGCAGAGCTGAAGGAACACTGGAGATTGGGCAGCCCTCCAGAGGAAATGAGAATTCAGAGAGGTTGAGTGAGCCGCCCAAGGTTGCACAGGTTGTTGGACGCAGAGTGAGGATAAAAACTCAGGCCCAGCTCCCAGGCCGGGGTGCCCTCCAAGCCGAGGGAAGTGGGGTCAGGGTGTCCCCCATTAGCAGCTCTAGGGCAGTCTGAGTTCCCAGAGTGAACAGAGATGGTAACGCTGAGCACCCCAGGGCTAGAGTCCCAGCAAGTGCCAGCAGATGAGGCCAAGCGGGGAAGGCCATCCTGAGAAGGGGAGTTTCAATCTGGCTTTAGGAACGAAGGGAAAATGAGCTAGAAGAGGAGAGGCTCCAGGCGGCACAAGCTCCGTGCTTATCATGTCTCAGAATCACCCTGCTGCCCACCCCCTGGGATACCTGATTGGGTGGTTTCGGGGCCTGTGAAGGTCCACTTCTGACAGGTTTCAGGGGCCGCCTGCCAGGCCGCCGCTGGTCTGAGACCACCCTTTAGAACCACTGGCCTAAGCAAAGGCGTGGCGCAGGAGTGAAGGATTCCAGAGGAGGCAGAAGGGCTGAGCTGACTTACAATGGGAGCCCAGAGGGAAGCTGGCAAGATTGTTGGGGAGAGCCGGAGGCTGGGGGACAGTCCCATGGCAGGCAGTGTCTGGAGGGCTCTGGAAGGCACTGCCTTCGTGAGCAACGGGGAGCCCCTCTAAGCTCTGCAGCAGATGAATGCTGTTTAACACGAGGAAGGTGCACTTGGCAGTGAGTGGAGCGCATGCTGGGGCAGCCTCCTCACTTGGCCATGCCTCCGCACTGCCAGGAGAGCTCTAAAAACCAGGCCCCCAGATGCCCACAGTTACTAAGTCACAATCTTCGGGGTGGGGCTCCGGGAGCCGCGCTGCACAGCCAAGGTTGAGGAGACAGCAGCGGGGCAGGCCAGGGCTTGGTGGCACTCCTAGGCATCCACAGGGACGAACAGGGGAGAGGCGGAGAGGGAGTCTTCCATCAGGCCATCCCTAAAATCACCTGGGGATCTTTAAACTATCCCCACGCCTAGGCCACGCCCAAGACTGAGCAAATCAGCTGTGGGTGGGCTGGGGGATATCAGACCTCAGGACCTTGCAATGCTCTCCACCTTATTTGTTCGAGTGTGCATCCAAGAGTGGGGGCCTCCAGGGCACAGCAGTGGCTCTGTGAGTGTGGTACAGGGACCAGCCGCTCGGCAGTACCTAAAGCCTTGTCCAAAGCACGTTTTGGGCCCTGCCCAGATCTACCCATGGGGAAACTCCAGGGGCAGGGCCCATCAGCATCTGGCTGATGCTCCAGGAGTTTGAGAACCCCAGGGAGGGAGCAAGGCAAGGCGGGGAGCGATTCTGAGAACAGGGAAGACGGACCAGAGAGCGGTGCTGAATGGGCAGCTGGAGAGGGAAAGTCCCTCACAGGGTGTGAGGGTGGGGGCTGGAGCGGGGGGCCGGATGGAGGACCAGCGTGCAGCACAGAGGAGGCGCTGGGGCTCAGTGTGGATTCAGCCTGCGGCCGGGCAGGAGCTGGAAGCTCACGCAGGGCTGTGGCCGCGGTGGTCAGTACCCCATATATGGCTGTCCTGAGAGCACAAGCCAACCTCCTGGCTAAGTGCCATCCAATACTCAGCCTGCCCCATTCAGAACCAGCCCAGGCAGCCACACCCTGTTGGGACTCTTGGCTTGTGACTGTCAGCCCCTTGGGATGGGACACGTGTGCCACATTCACCCAGTTCACTAACTGCAGCCCTCCAGACAGACCGCTTCTGTGTATCAAGCCCCAACGGCGTGGTTCAGGCGACCTAACCAGACTCTTCACGGACGTCAGCGTCCGTCCATCCCTTTTATGGAGAAGTAAAGCGAGGCCGGGGCAGGCAGCTTGTTCAGGCCTCTGAGCTGCCAGAGAAGGATTTGAATTTGGGTTTGTTCTATCTCGGGCAGCATGAGGTCTCAACAAGCCAGCTCTGGAGAGCCCCCTCCCACTGCAGAAGTTGGTCCCAATGCAAGCAAATAACTGGCCCCAGAGGGAGGGAAACTGCGGGCCTCCGAGAGGCAGGAGGGAGGCCCAGGGGAAGGCTCCTCTGCCAAGGTCAGGGAGCCCAGGCTGGTGGAGGGGTGTGAGCCTGCCCCTCGCTCACTGCCAGGCCCAACGGAGGAGGGCTGTTCACCGGGGCTGGGAGGGCGGCAGGAGGCCCTCTTGGAGCTGTCGAGGGGCAATTTTGTTGGGAAGGGAGATAAAGAGGAACATCAAAAGGAGACCCAGTGCGTTTGGAGAGGAGGCCGGTGGATTAAATTCTCTTCCAGCTGGGAGAGGCGATGAGAAGGCTGATAGCCCGCAGCCGCGGGTCCCGGAGCCGAGCTCTCCCCGCACCTAGCTGGGGTGCCAGCGGCTGCCTGCGGGGCTGCAACAGCTCGGCTCTATTTGTTTAGTGGAAGGGGGAAGGACACAGGAGATCACTCCTCGCTCCCCCCGCTGCCCCCACCCTGTGCAGCCAGCCCTGCTCTGCTCCCGGTGACTGAAGGCTTGCCAACCTCCCGCGGAGGACAGCAAGCCATTCAGGTCCCGCCCTCCTTATCAGCCGCTGCCAGAAGGGGCTGCCCCCCACTTCGGCTCCCCCCAAACCTTGCCCCCCCACCTCCCGCTCCTTGCAAGCCTTGCCTCCTAGCGCCCCGCTCCTAGTCTCTTTGCAGCTCCCACAGCCAGCGGACCCACATCCAGTCCCAAGGGTCACCTGATTCCAGGAAGTGGCCCAGTGGTGTTTTCCCGACTAGTCACTGCAAGCTTAGAAGGCACGGGGCCCCTCTTAGAGCAGCAGCTCCCAGAATGCTCACGACCCTGGGAGGGCCCAGGGTGGGGTTACATTAGCAACAGCTGCACATGCGGGGCCTTTCCTTCCTCCAGGATGCAGATTCAGGCAGGCCCTGCCCCCGGCTTGCACGTGGGTGGCCTGGCTGACTCCTGAATGCGGCTTCCCCTGGTCGTCACCTGCAGGTTCTAGACACTGGCCCGTCCCTCACAGACGACCTGGTCCCCAAAGGGAGGAAGGCCTGGCTCGGCCCCCAGACTGCTCTCCTGCATGTGAGTCCCGCAGATGCCTCCTTCACAGCCCTTGCTTGGTCCTCTGCTCCCTTCGGGCACCTCTCTGCCAGTTCGCCCTTGGAGAGGCTCCTCTCTCTCTGCTGTCAGTCAGGGGAGTAGCTGTGTGGTGACCAACAATGGGATGCAGTAGAGTGAGCTTCAGATTGGGGAAGAGACTCTGTTACTTTCTAGCTGTGTGACCTTGGGCAACTCACTCTCACTCCTGAGCCTTAGCTGGTTCATCTGCGAAGTGGCAGAATAAGGCACACCCACAAGATTCAGCAGCAGCGCCATCTCTTTGTGCTGTTTTGTTTTGGTGGCAACATGAATTGTGTTTTCTTACCCAAGACAGGAGGCTCTCCTATAAGGAGCTTTACCTGCTTTTTTCCCTTTGTACCCCTAATGCTATGGGTACCTCACCTTACCCTGCGCACCACCCTACACCCTAGTAGGGACCTTAATTCCTTTCCATGAAAGAGGAAGGTCCAGGGTCACCTGGGCCAGGGTGGGGGCCATGATGGGCCAGGGAAGGCTAGCAAGAGCCAAGGTCTTTATGTTGGGGGTGGTGGGCAGTGTTGTGAAGCAGGACAGAGAAGAGCCAGGGAGCTCTATGGGCTGGTGAGACACCCTGAGCCTAAGCTGGGAATGGGGCTGGTGCCCGGATGCACCCTGACGTTAGTGCCATGCTCACGGGAGCTGTGTCCAGGACTCAGACCTGCCAGGGAAGAGCCCCGTGGCCGGTGACTCCAGGGTGGGGAGCCCTCAGCTTCAGTGGGAGGCAGGGAGGTAAAAGCCTCCAGGGGACTGGATCTGACTCCAGATCAAGGCACTGCCCTTTCCAGCGGTGTGACTTTGTACTACAGATCTTACCCCTTCTGAGCCTCAGGTACCTAATCCACAAAATGGGAAGCATGAGGGCCACCTGGTAGCATTCTTGTTGGGTGAGCTGCAAAACCCTGGTAAAGTGCCCAGGACGGAGCGAGTGCTTAGTAAGTAAGGGTGGTTATTCTTGTTCTGGAAGGGAGTGGGGGAGGGGAGGAGGTGGCTCTAGGAAAGGGTTGATTCTAGACATTAGATAGGAATGAGAGGGGCAGGCGGAGAAGGACAAAGGCTTGGATGTGTGCAGGGGTGAGTGGATGCTCCCCACACACACATATACTTGGGCTGTAAGTCTCTCTTCTCCCCTGTGCTCTGTGGGTCTAATCCATGCCTTCGAGCGGCAGGAAATCAAAGTCCACTGAAAGATGGATTCTTTATTCCTCCTTTGTCAGCCTTTCACTTAATTAACCCCAATCAGACATGCCAATGTGAACCTTGGCAGGGCAGGTATCTAGGCACCCCTTCTGTCACTGCTTTTCCTGACGGTCCCCTACACCTAATGGGGGTACCACGCTCCTCTGGCCCATCCTATGTCCAGCACACCAGGCTGCCCACGGTGATGTCAGAGGCCAGGGGGCAATGGGAAGGAGCCCTGTGGTGGCCATGGCCTCCATCCCCTACATCTGCCTCAATCCCTGGGACCCTCCCGTTTCAGAGTCCGGGAGAACGGATGCTGGCGGCCCCTCCTTGCAATTCCTATGTACAGCAGCCCCCTCTGTCTCCTCACGGTCCCCCCACCCCATACCCTGTCCAGGAACAGGGCCCCAGCTAAGACCACGGCACATGCTTGGTAGCTCCGCCTTGCCTCTCTTTCTCCTGCATTCCAGGCTTGTCCAGCCCAGAGCCTCAGTTTCTCTGCCCTGGGAGCGGGCTGCCTCTCAAGGCCACATCGGGTGAAGGACACTGCCCTAGTTTCAGGCAGTCAGCCCACCCAGACCCTCCCTCCCAAGCTCCTCTGTGGATTGGGCCCTTGAGCAGTGTGGACAGGAACCGTTTTCCCTGGCTTGGACATTCGTTGTCCCTGGGCTTCTGTTTCCAGATCTGCAAGCCGGGAGGATTCTCTAAGGGCTGTTCGTGCCTGTTGTGCTTCCCTGGATTGTTTTCCACTCCTGCTGCCGCTGAAGGCCTCTCTCCACTTTCTCCTCTGCTCTTGCCTTCTCTGCCCCTCCTTCCTCTTCCTTCACCATTTCCTCCTTTGCTCTCCTCTCTTCTAGCCCTCTTCTCCTGGCTCTCCACCCCCCACCTTTCTCTTTTCCAGTTCTCCTTTTCTCTTCTCCTTCCTCCTCCTTCACCCCGCCTGTTTCCCCCTCCCTCCTCCTCTCCCTCCTCTTCTCCTCCTCCTCTCCCCAGGTTATCTGCTGAATTCCACACACGCCTGCACAGACGGGATCAATCCAAGGCTGCCTTGCCTTCAGCTTATCTCTGCTCCAAATGATTGATTTTCCCTCTTTAAGAGTAATTTGCTGGTGAATTCCATGTATTGCAAAAACCCCTGTGAAATCTAATTCAATCCGATCGGCAGCTGGCACTTTGGGGAAAGAATACTAGAGAGCTGTCAATTTCATCGTGCGGACGTGTGTATTATTTTGCTCACAGGCAAGGGCACGAGGCAGGCAGGTGCTCCTCACCTGGACGTGCACACACCTCCCCCCCTCCCTCTGGAGGGATCCCGTCATCGCTGGCCCTACAGCCGACCTCCACTCTTCTGGGAAGTGAATTATAATGTGCACTGGGTACTCGCATTAAGGTAAATGAGGGACAGGTGTTTTCACATTGTTTTCTGACTTTGCAGCCCACCGCCCTGGTGCACTGTGGGAATCTCACACCTCCAAAGCCCAGCTACACCTGGCCACCTGTCTCTTCGGCATCCCAGGCTTGTGTGGCTCAGAGCCTCAGTGTCTCAACCTTGGGGGTGGGCCACCGCTCAGGCCTGCCCCTAGGCAATCAGCTGTCCCGGTTTGCTGGGGCTCCCAGGATGCGGGACTCAAAGTGCTAAAACCCAGGCACTCGCAAGCAAACCAGGAGAGCTGGAGGCCAACCCCATGAGGCACGTCTGGGGGCCAAGCAGGATAAGCTGTCCCCACCGTCAGGTGTGGAGGTCGCGCACTTGGTATGGAAAACAAGGCTCTGAGCATCTGAGCCATCCACCCCTGTGTCCTACACATGCTGCCCGAAGGCTGCAGCCCATGCAGCTGACACACAGGAACGGGTCCTCTGCCTGTGAGGATGGCCGCACAGCTGACCAAGGGCTCTTGCTCAGCTCTGGTGACCTTTGTGCTGGGAGGTTCCTATCTTGGAGGCATCCCAGGCGCTCCCTAGGTCCACTGGACACAGCAGAGCTAACTGTCCCTACCCCCTGAGTTGGAACCGGCCACTCTGGCTTCATTGCTACGCTCCAGGTTAATAGGCATTTCTGGTGGAATCGAAATCTTGGGGCTGTACTGGATGTCTAGGTGTCAGAGCAATCAGCCCAGGGAGTACTAAGAGAAATGAAGTGGTTTTGGGGGGACTGGCCAGGAGGGCTGGGCTCACCTGAATAGTGCTTGTGGGCATGGCTGAAGGGCAAGCTTTATGTGGAAGGTCCAGGGGACCACAGGGACCCTTCTAGGCCACTTGGAAATTTATGTGCACAGAACAGGGGGCCATGTAGGGTTTATGAGGTCTGTCCGGGCTCTGAGCTCTTCATTCCAGGAGGACGTGTTCCATCCCCAAGGCCCCAGATCCCAGGATTCCCCAGACCATGCACCCCTCCTCCTTTCCACCCTCCCTCCTCTGAGGGACCCTGTTTAAAAGACACATGCCCCATGTGGAAAGTTCCCCAAGGCCTCCTTCCTTCCGCCCATGCCTGCCCCCAGGCATGCCTCCCAGCACTGGCGGCCACGGGGTTCACGTCAAGGGCTACAACTCTGATCAGAATCTGCCAACTTGGACCTCACCCCATACCTGGCTTCACCTCCTGCCGTCCTTCGTTCCGCCGGCAGACCCTGCACCGGAGTTTTGGTTGGGACTGGGGCAGGGGGCTGAAGTAGGGGGTGAGTGCTCTCAGATGTGCAGGAAGGAGGGTCCAAAATGCGGGGAGGAAAAGAGTGTGCATCCCAGTCTGCCCCAAGCCCAGAACCGTCCCTCTGGGGACCTGAGGGGCAGGGCTGCAGCGGGAGGAGGATGAGGGGGCATCAGGCCCTCAAGGGACAAGGAGCAGGGAGGGGCCTGTGCAGAGCTGAGAGCTGGGCTTTGCACTCAGCAGCTGCCTGGCGCTGTCTATTTACCATGCTAAAACTATTTCCCTGTTCCCACAGAGACAGAAATGTGTGGCAAGGCAAAGAAATCTAAATGCCTTATGGAAATCGGGAGGGCACACTGCCTGACGCTAATCACACCACTTTGTATTCCTCTGCCTCTCCAACTGTGAGTCCACCTCCCAGGGCCTCTGGGTGGGTTGGGGGGGGGTGTGAGTAAACGGGCGGGGGGGTGGTGGTGGTTGTGGAGGGGAGCCCCTGGAGCTGACAAGCTCTATGACCTCAGGCAAACTGCCCTTTCTGGGCTGCCTTTCAAAATGAGGGATTCCATCGCCTCAGGAGGTCCCCCGAGGGGCAGAGCTCAAGACTGTAGTGGCTGGTGCACCTGGTGTCGGGGGTCTGGGTGCCAAAAGGGAGGAAGTGAGTTCATCTCCCCATCTGAGCCCTCTGCTGGGGAGGTCCGCCCAGCTTTGCATCCCCTTCCCGTGAACAAAAACATCACAAATGCCCTAATGGATGGGTCCTGGTCTGGGACATGGTGCTGGACTTCAGGCACAAGGGGGATCATGCGTGGTGGCAGTGCCGCGTGTCACTCTCAGCAGCCGCTGGGCATCCCAGAAGTCTGACCCTGGCATGGCTGCTCCTATTTGACACAGTCCACACTCAGGTCAGGCACAAAACAACTATATTGAATGGACAAAGGACTCGATGCAAGAATCAATGGGCTGCGCGTGTGTTTATCTGTGAATGTGGGGGTGTGAGGAAAAAACCAGAAGACAGAGATAGGAGAAAGGTTGGGAGGGGTGGGGAGCAAGAGAGAATAGCAGATTCAAAGAAAAAGAGAGACAGAGATGGACATGTAGGCAATGGTGGGTGGAGGGTGCTCATATGAGAAAGCCGAGGTAAAGAGACCAGGAAGGCCCGGCCACTGCCCAGCAGACTGGTGGCAGACGATGGTAGTTTCCTGTCCCTGGGATTCCAGACCCTAGCTGCGTTGCAGCCCCGGCCTCTCCCACAGACCCCGTATCCAGACCCTGCCCGCCTTGCAGTCTGCCCTCATCCTTTGTTTCTGTCTTCACTCTCCTGGTGTCCAGATTAACCAACCTAAAACACCGCTCTGAGGATACCACTTATGCTCAAGAACCATCGATGGCTCCCGCTTGCCTGCTGAATAGGTTCAAACTCATTTTGGCACTCAAGGCCCTCTAGTCTCCCTTTTTGGCTTCATAGGGGGTACGCATTACATACGAGCTGAATGAAATGACAGTGGAGAGAAGGATGGCGTGGAGTCTAAAAGCTCACCAGTGGTGCTATTTAGGCTGCTACCTTTCACTTCATCTTTTTTTATGGGGGGGGGGTAGAGGTAGGGGGAAGGAGAGGTTGTCACTAATTTATAATTTTTATAATTAACATGCAGTGAAATTGATATTTAGGGGTATTGAGTTTTGTGAATTCAGAATTTTTTTTAACATTTATTTATTTTTGAGAGACAGAGCATGAGCGGGGGGGTGGGGGGGTGGGCAGAGAGACAGATACAGACTCTGAAGCAGGCTCCAAGCTCTGAGCTGTCAGCACAGAGCCCGACGTGGGGCTCGAACCCACAAACCCCGAGATCATGACCTGAGCCGAAGCTGGATGCTTAACCGACTGAGTCACCCAGGCGCCCCTTTGGTTTTATGAATTTTCAGACATGTATAGATTTGTGTTACCCCATCACAACCAGGGTACAGAAGGGTGCCGCTCACTGTCCCCCCGCCCAAACTCACCTGCACTTACCTTTACAGTCAACCCCTCTCCTACCACCAACCCCTGGCAACCACTGATGGGTTATCTGTCACCAGTTTTGTCGGTGAGAATGTCAAAGAATCATGCAGGCTGTAGCCGTTGAGACTGGCTGCTTTCACTTCCTACACTGCCTTTGAGATCACGGAGTCTCACTTCCCTTAGAGGTCTGCTTATTTCAGCACAGCTCCATCCCTAGAGGACTGAGTGGACAGCCGCACCACGCGCTGAGCTGGAGGGGCACCCAGTGTGCCAGGGGAGGGCTCTCAAGGCAGGGGAGAAGAGGATCAAGTGGATTAAAAAAGAAAAATAAGGCCCAGTTGGCCTGCTCTGTAGACGTTGGCAGATTTGGACATTCTCTAATGAGGGCAATTAAGAGTCATTACGCTGAAAACAGAAAAGTAAACACAGATCCATATGCTAATTGGCAAATATTGCTGCTTGTTAAGGCTGGCTGGCTCTTCCCTCTCCTGAGCCCTGCCCCTCTCTCCCTGCTGATAGCACCTGCTCACCCCTCCCCACCTCGCTGTGCTCCAGTCCTACCACGCTCCCTTCTGATTTTCCTCCTCCTCCCTTGGGGGAGTCACCTACCCCTTCTTAGTCACCTACCTCCCCTAACGTGAACACTGGGGCGCCCCGGTTCTCCTCTCCCTACACTCACACCCCTTGCCTCCCTGAGCCCAGCTTAGACCTGCGGCTCTAAATATAGTCCAAATGCTGGCAAAGCTCATATGTCCATCTCCATTCTGGGTCCATATCATGGGCTGTGGGGAGCCACGTGCAAGGTGTTCAGGATCTCCGTGAGCCGGCTGGGGTCATGCTGGTGGCTCGAGGTAGGCATGGGATTCACAGTATAGACACCACCGAGTGCTACAGAGGAGGTGCCCCCACCCTAGAGCTGCTTGTTGGACATTTATCAGCACACCCCCTCTGCCTTCTCGATGTTTCCATATGGATGTCTAACAGGCACGTCAAACATAATATGTTGAAAGCTAACCTGAAGACTCCATCTTCCCCTCATTAAACCTACTACCTCCCAGGGATGGCCCTGCCCTGGGTCGTCTGTTTTCCCCAGGGCAGTCAGACCATCCTTTAAAATAATTTTTTTGATGGAGATAAAATTCACTATTTTAACATCATAAGGTATACAACTCAGTGGTTTTCAGTATGTCCGCGATGCTGTGCAGCCAGCACTCTATCCCGTTCTAAAACATTCCCGTCATACTGGAAGGAAACCTTGCACCCATGAGGATTGTGCCGTGTTTCCCTCCCCCACCAGCCCCTGTAGCCACAGGCCGGTGTGCTGTCCCTATGGATTTGCCTGTTCCGGACATTTCATACAAGTGGAATCAATCATATGCTCCATGGCCTTCCGTGTCTGGCATCTTTACCTAGCATGAGGGTCTCAAGTTCATCCATGTCAATGCTTCCTCACCATCATGGCTAAGGTTTTGTCTATGCACTCAGGGCGGGTGGGCACCTGGGTCATTTGCACAGATGGTCCTCTGATACTTCAATCCGTAAGTACCTCACTCCATGCTCACTACCCTCAGGTGGCTTCCTGCCCCCTTCTGGCGCAAGATGAGCATTGACAGTACGGCTGACTATCTGACCCCCGCTGCTGGTCCTGGGCCTCCCCGTCTCTCCTCCACCCATGTGTGGGGCTTCCTCCTGCCCAGAGCCACGTGCCTCCTGAGCCCTGTGTCTGGAATGCCCTTCCTCCAAGTACCCCTGTGACTCACCCTCTCTTCACTGAGATCTTTCCTAAATGTCACCTCATCAGAGAGGCCTCCGTCCCCGCAGGACTCCCTTAAACCCTTCACCCTGCTTTGTGTTTCTCCATGGCTCTTCTTGCCATGTGTGTGAATTTACTGGTTTCTTTAATCTTCCACAGCCAGACGTAGGCTGCCTGAGGGTTGGACTTCGGCTGCTGTGTTCACTTGCGAACAGTACCTAGAACGGCATCTGGCATGCAGCAGGTGCTCAACAAGTGCTTGTCACCACCCACCTCCCCGCTCAATGCAAGCATCCTTCTAGCGTCCCTTACTCTTCCCTGCCCCAGGCCTCTGGGTGCGCGCCACCCTGCCCTCCAGTGGCCGCTGTGGTGTATCTTTTGCAACGGCTCTGACCTTAGCGAAAGGTTTCCTCCGAGGCCAGTTTTGCTCAAGGGAGAGAAGCAGAGATACCACCTGCCCGTTGACACTAGACTGGGCACATGTCAGGACCAAGGAGAGAAACAGCTGCACCTTTTCGCCTGGGATAGAAATGTATGGCGACCTGGATGCTGGGAATTTCTTCCCACTCCCAATTCCTTAGAGGGCGAGAAGGAGGGAGCACCTACCCTGGGCCTTCCTGGGTAGAGTGACAATAGAGCCACGAAATTCCTCCTCCCCCACCCCAGCTGCCCCTGCACCATTCTCCTCTTTCAGGGAGTCAGCAGGAGCCCAGGCAAGCAGAGCTGGCTGCCAGCTTTGGGGACCAGGCTCCTGCCCCTCTTGGTGGCCCACCGTCACCACTGCTGCCCAGTAGGGCTCTGCGGTCCCTGGTCCCCAATCCATCAGCACAGTGACGGGGTGAGACACGCAGGGACGGCTCCCGGCTGGTTGTGTTTACCCCTGCTCCTGAGAAAGGGGGACAAACAAGACACGCCACCTACTGCTGTCAGGGGCATGATGGGGGTGGCAAATGGGGCAGGTGGGGGAGTGTGGGAGGAAGAAAACAGGTGCCCACGGTCAAAGGGGCGCCAGAGTGGGCAGGAAGCAGCCATGAGGTAATGAAGAGGAAGAGGATGGAGGACGGAGTGTGTTCTGCTTCTGATCCCCGTAGGGTGCTCAGGAAGACCAGGCTCTGCATTTAGGGAGCATGACATCACAGACAAAATGACTCCCATGACTTCCCATCGTGAGCGTGGGGTGCAGTGGGCGTGGGGAAGGGGACAGCTGCCAGGAGGTGGGTGAAAGGGGTGCAGTCCCACCCCCCCAATCTGAGATGAACGCCCACCTCTAGCTGTTGGAGGGGACTGGGCCTGGCTGGGGAGCAGGCACCGGGGAGGGGAGAGGTGAGGGAAGGGGCTGGCTGCTTCACACCCCCACCAGGGCTCCTGGGCCTGGTGTAAATAGCACGCTAATTAGATTTATGGATGAGACTAAATTAGAAGGTGTCAGAATCACACCGAGGACACCCTCTGGTCCTCAGGGAGGCTGGAGCTCAGCATGCTGGGAGGATTCACACCACAGGATGCAGCCATGCACAGAAAAATCCTAATAATCACCATCGTCATAATACGAGCCTCAGTGAAGGCAACTGGGGAGAAATTAATAGGAAAAAGAGCAGATGGGGCCGTCCCGTTCCCCCTGGCTTCCCTTCCAGAATGGCTTTGCTTTGAAGTCAACAGATATCTTCCTGGAGAATTTAAATCTTGGGAGAAGAACCCTAGAAACGTGAGCTGAAGCTGCGACACAGCAGAGGTCTTGCAAACAGTCCCCTGCCCACTGCCAGGCAAACGAAGGTGCAGAGTGACACTCACCCAGGCAGCACGGATTCTAGGTACCGGCTGTGTGGACATTGCTTTGGGTGGATGCTTAACCCTGCTCTGCAACCAAAGCACCAGAGAACCTTTTAGACACAGGAGAAGTCAGGATGGGCACCATGGCCTGGGGACTGGGGACTGGAGGACTGGGGGAAGGGCAGCGCTGACCTGTATGTATGTACCTCATCTTGGTTGCTTCATAGACCAGAGCCCTCCCTCCCTACCTCCCTTTAGCTTTGCTCCACTGATGAAATCATAAGCTGGGTGAGAGGTCCAGAATGTTGGAGTCATTCTATCTACTTCTTTTATACCACCCAGGGGATTCAGTTGGAGGTGGGTGATTTTCAGCCAGATCCCCCCCACCCCCTTATCTCCTTAATAGAGGGGAAAAAAGGGTCTGGATAACTGGAGAGTCAAACACCCACAGAAAGTATAAAAACTTCTGTCTGCTTCCATGGACACTGGCAGCCTGCCCCTCCCTCTCTTCCCCGTCTCTTCACTGCTTCTAGAGTTTGGTTTCTCATTGAAATTGTTTTGGAAAATAGGAAAATGGAGGTCCATGCTCTGGGTCACATCAGCAGGTAGGGAGGGTTTAGGGCAAGTGATGTGTATTTCCTGTGTTTCTACTGCATAGCAGATCCTGGTAGATAGATATGTGGGGCCAGCTGAACAGTGGCCTAGGGGATCTGCAGCTGGAAAACGGACCCTCGGCTGAATGTGGGACACAGAGCCTCCCTGCTCCTACTCATCCAAATGGATGTGTGGCTCAGGGCACCTGCTCTGAGAACTAGCAGAATGTCAGCTTTACAGCAGAAGCCCAAGGAGGGAGCTGGGCTAAAAGGTATTATTCATGAGCATAGGGATTAAGGAGGGTTTTTCATTGCGCATGCGCGCGTGTGTGCGTGCGTGTATGCGTGCATGTGTGTGTGTATTGAGGACCCCTCTGACAGTCTCCTGAAGCCCAGGGACTCCCTCCCTAGAATAACATTTTTAATTCCAAAAAAAAAAAATACATGGGACCACAAAGTCAACTTGCTATTTTGAGATACAGTTCCCAGGTATTTTAAAAGGGTGTTAAAGAAGAATTATGTGCTTCTTAATGACGTAAACAATACAATTTGGCAGGGGGTCACATATGCTGTAATTTTAAAGTAGTGATAACTGTAAGTGATACATTAAGATCCTTGTGATGCCTGAAATGTGATATGAAAATGTCTGAGATTTCTCTTGGGGCTAAAGTCCCAGCTACTACCAATACTGTTGTTTCTTTTAAAAATATTATTTTAAGTTTATTTATTTATGTTTGAGAGAGAGACTGAGAGAGAGAGAGAGAGAGGGCAAGCATAAGTGGGGGAGGGACAGAGAGAAGGAGAGACAGAATCCCAAGCAGGCTCTGGCCCATTAGTGCAGAGCCCGACGTGGGGCTCGAACTCATGAACCGTGAGATCATGACCTGAGCTGAAACTAAGAGTCGGACACTCAACTGACTGCGCCACCCAGGCACCCCTTGTTTCTATTTTCATAATTAAAGGGAGTGCTAAAGATCACTTATAGTTTAGTGAAAACAAAGAAACAGGGTTTTCTCCATCCAGGGTCATAGATGCCTTAGGGCATCAGTGGATCCCCACTTTTGGGTCAGGAACCTCTGGACTGAAAGGAAGCCTGGCAGAGGCCCCCCAGAGCCTCCCGCCACAACCTCGCAGAGCTGTGTGGGGCGAGGGGCCAGAGAAATGTGCGCTGGACAGACTGCCGAATAATAACACACGCGAAAATAAATTTAAATAAATACAAGGTTGCGGGCTGGGCTCCCAGACAGGGCTGGAACACATGTGGAATGGAAAATGAGGGTGATGGATAAAAATAAAGGCCAAGATTAGCAGGACAAGAACAATCTCCCCTTCTCACTGCCCCCTTCCTCACTCCATCCCTACAAGTAAACCCAGTATTTCGGAATACGGCTTTTTTCCCCTATCATTTGCTTGCTTTTATTTATTTATTTGGTGATGTTTTCTCCTTGGGGAGGTAGATAATTCTCTCATTTTTTTCCCCTATGCCCCTCAAACAAATGAATCGTGTCATCTCCTGCCTGAAATAGGAATTAGCTCCTGCCAGATGTGTCCCCGTTCACCTCTGCAGAGCAGATGCCCCCCCGCACCCCGCCCCCCGGCCTTACTTCCTCCTTCGCTTTCCCTCACCAGCCCTGCTAGAGGTGGAGGACCCACATGCTTGGGTGGGACTAAACCTCTGAGAACAGGGGGGCTCCCCAGTGCATGCAAGAATCACATGCTAGAGAGTTCAAGGCCAAGTTCTGTGGCCCGCTGGCTGTGTGATCTTGGGGAAGCCCCTTAACCTCTCTGAGCCTCGATCCCCTCCTCTCTGAGGACACACAATAATATACCCATCTCTCTCAGGGTTGGGATAATAAAAGTGCTTTTTATGGGCCAGGCCCTGTTTCAAATACACATATTAACTCACTGAATCTGCACAGCAGCTTTGTGAGGTAGGTGCTATTGTTCTCGCCATTGTGCACGGAGGGTAAGTTAAGTCCTCTCAGGTTACACAGATCAAAGGTAGCAGAGCAGGATTTGAATCGAGGCAGCCTGGCTTCAAAGCCCTTACTTTTCACCAGTCCAGCTGCCTCTCTCTCCCTCACCAGAGGAAGGAGGCTCCAGGTAATACCAAATAAACAAGCGCAAGGGCAGGTTGGGAGTGGGGGTGAGGCCGAGGTCCCCTTGGACCAAAAGGTGATAGTCTCAATGGAGACTGACCGGCCCAACCCACGGTTTTCCAGAGATGGACACTGAGGCATGGCGTGGGGACATGCCGTGCATGGAGTCACTGTGAGTGAGGAACAGAGTTGGGGCAGGGCTTGGCTTTAGGCTTTTCTCCACCACCTTCCCCGGGCAGTTGGGGCAGGGTTCTGGTAGCAGAATGCCATGGCCAGCGGTCTGGATCCTGGGATTTTAACTTGGGAGAGCCTCTGTCACAAGGGCCAAAGGTGGCCACTCACACCATCCTCCTGGGCAGAGTCCTGAAGTCCTGAAGTTCTGTTGGACTTTTCAGGTTTCATAATAAGGGGCCTCGGGTTCTCTGGCTTCTTGCACCCTAAGAGTAAAACAGCCAAGCTGCAAGATAGCCTCCAGTTAGATGGTGGAAAGAAAGGACACGCTGGGTCCAGCAGGCTGGGGGAAGGGGTTCCACGTTGCTACATCTCCCTGCTTCTACCCTTGGCCCCCGAGAGTCCATCTCCAACACAGCCATCAGAGGGGTCCTTAAGAAAGGTGACTCAGAGCATGTCAGCCCCCTGGCTCCCCACTGGGCTCCCAGGAACAGAAAAACGCCCTCCTTTGGCTGGGCTCTTGCCGGTGCTGCACCCTCGCCTCCTACAATCTCCCTAGTGCCCCCTGGCAGTCTTGTTTCTGCACCTGGAAAACGCCCAGACTTTCCGAGGACCTCTGCCCTTGCAGCGGAACACCTGCCACCAGAATGTTCTCCCTCTGCAGCTCTGTGGGGCTGCCTCCTCTTTACCCCCTTAACCTAGGTTCTTAACAGCACCTCTCTGGAAGGCCTTCTGGAACCACAGAGTCAAAAATAGCCCCCTCCTGCGCCCCATCACTTACCCTGTTTATTGACTTCTTGACATTCGTTTCCACCTACAATGACGTTGCTGCTTACTCCTCTGGTTTCCCCATTGGGATGAAATAGAAATCTTTAGCACTAACTCCCCAGTGGTGGGCACATAGTAGGTACACAGTGATGTTTGTTGAGTGAATGAATATATAATTCTTCATCTAAGTAAATTTCAGCCAAGGCCCTCGGGAAGGTCAGGAGGCCGGCCAATTAATAGAATCTGAAGGCCAGTCTGAGTGATTCCAGTCCCCACGAACAGCCAGAACCAGGCAGTAGAGGCCTCTCTAGGGGACTCTAGTGTCCTGCTCCCCACTCCAACCCCACTCCCCTGCAAAAATGTCTTAAGGACAGCAGGAAACATGTTCTGAGAAGCTGGGGTCAGACACGAGACAGAAATGAAGTGGATCAAAGGCTTCCAACTCCCGAGAAGAAAGGTACAGGGAAGGTGAGAGGTACTAGCAATTTTTTGCTATCCCAAATCCGCTGGAATGGGTCTTGCCCAAGGCCAAACGGTACTTAGGAACAAAGCCCTTTGCTGGAATCTGTAAGGCAGCCAGAAGCGCAGATGATCTCCTACACTCACTGCCACTCCGCAGAGGCAGGACACAGAGCACGGAACGCCGAGAATCTACTTGCTTCTAAGGAGAAGAGTGAAATTTTGGACAACAGAACAGAAAATTCCAACCATCCAAATAACCTCGCCCCATGCAGATAGGAAAACATGGCAGGCTAGGTCAGCGGTGGCCAGGACAGGGTGGGGAGGGCTGCAGGCTTGATCAGGAGAGGAAACATTGACCAAACTGGAGAAAACACAAAGAACATGTGGTGGCCAAGGGGGTGGGTGAGGATACGGTAGGAATCCAAGTGGGTGAGTGTGCCGCTAATTTCCTGTGGGTTTCCAGAACACTGAGGAAGACGCAAGAGACCACCCAGTAGCCAGAAGCAGGGAACAGGCTGCCAGAGCCTTTGATTTGAAACTCAGAGATGAGCTCCACACGAAGGCTGACTCCTGGGGCCTTTGCCTTGAGAGGTGTTTTTTTTTTTTGTGATTTGCATCACAACCATCTATTTGCATCTCAACTGTCATGCAGTGCTGAACGGGTCTTTAGGGGTTTCAGCCCATCCTATCCTTTCCTTCTCTGGCTTCTGTGAGTGGTCTATAGCTGGGGAAAAGAGAAGAAATTGCTCATTGGGACTTGACAATGAGAATGGAGTCCTTGGGAGACTGAAAGGGCTTCTTTCAAGCACCTTTGTGGTCTTGAATTTTCCTGCAGACCCTGAGATTCAGCAAGAAATGGAGCAGAATCTTCCATCTGGAGGGGATGGCTGGCATTATCTAGTCTTTGTAAATTAGATTAGCATACTTTTTCGGAAGGACTGCCACAAAGTACTAACTGAGAGGTTAACCTGCTTCCTCCTTCCCTTTCTGTTTTCCATCAGCACCCTCAACTGCCCCCACAGTGGACCTTCAAGGTCACCATCTTACAGAAACTCAGCAGGAATTGGGTTTTAGCATAGAGGCACTTGACTGATGATCTACTTTGGATAAAGCCACCTCACTGTTACTTTTATCATCTAATCATGCTTTAATTGAACCAGTACATATATCTGCAGTGCCTCCCAGTGCTGGGTTATACTGCTGAGCAAAAGCAGACCCGCCCTGCCTGTGAATGATTACGTCCAATCGGGGCGGCAGACAGTACTGAGATGATCACACTAACAACTACAAAACCACGATGAGGCTGGGTGCGAGGGAGAATCACGTGGTTGTTTAGACTCTCTGACAAAGGGGTTTCACCTCTCTCTCCTCTCCCTCCTCCAAGTCTGATGGATGAACACATTTTTTCTGCCACCCCAGCAAATCCAGGCACCTTCACCCTGGGCACAAATCCCAACAGATGTATTCTGCCCCTCCCCCTCCCCTCCCCCGAAGAGAACTAGAAGAAATGACACCTTTTTAAAAATCCCTTTTATAAAAGATGCCTGATTTCTCTTTGAGGTTCCCTGATTTCCCCCAGATTCTGGACTTTGGGCAGTCCTCAAATGCCAGTGGCTGCTGTCTTCTGCTCCTTGTTGGCAACGTGGCTAAATGCTCCACCCTGGGAACCTGGGGCCCAACCTTCAGCACCCAAGAGTGGGCCTCAGGAGTATTTATCCCATCCAGACCTGGATCCTTCCAGAATTCTGGAGAGTGGAGAAGAGATGGGCGATACAAAAGAGCAGGGCGATTTAGAAAGCAATTTATTCTCCCCTCTTATTTAGGAATCGGTCCAGGACCATGTCTGGGATGGTCTGGGTGTAGCTCTCTCGGGGAGGCTGGACAGTGACCCAGAAGACCATAGGGCGGGGAGTTGGGGCTCCTGGGCTGCCCTTCGTCCTCGATGGTTCTTTCTCTGTACCTCACTGTGCCCTGGAGAGGTGGGGTCCTGGAGAGGGGAGGCCCACCCTTTGCTGTCAGACACTGGTCAGTTCTCTGGGGCAAGGCGCACAAAGGTCCCTGCGAGTGCTGGGCACCGTGTCCACAGTGGGCATGCTGCTGCACGTGCCTAGGTGGGGAGTGGCCACCAGAGGCCACATCCCCTGCAGCACTACTGCAGATTGGGAGAGGGCTTCTGGCAAAGCAGGGTTCAGCTAAGCCCCAGGGGCCAAGGTGACCTTGAAATCCCTTGCATGGTACAAGGGTCCTGGGGTTTCTGGCCTTGCTGGTGGCAATGTTCCCTGGACCCATCTGGTTGACATGTGGGTGTGCGGCAGGTACTGGGCTAAGTCCTATAGACTAACGGACTGATCTCCTATCTCTATCCCTTGCTGGCATTCTCTGTGGCAGACGCAAACGTGTAGCAGTTTTCTCAGTTCCCCAGCCCTCTGGCAGTGAGGTGGGGCCCATTCCCAGTACTGGGCAGAAGTCATGGGCAGAAGTCACAGGATGATGCCCAGAAGAGGTGGTGCTTCTTCCCCTAGATGTCCCCTCCCTCCCTCAGTGACCCAAGTGACTGCAGAGTGTGCACCTGAGCGATGACGCAGAGTGGGGTCTCCCTGCCCACCTGTGCCGATGGGTAGTAATAAGTCTCTGGGGGAGAAACAGCCCTGTTTCAGGGTTAATTGTTACTGTGATAGAGACAGATACATTTTCACACAGATGAGCAAAGTGACATTTAGAAAGGGCAGTGACTCACCCAAGGTCACAGAGATAGCAAATGGCAAGGCCGGACTTGAACATAGGCCCCGTCTGTCTCCAGAGTTTGGGCCGTGAACTACTTCACAAGCTGCCTCCTCTCTGGATTGCCTCCAGAATTAAACCCCAGTTCCTTGGCTTGGCATTCAAGACTCTAAAAAAACCTTGTGTCCTGGCCCACCATTCCACCAGCCCACTACACAAACCCTCATGCAGGTTCCTTCCTTTGGGCCTCTCTGTGGGCCACTGCCCACCCACCAGCCCTCCTGGCTGATTTGTGTCCCAAGGCTCAGCCTTGGTCCCCTTTTACCACAGAGCCTTTGTGAGTCCTCTGGTCCCTTCTTCCCCCTTCCTCAGTTGAGCTCTGAAGCCCTTGCTGCCCGCTGTCACTGGCCCGCACGCTGGTACCAGTGTCTCTTTTCCCTTGGACATTAGTGACAGCCTGAAACCAGAGATGGGACTTTTCCTGAGGCTCTCCCTCACACAGCGGTGTCTAAAGGGGGCGCTGCCCTCCAGGGGAATAAAAGATGACCCATCGGGGCATGAGAAAATGTTGGACTTGTTTTTATACCTGCTTATCTCCTCCTTTAAAACTTTTGATATTTTTGCACATGTTTTAAAAATTACATACTACACTTGTATAAACACACTTGGCCCTTTAGGACAGTGACCCTGGGCTACACTCCCTCAAGGGACCAAATATAGTTCCTTATAAACAGTAGGTGCCCAGTACATACTTTCGTTATCTCAGAGAGCTAGGTATAGGATGACCTAGCAAGAGATGGAAGATGTGGTGCGTGCACATACGTACGTATACACACACACACACATACAGGGACTGACATCTTCATGGCCAGGTCCTTGGTGGGGCAGGGATGAGGGCGGGAATGGGGGCGGGGCCGCTGCTGGGATGAGGAGTGGGGTTAGGGCAGGAGGGGGACCCTGTCCACTGGAGAGAAGCTGACAGAAGAGTGGTGGGTGGTGGGAGGAGGGGCCCCTGGGCAGGAGTGCTGGGCAGGGAGAGTGGAGAGGGGCAGAAGGAGCAAGCAGGAAGCCAGGCCCGGAGCAAGGCCAGCGCGGGAGCCCCGCATTGTGAGGAGTAATTGCAGAGAAGCCCCTCAGGCTGGAAAACCTAATGGAATTCCTGAGCAGAATGGGCCAGGGAGCAGCTGTAATAAATAGAAGTGCTATTAACGATTGTGGCTGCTGACAGGCAGGGGCGACCTGGTGCTTGAGAGGGGCAGGGAGGAGGCAGACTGAGAGGGTCCCCAGCAGCTCGGAAGCCTGTCCCATCCAGGCCTGGAGGGGCACGGGCCCCATCCCGAAGTCCCCCTCCTCCTGTCCTTCCCAAGCTCTCCCCCACTCGCAGCCCACGTCCCTTTCTCTTACGAAGCCTCAGCCAGGCAGGTCCGGCCACGCCTGCAGGCTTCCTGGATCTCTGGTCTCCTGTGGTCTGGGGTCCCCTTGAAAGCACTCATGCTCCTCACACAGAAAAAGGAGGAGTCATTACTACCAAAAGCAGAAATCAGACTTTTTTCCAAGGACATATTTCGCCCAAGAGTCTCCAACTTTAAAAATTTCGATTTTTCGGTGTATGTTTTATAAGGCGCATACTAGATTAGTAAGATGGGCATATTATTTCAAAATACGTTACTAAATAAACGACTAAATGAAGAACGACACATTGGAAGTGAGTGCTCATATAGCCTTTGCAGAGGTGCGGGGTAGGTCGCAGGTTAGAGACGCGGAGTTTTGCCGGGGAGGAGGGAGCAATGTTTGTTTCTATTTTTTTTTTTTAGCTAGGGACTTGGAAGCCTAGAAATACCTGGCACCCTTCCCAGGGTTGCAAAGCCTTCTGGGACTCACCTCATCCTTGTCCACCACCTGGATGAAGAGGGGCAGGGCAAAGCCGACCTGCGCTAGCTCGGTGATGGCCACGCTGTATTCAGAGCTGTTGAACTCTGGGGCATTGTCATTGATGTCAATAACCAGGATGTTGAAGGATGTGGTGACTGTGGCATCGGACGGGGTGCGGTCATCATTCAGCTCTGTGCCCTGTAGGTACAGGACAAACATCCTAGACATGAAAGTGGCCATAATCCCAACATCATCGTTTACGAAGGCTTTGTCAGTGCTACCTCCCGTCCTTTATGTGAACTATCCCTTCCCCTCACCACAACCCCAGGAGAAAGATTCTGTCGTTAGCACCCCCATTTTACCATTGAGGAAAACCGAGGCTCAGAGAGGTTAAGTAACTTGTATAAGGACACACCGTCAGAGTAAGTGGCAAACTGAGGCAAGAAGCTTCCAGAACCAAGGGGACAAGGTGGCATGGTGATGACAAGACAGATTTTGGGGCTCATCGAGGGGCAAAGGGAGACTATTCAATTTGGCAGATGATAAAGCCGAGGCCAAGCATTTTTGTGCTAGCAGGTAATCAAGACTTAATTTGGCATCTGGTATGGCCCAAACGCTGTGCTAGGTGCCATGAGGGTCTGGGTCGGGGTCAGGAAAGATGGTCTCAAATCCCTGGATGCCTGTTCTCTGAAGCAGACCCCTGGCTCCCAAATACCTATTTCCAGTTTCCACTCCTGTCTTCTGGACCCAAATCTCTGGGCGGGAGGCCCAGGACTAAGTATCTTTGGCCAGAGGCTTGATGCGGGGTGGGGGGAAAGGCGGTGTTAGCCTACCTCCCCCCACTGGCCCACATGTGCACACTGGGTGGAGACAGAGGAGCCGGATGGCCAGGGAGGGCTAGTCAACCTGTCGCTGCTGCAGCCCTCCCAAGGTCAAGGAGAGCAATCAAGGGCCAGGCTGGGCTGCCTTATTCTTCTCGGGACAGAAGGGCCTCCTTCCCCAAGCCCCTCTCCTCAGTGCTTGTGCCCTCCCCTGCCTCAACCCGATGGACAGGGCTGGGGAGGAGCCCTGTGGCCCAGGCGGGTCCACACCCTATGTCAGTTTCCCAGGCAATGGCTCTGCAAAGCACAGATTTCAATTAAAACCGGCCCTGGGTGGCAGAGGGCTACAGGAGCCTGGGGCTGTGACTCCACCACACCTCTAGGAGAAGCATCTGGCACTTTCCACCTCTCCCCTCTTGGTACTGCTGCTTCTAACCAGGGGATAGCCCCAGGGGAGCTAGAAATGGGACACACCCCAGAAACGGGATCAATGTAAGAATTTGAGGTGGCTGCAATGGAGAATGGGGAATCACCAGTACAAGAAAGGACCATGGATGAGCACCTACTATGTGCCCCCTCACTCCTAAAGTGGAGATAAAAGTCCCAATCCTATGTGATTTTTGGCAACAGCTGTGAGGCGCCCAGCAAGGCCCCCAATGTGGCCTCTGCTTGGTCCGCGTTGTCGGTTCCTGACAGTGGCCCTGGGCGCGAGGCCCGGGAGTCCTGCCGGGCAGGAGGCCAGGAGCGCCGCCCTCCAGGAGCCTCAACAGGTGGCACAGCTGTAGGCTGGCACCACAGTGTGGGCAGCCCTCCACACGGGCTGCACGTGCCCGCCACCTGGCTCTTACCTTCACCGTCAGGATGAAGCCGTGGCTGTACAGGGGGTTCTCCCGGTCCAGCAGGCCGTTCAAGGTCAGCGCTCCGCTGATGTAGTCCAGGGCGAAGATGCTGTTGGTATTCCCTGCAAGGAGAGAGCAACATTCCAGTATGCCCCGGGCCCGGGGCAGGGGGACACGGGCTGCGGAGAGGGCTCCTCTCTGCGCATATTAAGGACAAACCCGTAACTTAACATGGAGGCTGGCTCAAGGAGTAATAGCTAATGTTCTGGAACGCACAGCCCAGGCATAGATGGCTGTGATCCACAGAGAGATGATTTCTTGTTCTTTAGTCTTCTTCCGTCTCTTTGACGGAGTCAAGAGATGCTAATTTGTCTCTGGCAACTAATGCTTGCTTGTTTTCCTTTTTAACAGAGAGAGCAGGCTTCAGGCTGGGAGCCTTCCAAAGGGAGCAGGACTCAGCCAGGACCCAGCCAGGACCCAGCCACCGCTAGGGTCTGAATGCCTCCCCCTCCCCCACCCCCAGAATGCATATGGTGACATCCAAAGCCCTAACACAACCATCTGAGCACGTGGGCCTTTGGGAGGTGCCTGTGAGGTGAAGTGGAGCCTCCATGAGTGGGATGAGTCTCTTATAAAAGAGAGCCCAAGGGACCCCACGTCCCTTCCACTGTTTGAGGACAGAGTGAGGAAGCGCTATCTAGAACCAGGAAGGGGGCCCTCCTCTGGCCAGGCCGGCACTCTGATCCTGGATTTCCCAGCCTCCAGAGGAGAAATACGTGTTGTTCATAAGCCACTGGCCCCTCTCTTATTTTGTGATAGAGCCCAAGCGGACTGAAGCAGAAGCTCAGTTTTGTTGATTATTTTCACGCTCATTTTCTTTTTTTTCTTTTTCTTTTTATTTATTTCTAGGAGAGAGAGAGAGAGAGACAGAGAGAGAGACAGCGTGAGCAGGGGAGGGTCAGAGAGAGAGGGAGATACAGACTCTGAAACAGGCTCCAGGCTCTGAGCTGGCAGTCAGCACAGAGCCCGACGTGGGGCTCGAACCCACGAACCGCGAGATCATGACCTAAGCGAGTCGGATGCTTAACCGACTAAGCCAACCAGGCGCCCCTTTCACGCTCATTTTCTATTCTAGTCCATTCTATCCTAGTCTGATTTTCTACATAGTGGTGGTACAATTAATTCCCTTCCACAATAAATATGGGTCAAAGACCTAATTCGATTTTAAGAGTAAGCATTTAAATAATTATTAAAACTTGAAGTACAGAGGCACCTGGGGGGCTCAGTTGGTGAAGTGTCCGACTCTTCATTCATGGTCTTATGAGTTCGAGCCCCGCACTGGGCTCTGTGCTGAGCTTGCTTGGGATTCTCTCTCTCTCTGCCCCTCCTGCCTCATACTCACGTGCTCCCTACTGCCCTCTCAAAATAAATAAATAAACATAAAAACACCTTGAAGTACATATTTAAAGTACTGGCAAAAATCATACACTGGTGCAGACTGAGGCCTCTGTGTCCACCCCTCTCTTCCCCACTGACTGCATTTTATGCTTCTCCCTACAGGAACGCATGTCCCCCACCCAGGGGCCTCCTCAAGTTCCCCAAATCAACATGTTCATTCCTGCCTCCTCTTGTCTCCATGTCCACCTTTCTCACTCGGCTGCACATCCTATCCTCCCACACAGGGCCACCCCTCCTCCTCCTCCAGGAAGGTGGCCCTGCTTCTCTGGCTGACCCGCCGTGCTCACGGGCAGTCGCCACTGTTTTATTCGCTCTCCCACTGCTCCGCGTGTGTTCATGCGGTCTTCCCGGCCAGCCTGAAGAGGAGGGACTTTCATGACTGTCCCTCCAGGAGCCTGGCCAGTGCTGGCCACCCAGAGGCAAGCGTGGCTCCCAAAGGATCACTGCCCCCAGCCTGCTGGGGCCCCCACACTTGTCCTGGTGCCCTTCCCACCAGGCTGTGAATCTGCGCAGGCAGATCCCAATCCCACTCTCGTCCTCATTGACCAGCGTGCTGGACCATTCACATGCGCACACGCTGCCGTTCCTTCATAGACTCAGCCATCTCCAGGGCAGGCGTCCTGGGGCCGCCTCATGCGTGGTGGTGTGGGGGATGCGAAGGTCAGCCTGTCTGGATTCCTGATGCTGAGGCACTTGCAGCCTGGCAACAGGGCTCTGACATGCAGGAGAATCAGCATCTCTGAGTTCACAGCAGGGAGAGACTGTTCACACAGGGGAAGGCTCAAGGAAGGAAAGCTTCATGGAGGAGGTGGCCTTAATTCCCTGTACCACCATGTAGCAGCTGTGTGACCAGGGAAAACTCCCCTAACCCCTGTGTGTCTTGGTCTCCTCGTTTGTAAAATGAGGACAATAATGGATTTAGCTCAGAAGGTCACGACAATTAAATGAGTGTGAAAAATATATACATGCAGGCTTGGAAGAGTTCCTGGACAAAGTACTCACTAAGTACGGCTTGAGCTGGGCCCTGCACCATCGATGGGCAGGACTGGGGAAGGGAGGGATGGACACTGATTCCATAGGCGTGAACTAATCCTCGGGCCTTCAACACACACAGGTAGAAACTCCCGCATCTCTTTACTCGCCCCTTGCCCGGCTCTAAAGGGATCTATGCATGTTAGCATCTCTTCAATCAACCAAGGAAAGCACAGAGTAGACAATTTCCTCTTCCAACTTTAGACTTTGGGACAGAGACTGTTTTCAGCCACCCCTCTGCTGGTTGGCAAGGCACTCCGCCGTCTTCCCAGCTGCAGGGGTTGGCTGAGGCAGGGGAGAGAGATGCAGCTGATGACTGCAGAGTCCATGCAGGTCTCATGCCACTCTCAGGCTGCAGGCTCTGGGGACTCTGACGTGGGGGCTGGCCAGGGACTGGATGTCACTCCAGCCTCCCCCTTGTCTAGAGCTTCTTCCTGTAGCCATAGAGAGAGCTGGGTACGTTCCCAGCTGAGTGTGTGGAGTGGGGAGGACGGGGCTGCGAGGAGGCACAGACATGCATGAATGTAAGGGCTCTTTCTTTAGCCAGGACTTCTGCTGCCGGGGAAACAAGGGGATGCGTGCTCTCATCTGTTTGTCATTACTAATCCATTCAGCAATGACTGAGCTCCTATGATGTGCCAGGGACACATTCTAGCAGAGGATGCAGCTTTCACCAGGTATTCACATCACAGGGTGATCAGGGTTGAGGTGGGGTGAAGCATGGACATTGCAGGTGGGAGCTGGGTCCTCTGAACCCCTAATGCTGAGCCGAAAGGCTGCCCTGAGGCAACACCTCAGACCCTCTTGCCACCCATTGCCACCCCTCACCCAGCAAGGGCCCCACCTCCCCAGCTACCAGGGCTAGCATCCCATCATTCCGAATTTCCATATAAATTTATTCTTCCCAATAAAGGAACCTATCAAATGTTTAACTAAATGTGATTCAATTTTTATCTTTGCAAGATTTTTCTTATAAATCATTCACAAACCAGAAGGCCCTTGTTGAATGATGTACTTTGGTTTTCGGTTTGAAAAATGGGGTTATCAACCCTGGAGTACTCGGTTGGGCCTCCCCACTGAGCACCTTTACCCTAATCATGGCCACACTGCCCATCCCCAACCTGAAATCTGTCTCCGGCCCATAAAATATCCCCTCCCCCAACCCGGGCATCTTCTCCAACAAACCAGCAGGCAAATACTCTCCAATTGGTACACATTCAAGCTCGGGGACCATCCCCTAACACACACACACACACACACCCTTTTCCCCCATATCTACCTCAGCCTCCTGCCAACTATGAATCACTAACTCCCAGGACCAGCATCTGGGAAGGGTTATACCCAGGGAGCTGACAGGGCCATCTGAGTGAGCCACTGGCTCTGATGGTCTCCTGTCACCATGGCAATAGCAGGACTCCCTGGGATGCTGGTTCAGGCATAGATGGGAGGCAAACCCTGGGCCCCAAGCAGTGGAGGTCAAGGGCAGGGCTCATTCAAAGATGGATGGATTGATTAGATCCCTTATTCAATCGAGTTCATGTTGAGCATCTACTGTGTGCAAGGTGTTGGAGAATCCACAGAGAAAAGCAGGTGAGGTCCATGCCTTCAGTCTCACAGCAAAGATCAACAGTGATGATATAATCTTGCTATTGAATGTGTAAATAAATACCTGCTGAGCTCAGGCCACTGAAGGAAAGCAACATGGCAACATGGCATAGAGATGTGGTTAAGATTATGCTCTCGGGAGGTAGACTGTATGGGCTCAGACAGATCTGTTGTTCACTAGCTGGGTGACCTTGGTCAAGTTGCTTAACATATCTGGATGATCTCGGTTTCCTAGTCTGTAAATTGAGGGTAGTAACAGTACCCACCTCAGAGTGTTGTTGCAAGGATTAAATGAGTGGATACAATGCCTAGCATAGAGGAAGTTCTCGACATGGGTTGGCCACCTGTACTTGCTCAAGGTAACACCGCTGTGAAACCCCGCTCCACTCCCACCCCCATCCCACAAGCCTGTGTCTAGAGCTGTTTGCCAGCAGGAACACTGAGCCAGGCCTGCCCTCTTGCCAGGAGGGCCTCACAATGAAAAGCTCATGTGTATAGGCTGGCAGCCCTGAGGCTAAGGCCAAGGCCCACGGGGCATCTCAGCAGGGCTCTGGCCTCGGGGTGGGTCGCCACTTCCTTACTCCTCTCCCTTAGCTCCTCTCCCACCATCCTCCCTTCCCCGGGGGCCGTGGGCTTGGCAGCCGCACAAACAAGTTTCTCTGCTACCCTGGAAGCTGATACCACCCCATCAGCCCTCTGGTCTCCCAGACTTTCTTTATCCAAGTCCCATGGGGACTGGGGGGCCAGGGGAGGCTTCCCGGGGACGCCTTTCACCTGTTCACAGCCCACACTGCTGAGCAGAAGGGCAGCTGTTTCCTCTTGGTCGACAGGTGCTGTCCATGGTACCTGTGTGTAGACCTGGTTGAGGGGGGTGGAGGTGGTTCTGGGATGCAGTGGGGCCACACTTCAGCGCCCTAAGGGTTCTGGGAACCGGTGACTTAAAGCGTTCACAAAAGAGAAGAAGCAGGTCGTTTCCACCCTGCCAGTTCTCTTGGGGGCAGCCATGTCCTCTAGGAGCCCCAGGTACCAAGACCTCTTCAGATTCCCAAAAGAAAAGCTGGGGCAGGTGTGGGGGGATGTGAATAGAGTCTGCTAAAGCATGAAAGACTGCCGAGGGGGGAGTCCCAGCCTTCTCTGCCCTATTTATTAATAACAGTAGCTAGTACTTACTGAGCAGTTCCATATGCCAGGCACTAGGGCTCAGCCGTTTGTACAACCATATTACTTACTCCTCACCATAACTTAGTAAGAACATAGCCCATGTCACATGTGAGGAAGCAGGCTCAGAGACATTAATAGCTTGTCCAAGGTCATATGGCTGCTAAATGGCTGGCATAGAAGTACATTTACGTCTCTCTTCCCTGCCCCGCAGCCATTGGTCCCGCACCACACTGGCGCCCACTCTATACCTGGCCCTGTGCTCAGTGATATACAAGAGATCATCTTCCTATATAGAATGGGTGGTAACAAAGTTGCTCTTTTTTTCTCAGGAGGGAGTCCTAGGTAAAAATAATGTACATTTCTCAAGCTCTAGATCAATTCCTCCAGGGCAGATTTACGTAGCAGCAGAATGCCCACATGCAGATGTCCCCTGGGTGATGGTCAGGAGGGCCTACGGTGGGGACTAGTGGGAAGGTGAGGGTGCAGGCAGGAGCTGTCGGCACCAAGGTGGCGACACACAAAGGGCACTGGCAAGGCTACCTTTAGGGCAGACCTATGGCTCGAGCGAGGATGAGCAGGAGAATTTAGATAGACAGGAGGTAGTCCGGAAATGGTACATCGCCAGGGGCCCAGAGGCAGAAGAGGAGGAAGTTCTGAGAAAGAGATGGTCAGTAGGGTCAAGCAGCACCGAGAGAGGCTAAGGAGAAGGAATATTCCAGCACAGGCATGGGTTGGATCTTCAGATGCCCTGAGAGGTCAGACTGTGAGACACTGCAGGCAGATGGGGCACAGATGTGGGGACAGCGGGTGCAGGTGCCGATGCATGGGGAGTAAAATAACCAGGAGAGGCGGAATGGCAGCTAGAGGGTGCAGCTGAGTCAGACAAAGGGCCCGTGTGTTTTATATCTGGTCAAAGGCAGGAGGAGGTTGGGGGAGAAAGCTGGATGGAAGAAGGGGAGGGGAGGAGGTCAGGTGTGGGGGGCAGGAGGCGCAGCCCTCTCTTTTGGCCATGGGGTCTCACCCACCCACATCCTTATTTCCCCCGAGGCTGGCAGCCTCTCCCCTTCCCCAGGCGCCCCTCCTCCAAGGCCCTGCCAAACCTCATCACTGCCACCTCTTGTCCCCTGTTCATCTCCCTGGTAGCATCTTGACCCGCAGCAAGCCGGGTCTGGGAGGAAAGCAGTTTAGCGAGTGGCTGATGGCGCATGTGGGAACACAGGCGTGACTTTCAATCGCTTTATCTGCTCCGCTGGGCTAACAGCAACCCGTCCTTCTGGCCTCTAAGTTCAAGGAAAACCAATGGCTTCCACCCTGGTCCTTCCTGTTCATAAGATCCACTTCCAAGGTCATAGGCCTCAGGAAGCCAATCCTGGGGGCTGTGCCCCCTCACACTCGCTGAGCCCCAGCACTGGGCTGGCACCCTCAGCACTGTCCTGAGCTATGGGGTGTCCCTAGTTCTCACAGTGAGATTCAGCATGGCCTAGGGGATAAGGACCAGGGTCCCTCACTTCTGTCCCCCACGTCATGATGCTTGTTACATATTTGTTGGATGCCTGAAGTTTCGCTCCCCACTCTGCAGCGACTGGGAAGGGTCAGTGAGCACACACGAGGCAGGGGCATGCTTCAGGCCCGGCCCTGGGCTGGGGCCGTGGAGGGAAGAAAAGAAAAAGGCTGTGCTTATGGGGTGCTCATGAGCTGGTTGGGCTTCTGGGCACGAATATCCACCCTGTCAAATGCCGGTCCCCGAATGGAGAAAGGAGGCCCGTGGGGGACTGATCCCTCACCTGGCCTCTGGGCTCGGTCACCCAGCCCTCCTCAGGTGCAGGGTCAGGAACCCTTCCCAGGGAAGAGACAGAGCTGGGATTGGCAGCCCCTTCTCTCTGGGGGTCTCTCTTTCCATCCCGGTCTCTGCCTGGAGCCTATTACATCAACACCCAAGTGAAGAGACCACCTACCGTGCAGAGGATGATAAAAGACCTAGGTGCCGGCAGCAGATCTGCCACTTACCAGCTGTGAGACCTCCCGCACACACTGCTAATTCCTCTAAGCCAAATTCCTCATCTGTAAAGTGTAGATAACAGCTCCCCCCTAGCCAGGCTGTGTGAGGATCAGGTGTGATCCTGTACATAAATCACCTATTGCGATGCCTGGCACATAGTAGGTGCACGCTTTGGTTCCCATTCCTCCGTTCCCTGCCATCCCTGCCTCTTGAACAAATGAATCAAACCAGGTCATTGCCAACCGTGGCCCACCTCTCCCAGAAGGAGTTGTGAGTGATTCTCTGTACAATGGCCAATAGGTACTGGGTCTGGTACTGAGCACTGTTTTTACGTGCATGGTCTTTTTCACATTTTCACATCCCCCCTGCCCATGAAATAGATCTCTTCATCCCCATCTTACAGCGAAGGAGCTTGAGGCACAGAGCCGTTAAAAAATAACTGGCCCTCAGGTAGTGAGGGGTGGAGCAAAGTTAAACTCCGCTCTCAGGAGACTGAAGAGCTCACATCTCACAGGCCATGGATTTCCCCTCCTCCAGTGCTGGGGGTGGGGTACCCCATGAAACAGCCCCATGCGCCCAGTGGGGCAGCCTGGCCCCCGGGCCCACCACCAGCCCCTCTCACTGTATTGCTGTATATTGAAAACCGGGAGTCAGTCCAAGACGTGGGTTTGGGCAAGATGTCTTATGAATTAAAAATTGTTACTTAGCTGCCTGCTGACAAAGGGGCCGGCATCCTGGGGGGCACGTGGGCCGGGCTGCATTCAACGGCTCCACGACCAACATATGGCCATCAGCGGTGTGGGTTACTTCTGCTCCTAACCAGGGGAGGGGACACGGCTGAGAGTTTGCTGCCCCTCTGAAGGGCCCTGGAGGAGGCAGGGGTGGGGGGGGGGGAATGAGGCTGGCCTCCTCTCCACAGCTTCTGTTGAAGCCCCTGCGGCCCTCTCTGCAGACCTCGCAGGGCACCTTACCCACATTCAGGCCTGGGCTCCAGCGTCACCTCCTCAGAGGAGCCCTCCCTAGCCCCTGCGCCGGCCCCTCACACCCCTTCACTCTCCACTCCATTAGCCTGTTTTATTGCCTTCAGGACACTTCTACTTTCTGAACCTCTCTTCACCGTTTATGTGTTTGCTTATTGCCTGTCTCCTCTCACTGCAACATAAGCCCCAGGAGAGGAAGGACCGGGTTTCCCAAATGACCAGCTGACACGTCATAGGTGCTCAGCAAATGTCATTTGAACGAATGGATTGACGTAGGAATTTCCGGGGGCCATGCTGAGGCTGGTGTAAAAGGTGAGGCAGAACGGTACTGGTGTGACTTGTAAATTTTTTTTAATGTTTATTTAGTTTCCAGAGAGAGAGAGACAGAGAGACAGAGATTGAGCAGGGGAGGGGCAGAGCGAGGGAGACACAGAATCCGGAGCAGGCCCCAGGCTCTGGGCTGTCAGCACAGAGCCTGATGCGGGACTCGAACTTGTGAACCGTGAGATCATGATCTGAGCTGAAGTCAGATGCTTAACCGGCTGAGCTACCCGGGCGGCCCGTTGCTGGCATGACTTGTAACGTCAGGTGTCACAGAGGCCATGATGCTCCGGGGCTCTGAGGATGGATCAGCCAGTTAGCGGTAGTGGCGTGTGTGCCAGAGCTGAGTGTGTCTCGGCTAATCAGTTACCGCCATCCAGTCAGGGAAAACAACCCTCAGCCCCTCCGGGAGGTGCGATCGGCAGTCGGCTTGCCTTGCGGGCATTTCACAGAATGACGGTTTTCATCAAGCTCACTTAAACCAACAAATGATTACCTCTCCTAATAAGACCACAAAGTGGACTCAGATTAATTTGCTAATCACCAGCTCCGATGTATGAAACATTAACCTGAGTAGTCAAGGGTAGTAAAACTTATAACGTAGGGTTGCTGGGGTTCAAACGAGGGCCCTGTCACCTACTGCAAGCAGTGAATGGCTCCCTGCAAAATAGGCGCTTCAGGCAGGCGGCCTCCGGGCCTCTGAGGGCACTTTAATGGGGATTCATAAAACATTGCCTGGGGTTATGGCTGGGATCAGAATCTCCCCATTTCCTGAGCAACCTTTTCTCTTCCACACCATGTGTCCATGTGTGCAGCTATCAGGATGTGGCTTCAAAAAGAAAATTAGCAACAACCTAAATGTCCAGGAATAGGAATGAAATAAGTTATTATATGAAATTCGGTCAGCCACTAAAAATGATGTTGCAGAAGAGAAGTCTGTGACTTGGAAAGATGGATGTTTAAGACATGTTCATTTTTAATCTTTATTTATTTTTGAGAGAGAGAGAGAGAGAGAGAGGGAGACAGAGTGCAAGAGGGGAAGGGGCAGAGAGAGAGGGAGGCACAGAATCAGAAGCAGGCTCCAGGCTCTGAGCTGTCAACACAGAGCTCGACGCGGGGTTCGAACCCATGAACTGTGAGATCATGACCTGAGCCGAAGTCGGATGCTTAACTGACTGAGCCCCCCAGGTGCCCCAAGACATGTTTTTTTTTTTTTTAAAAAGTCACAAAATAGCATAGTTCCATAAGACACTGGTGATGTGGGTACTGCAGGATATTTAGCGGCGTCCCTGACCTCTCGGGTACCAGTAACATCCCATCCCCAAGTTGAGACAACCAACATGTCTTTAGATATGGCCCAATATCCCCAGGAAAGCAGGGGGAGTGGGTACGTGTGTGGCTGTCACTGCTGGGTGAGAGCTGTTGCCCTAGAATTGTGTCAATGTTTTCTTCTTGAGTTACTTGAATTACATGTGTTAAAAAAAAAAAAAAAAAAAAGAAAGCTAATACAAGTTCCTTTAAAGAATAATCCCCAAACTTCTAGGCAGAGACGATGGTTGTACAACACTGTGAACATTCTTAATGCCACTGAATTAACTGGACACTTTAAAACGGTGATTTTTAGGGGCGCCTGGGTAGCTTAGACGGTTGGCAGTCTGACTCTGGCTCTCAGGTCATGATCTCGCGGTTCGTGGGTTCAAGCCCTGCGGCGGGGTCTGTGCTGACAGCTCAGAGCCTGGAGTCTGCTTCGGAGTCTGTCTATCTTTCTTTGCCCCTCCCGCTCCCCTGCTTGTGTGCTCTCTCGCTCGCTCGCTCTCTCTCAAAAATAAATGAACATTAAAAATAAATACAATGGTGGCTTTCAGGTTATGTATATTTGAGCACTCACAAAAACTCCCAGGATTTGCTGACATGCGTCTGTGTGTTCGAAGCTGGTGCCAGTTGTGGGCTGGTTGGTAAAAGGATCTGCCTTAGTGGGGAATTCTTCAACCTGCGTGACTAGTGTTCAGACAATCTGCTGAACTTAAGCTCCCCGCGGACCGGGGCGTCTCCCGCCTTGGTAGCTGGTGCACCAGCCATGGCGAGGAACGGAATTTACTTGGAGGGGTTTGCAAGGCTCTGGAGGGGCCGAGCAGCGCAGGATGGCGTCCCTGCTCCCAAGTGGCATTCAGTCTAGATGAGAGAATGGCCCTGATGAGGGCAGCTCATGGGGGCCGGTGTGGGAGGAGCTCTTTCATTGGGCCTTGGAGGGCAGATCTGGGTAAGCACAGAGGGGAGAAGGCCTTCCTGTTGGGGTCTAGCAAGAGCAGAAGCGCAAGGGTAGGGTGGGGGCAGAGTAATCCTTTCATAGCAGGGAACCAGCGGGAGGAGCAGGGCTCACATGCAGTGGTGTCAGGAGCAGCTGACCCCAGGAGGCAGGAGCCTTGAATGCCAGGTAAGCAGTTTGGACTTGAGTCCTGCGGGGAGTTTCTGGAGGCAGGAAGCCCTGCTGGTGATGGGGGCATGGAAGGGGTGATGGTAGTGACAAAAGGAGCAATGACAAGGGCCATCTGTTGTGGGCCCACCATGTGCCAGGCAAGTTCTAAGCACTTTGAGTGTATCTGTCCTTTAAGCTTCATGGCAATTCCACACGTAGGGCATCACCATCCTCAGCGTTCCTACTGTTAGCGTTCTACCCATTTTACAGGTGAGGAAACCAAGGCACAGAGAGACAAGTGATTTGCTTGAAGTCATGCAGCCAAGGCTGGGCGCCGAGCTGCACCAGGGCACTTGGCTGTGTTCCCGGGGGGCCGCCTGTGCTGCCCGCGGCTGGGCCCGGCCCACATAACTCACCTGAGGCTTGGCACTCAGGAGGGTGTCAGGGCCCTGGGAGATTTACAGACTGATTCTGGGCCCTGTAAGCCTTAGTGCACGGGCCAGGCCGCCCCCAAGAGATGGTATGTGCTTCCACCCACCGGCAGGGTGTATGGCCTGTCAGTTCATGCATGCCAGCTCACTGGATTCTCAGACTGTTATCTGAGAATCTGTTATCTGCTCTCCAAATGATCAGATGTGGAGACTAAGGCTCGGTCAGAGGGGTGACATATTCAAGGACTCATGGTTACTCAGAGACCATGCTGGGATTAGAAGGGGTGATTCGGGTCCCTCCTGGCCACTGTGGTCTCTCCTGTGTGGGTTTGGAGGCTGGCTGGTGACGGTCACAGAGAGGAGAGCAGAGGGCTCCAGATGCCCCAGGAACCCACCTGCTCCCATGGCCTGCGGCAGGTGCACCCAGAACACCCACTCCTAGCCTCAACTGGAGCCCCTCCTCCAGCCAAGACTGGGAGCCGAGCTGCACTGGGGCACTCGGCTGTGTTCCCGGGGGGCCGCCTATGCCGCCCGCGGCTGGGCCCGGCCCACATAACTCACCTGAGGCTTGGCACTCAGGAGGGCGTCAGAGCCCTGGGAGATTTACAGGCTCCGATAAAGCCATCTCAGCCCTCGCATAAGAAGCGTGTGATATTTGATGATCTGAAAGGCCTTGTTCCCGAGCAGGAGTGTGTGGTGGGGGAGGAGGGGAGACACTTAAGAAAACAAAGAGAACAGTGATCAGATGCCCAAGGAGATGGAGGACGGAGAGGTTGTGCACTGTCAGCCCATGGGCCGCCTCCCTCTCCCCCCGCACCTCTGTGCTCACCCAGCAGTGGGATGGGGGAAAGACAGGTGCACGGGAAGGGGCTTCTTGGGCAGCGGGGTCCCCAGAGACCAGCGACCACACCACTGAGCCTCTAGGTATCAAGCACTGGTTGGGGGCATGGGTGACGCCCCGGGTGCCAACATTCTAATGAGAAAGACTGGTCACCTCCAGAAGGAGACTGAAGACTCGACATGTGGTTAAGTGACTGGATTCATACTTGGGGGCTTGTGGGTCTCTCTGAGCCTCAGTTTCCTCATCACGGGTGAGGATATCTGTCCTGTTTGCAGGGCTATTTGGAGGTTCAACGAGACAAGGGATCTGAAAATGCTTTACGAGCAGTATTGTACTGGACCTAGGTCAGGGAGGTGTCGAGGATGATGACGCAAGCGTCTAGGGGCAGGTGAACTAAGCAGTGCCTGGAACTGGGTGACATTAGGCAGAAAAGACTACAGGAAGGGGACAGGGTGGGGTGCCAGACCAGTCGTGGCTGCACACCCATGTTTGCTAACGAAGAGGCTTGGCGGCCGGAACCTCCCCTTCCTATCCTATTTTTCTCGTCCTCTAAATGTCACTGGCTCCGTGGTCCTTGCTTTGCTGTCACCGTGATCATGCGGGAGGGACTCTGGCATCAGAGAGCCCTGAGTGGGAGTCCTAGCCCCCCTACTTCCAGCCATGTGCCTTTGGGCAAGTGACTTCGCCTGTCTGAGCCTCAGTTTCCTCACCTGCCAACCAGAGATAATACTAGAATTTGCCTCCCGGGGTTGCTGGAAGGATTTAGGGAGCCCACGAGCACGAGGCGGCTCACAGCGGTGCTCCCTGAGAGGCGCTGAGTCCTCCCACCTCCCCCGCCTCCTCCCCTCCATGACTGCTGATCCTGACAATCCCACAGCTGCACGCCCCCCCACCCCCCGCCCCAGCCCCAAGTACTGCAAGTGCTGGAGTGAATGACTTTCAAATCTGGGAAGGAGAGCCCATCACACACACCTTGAGCTGGGTAATTTATGAATCAAATTGTGCTCCGTCAGGGCTCCGCCGCCCAGAAATAGATGTGGTCGGACGAGGTTCAGGGAGCCAGCCTCAGACACAGTTATCTTCATAGAAACTGGCCACCAGCAGGCAGAGCTGGCCTGGACGACTGACCTTGAGGGGCTCCCTGGGGGGCTGCGAAGCCCCCCTTAGCCTGGCCCCTGTTCTGAGTCCTGAAGAGAGGACAGAGATCTGCCTGACGCTCAGGAGGACAGCTGGTGAGCCCAGGCAAGTTACTTAACCTCTCTGGGCTTCAGGGTCCTCCCTTGTTTAAAACAGACTGGTTTTCCTTCGGCAACGGTTTTTTAAATGTCTTCGTTTGGGTAGCAAACCCTTTTATCAGACAAAATCTTGCAAAAACCCCAGGATACAAAACAGTCCAGAACAGAGCTGACTGCCCTGGCTGAGGCAGATGACCCGGGGGGGGGGGGGGGAAGGTGACGGAATCTAGTGCATTCAGCACCCTCCCTGCCCACGGAGGATTAATATTCAGAGGATTAATGTCTTCATCTGGACCTGATCTTTTTGAAAGGGGCACATGTTGTAGTGCCTAAGACCAGGGTTAAAATATCAGCACCACTGCTCACAAGCTGTGTGACTATGGGCAAGTTAACCCTCTCTGGGCTTTAGCCCCCTTGGCTGTAAAAGAGGGAAATCCTTTTCTCACAGAGCCGGTATGAATGCAAAACCTGGTAGTGCCTCTATTTAGTCCTGCACAGTGGCCAGCACACAGCAAGTACTCAATAAATATTAGCTGTGGCTATACATTCTTTTAGAGAAAGAAAGACACTTGGTACTTGGTGTATCCTATGCTGCTTAATCTTCATGAGACCCCAACTGATTAGTAAACTGATGTGGGAGGCTGATTTGTCCCCAGTCCTGTGGCTGGTAAGTGGCTGAACTGAAATGTGAACCCCCAGGCTTTAATGCCAAAGTCCGTGTTCTTTCTCCTATGTCTCCCTAGACACACAGCTTCTAGAAGGCCCTAGCAGGAAAGCCCCAGACTGTGCCAGGCATAGCTTCCCAATGTTGGAGGATTCTCTGCCATCTGGTCAGTGACTCAGATTATAACATCAAAGCAAATATTTCTGGTCAGGGAAAGACTATGGGAAATAACTACCAACTTAGATCAGTATAAAACCCACCCATCAGTGTGGACAACATAAAAAAAAAATCTTGTGTTCTCCTGAAAATGGGTCAGAAATCATTATGTTCTCAAGAAAATATGGCACATTTGTCCTCTTGGGTAAGAGCCCCCAAGCTGAAAACAAGAAGGTCAAGTTTTCCTACAGGGTACGTCCGGGAACTCTGGTGCATGGGACAGAGGAAAAGCCAACTTTTAAAAAGTTGTGAGATCAAAAAAAAAAAAATTGGAAACATTCAACAGATAGCGTCACTGCAGGACTTGTCAGAGCCTTTAATGCGCCAATGTGCATTGTGATTTGCCAGGGCAAGGATGTTGTGATACAATGTCTCTCTAACTTATTTGGCCATAGAGCCTTTTTTCTACAAGCTCTCTTAAGAGGTGGTATGGGAAACCCGCTGAGGTAACTGAAGATGTAAAAAGGGCTGTTCCCCCACTTAACCCTCTAGTGGGGTCTCTGAGCATTCAAGTTAGATGCATGGCATGTCAGAGATAGAAAATGGAAGGGCGCTTAAAAGCCTGTCAGGTTCAAACTTCTCCATTTCCCCTGTGGAACGGAGGGTCGGGAATGGGGAGAAACCTGGCCCACATCACACAGCATGTGAGGCGGAGCTGGGTCTGACAGGTCAATGTCAGGTCTGGTTCAAGTCTGGGCGCCTGACGGGCCACGGTCAGATGTGGGTCCCAGGCCAGTAGGGGTCTCCCAGCAGCTGTGGGGACCACACTTTTAGAAAGAAACAAGTTTGCACTGTGGACACCTTCAAACATACTCAGATGCGGAGACGAGCACAACGGAAGCCCTCCGTACCCATCAGCAGATTCAACCACCATCAGCATTTAGTTAGTCATTTATACAACTCACCCCCCAGCATTTTCTAGTTAGTACAGCAAATCCAGCTCATTCTTACACATCGTGTGCATCTCTGGTAAGGGCTTCTTTCGTGCACTGAACCTGTCATCATCACATGAAACAAAACCAACGATTCCTAACGTCACTTGAGATACGGTCCATATTCAAGCAGGGACCCCAGTTTTGAAGCCACAATAGGATTAGAGGCTTTAACCTTTGTCCTCAGTCCTCAGGGCCCAAGCCTCCGAGATTGCTGAAAAATGAAAGAAACCTTGTAAAGTTTCATTTCCTAACCGAGAACAAAAGCAAGGGCAAAAAAGATCAGCAACACATGGGGCAAAACGTCATCTGGGTGGGTGAACGCAAGGGGATGTGTTGTATCAGCTTCTGGATTTTTCTAAACATGTGCTATTTCACTTTTGCCAGGGATCTGGGTCCTGCTTCTCTGACGACAGCCAGGGGTCCCAGACAGGGTCGTGAGGGGTGAGGGGCAGCCTGTCAGTCCTACATGTCACATTATGTCCCCAGGTCCCAGTCCAGCGCTCCACACCAAGTGGGTGTTCAGCATGCTTGAAGAGTGAGCCCAGCTGGACAGGGAGGGGTGGCCCGAGATGTTCCCGTCCCCTTGGCGCACACGGGCAGGAACTCCTGCTGAGCAAGCAGCAAACAGAAGAGAGAGAGACGTCCTTGCCTTTTTTTGGCCAAAGAGGGTCAGCAACCAAAATCTCCGCCAAGAATCTGACCATGCGCGGTTTTGAGAAAGAGAGCCACAGGTCAGGGGTCAGGGTCCTTCTCCCGGGGCCGCCCTCGGGTGATGTGGCCGGGGTCCTCTCAATGACAAGGGCTGAGCTGGGCCACAGACCTACTCCCTCGGCAGAGAGCAGTTTCTCTGGGAAGCGTCCCAGTGCTGCTAAGGGGATGGGCCCCCTCCGGCGCCCCCACCCCAAACTCTGTGAACATGACTTCTTTCTGGAGGGGGAAGAGGAGAGTAGAATCTCGTTGCAGACAGATGGCATTTTTGGGAGTGTTTGCAAGCTTGAGACCCAGGGCCCACGGGAAAGAGGAACGAAGTCCTTCGTGGAGGAAGCCCCTTCCACTGTCCCTGGCACCAAGCAGCATCTCAGAGCCCAAACACGACCTCCGTCAGAGCCAGAAGGGAGGGCAGGCTCTGATCTGCAGCCCCCCAGCCCCTGCCCAGATGTCCTGCCCACTCCCCCTCCCAGCACTCAGCCCCGAGCCGTGCCAGCTGTGAGCCCCAGCCTGCAGCTCCCCTGACGGAAGGTGACTTATGGCTTTAATTACCCAGCGCCGGGTGTGAGCCTCAGGAAGGAGCCAGCCCCACCAGGCTCGGTGCCTGTGGAACACAGGGGTGCCAACTTGGCGAGGATGGTCCTGCACGCTTCCATGCCGTCCCCGGCCCTCTCCGGGCCGGAGCCCAAGCTCTCCCTTCACTTCTGGGGTGCTCACGGCCTGGCCCCCTGCTCTCGAGGGCGGGGTAAGATGAACTGGGGGTGTGGATGAGGCAGGGTGCACAGGAGGAATGGCGTGAGGCTGCCCCCCGTCCCCCCCCTCCCCGGGGCTTAGTCCTGAGCTGCCAGAGAGGCTGGGGGTGGTGACGAAGGGTTGTGAGTGGCTGGGCGGACAAAGGGACAGAATCCTTCGACACGAGTCCTCCAGATTCTCTCTCACCTTGTCACCCCAGTGGCCTTCCAGCTGGCCTCCCTGCTCTCTCCTCCTGACCCTCTCCAGCCCATGCTCCACCTTTCTCTGGTCTTCTTAAGGCCTGACCACAGATCAAGTTACTCCATTGCAATGTCTTCCCAGTGCAAATGGAATAAAATCTCACCTCCTCATCCTGGTCTGTAAGACCCTAAATGATCCATCCCTGTTCAGATCTCTGAATTTCCTATACCCAACCATCTATTCCCCATCATACTCTACCCTTGTCCAACCTCTCTGGTTTCCTGTTTCTTAAGACACACCCAACTCATTCTTACCCCAGGGCCTTTGCACATGCAGTTTTCACTGCCTGGAACTCTTTTCCCCCTCAGCTCTACATGGCTGCCTCCCCCACTGTTGCTCAGGCCTCTCTCAAATGTCACCATATCGAGGAGGCTTTCCCCAACAACACCAGCCAAGTTGTACCAGCTCAGTCACTCGCCAATCTGTCCCCAACCCACCAGTGTTTCATTTTCTTGCAAGGACCTGTCAACTCTCTAAAATTATCTCATGCACTGATTGGTTGGCTTACTTTTCCACTTTCTACTTTCCTTACTAAACTGTAAGTTTCATGAGGGCAACAGCTTTATTTGCCTTCTTGATATTATATCCCTAGAGGCTGGCACAGGAGAGGTACCTCATAAATATCTGTGAGTAATCAACTTAGCCCAAAGTCTGTGTTATAAAGAGGAACAAGCTCCCAAACGGCCCAGCAAGCTCAAGGCAAAGCCAATAGAGCAGAAGCGACTACCGTGACCTCCAGGACCAGGATCACCCCCTTTCCCCTCTGGGCATGGTGGGGGAGCTGCCAACCCGCACTCCCTTCTCCGCCATAAAAGCCCCCTTGGGAGGCAGGCTCCGAGGACTCCCGCTGGGGGGCTCTGAGGAGCCCCCGCCAGTGACAGGCTCTGACTCCTGCCCCTGGGGCAGCTTCGGGGAGGAGCAGGGGGGTGGGGATTGGGGAGAGGTAACTGTGGGGGTCAGAGGGGCTGAGAGAGCTGGCCTGGGAAACAGGCCCTTCCCTCACTGCTCTGGGCCTTGCTTCTCCCACTTGTGACTCAGAAGGGTCGGACTGGATGTTCCCCGGGTCCCTGCGGCCTATGGCAGGTGAGCTCCAGGAAACTGCGCCCCCAGTGTTGGGAGAAGAGTGGCGATGGGCCAGGGGACAGAAGGTAGCACGGATCCTGCTCTGCTGCCCTCCCCGCCTGCCCCCAGCGCCCCCGCGGGTTCCCCACCTGGGTTATTGGGTGATCTATCTCCGTCCACCTGGAGGGCTCCCCTAAAAGAAACTCCTACTGGCATGCGGCCCGCGACATAACAAGTCGCTCGCTTTGCCTAGGAGATGAAAGATGGTACGGCAGAGAGCCTGGGACAGAGGCGATCTCCATAAATCTGCCGAAGTGTTCCGGGGATTACTTTGTGGGATTAATTGTCTGTCCTTCAAACAAAGACCTGACCTCAGCGGCCTGGGTGTCCCCACCACGCGGGGAGGGAGCGCGCGGCCTGGGTTGGGCTGGGCAGGCCGACACTGGGAGACTCAGGCCAGCGCTTGTCTTGCCAGACCCTAAATAGGCCCCTCCTGCCGAACACGTCCCATCTGCCTAGCTTCCAGCGCTTTCTACCGCTTGGCCCTCCTTGACCTCTCTAACAGCCAGGCCTCCCAGGACGAGCCTCCCCAGTTGTGCTTCTGTTGCTCGGTCTTGGGTACAGATGATAAAGGACTGTGTACAACGGACAGAATGAAGCCTGGATCGGGAAACAGCTCCCACTTCAATGACCTGGGGTTTCTTGAGCTCTTGGAATCTCAGTTCACCCACCTGTGAAAAGGGAACAGTGCAGGCAGGGTAAGAACCCGACGGGCATTATCACGACAATCTAGTGAGGCAGGTGGCCTCGTGGAAAGCACATGGACTTCAGACTCACTTAGACCTGCCACTTATTCTTCTGTTTTTAAAAAAAAATTTTTTAAATGATTATTTACTTTTGAAGGAGAGAGAGAAAGCGTGAGCAGGGGAAGGCCAGAGAGAGAGGGAGACACAGAATCCCAAGAAGGGACCAGACTCCGAGCTGTCAGCACAAAGCCCGACGCGGGGCTCGAACCCATGAACCGTGAGATCATGACCTGAGCCGAAGTTGGACGCTTAACGGAGTGAAACACCCAGGTGCCCCTTAGACCTGCCGCTTCTTGACCTGACATGGCCCTACATGTCACCTAACCTTGCTGGTCCAGTTTCTCACTGTGACATGAGGACAGGAGTGCTTGTTGTAAGCATGTGATGCAGCCTCTGTAGAGGGTCTTGTGTGAAATCCTTGGGTGGGATTCCACCGGCTTCCTACTTACAGCCCCAAGAGAAGCAGGCTCATTTCTGTTTTCCGCTGTCCTTCTAGGCCGGTCCCTCCTCCCTGCTGAGCCCATGTTGTGTGCAAATCCTCCCCAGCCCCCACGAGTGGAGCCAAACACAAGTCACCACTCTCGGAACCAGGGAAAATCAGCGCTAACCACAGGAGGGCTGCCCGGAGCCAGTGCACAGCTAGCCAAGCCCCTGTGAGCTGTTCTGAGTCATAAGAGCCACGGAGGAGAGGAGGCGGGGGCAGCCTTGGGTTCCCTGGAGAAACAGGAAGGGGAGTGAATTTCGCAGTAGAAATGTGGGTGTTAGATGGTCCCCTCCAGGCAGAGGTGGCTGGGGAGTGACAGGAAGGTCCTGGATGTGGGAGGCGGATGGCTCGGGGCCAAGTGCTGGCCATGCACATGCAACCTGGGCACTCCTGGCAGGCCACACTGGGTCAGCCTCCATATTCCCTGAGGTAAAGCAGGAAGGCCAGCCTTCGCTTGAAGGGCCATCTGGAGGATGGGTACCTTAGGTGAAGTCCCCTGTAGCCACTCAGGCCCGCATGAACCCCTCTGGAAAGCACGGCTTCTTTCTGGGTTCTCAGGGCAACGTGGTTGGGGCCCCAACAGGCCTCATCCTCAGTGGCTCACATCCCGGGGGCCGGATGGGCATGTGAATTCCAGGGGATTCCATGATCCCCATGAAGGGGAGGGAGAGAATGAGGCAAAGGAGGCAGAGCCTTGTGAACTCCCGAGCCCAGCAGAGGTGAGGTGGTGCTGGGTACACGGTGGGAGAGGACGGGTCATAGAGAGAACGGGAGCTGAGCTGGCCGGAGGGCATGAATATCCGATGACCAACCTGCTTCCATCACCCAGCCAGTCCTTGCGAGCTGGGTGGTCAGGAGGCAGTAAGCAGGAAGATGAGGTTTAAAGCAGGGGAAGGAAGGGGACAGATGGATAAGGGAGAGACAGACTTGGTAGGTAGACAGGCTGACACAGGCTCTGATCTACTCTTCCTGACTGTCCTTCTGTCAAGAACATGCAATGGGAAGTGGTCACTTACCCTAGATGAAGTCAATGAACTTGGGAATAATAGTAATTAAGCCTTTACGATATGCCAGGCATTGCGCTAAGCCCTGTTCCCTCTGACGCGGGTACTTTAACTTCAATTTACAGAAGTGATTTGTTGAGGTCCCACAGGCTGTTGCACTGGTAGCCAGGATCCGAGGCCAGACTTGTCTGATCCAAAGCTGCTACCTCAGCACATCAAAGCCGGCCATTTCTCAGGGAGCATCTGGTCGGTCATTTCATCCTGTGGGTGGCACACCCCATCACCCAAGGTGGGGTCAAGGTAGGGGTGGCGTCCACACCTCCTAACCCTTTAGCCCTTTGTCTGTAGGATGGCCAGCCACTAAGGTGGATGCTCTGAATTGTGCAGAAGCGAGAAAGAGATAACTGTTCTGCTGGGCACAGAACAGGCTGGGATGCAGTAAGAGGGTGGAGCCAGAGCTGTTGGGCACACCTACATCCCTTTGAGTGTCACCCAGCTTTCCTGACTTCGGATCTGATCCAAAATGGGAGCCCCAGCTGCCTATGTCTGATCCTGGCTCTAATGCTGACAAGCTGAATGGCTTTGGGCAAATTACTTAACCTCTCTGAGCTTGTAGTCCCCGGGAGAGACCCAGCCACCACCCCACTCCTGAGTTCAAGATAAAGACTAAGAGTTACAGGAGAGAGCCTGTTCTCAACTCCAGCCCAAATGCCGGCCCCAAGCAAACCCCTGAGCTGCCAGGGAGCATGGAGGGCCAGGGCATTTTCCCCTGCAGAGAGTGTGAGAGGATGTTCGACAAAATCAAGAGTCGAAATACCCACATGAAGCGACACCGGCTTCAGAACTACGTGAAGCCCATCGTCAGGATGAAGTGGCCTGTGAAGCCCTTCCAGCTGAAGGAGGAGGAGGAGGAGGAGGAGGAGGAGGAGGAGAAGGAGGAGGGGATGGGGGCTGACATGGGCCCCCTGCAGTGGTGATTCCTGGGTGGTGAGCTGGGGCAGGGCAGGGAGTAGGGATGAGCCTGCCACCCTTCCCCTTGGCCTCTCCAGGAGGTCTGAGCCCCCCTCTGCCTCCTCCCCACCCCCACTGCCCCTCAGAGGCTAGCCGTAAATAGTCAGGAGAAGCCCCGGGTCCCCAGACCGTGGCGGCATCCCTGCTGCCTGGTGCCAGAGGCTTTGTGCTGCTTAGGTTCATAATGTCTCCCCTCTGTTCAGTTTCACTCCCAGAGCAGGAAGGCTTGCGGAGGGAACGTGGCAGATCTAGGTAACTCCGAAATCGTGGCCTCGGTTTGGGGGTTTGGTTACATTTGTTAGATAAGGCCAAGACATAGAAAATCAGTGGGAAAATACCTTTAGATCTCCAACCTGTTGGGGCCCCTCCCCAGGGGAGTCTCTTTGCATTCCAGATTCAGTCCCTTTCCTCATCTGTGATGGAACAGTAATAGCACCTTCTTCACTGGGTGCTCTGAGGAGCAAATGAATGAATCCACATATGCTGCTTAGAGCAGGACACATGGGCATCACCCAATAAGTGGCGATAAGTGTTATTACCATTGGGTTTTCCTCTTTAGCCCTTATTCTGTCACCTTCTCCCAAAGTCAGAGTTCTAACTCCAGTGCTTTGCTAAAATGGCTCTGCACATGTATGTAGTATTGTTAAAGTCACTGTTGCTACTGACTTTCTAAACTTACATATGTGGTATTATGCTATTCCTTTCCTTCTTTTACCACTCAACACTAGGCTGTAAAGATTTATCTCTTCTGCTGTCTGTACATCTATTGAGCTAAGCCATATGAAATTGCTGACATTTCACCACTTTCGACCCGCAAAAATAGTGATTCCATGTGATTTAACCTTCTCGTTTGTGGCTTCTGATACAGAGCACTAGTGAAGGGTGGGCAAACATTTTCTATAAAAGGCCGCAGTGAATATTTTAGAGTTTGCAGACCTAGAGGCAAAATTGAGGACATCATGTTGGTACCTATCTAACGAGAGAGAAAACAAGTTTCCACAACGTTTCTGATGAAATTCAAAACGCAGCAATAATCGAACACAATATTTTTGTAATACAGATCTACCAGGGGAAGAACAGAATTCCGGGGGTCGGGGATATTATTTCCCTTAAGTGGAGTTCAAAGACAGGATTTACTGCCACCAAATCAACTGCAAAATGAGTCTCCAGAATCCATTCTTTGCTCTGAGATCACATGAAACAGGCAGTGGGGGCACGTGGGCATGTGGGGGTGTGAAGATGTTGGTCACTGCAGGTGCCATTTGCAATGTCCTGATTTCTATTCAGCTTCAGCACCTCTCTACTGGGGCTCCCTAGTTGGTGGGTTCTCCCGTCCCGGTGAATACACTTTGCCTACTTTTCCATTGAACTTCTCAACTTTTCCCTACTGATTTGCAGGGATCCCTTACTTATATAGTCTAGACTCTTGCTGGTTTCCATTGTTGCAAAAATCTTCTCCCCACATGTCATCTGTTGTTAACGTCGTCCTTGTATTCCGACTAACCTGGAAATCCTTGGATGTAGATCAGTTTCTCATCTCCGGCACGTGCTCTTGGGGGGTTAAGTCTTTTCCAAGCACAAGGTCACAAAGATATGTGCTTTATGAGCTTTATATTTTACTGTTCATGTTGACGTCTTTCATCCATCTGAAGTCCACTTTGGTATATGGTGTATGGTGGGGATCTTGCTTTATTTTTCTCCACATCGTGAGCTAGTTTTCCCACCACCAGCTACTAAACAAGTCATCTCTTCTCCATTGATTTGTGGAGCCACCTTTACAATATATCAAGTTCCCGTGTTTATATGTGGGTCTAGTTCTAAGAGCTGCATTCTGTCTCATTGGCCTATCTGTCTATCGTTTAAGATGTACTAGATGGGTTAGGGCCCGCCCTGCTCTCTTCTGCTCTCTCTTGCTCACCCTGTTGACCGCTTCTGTAGAGGCTGCCTCAGGGGACACCACCTCAGGCTGCCAGCTCCCTATGGCTTGTGGACACTGCTTGTGATGATGAACTGGGCACACACCACCCCTCCCCCCCGCCCCGCCCAGGAAGTCTGGAATTAGAAAACTAGAATATGAAGATGGTTGACAGCTGAGACAGAAGCCAGGACAGTCCAGTGGCAGCCATGATGGAGATGGAGAGGGGGCGGTACAGCCACCATGGACCAGGTGGGAACATGAGGGAGCCAGTAGGGTAGAGAGAGATGAGTGGAGAAATAACTAGAGTGGGACAGAGGCACTGAGGTGGGCTGACTAATGGCCATCAAAGACAGCCGGCTCCTGATCCTTGGAACCTCTGGATGTGACTTTACATGCAGACGTGATTCAGTTAAGCATCATGAGATGGGGAGATTATCTTCCGGGCTTTACATGCTGTCACACGGGGCCTTGAACAGGGAGGCAGAGGGAGACTAGACTACAGAAGAGAAGGCAACGTGGCCAGGGGAAGAGAGATTGGAGTGGTGCAGCCCCGGGCCGATGCAGGAAAGCTGGCAGCCACCAGCAGCTGGAGCAGGCAAGAAATGGAATCTTCCCGGGCTCCCGCAGAAGGAATCGGCCTTGCTGACACTTTGACTCTAGTCCCGTAAGACTGATTGTGGACTTCTGGTCTCCAGGGCCATAAGAGAATAAATTTCTGTTGTTTTAAGCCACCGTTTGTAGTGGTTTATTACCACAGCCATGGAAACTCTGTAAGAAAGGAGGGTGGACTCAAGCTTGCTGCCTCAGTTCCTCCTCCCAGAAGGCCCCACTCTGGGGAGGATCTGCCCTGGGTTCCTGCGGGAAGCTTCTTTAGTGCCCTCAGATTCCTGGAACCACAGAAGCCCGGAAAGGAACGCTCCATGCACCTTTGCTTGACCCTCAAGACTCTTCAAATCATCTTCCCTATTCTGCAGCCTGGCTAGTCTGTCTGTCATGCTGTAGACACTTACAGTCTTCTCTCCAAGCCTTTGCTCTGGTCAGCCCCTCCCGCCCAGGACGCCTTCCTCCCCACCTAAGCCACCCACCCTCTGTCCCGGTGGTACCACCTTGGGGGTGCTGGCACTCCCCCATTTCCACAGTGGCTTCATTACGCGATCCTACCCAACAGAATGCTGGCATGCCCTGAGCTCTTGCCCGGTGTCAGGTGCTGTTCTGAGCACTCTGCGTGTATTGATGTGACTCTCGGAGCCTCCACCATCCGGCCCTCCCACTCTACAGCCGGGAGAAAGGGCCAGCTCAGGTCTACTGCCCATCAAAATGCCCGGTCCTCAACCATTTGGATGCCACCCTGCCAGTTTTGCCATATCTGCCTGCAACTTGTATTATTATTATTTACTATTTTCTTCCATCTGATTTTTTTCTTTGACGACTCATTCCAAAAGAGTGTATTTGAGAGTTTCACAAATAGAGGACCAGTTCACTGACCGTAATAGAGAGTGATTGTAAAATGGATAAAATGAGCCTACGTGGTTAGATTTTAGCTGCAGCGGCTTGACATCTGATGGCTCCAGCCAGGTCTTCTTAAAGAGAAGAGAAGCCAAAGGGGAGAGAGGCGTTAAAGGTGTGAGCACCCAGTTGGGCTTTCTCCTGGACAGAACTGACAGAAAGAGAAATTCTGAGAGAGAACTGAGGAGGGGAGTAACCGTTTCACTGTGTGACTGGATGTCATTTCACACCCCACCCGTGCACCACTTAAAATCACCTCTCTGGGGGATCAGCATGCAAGGGAAGCCTCTGCCCTGGCCCCAGCCCCAGTCCCCTAGCACTGCACACCCTCCTCTGATCTTTCCAAGGACTCACTGACAACACTTGTTCTGTGAACAGATGATCAACTTCTCATATGCTCACCTCCCCACAAGTCCTCAAGCTTCTTGCTGGAATGGTTTTCCATTTCCAGCTTCCATTCTAGAGCCTGTCTCCCCAGGACCACCAAAGCACAGAGCTTGCTGAGCATCTGTTGAGCCACAGAAGGGAACTGTTCTGTCCCTGCAGACTTCTTTCTAGAGGACCAACAAAACCCCAGGACCTCAAGTCCTCATTTATAAAATGCTCCCTTAAGTCAACTAAACTGCTCTTGGGGAACTAGACCGCCACCATCATTATGAAGAAAAATCAGTCACTGGCTCCTTTAAAATAACCCTTGTGAGGCTGGACACTGTTGGGAAGTGCCCTTCAGCTTGTATTTGCACTGATTCAAAAGCATCTCACTGATGTGGTCCCTCAAAGCGGGATATCCTTCTGCACGGGCAGCAGGAGCGGGCGGGAGGGGCAGTGAGCTGGAACACACAGGCAGCCTGATCCCACCTCGGTTCCCCCTCCCCCACAAAAGTAGTGCCTTCTGGAGTTGGCGGGGGGCGGCGGGGGGGCGGGGGGCGGGATGGAGCACAATGCAGCAGAAGGAGACCGTGAGAACAATAAATTTGTTCTGTGCCAGAATGTTTGCTCACTTCAATCAATGTCTGAAAAGTATCTGCCCTGAAATCTCTGTTTCCAGGACATTGGTCAAATATTTGAATGGGGCAGCTAGTTAATTGACTCAGGCAGAGCACTCGACGGAGAGGCAGACAGGCTGCAGGGCACAGCGAGAAGGCCGAGCCCAGAGGTAGGTCTGGCGATTCTCAAACCTTGGCAGTCCCAGCAGATGCTCGGGATGGGGCAGGGGAGAGTGAGGCCAGGGCTCCTGGAGAAGTGTAGGTTGTAAAGCCTGCCTGCTTTTTCTCCCATGCCCTGTGACCTTGGGCAACCCGGCCTCAGTTTCCTCATCCGTGAAAACTATGACAATGATAGTTAGTTCCCACCGCCTGGGGTTCCTAGCAGGATTAAAAGCGTGGATGCAGGAGAAACATCTGGATCACTTCCTAAGCATTCACAAACTGCTAGCTACTATTACTGATCATGACTGCTCCTTAGTCTGGCATTCGGAGCTCTCCAGGGTGAGTCCCTGTGCTATACGAGGAAGTCCCCTGAATGTGTGCTCACACCCTCCGTGCCCTGGCTGGGGACACTTCCCTTCCTCATGGTCTACAAATCACCCCAAGAGGGCTGTCTTCTCAGAGAACAAACCCTTTCCTGACCTCCCGAGGTATTCGTTATATACGCCATGCTTTAAGCTTTCCTGACCAATCACTTGTGCAGCTGAGTCCTCCCTGGGGCCTTACTGGACATGTCCCATGAATCGGTGGGTGGGCTTTCAGTGGCTGACATTCTGGCTAAAAGAAAGGTCCCTTCCCTTCCCTTTCTCATCTTAAATAGCTTTAAAACACAGTTCTGTCGGAGGGATGGGAGTGGGGAGGGTGACGTGGTGTGCCTGTGTTCCTGTCTGGGCCCTACAGAGAGAAGAACTACAGGCTGGAGCTACAGAAGCTGTATATAGGGGGTGGAGCAGGCAGCGCACAGGGACTCAAGCAGGGGTGCCATGGGGCCCATGTCCCACGCACAGCTGCGGTAGGGGAGCAGAAGCAGCCCCTGTCCCTGCCCATCACCCATTTTGGTTCTAGGGTCATGGAGGGTCCGGGGGAAGCTGGGCCATTCCAATGGCTATGGAAGGTGCTGCCAGCAGGGGCCCTGAGTCGCCCACCTCCAGTGGCTGGTGCAGGGGATACCCGCCAGGGATCGGGGCAAAAGACCAGGTCAATCATACAGCCCGGGGGAGCCGCCTGCCTCTCCACCTCAGGGCTCCTGTAACACCCGGGGATTTTGCAGACAGCTGAAGTGTTAGGTTTTGCAGGCAGGGGAGAGAGGCACAAGCCAGTGACTTTTGTATTTTTAGAGCCTCCCTTCCCACCTACATGCTGAGCAGCCCTAGTATCTTTTCTTGCCTGTGCTTGTCATCAAACAGACGGTAATTTTGGGGTTAAGCCCCACGAACATTCCCATTTTACAGATGAGGCGACCGAGGCGCAAACAGGAGAAGCAACCTGCTCAGGGTCACCTGTCCCTGGAGCCCAGGCTGGCCGGGAGGAGCACGGGGTCTAAGAGCCTCTCTCTGTAGGGTGCCTTGCCCGTAGCTGGCATGAAGTAAACACTGAAGACGTGGGTATGCTGACGGGAACATAGGGGCAGATGCGACATTTCTGTTCCCCCGGGAAGTCATGAATCAGAGCTGGGTGGGGGTAGGAGATGGTGATGGGCTGAGCTCCTGGAACTCCATCTGCTTACTTACTCAGTCAGGGAGCCCCAGGGCGGCCCCCTCCTGCGCCCCCCACCCCGTCCACTCCTCCCCCTTCCGCCCCACCCGCGGAGCTGAGCCTGGAGAGACTGGGAACTGCAGCGTGGGGCTGTGGGGTGAGTTCAGGCTTAATATCTTTGTAACCATATTGCAAAAGGGCATGCCTAAGACCGCGCCTTTCGCTTAATCTTTCTCTTTTATTGCTTTTTCTCTTGTATGATTTAACCTTGCACCAGGTATCAAGCTAGATAAATAAAAACTTTTATTTCAGATTAGCCCCGGCTGGGGGCTGCCTTGAAAGTTGAGCAGTCATCCAGGGAGTGAGATGAAAAAGGGAGCTGGGAATCTGAGCTGCTTAGAGGGGCTCATCTCAGGTTAAAAGCCCCCGAAAGATATTTGAGACCTTTTCTGAGGGGAGGGGCAAAGTCTCCTGCAATGCCCACAGCCTGGCTGGGGCGGGGGAGGGGGGGGCGGGGGGTGGCGGGGGTGGCGCGGGGACTGAAGCAAGCACAGCAACCTCCCCAGCCCAGCCCTCCTGACCCCCTCCCAGATGTCCCCTCTCCCTTCTCCTCACCCCGTATTTCCTCCCCAGTGCTCCACACAGCCACCAGACCCTGCCTTTGCAGGCTTATTTAGCACCCCTCCTTCCCAGCGGCATATGAGCTTCACGGGGGCAGCGACGGTGGCTTTCACTTTGCCATGGGTCTCCATGATCTAGCATGGAGCCTGGCCCGTGGTAGGTACTCAATCAATATTCACGGTTAAATGAATGAGTGAATGAATCCTGGGATTCCAGTCCAGGGTTGACACGAATTACTTCATTTCCCAGGCAGAACAGTAAAGGATGGCAGGAAGAATGTGGGTTTTAGAAGCAGAAAGATCTGGATACGAATCCTGCATCCACCACTCACGTGCGGCATGACCCTAAGCAGGTTTCATGAGCCTGTGAGTTGGCTCCTTGTTTGTAAATGGCTCTCAGCCATTTGCATCCTTACATCACTCACATCCTTAAGTGATGGTGAGGGTCAGAGAGGATGTCTAGCCCAAGGCAACTTTCACACACATTCAGTGAGATACAGACATACAAGGTGTTGTTCGTAGCAGCATGGCTTGTGATATCAGAATTGAATGCGCGCACCCATGGATAGGAACGTGGACTGTCTGTGATATTTTCACACAATAGAATAGGATGCAGTAATGATAATGAGCAATGATACCTATACCAAAATAATAGGAATGAATCTCAACTATATAATATTCAATAGAAAACATAAGTCCCTGGAGACCACGTGGACCATGATACTTTTTTAAGTAAGGTTCAAAGGCAACTAAATCCAAACAATATGAGATCCATATATATGTGACAAAGTATTTCTTAAAAGCAAGGGCATGAAAAAAACCACAAGATTCAAAGATACAGCTATAGGGAGGGGAAGAACAGAGCCAGATGTGAGGTATGGGTGACAGTCTCAGTCGTGGGTTGCTTGATGGGTTCATGGGTATCCACAATATCATTAAAAATTAATAAGGAAACTATAGAGGGCCAGCATAGACCCATGTTGATCACGATCCAAGAATTATGTCTAAATCAGTTCTATGTGCCCGAGGTGTGCCAAGTGAATACAAAAAGAGAGTGCAAGATAAATGGTGGCTAATTTCATAATCCCCCAAAGATCTCAAAGCCCTGGAAGTCCAATACAAAAGCAGTTACCCTACAGATGAGGAAAAGTGGAAAAGGGTCAACTTTGTTAAAAAGACAAACACTTGTTGACATAGGGAAAGCGGACTAGAACCTCCCTGCCCAATAGCCTCCAGTCATGAACTAGGATAATCCCCAGCCCCTGTGAGCAACCTCCAGCTGTGACTGGTCTGCCAGATCCTAGAGGAGTGGTTCCCTGACCTGAGCTGAGGTCCATTCCCTGCCCAGCTAGGGAAGTGGACCCGATGTGTATCGGAAGAGGTTCTAGCTGGGCCCAAGAGAGAGTTCTTGGGGGGTACTCCACAGTACACGGGACATATAGGAGGTTCTATAGTATCCTGAATGCAGGACAGAGACTTCTGCCCATGAAGAGAATGTGAGAGAGAGAAGAAGCTGGAAGGGAGGGTCTCAGACCCAGTGGCAATGACACTTCGCAAAAGTCTGCTGACCAATGCTATCCATGGGAAGAAAGGGGCTGCTGCTCGTGACAGAAAGCACACAGGGTCTCCTTAAAGGAGAGAGGAAGAACAAAGACTTCTCTGGTTTATCACAAAGGGGGCGCACAGGAGAGCACTAAGAGCAAGAACAGCTCAGCTGCTTAGCCCACCACTGAATAGAGGAAGGAGAAAGATCAAGGGGACAATGAAGTACAGGCTTTCCTGAGGTTCAGCACTGCCATTTAGGTGTGGTGACAGGGAAGAGCTGTAAATAAGATGCCAATGTATTTGTACAATTACATAAAAAAACCTAACCTACCAGAGGCACTGTCCCTAGATATTTCTGAAAGAAGAGAGCCATGGGCTGGCAAAGGGAATAAACTTTGGACACATTCGTTCCGGCTCTAGAGAGAATGCCTTTCAACTGCTTCTGGAGGGCTGGGTAAGGCTTGGTGGCCTGTCCAGGCTAGCGGGGAAGGGTGCTGGGATCATTTAGTGATGTCTGCCTCAGCACGGGATTGGTAAATTCTGGTACATGTGCTGATGCAGGTCTAGGGTAGTAACTGCAGGTGTAAACAGATCAACGTTCCTTATGAATATGCCCCTTTCTGGCGAGGCCACCACCAGGACCCCAGAAACCTCGACTCAGAGGTTAGAAGCTTCTGTGTCTCCTCCTTTTCTTGTACTATCTATTTTCAGTACACCACCAGAGCCTGCTGCCTTCTTTCCTGTACATCTTCTCAATGACCACCCCCGCCACCCAGTTGGTGTGATAGTCTATTAGCAGATCATCCCTCGTTCTCGTGCTTCCTGTTCCACTCCATCTAGACGAGATGAATCTTCTGACGACCCCCTGTCTACCTTCTTACCCCCCAGCCTTGCTCAAGAACCCACTCATTTTGCCTCCTATGCCCTCTATCAACTGCCCCCGCCTGTCTCTGATCTGCCCTTCCCTTCTCCCTGGTCACCTCGTGGCTCCAGTCAGGTGGGCCATTTCCCCTGTGCCAAGCCAGATGTCCTGAAGTTCCATGCACTTCCAGCCACTCACCATGCTACCCCAAGCCAGGGGCTGCGGCGTGTGATTCAGATATCCCAAAGAGGTCTGATTCCTCCGAGTTTTCACTTCTTGGGCTTGGGGGAGAAAAATGCCAAGCCTCTTAATCACAAGGGCTTTGATGTATTTCAAAGGATGGCCTCCTATGATAGCTGCCCCCTGCCAGGCCATGGCCAGGGGGATGGTCCAGGAATTGGCATACGTGTAAGCTATATCTGATGATTCTCTCTAAACACACACACATATACACACGTGCACTCACACACAAGCAGCCTTCATTCCCATCCAAGTACTAACCAGGTCCGACCCTGCTTAGCTTCCGAGATCAGACGAGATCGGGCGCGTTCAGGGTGGTATGGCCATAGACACAAGCAGCCTTCATTCCAAAGCGCTCAATGCATTTTCAAGGAACTACCTCACTTGCTAATATTGACATAAAATCCAAAGACTGGCAAGTGAGGGCTTTGTCCTTCACTAACACACCTGGGCAGTCCCCAACGTGACTGGAAGTGTGGCCGCTGCCTTTCAAGCAGTGGTGAGGAGTTTCAGCTCACTGATACTGCTCACTGAGTCTTGATTCCAGGCCACTGTTTCTCAATATTCTTTTCATTATTGCCCCTGTTACCGGCCATTTAAGACATGTTTTTATTCCTAACTGCTTCCCCCCATGAAATTCCAATACCACAGATATATCTGCACACATATCTTTGTGCTTTATAAAAAGAGTAAAAACTTTTCACCCCTGTAACAAATTTTTGCCTCCTGGAGGGTGATATCACCCCTGTCGACTAGATGTGCTCTTCCAGACCAGTGCTTCCCCCTGAGTGTGGCTCCCAGACCAGCATGTCAGCATCACCTGGGCCCCACCCCCAGCGTTTCCAATTCAGTAGGGTTAGGCCAGGGTGTAAACTTTGGAATTTCTAATAATTCTCATCATTAGAAGTTGATGCTGATATCTCTAGTCTGGAGACCACATTTTGAGAACCACCCTCGTCATGAAAAATGGGTATATTCTGGAGCCCCAGAGACTTGGGTTCAAATTCATGTTCTTCCAGAGCACCTGGGTGGCTCAGTCAGTTAAGTGTCCGGCTTTGGCTCAGGTCATGATCTCACAGTTCATGAGTTCGAGCCCCGTGTCGGGCTCTGTGCTGACAGCTCAGAGCCTGGAGCCTGCTTTGCATTCTGCATCTCCCTCTTTCTCTGCTTCTCCCCAACTTGTGCTCTCTCTTTGTATCTCTCTCTTTCTCAAAAATAAATTAACATTAAAAAATTTTTTTAAAAACTAATGTTCTTCCACTTAGTAGCTGTGACCCTCGGCCAGTCTATGTACTCAATGATTCTTGCTTTACTTGTGTGCAGAATGGAGTAATAATGTCTCCCTCACAGACTGCTGTGAGAGATAAATGTGTCCAGCCAGTGCCTAGCACATGGCAGGCACCCAATAAATGGTCCTCCGCCCCCCACCCCAGACAGGCAGGGCTGCAAGGCATGGAAGATGAGAGAGGCAGGGCTTCTGTAGCCTGGAGGGTGTGGCTGGGCTGAGATAGAGGCTGTACCTAGGACCTGGCAGAAAGCACTGTGGGGGGCTTGTTCACCACAACCTCACACACCAGGGTGGTAAAGGCCCTTCTGGCATTGGAAAAGAGTCCGTTCAGCATCGATTACGGGAAGGGGAGAATTAAATGACAGAATTCATCAGTCTAGCATGTGTGGAAAATGAAAATGCTTCCAATAAGGATTCAGATGGCATCAGAGCCACCTGGAGGGCTCATTAAGACAGTTTTCTGGGCCCCCTGCCCTGGGCATCTGATTCGGGAGTTGTAGGGTGGGGCCTGAGAATGCCCACATGCAACACGAGTTTACGGGTGGCTGCTGCTGGTCCACCACCTCCACTTTGAGAACCGCTGCTCTACAGCCTCTTGTATATGGGCTCCCTACATCAGGGGATAGAGAAACCACAAAAAGTCTGAGTGCTTGCAGAAAGATGATGGCAGGACAGAATCCCCAGAGCCCCTGGGGCTGCCTGACAGAAGCCTTCAACGTGGGCTCCTGGCCACGGTGGCGCCCAGCATGCTAGTATGTGAGACTGGCCTTGGCTAGGAATGCGGGACAGTACGACACATGCTTGTCTCCACCACAGCCTGGGTGGTAAGGGAAGAGGGAAGTGGTTGGCATCTTTTGAGGGCCTACCATGCAACTGACCTATGGGACACTCACCACATGCTGTTCACTTTAGACAGTGGTCTCACTTATGTTTATTTTCACAACTCTGTGACAAAGATATGACTGGCCCCATTAAAAGCTGGGGAAACTGATCCTTTGAGAGTTTCAGTCACCCACTCAAGGGCACTTAGGAAGACAGGGTTCCTTTCTGGAACAAACAATGGTCAGATGTTAAATTCAGCAACTTCCCTGCTTAAGGGGGCTCTAAAGGTATCTCAGGCTGTGGGCCAGGCCTCTGCCACCTGCCCCACCAGCCACCTCCTGTCACCTCGCCTCCTCATCCTCCTTTGGCTCTGCTGTCTGCTTCCCAATGTGATAGCCAGTTGGGGCACAGCACAGCAGCCTCGCCTTGGGCCTGCTTATTCTGCCTGCCCTCCTCCAGCCCCCGGGCTCCAGTCTGACCACGGGAGCTTCACATAACACACCTCAACCTTATTCCCCACTCCCACCCCCGCCCAGGTTGAACTGGCTCCCTGCATTCTCCTGAGCCGGGCCTTCTACACCCTGCATGGTTGGGCCCTGCTTCCCTCTGTGGCCTCCTCTCCCCAAGGTCTCCCTTGTAGGCTGCACTCAGCCAAGCTGAATTACTGTTCTACCAACATGCCACACTCTCTCCTGTTCTGGGACCCCAGTAAATGCTGTTCCTTCCGCCTGCAAAGCCTTAGCCCCGCAGTTCCTGGGTAGTGCCTGCTCATCAGTCAGTGGGTGGCTTAGATGATCTCTTCTCAGTGAGTGTCCTCAGCCCAGTGACGGCTGGGGGAGGTGGCCCCTCCCACAGATGCTTTCTCCCTTCCTATTACAGGTATTTTCAAACATACACAGAAGGAGAGAGAACAATCTAATGGACCTTCCAGGGAGCCATCACTCCATGTCAACAGTTATTGCCACAGCCCATACTTCTCAGTCTGCTTTCCCACCTACACTGGAGACAGGGCATCCAGCCCTACACATTCTCAGGACATTAGCACAGCTCTTGGCTCAGAGAAGACCCTCGATCCAACGTGGGTGGATGCCAAGAGTCCGCATTTGTTGAGCACTTATTATAAAACCAGATGCTCTTCTACATGGTTACATGGCTTTGCTCTCTGTATGTGGATAGCCTCCATATGAGGCTCAGGCTCCTCCTACTTCCACTTCACAGACTGAAAAACTGACGCAGGTTACACAGCCAGTCAGTGGTAGCAGGCGAGCAAGGCAGTCTAACTCTGGAATAGAGCTGCCCACAGAAATAGGATGTGAGGCACATGTGGCATTTTAAATTCTCTAGTAGCTATTAAACATTAAAAACATTCAACATCAAAAAAACATGAAATTAATGTTAATAATATGTCATATTTACCTCAGTATATCTAAAATAATGTGACTTCAACATTTCATCAATATAAGACATTATTAATGAGATGTTTTATAACCTGTGTTGCATATTGAGTCTTCCAGATCCCCTAGGTGTTATCTTACAGACTAGCCACATGTCAAGAGCTCAGTAGCCACAGTGGCAACCATACTGGGCAGCACAGCTAGCGGTCAGCACCTTGGACAGCAGCCACGGAGCCGGCACTCTGAACCACTAATCTGCTTAAAAGGATGAAGGAGGAAATGAGTGAATAGAAGTTCCTAGGACCCGTGGGCCTGATCTTTCGCTGATAACTAATAATGCTTAATACTTTATGGCCCTTTAGAGTCTCTCTGGCACCATTTTATCTGCCATAGGGATTATTAACCCTGTACCATGGATAACGATTATGGGGTTAAGAGGGGTCAAATGCCTTCCTCTGCTGCAGGTGGCAGAGCTGCGCCTCGAACCCACAACTCTGGACTGCAAGTCCAGTACTCTGTATGGGGAGGGGCACAGCTGCCCCTTGAAGCAGGATCGTCTCCATCTGGCAAAGGAGGGTGTCTGTTGAGACCCCAGGCTGGGGTGGCCTTTGGGGATGGGAGCCCCATTTTGCTTAGGTCCTGGAGGAAGTGATGCCCTTGGTGAGTGGCAGGGCAGGCACAGGCTGAGGAAGCATATGGGGCCGGTGCCAGGTTCTCCGTGGGAAAGAACCTTGTCATTCTTCAGTCTCATTTTGGCCACAAGAGGCTGAGAACAAATTGATGGCAATGGGGCCATAACTTACCTCTGAAGGCCTCTTTGTTCTTGGCAAAACAAAGGGGTCATTAGTAATGGTGAAAGCGCTGGTGTGCAGACATAAATCCCCCCAGCTGCGGGCTGATAAACAGCCCAGAGGGGATGGGGGCTCAAGGAGCCCAGCAGGTTAACTGCATGCCATGGATCACTCATGGGCTCAGGCTTGGGTCCACCCACATGTGGACAGAGTCACCCCCTTCCCAGGCTCTGGAGGTACCCAGAGACTGTGTCACGCACAGTAGCTGTCAGGGCTCACACCTGGCTCCAGGAGCCAACACAACCCTCATCTTCCCTCTCAAATGAAAATGGTTCCCTAGCATTGAAGGCTAGAGCAGGCTCCCACAGGGTACTCAGGGCCAGCTTGGGGCAGTCATATGAAGGTGCCCTTGTGGGCATTCCTGCTTCCTGCTTCAAGCCAAAGAGACAGTGGCTGAGCCTCCCAGGAAATGGATGAGGCTTAACATCACTGGAAAGGCAGGTGTGTGAGGCCAGATCCTTCGCAGACAATGGGCTCTGCAGCAGTGTCTACGCTGGTCAAGGGAAGTAGAGTTGAGACCACATACTACCTTTCTGTCTCCTGCTCCCCTAGGGACTCTGCCCTCCTGCCTGTCTGTCTGCTTTAGGCTCACAGTAAGGCCAGATTGTGGGAAGATAATGCCACCCCAGGGCCAGAGAAAGGCGGGCAGGAACAGGTGGGTGGGCACCCAGTAAGCCAGGTGCTCAGGATCGGGAGGGAAGGAGAAAGGAAACCTTTTTTTCCTCAAGCTGCCTGAAAAGGATTTGCGTGGGGCTATGGGTTTTGTGGTGACAAACACCCATGAAGGAGTTCAAGGACCATCAAGCCCACCCTATAAGCAGGTCCAAGTGCCATCTTAACAAGGATGGCATCTATTTGCTACAGGTGCTGCCTTCTCTTTCCATGCCCATAACAGACTCTACCAGTTGAATACCGAACTGAGCCTGTTTGGCTTCATGGTCCTCTTCAGGCAGCCATTACCAATCAATCAGAGTTGGCCTGTGAGAGGAAACCCATCTGTCATCCTTTCTAAAAAAGCCCCCAAAGTACATCTTTGCTGGCAATGGGAATCCTATAAAGCTACGGAAGTTTCTGCCTCTTGCCCCCACCTTTAAACACAACGCCTACCTGTAGTTTCACATTCCGGGTCTCCCTTCTCATCCTGTTGTTCACACTTGGGGACCTGGCCCAGGAGAGTATGGCCCTGGAAATCTGATAGGATGCTGCCACAGACCTTTGTCCCCAGACTCCAGGCTCCAGAGCCCAGCTCAGACACCCAAGGCTCGGCGGCTCTGCCCTCTAGCCTCCTGCTCCTAGGGGATGGGGTGAGGAGGGAAAGCAGGCTGGGGCCCTCTTTGAAGGCTGGAGAGGGCCTGAGGGTCTGAGGCTGGTGGCCTGGCACCCAGCATGAACGTGGAATGGACCAATGCCTTAGAGGATGGCCTCTCAGTGTCACTGCAGGAATTTCCTGTCTGGCCATGACCGCATGTTAGCTCCTGGATCCTTGCTCCCCACCCTCATCCAGGCTGGTGTATGTCTGGAGCCAGCACACAGCCAATGAAATGAGGAGACAATCCCCCCACCCAGCCAGGTGTCCTCTTCATGATGCTACCTTATCCTGACCCCTCAACTCTATCACCCTTGGGACTCACTGCTGTTTCTGCAGGTCTCCAGCACAAGCCCCTTGCCCCTGGGAGGCACTTGCTTTGCTTTGCTAATTGAAAAACTCATAAAGGAGACCAGCACCAGCATGGGCCTCTCTCCTCTGCTCGGTAGAAGAGAGCTCCCAAATTCTGGGGGGACTCTGCCTTCCTGCAGAACGGCTTCCTTCCTAGGACTAGCTTTCTCACACCCTGGCCTAAGGACCATCTGCACCTGGGGCACTGTGAAGAAGGACCATTCCTGGGCCCCATCCTAGTTCCACAGCACAAGAAGCTCCATGGGTGCCAAGGACTCTGTAGTTTTGGTAGGAGCCCCATGTGATTCTTCGGCATTCTGGAATTTGAAAACCCACTACCCTGGAGTTGCATTCCTTCCTGGGGGTGCTTCTTCCTACCAGCTAACTCCCAGCTTCCCAAGGATATTATTGGCTGACAGCAATAATAATAACAACAGCAACTAACACTTATATAGGACCTTAGATCCATTAATTAGGTTCTTTACATACATTAACCATCCGAGGTAGGTACACTTATTGCTCCCATTTTATGGATGAGAAACTGAGGTATATAGATCATTCCAAGGCAGTATGTTCACAAGACTCCATCCTCTATGTTCTTCATCCTTACACCTTGGTGTCTTTTGAGCTTTAGGGGGAAAATGTTCCCCAAATGTCACTCTGTTGTAGGGATGTGGTCAGGAGAGGCATCGGGGTAGACACTGGCTGGTGATCTGCCATCCTCCTGGCTGTCAGTATGGCCTGCCCAGATGCACTAGGCTGACCCCTGACTGGGCAGAGTGGGAGGCCACATGTGTGGGGGCAGGATGCACAGGGGCAGAGCCAGGGAATGTCTCTGAGTGATCAGCCTCTCATGGGCCTGTCACCAGCTCCCTCTCTTCAAAGCCAAGCAATCCTGGGACAGCCAAACAGAGCTGCTACAGGATCTGTCTTTGGGTGGGGATATGAGGTCAGAGACGCCATCACCCAGAACCTTCTTCGTAGCCAGTCACCATTCCACTCAACCGAGAGAGCGGGTGGGAGAGGGGCTCTGTGCTTCCCCTGTGACGAGACATGAACTCCCCATGCTCAGAAATGTGACAGGAGCACGAAATTGGCTGACGTGCAGCTCTGTCATTCTAAAATGATGTGCAAATACCATCCTTTCATCACGTCAGAAAAGAAAACAAAGAAAAACCCAGAGCACTAAAGGAGGTTAGACGGGAGTCCCCAATGATCCGGGCTCAGAGCCCCAAAGTGCTCAGATGCCTCAGACCTTGGACAGCAGCACACACTCCTGTCTCCCAACACCACCCCCGCGGCCCCCAAGATCTTATCCTCGGTGGCAAGCACCCCTCCTCCTCCCCGGCTCCTCCCTCCTTCGTCCACTCAGTCCCCTTCCCAAGGCCTTACCTGAGACGATAGTGTAGCCAATCCCCCGGGGACGTCCTTTATCCTGGTCAATGGCAGTGATAACTCGCACCGTTGTGCCCTGGGCAGGAGAGACGAGGGACCTGAGTTTGGTCACCCAGTCTCCGGGTGGCCATCTTTCTCTGTAGCTGTTCTGGCACCCACAGCTTCCCTCCCCAGATGGACTCCTTGCTGCCAGGCCAGCCTAGGAAGTAGCTGCTGAGTGCTCAGGTCTCTGCTGTCTCCATCAACCTGGGGCCTTGGCAAATACCTCCAAGTCTCATGGAAAGGCCCAATCTTGATGTTCTCATTCCCCCTTCCCCTCCCCATCCCCCCTATTCTGGTGTAACTACCCAGGAAAGAAGAGCATCCAGCTGGGGGACAAGAGATCTCATCTGTGTCTCAATTACCCATCAAATTGCTGTGTGACCTCAGGTGGGTTGCTGCACCTTTCTAGTCTTAGTTGTCCAACCTTAATATGAGTAACAGCAGAAACCCTGGGACCTCACTTTCACTAGGACTTGAGTAAAGGAGAACATCGTGGATCAATTACTCTACTAATGAAAGTATTATAAATCCTGAAAGTGAGTATCTCCAGGGATAACTCGGGGGGCCACCAGGGTCCTATGAACCATGCCCTCACCGGCACCACTACCGGCAGTCCCTGCCTCAAAGGGCTCTGCTCACACCCTGTTCATTCCCCCTGAAGCATTGGGGGAGGAGGGGCCAGCTTCTGAGACCACCGGGACGAGGACTCAGGGGTCCCTGCTCTTAGAGAGCGCACAGTCTATGGGAAGGGTCACGGACAGATTCACAGGCACTGCTATACACATCTAAGGATGCTGAGATGCAGAAATGCACCTCAAAGTGCAGAAGTCCACCTGGAGGAGCTGGCAAAGGATTATACAGACAGCAGCCCTCTGATGGGTCACGGAGAATGTGTAGTTTTCCAGGGAAAGAAAATGACGCAGAAGGCAAACGATACAGCAGGGGCAGAGAACTGGAGCTGTAAGACTGTCCAGAAAGAGATCCTGACATATAATGGGCACATTCAAATATCAGGTGATGGACTGGTTGGATGACCGAATACATGAACGTACAAAAGAGGATTCTCACTTCACCACCACCAGCACTTGCCAAATCGCCCCTTGCCCACAGCAACCTTCACCTTACTCTCCTGTCAACCAGCCACACCTGTCTACCATGCCGGCCTGAGATTCTCACCTGGGCTACTGTTCTCCCTGGTTAATAATGGGCAGGACAGGGGTGCCTGGGTGGCTCAGTCAGTTAAGCGTCCGACTTTGGCTCAGGTCATGATCTCACGGTTCGTGGGTTCAAGCCCCACGTCAGGCTTGGTGCTGACAGCTCAGAGTCTGGAGCCTGCTTTGGATTCTCTGTCTCCCTCTCTCTTTGCCCCTCCCCCCACTTGCAATCTGTCTCTCAAAAATAAATGTTAAAAAGCAAAATAAAAACTAAGTAATGAGCAGAACAGCACTGTCCCCATCCCATAGGGAAATGTCAATCCTGGCATTTCCATGTCTAATGATGAGCTCTTCTGGACTTGATACGCTGCCTCTCACCCATTTGCTGTTCATGAGAGTGAGAGGTCCGCAGGGTGTGTGCTCTGAGCACCTTCTCCTGTGGAGGGAGACCTGTTCTCTGATGCAGACGCCCTCTGATGGGGAGGGCGGGGCCCCGGGAGCGGGAAGCCTCCATTCCAACTTCTTCTGCTCCCACTGCCAGACACAGAAGGGCAACGACCACCTCACCTACCCAGGGCAGAGCTGTCCCTGCACAGCTCTCTCTCCGTTCTCTCCTGGGCCCAGGTGTGCAGCACTCTGGGCTGAGGGAAGGTGAGACTGTTTCAGGAGAAACTTCGGGCAGAAACTTGGCTGTTGCCCCAAGGCCAAGGCCATGCAGGAAGCAGATGTGGCTCCTCCTTGGGGCCCCTCCCCTCTAAGAAGACAGAAGACAGAGCTCTGACTACATCCCCTGGGGGAAAAGATACTTAACAAAGTCGGAGAAAGACAGCATCAAATGAGCATCTCCCCAGGTGGGTTCCCAGGATCTGAAGGGGCCAGAGCCCAGGGGGCTCCAGCTACAGCAGGTGCTGTTCTTCCGCAAGCACCCACTCTGGGCTGCTGCAAACGCCTGCTGCGTACGAACTCATCTTACCCTCACACCTACCCCAGAAGCCCCATTTTCCAGGCAAGGAAACTGAGGAACTCGAGTTAAATGACCTTGCCATGGCCCCGTTGCAAGGAAGGAATGGCGAAGCCAGGGTTCAATGTCAGACACGTTGACTCCAAAATGCTCTTGCCCACCAGGCAACACCGCCTCTCTGTTATAATACCAAGCAACACCAGCTTCTGTTATAATAATGCAAACTGTCATTGATGACAGTCCCTGCGATGTTGGCAGGCGCTAATCTAAGCACTTCACAAGCATTAGCTCATGTCACATTTGGGACCGCATACCTGTCCCATCCTTCCCTGGGGCTTTAGCGTAGTCAAGGCTCCTAGAAGTTAGTAAAGAGGTTTAAAACACACACACACACACACACACACACACACACACACACAACCACAACAACTCTGTTAACCTTTGCTCTCCTGGGCTTTCTAATCAGATGACAGACGCTTCTCCTGTAGCATCTGTTAATAGCCCCAGACCCAGGCATTCATTCGGGAGGCATTCATCAGACTTGCAGGGTCTACGCTAACCGCTAACCGCTCCCCCCAACATCACCCCCCAAAGGGCACTTTTGGGGATGTCTGCCCTTCCTGGGGCCACCCCTCACATAGGAGGGGCCTGGGTTTGTCCTCACGGGGAGGTCCCAACGGCGTGAGGCTCAGGTGCCGGGATGGGCTTTCTGGACGTGGGAACAACTCCCTCTTTTTCAGAGTGCCATGTGGCCTGGGCCCCAAATGTGTTCCAGTATGATGGTCCCCAGGCAGCCCCTGGCCTGCTGAGGGCATGGACCAGCCTGCCAGGTAACTGTGCCCAGAGGCTACCAGAGCACCTTTCCGGAAAATCACTAACCAATAAACCCAAAGGGGCAGCTGCAGGCCCCCAGGCATACAACCTGGGAGTGGCTGGGCTGAGCTGGGCCTAGTGAGTCCCAGGAGGACTGAAAGGGGGCCATTGGTGGCCGGTGCAAATATGGGACCTGGGGGCCAAGGAGCCTTCAGGCCTCAGAGCCCTGGGACACGCCCCCCCAGGCACTCCCACCCTGGGCTGCCTTGAGTCCTCCTGGGCTTGTGGGGCCGGCAGGGCTCAGAGGGGCCAGCAGACAATCCAGAACGAGATGAGGAGGAGGCTGGCTCTCCCCCGAAAGGGCCACACCTGAGCTTCTGGGAAGTGAGATCCAACAGGCTCCTGACAAAGTTTGGGGTTTCATCTCTTTTTGGGTAAATAAATCCATTTTTAATAAAACCCTGAGCTTTTAATACAAGCGCAGCCACAAAGACTGGAAATGTTATAAGAAGGAATTAACGGGGAGGAATGGGGGCCCTGGGGATCCCACGACTCTTGTTTCAGAGTCTCCGTAATTATATTTTCAATATACTGAAACTTATTTCCAAAGACAGGGGATGGAGAAGCATCACGGCCCCTGCCGGCCCAGAGCCAGGCCCCTAACTGGCTGGCCTTCCATATGGGGGCGTGGTTGGCTGGGAGAGCAGGTGGGAAGGCCCGGGAGGGTCAGGGAAGGCACCACCCCGACTAGAGGCTCCTCCTGTCTCGGAACCCACCCTGTAAGGAGGAGACCTCCTGGGAAACGAGGCTCCCCTGAGAAGCTAAGGGGGCATAGGCCTCCAGGGTCCTGGTTCCTTGTGGTGGGAAGAGCAGTATGGTGAGGAGGTTAGCGGCTTGACTGTCTGGGCTGCCTCCTTTGCGTGAGTTACTTGATCTGTCACTGCCTTGTTTTCCCCAGTCTATAAAATGGGTATAATAACAGCATCCACCCCTGAGCAATTGATATTTGTAAAGCGCTTGGAGCCATACCTACTACACAGAGCAAATACTGTAAAAGTGATTGTCACTGTCCCCTGGGACCGTGTGAGCATGTGATACAGGCGAAGTTGCCTCTCCCTAGACAGTGCCTGCACATGATGTTCCAAAGAACTTCAGCACATTCGGCCTCCCCAGCATGCCAGAATCACACTAGGCATCCTACAGGCAAGGGGTTTTCTGGGTATCATACAGAGAGAGCAGCTAACGGCCCAGGCAGAGCGGGCACTGGTTAAACGCTACTCTGTGCCATGGACTAGGCTGGGCGCCAACAGCCTTGCCCTCACGTTTCCCTCACAAGCCCCAACACGGGCAGATGTGTGAGAAAACGGGGGCTCAGAGGTTCCAGAATTGGTTTCAAGCCACAAAGCATGGGGAGTGGGTGGGGTATGGAGGGCTGTGCTGAGGTGGGTCTGGGGGATGCCACTGCTCTCTGGCAGAAGTGACAGGCCCGGGGCTCTGTGCTCAGGAAGGGTGCCAAAGCCAGGGGTGGGGGAGGGGTGCAAGACAGCCCGTGCCTCCGGGGTCTGGCTACTGGTGGGGAAGTCGGGGCACAGATGAGAGGAGCTCAGACTTCTCTAGAAGGAACTCGGGTCTCCCTTCTACGGCCTGCCTTTTCCAAAGCAGCCGGCCAGGGTGGGAGTTGGGGCTGTGACCTGGCAGGCCTTGGGGAGAGGGGGGGTCCCAGCCCACCTCTCTCCCCTGGGACTGCCCTCCCATTTCCATGACAGGATTAGGGACTTGAAAGGTGGACACAGTTTGCTTCAGGAGGTGGGAGGTGCCTCTGCGGGGAGGGGGCCAGTGGGGGCTGCAGGGGACTTCCGACAGGAGCTGCCGCAGCAGATTCTGAGGCAGAAAATCCTATTTCTCACTCCTTAATTCCAGTCAATTCCAGTCAAAGGGCTGATAGGCATCAGCTGGCAGTAATTTGTGCAGTTTATCCGCTCTTTTCACCTTCTATCGGTCCTTCACTGACGGGCAGGCCGACATGCCGCCGCTCGAGTGAGGAAATTAAAATTTGATGCAATAATCCCAAATAAGAAGGATTTTATTAGGTAATATATACACTTTAGATGAGGCATGCTGGCCCGATACACTGATAGAGAGAGGCATACATGCTGGGAGCCGCAGATAAAGAGGAGTGAGGCAGAGTGGGCCAGGGTCCGAATGGAGGCCCTGGGCCTCCAGAGGCAAGGCTGGGAGTAGGGCTGCCTGGGTCCTTGGGTGGAGGAGGCTGAGCCGGCCACGGTGCTCCCTGGCCCTGGCCGGCCTGGTAAGTACTGAGTTAAGTCAGGATTCCACACTGTAAAGGGACATGCAGGGCTCAGATCAAGGCATGGAAACCGATTAGGAGCCTGGGAAAATCAGGCTTGGAGAATATGGGAATCAGCCTGCAGCAGAAGAAGCTGTGCTAGGGACACAGAAATGACAGTGCTCCTTTTAAGTGTGGGAACAGGGCAGAGAGGGCGAGGTCTGTGCACACGAGAAGGTTCTGTGGGTGCCCGGGAGAGTCTGAAACCTCCCACTTACTTCCTCGTCTGGCTCCCCTGAACCCAGTCATGACGTAAGTGGTGGGGCTCAGATCTGCTACCTGGGAGCTCCTGTGGCATTAGCTTCAGTGGCCTCCTGGTGCCAAAGCGGCAACCGACTCACAACTGGTGTGACTGAATGCTTTGCTGGGTACTCTACACAAGCATGCAACCACCGATCCTTAAAACCCTCAGGGGAGGCAGAGTGCAGACGTGACCAATGAGGAGCTGTCCAAAGCGTGTGTGGTTTGGCCAAGGAGGGTGCAGGAACCTGCTCTGAGTTTCTCTGGCTGCCTGGCGGCCATCACACCCTCACTCCAACCAACAGGTTGGCTCTGAGCATCTTCGCCACACTCCGCCCTGGGCACGGGGCCCTGGAAGACTCCCCCACCCCCCCCCCGCCCCCGGGAGCCTGAGACCGGCTCCCAGAGACTCAGGTACCTTGACTACCAGGAGCTCCAAAGTAACCCACTCACACATCGGTCAACACTACAGGTGCAACTATAATTCCGTGGTAAATTATGCAACATGGGGAATGCTGAGGGGAAAGAAATGGCTGGCTATGTCTGCGGGCTGGTGAGAATAAAGCCAGGGGGAATAAAAATCAAAGAAAGGTGGCCGGTGTGAGCTGGGAACCAGAAGAAGGGCGGATTTTATGCTGGTGGTAGGAGCGACCTTAAGGGGTAAAGAGGATGGATGGCAGGAAGGTGGGAAGGCTGGTCTGGCCGGACGTCATGCGTTCCTTTGCTCATTTGTTTGTTTGTTCCTTCCACAAACATATCCTTAGCACCCCTGATGTGCGATGCCCCCAATAGACCCAGCCCCTGCCCAACTACGCTTCTGGCCAGCAGGAAAGCAGAGGCTGAACCAGCTGTCCAAGAGCGCAGAGTGCTAAGAAAGGGATGTGCAGGGGCCAGGAACAGTTGGAAGGGCCCCTCTCCTCTGAAAGGTCAGGGAAGACCTCCCTGGGCTGAGATGTGCGGGTAGCAGAGGGCCTTTGGAAAGAGATAGCCTTTAGCCTCAAAGGCTAGAGGTCCTGCTGTCCATGGACCACTTAGAAAGAGAAGGTGAGGATGGGAGGCATTAAGATCTCCTCCTCCACCCTGCAGCAAGAGACTAAAAAGGGTCTTGCCTGTTAGATCCTCCAGCCAATATAGGTCCCAAAAAGGATGTAGCTACCCCCCACACACCTGGAAATTGAAACAGAGTGCTTCAAGGATGCCATGGTCAGAATGGACCACAACCTCCAAAGTGGAGGTCAGGCTTCCCTGGCCTGTGGTGGTCTATAGGTATAGTCTGCAGCCCGGTCAAGGGAAGCCTACCTCTCACTGATACCCAATCCTGTGAGCCCGTGTAGGTGGGTGCCCTGCTTTGCTCTCCAAGTTGTGCATCTCTCCTGTAAGCATACTGAGTCCCCCCAAAAGGAAAAGCACACTTTTCTTTCCACAAGAGAAGCTTCCCCAAGCTGTATGTCCAGCGTGGCAGCAGCCAAGAGGAGCCAGCTTTTCTTAATTTAGGAGCCCAGTGTGTGTGTTTCAGTCTAGTTTGCACCAAAGCACGGATGACTCCCGGGCAAGGGATGGGTGGGTGAAGCTGCCCACTCCCAGCCCCGGCCAAGCGGGTAGTAGCACGTTTGGGTCTTGAAGATCTCCAGTCGTGACTGACTGAACCACAGGCAGACCAAGCGCCCAAGGGCAGCCAATCTACAGGCTGGCTGGAGATCTATGACCGTGTGACACGGCACAAAATTGTGAGCACAACCAATCAGATGCCTCTTTGGAAAACTTGGACTTGAGACTGTTAGGAGGGGTGGCCAGAGCTGTGTACTCTCAGAGAAGAGCCAAGCCCAGGAGGGCTGGGGAGTGGGGGGCAACCTGCCACCATCTTGGGCAGCCATTGGTTGGCTGGGAGAGGCAGATTGGCCCATGGGGAATGTGGCTGAGCCCAGATCTGTTTTGGTGCACGTGGCTGAGTCCAAATCTGCTCTCCAGGCCAGGCTGGTTCCACTGGCACCCTGTTATCCCACATAAATCTCTGTGAACTGCTCCCATTTGTTTACACTAGTAAGTCTTTGTTTTTTGCTTCTTGGAGCCCCCTGGGGATGAAGCAAGGGGATGAGGACATGGGGTGCAGTATGAAGAAGGGAGCTGGGTTTTCACTGGGCTGAAATACCCATCACTGACATGCATAGATATTGAGGAGAATAAGGAATGCTGAGGAAGGGCCTGTCCTACCAAACAGGTCCCCTGGCCCTAAAGGAAGCTCAGAGGGAAGTCCCCCAGAGCTGGGGCGCATCTTACCGGAGGAGAATGCTCATAGATGTTAGTGCTATAAGGCAGGTTGATGAAGATGGGGTCCATGTCCTGGACATCTGTGATGATGATGGCCAAGTTGGCCAGGGTGGACAGAGGCCTGGTCTTGTCTTGATCCTTAGAAGACAAAGAATACAAAGCCTTAGGTTGTGACATTGTTCACACACACACACACATACACACACACACACCTGTACACACAACACTGTGTGCACAAACATGTGTGCCTATGTACACACGTGCTCCCGCATTCCTGCGCAAAGATCCTTGGTACGCAGGAGTTCAAGAACTCTAAGCACCCACAGCGATCTCTGACCTGTGCAGGAAAACGAAAACAGGGCCCTCCAAGGTCCAGTAGACAGCGGCTTATCCAATGTCACCGAGCGGGACTAGGGTAGAGCCAGATCTCCTGCCTCCAGCCCAGCCTAGCCCTGATCATCTCAAGGGTGGGATGACTGGCTTCAGGTGAAGACCTAGCGCTGTCCTTAGCGACTTCTCTCGATTCAGGCAGAGGCCCTGGCCATGCCCACCTCCTGCCCCCTCTCATCCCAGGGCAGCAAGGGAATGACCAGGATGGACGTTCCTCAGAAAAAAGGCTCTCTCACAGGAGAGGGGGCTACTCTGAGACTCCCCCCCTCGCCAGGGGCCCTGTCTGCACCCAGGGTTTACTGGTAGAGCAACTTTTCTGACAGAACCAGCAGGGGGCGCTCTAGGGCCTGTGCCATTTGGGGGGCTCCAGGAAGAAAGCTGAGAGGTCATGCAGGCCATCCCTCTGTGGCCAGGCAGGCCATGTTAAAACCCTCCTAGTCAAATGCCAGTTTAGTTTTATGAAAGCTCACCAAGAAAAGAAATCAGACACACATCTTCTATTACCCCCAAACACACAGCCCACCATGATAAACTAATTAAATAGCCCACGGCTATCGAATAACAACAGGTAAGAGCAACAGAAAAGACCTGCTGAATGCAGATTTCATACGAGGCACTGAGTTAGCGCCTTGTCTGCTTTTGCAGATACTATGTGCCCATTATTCAGATGTGTTCACAGAGTCACAGAGGTTAAGTAACTTGCCCAGAGTCATGCAGATGGTACATGTGTAGCCAAGACTCAAACTCAGATCCTTTTGCAAAACAAACCTGCCCTGTTTTGATCTGGGGCCCAGACATCATCTCAGTCACTGACTTGCTGGGTCACTGTGAATAAATTCTCTTCCTTCTCGGGGCCTCGATTTCCTTCTCTGTGTCACAAAGGGGCTCACCACAACCTCCATGGACCGTCAGGCCTGTAAATTCTCTGGTCTGGGATTTGAGAGTGACTGTCCTCTGATTAGGTCTCCCTCAGTCTGGGGTGACCCGAGCAATACAAAGCATCCCCCCAATTCCTGTTCAACAAGCTTTGGGGAGGAGGGCAGGCTGTCCTAAGAGTCCTCAGGGACAGCCCCGGAGAGGGTGAGGGACTTTGGGGATGAGGGGTGGGTGCAGTCGGGTAGGGGAGAGCCCGGACGCAGGAGGCGCTGGGCAGCAGGTCCGCCAGGGAGATGGATTTCCAGGCTCCAAGACAACGGAACCCACAGCCCAGGCTCGGGGGCTGCCTGTGGCAAGAGCTTTCCACCAGGGACCTGGACAGCCAGGCAGATAGGGCCAGAGTGGGAGGGACAGAAAGGCCCGTGACCTTTTCTGAGCAGGGGAGGGCAGTGATTCTCATTTGCCATTAGCCATCTTCTGGGGGCAGCCGGCTCTGTCCCTCCCCTCCATCCCAGACTTGGGGCCACAGCCTTGCCGCCGCCACAGATGCCCCCGTCCAGCCCACCTCGGACTCCACGCTGGGGAACGGGGACGGCAGAGGGCACACTGGCAGGCAGGCACCTTGCTGGGCTCCCGGCTGCCACTCCGGGGCCTGCAGCTCTCACAGCTGTTTCCAGGGAAGTCCTCACATTTCCCCACCTGTGCCCACTCAGGGGCGGCTGGGACCCCACGATGCTCCCTTCGATGCTGCCCAGGAGACTCTCCTTGGGCAACGCCCAGCAGCCAAGGGCACAGCACGGGTCCTGGGGGGCAGGGGGCTGTGTTTCCTTCAGGTGGAGGCACGTCAGCACTGAAGGGCTTCTCTGCATCTACTGCCTCAGGGTCTGATGTGGGGAGATGAACACCAATTTATTCACCATCTCAGCTTGAGCCCGGGCCTCTTGACAGGCTGGGCCACCCAGATCTGAGCCTAAGCCCAGCTCTGGTCTCTTCCCCACCGGCCCAAAACCATTTTTACAGAAGATGGAAATTACTCCACAGACACAGGTTCGTAAGCAAGAAAGAGACTGAGCATCTGCACATTCCTGGGCACCACTGTGTATGCAAACTGCAAGTGGCGCGAGGGCCACCATGGCTGGGGGGTGGGGGGGTCAAGGGAGCACGCAAGGGTGCAGGTCTGTGCACAAAGCAGACTGCACTCCTGCAAGCCCTGCTGGTCCCAGAAGTCAGGCTTACAAAGGGCAGCACACACGACCGCCCAGGCAACTACTACTCAACCAGGGGAGAAGGGAAGAATGTGAAGGTCACCTGCCATGGGCTCCCCAGAAAAAGAGTACATTTCCTGGTTCTGGGGGCCCCTCTCCACCTTGCCCAAGCCTGGGAGAGCCCCATCTTTCAGACGGGACCCTTGACCTGGCCCATCCCCAGGGACTGGCGGCCCCCACTGCAGCGACACAGGGCCAGAGGATGTATGTCAGGCAAATGGGTCCAAAAGGGTGAAGGGGGGCTGCAATCATTTGTTTCACTCTTGGCCTGAACTTTGTAAAGAGAAATGGAAGGGACGAGAGGCCAGCTCTTGCCCTGCAGCCTGCTGACGGCTCTGGCTGTGCCTGGAGACAGAGGCAGCAGCAGGCAGAGACGGGAGCTCAGGGGACGGAGCCTACTTAGGGTGTGACTTGCTTGTCCCTCGGGGGCCCTACGGAACAGCAGGCGACAGAGGCCGAGTGACTGTGATGTTCTGGAAACTCAGAAACCTCTGGCCATCGGGCCCTGGACTGGTGTCAGATAAGCCACGTTTGAGTTCCTGCTCCCCGGACTCATTGGCTTGTGAGTCTCAACAGTGTCAGCCATACAATGGGACCATTATTCTCTCTCTCCTCGTCTCCTCACTAACTGAACCTGCAGTCCCCAGGCCCCAGCACGAGGCTTGGCACACACAGTGTGCCCTACTCAGGATGCATGTTGGGTGATGTCAGGACATAGCTGGGTTGCCGCCTCTGTCTGATGTTCCAGGGAGCAAGGGGACACCCCACACCATGAATGTCTTGTGGGCTCTGGAGTGCAGCTGCTGAGTCACCACGGTCACCTGGAGTGCTCCTGTGCCTCAGTTTCTTCATCTGTAAAATGGGCACCTTGATATTACTCATGAGCTAGGGCTATCGTGGGGATTCCTGGAGATAATCCATCTGAGTGCTCAGCACAGCACCACTCTCGTTCCTACTGTGACCAATGCCAGCGTCACTTTGAGCCTTGACCAGCAGGGAAGGACGCTGATGTTCCGTCGCTCCCCCCGGGGTGGGAGGAGGCAGACGCTCCGTGCGGGACTCACCGTGGCGTTGACAGTGAGCTGGTAGGCCTGCGTCGTTTCGTAGTCCAGCTCCCGGACCACCGTGACAATGCCGCGGGCGCTGTCAATGGCGAAGAACAGGGAAGGGGGCTGGAAGGAGTAGAGGACGCTGCCGCCCGCGCCCAGGTCGGGGTCCGTGGCATTCACGATGAAGATGGGCGTCCCCACCGGCGTGTTCTGGGGGTGAAGCAAAGCAAACAAAAGGCTGAGTAGTGCTCGGAGCAGCTGCCTTCCTCGGCAGCTATTCCCCCAAAGCCAGTAACTGCGTTCCCTCCAGCCAACCAGACCCGCAGCTTTGTCATTTTTATTCTAAGAGGGTTCAGAGGAATTTGAAATGCAGTATCTATTTTATTTTCCCTTTTTTTGATAGCCTCCTGGGGGCTGTAACAGCACCCGTTCTAAAGATGATCTGCTTATCCTGGAGTTCTGGATGAGGGCCCTGAAGTCCCCAAACCCCTGTTTCTTGGCGGTGCCGATTCCTCTGTTGAGCGCCCCATGGCCTCGGGCCCAGGCTGCTCAGTGGGGCACCCGGAAGTCAGCATATTGGGAGGTTCAAGGGCAGGTCGCTGAGAAGGGTGTACTGCAGGCAGGTGGCAGGGGGCCCTGAGGGCTTCGCCTGGCAGCACGGAGGTTGCTTGGATTGCCCTGGTGTAGGGCATCCCCAGGCTGTCCCTGGGCCGTGGCAGCATGCCACGAGAGGCCCACAAGAGCCATCCAATGTTACTACCTCCTGGAAGCCTGCCATGATTTTCTCTGCTATACACTATGCACACACTCCTGCCCTTTTCTGACTTGGGGTCTCTGGTGAAATTTTGCACCCTTACTGAATCTTCTAGAACCTGAAGGCAGGTCAGCTCCGCCCATGCCCCCACCCTCCACCCTGGTTCCCACATCACCCTGGCATTTTTCACCATCCGCATATCTTCTATCTTCCCCCACAGGACGTGCGCTCCATGAAAGCCACGGGGCTCTGCTGCTTGCCTAGCACTGTGCCTGGCACGTGGGGGGGGGTGCTGTTCCAGCTACATCCTCTCTGATGACACGAATGAGCTGCTCAGGCAGCGCTCGGCACACCCTCGGGACCTGTCTGCATCTCTGCCCGACTGTCAGCTCTCATTGCCGCCGCGCCCACCACGGTGCCTGGCACACAGGCCACTCTGGCCAAATGCGGGGCGAAGGATTCAAAATTTAGTGAGCTCTGGGCACATCTGAAGATAGGCAAGCTAAGGAGGCTCTTCGCACAGACAAAAGGGTGAAAACAATCCCTGTTCCCTTTGACTGTTATGTGCCAGGTCCTGTGCTGTGGGCTGGGTCTGTCGGCTCTGTAACAAGTGGCTTTCTAGGGGGCAGCTAGTATCCGGTTTTGGAAAAGGAAGCTAAGGCTCAGAAGGGTGAAGTAACTCGCCCAAGTCACACAGCTAGGCAGTGGTAGAAAGCGGTCGGATTCTAAGCCAATGAGCTTCAGCTCTATGCTAACGACTTCTCTAAAACACTGAAGCCCATTCGCCTCCTAACTCCTCTGGATGATGCGGAGGTCATCTGCCAAGGCGAGAGATGGCTCGTAGCCAGGGGTGTGGGACCAGCCCGTCAGCTCCCTGAGGGCAAAGGCAGTATTCCTGGTCCTGCGTGTTTTCCTGCACTGGGATAATGACTCGGTCCCTTCTGACACCTGTAGGGCTCCTTTCAAGGAAGACATTCACATTGCTGCCTCCAGCCTGTGCTGCTGGCCATGACTTGGGCCTTGTGTCACTGCTTTGTACCACTTTCACTGGGGCATGCCGGCCTCCCTTCCCCGGGACTATCTTCTTGAGGGAAGAACATTCTTTATAAGACCCCGGGTGAGGCTGGAAAGGGCCTCTGGAGAGCAATGCTATGGGGCTGCCGTTGTGTCTTTCTGAGTGTGCTGATTCTCCCCCGTCACTAAGCAAGTGTCAGGCTGAATGCACAGGCTCATAGCCTATTCTTGTCCCGCCAGCACGGAGCACAGGAGGCAGACAGGGAGGCCCCTCTCCTCCACACCATCCATGACTTCCCAATGCCCCTCTGCGTAGGATACAGGCCCTCAGGGTCCAGCCCTGTCTCCTCCTTCACATTTTATTTCCTGGCAGGCACCCCTTCTTGGCCTTTAGCTAAGATCCTGTGTAGCATCTATTCTTATCAGTTTAATATTTCTTGGTAGGGAGAGCCATTTGTACTTTTCAAACCCAGCAGGCTGCCTCACACCTTGGAGCTTCTGAACCTCCTTTTCCTTTGCTAAGGCTTCCCCTCCTCAGCTCGGTGGCTTGGAAAACAGATACTCTCTTTCCCTCCAGAAGAGCATCAAGTGTGCAAGGCGGCAGAGCGGACAAGTGCTAAGATTTCAAGGATCGACAGACCTCTGTTGGAACGCCAGCCTCGCTGTGTGTCTTCGGGTTACTTAATCTTTCTGATCCTTAATCCCCTCTCTGTCCACCGAAGTCAATAATACCCCTAGGGTTAGTGTGAAGAGCACACGAGCTCAGGAGTGCAAATTTCCCAGCATATAATAAGTGCTTAGAGGTCGGCAGTTGTGATTTTGTCATCCGGTGCCTTCCAGAGGACTTACAGACAAGAATGCCTTCAAGGGGAGGGCAGGTAGGTGTCAAGAAGCATGATGAATATTGATAACACCGTGCTGGACTGTACCCCGCAGATGCACGGAGTACCCTGCTCTGTCTCCCCTTCCCTGCCCACCCAGGGGGACCTCAGGGGACTGCATCCATCCCCAGGCTCCCTTGCAGGCTGGCTTCTGCCAGGGGGAGGTGCTGGAACGAGTCTGGGAAAGAGGCAGGTGGAGAAGGAGTCCAGGGAATTACTTTTCCGCTCCCTCCAGCTCCAGGCCAGTAGGCCCCCGCCCTGGCCCTGGCTGCAGCCTTGAGTGGGGGTCCAGGCAGGCAGCACCATCCCCTCCCTTTCTCCCTGCAGCCCTAAGAGCTGCTGCTGGTCCCACGTGCCTCCACAGCCCTTAATGCCCCCTCGCCCTGCCCACCCTCTGTAAGCTGTCTTTTCCTTGAAATTGGAACGGAGATGAACTGTTCCCTGGGGACCTTGTAGATACAGGCACTCTGCACACACATACCGGGGAGTCTGAAGGTCCCCTGGCATGGGCTCGGTGGAGCCGGTCCCCACCTGCACGTGCCACCACAATGGCACGGGGCTCGAGGAGATCTTTACAAGCCTCTCAGCTAAACTACAGTTCTCCCTCCAGATCCAATGTGCACGGCACACGCGAGCACAGGAGCCAGCCCCACACTCCAGAACGAGCCATCCATTGGGGCCTGTGGGTTCTGCCACGAGAGGGAGGGACATGTTCGGATCACAGAGCAGCCAGCCCCCCTCCCCCGCGAGGCAGCTAGACAGCACTTCAGAGCACACCCCTTGTGGAGCCAGCAGCGCCCAGAGGGGAGGGATGGCTCCCTCTAGAATGTCAGCTCTCCAGTCCCCTGCCTCAGGGAGGAGGGGACATTTCTTCACCCGTGCATCCCTCCTGTCCGGGGCAAAGGCTCTCTGGGCAACTGATCAGAGGATTTAAAAGCAAGATCCAAGAAGACAGGGGAAAGGGGGAAAAAGAAGGAATGGCCCTGTGTCTGACCTTCTTAGATTATGTTTCATGCCCTGCAGTGAAAACCCATTTAATTTCTGCATAACTTAGAAAAGGTTTTAAACGGGCCTGGCAAAGAGCCATTCTTATACTTAGAAGGGACAAGCCACTGGAGGGAGAAGAATGCTGACTTCCTACATTTCAGGTCCTGGGCGCCATGCTCCATCAGGGAAATGGGGGGGAGGGTTGCTCATCAGTACATACACGGGGGGCTTATCCAAGCACTCAGCTGCTATTTCATGCAAATGTGCAGATGTGCCCCCTTTAAAGGTCTACTCCTTCTATGCAGACAGATTCCCTCTAGGAGGCCAGGGGCACCTGGGCTTCTAAGCAGACAGTAGAAACTTGGTGACTCAGAGCAGTAACGCGGAGTCAGACCCACCCCTCAAGTTTGAGTCCCAGACTTTCCACTTATTGGCTGAAGACCTCAAACTTATGCCATTGAGCTTACTCTTTTGGCCTCTGTGTCTCTGTATAAGGTAAAATGTAATAATGGAGCCGTTAACAGTTCCTACCTCCAGGGGTGTGAGAAAGAATTATGGGAGACAAGGTGTGAGAAAAAAACAACAAAAAACCCAAAAACTTCTCGCTGAGCCAGGCACACGGCGATATTGAACAATACTCAATAAACGGTTGTTGCAATTATTATTATGGCAATAAAATACCATCACAAGCAGGGTGAGATGAGCTCTATTTAAAAGGGGGTATTAAAAACAGCCAATCAATCTCTTTATCATCAACTTCAACAAACAGGCATTTTAAAATGCAGAAAGAGAACATCTTCATTGAGTGGTTCATGGCTGCTGCACACAGGTTCAGGGTGGGAAAACCTCTGGAGACCCTCCCCAGTGGGTCTGGGGGGCCTGGGAGAGGAGGGCTGGGTTTGAGGAAGGTGTGGGAGGGTGCCTGAACACGAGGCCAGGCCTGATCGTGCATCACTCAAGGATGGCTGGCTTGCATGTAGGAGCAGGAAGGAGTCTTGGGGATTATCCAGTCCAGTCTCCCCAAGTTACTGATAATAAAAGTGAGGGGCCGTGCCTTGCTGTAGGCCCCACAGGTGTGAACGGCAGAGCCACACCTGGAAATATGATGCTTCGACTCCCATTTTACTTTACTTGCCCAGAGATGCCACCCACTGCCTCCCTGCCCACACTTCTTCCAATTTAAAGATGCTCTTTGGACGCACAGTTCTGCTCAAGGGGAGGGACGTAGGCAGCCAAGTCTGTACCAGCCACTTCAGACCTAGGCCACATCTGATTGGTCAGATTTAGTCACCTGACTCAAATAGGCCAATCAGATAGGGCCTTGCCAGTTACACCAATTTTCTGCACACCCCTGACAAAGGCTCTTGCTGTGTGTTAGGGCTGCAGTGGGCACCGTGGAAAGCAGATCGCCACGCAGAAGCCACAGTGGCCATGCAGCAGAGAAGCCATGGGCGGGCCAATGAACCCCATGTGCAGCGATGATCATGGAGCCCAGTGAGACAGAGAAGCAGAGACAAGGGCCTCTGAGAGCCTCCCTGCCTTGGTCGTCACAGGGCCTGTCTGGACTTCCTTTTCTATCCTTGGCTGTGGTGTAGACACGCAGTCTGGCCCGTCCTTCCTGTGGCTACCCCCTTGGCTCATACCGTCCTCCACGGGTCTCAGCCCCTCCCTGCCCAGCAGCGCCCCCAGGATGTATCCAGCCACAGGCAAGGCCTCCCAGATCCTGTGGCTCCGCCCCAGGCTCAGCCCGACTCTTGCCTGCTGGGATTCCGTCCTTTTAACGCCCAGGCTGGGCCACAGAAAGCAAAGCTCCCTCCCTTTGCTCCTGGACTGCTGGGGGCAAGCGAGGTGATAATGGAGAGAGGAACAAAACAGCCTAGACACAGGAATGCGGGCTCCCTCTCCTTTTTAAGCGTTCCCCAGACGCTCCTTTTAACATGCAAATCCATTCGGATCATTGCAGTGATCAGCATGAATGTGGAGGTGGCTCGGGTGGGCAAGGGATGGAGTGATCATGGGCTTGAGACCTCAGCCAAGACAGGCCTGGAGGAGCAAGGCTCTACAAAGCCAGGCCCTGCCCCCTGGAGGCAAGGAGACGGGGGTGGGGGTGGCCGGCAGGTACTCCTGTGGGGTCCAGGCTTGGGGGTCAGGGGTCTACAGCTGCGAGGGTGGACCTGAGCGGTGGAACCAGGGCCAAAAGGCCCATTCCGGCCAATGTGAGCTGCCTCGTTCTAGGGCAACCTCTCCCCACAAGTTGACTGCAGACCTGGCTCGGAGTTCACCTTCGTGAAGGAAAGGAGCAGCTGATCTTTGGAGGAAAGGTTCCATGGAGCGTGATTATTCCCGCTCCTGAGTTAGGCCTCCGGGTCTGCTTCTCTGCCCCGATTCTGCTCCTAGCACCTTTCCTCCATGAGCCAGCGCTCCTCCTGCCCAGGTCGCCCCTCCCTCCTAGCTCCTGGGCCAGTTCCAGGGGAATCTCCCCAAAGGCACCGCCCATGCCTCCTGGGAGGCAGGGAGCAGTGTTTTGGCATTGGCCCCTGCAAAGCCCTAGCCCTGCCAGCCGGTCCCACTCAGCAGGGGCCCACGCCATGCCATGCGGGTCGCAGGCGGGGCAGCCCCCTCTCCCCCCCCAGCCTCTTCCAGTTCCCGGTGAATCTCCACACCACCTCTGATGGACCTGCTGTAAATGGGCCACCCTGTGCAATTCAGAGACAAATAAATCTTTTTGCTACTCCTGGGGTGACAAGGGAATAGACTCTGGGAAAGTTCTGCTGTGCAAGGGATCTCGTTCGTTAATAATAATGATAAATAGCTCACTTCTCACATGCAGTGTGAGTTACATTACACTCCAGGCTTCTACAGAGGTGGTTGGGGGTGCTCACTGGAACGGTGGGGATACATGCAGAAGGGGGAAGGGGCCGGGCGGGGCAGAGAGACAGAGAGGGAGGGCTCAGGAAACAGAGAAGAGGAGAGGATAAGGAAGGGGGCGGGGGGGAGGGGGGAGAGCAGAAGGTGACAGGGGACAAAGGAAACCAGGGAGGGACAGTGAAAGAGCAGAACAGGGGAGCAAAGGGCTATGGGGGTGAGGGGGGAGAGCACACCTAAGAAGAGAGAGGGAAGGAAAGAGGAAGAAACTGAAAGGAAGGAAAAGAGACACTGCAGAGGGAAAGTTGTGAACACAGGAAGAGAAGCACAAAAGTTCAAAGCGCCCCGAGAGAAAGGAGAGCACACCATACCCTCGCATCTGCGCGGTGCACCCTCCGCAATTCGATTCATTCTGTATCTTCAACCCAACCTCCACACGAAGCCCTACCGTTTCCACTGTAGGTGCCATCTCTAAAGGCGTTATTAATATTTATGGAATGCTTGCTGGATGCCGCCACAGTCTTTAATATCTTATTATAAAGCCTGTTATAAAATGCATTAGTAATAAATTCCTGACAGATGGAGTTCTGACAAGGTGCAGGCGCCTTGGTGAATCGGAGCTGGGAACAGACGCTCCTGGAATGTGCACGTGCTGCTCAGAGCCTGGGCTGCTGGGCCTCTGAGGTGGGGTGGGGGCGGGGAGGGGGCTTGGTGGTCCTCAGATCTTATCTCATCACCTCCTTTTCCGGGGAGGGGGGAATCAAAACTCAGAGAAATGAAGCAACCCGTCCCAAGTCACACAGCTTGTAAGGAAGTGATGGAATTAGGGATTCAGGTCATCTCTATGTCCCCAGACTTCAGGGACCACCATAGTGTGGAGCATGGTCTCAGGGTCCCCGCTCAAGCAGGGCTGATTCATTCACTCTCCCCCACAGAAGGGCTGGGAAGGACATGGGAGCCGAGGGCAGGGGGGCTCTAGATTGTTTGCCCTGGAGAAAGGAAGGCTGATGGGGAGCTGGAGCGCCCCCAAAACACTCAGAAGGAAGAGAGAATCCTGAAATGTGCATGCTTCCAATGGGAATCAGGAAATGGGCTCCCACCAGACCAAGAAGAAGTCCAGTCAGAAGGAGAAGCCTTTCTGACAAGGGGGCTCCTGGGCCAAAGGGGAGGCGCTGGTGTTATAGTTTCCATCGAATGCCACCAGGTACCACTTCGCTTGGGACTATGGAGGCAGGGGCCCACTGGGGTTTGGGAAGGGTGTCATTCCAAACATGAAGGTTTGGTGGCATTCCAGCTTAGGAAAGGGGAGACATGGAGTCTGGGGGTGGTGTGGACCGTATTTCTTTCTCAAAGAGGCAAGGAAGAGTGTGCGAGCTCCAGCTAAAAGCAGGTCCAAAGGGAGAAACAGTGCTCTGAGGGGGACCTGGAGAGGCCAGTGCCCACTGGGCCCCGATGGAGGTCTCAGGTGGTCCCCTCCTGGTCAGGGAGAGGGCACACTGGCTGGTGCATAAGCCCGCAAGCGACAACAGACCCTCCAGCGCGTCTCTCTGCAGAAGAGTCAGGAAGACATCATTTCACAACGTCCCTTCTCTCTACCAGTGTTGCTCTCTCTCATATGATGTGTGCCGGACCCCAAAAGGTGCTGCATCTGCTCTGAGAGCCGGGCAGACTGCCGGGTGGAGGCACCAGCTCTGTGGGCAGAAGGAGCCCCAAAGGGCTGAGCTCTGAGTGCCACACAACCTGACGTGACCTGAGAACTTTCCCAGATATTCCAGAACTCCTCGGAGCCAGCTCCACGCTATCCCATCTGAGTCCCTCCCTCCTTCTCGGCCTCCGGCTGTGCACTGCCCAATCTGAATCCTTGGGAGGCCCCCGTCCACATGCAGACCGGAGGCCCCTCCTGACTTCCCCATGTCTGTGAGGGTCTTTGCCTGCCAGGGAGATCTTGGACTTGCTCCCTCTCTTGCCCCCCATCCTTCATCGGGCACCAGCGCCTGACAATTCTTCCTTCGACCCTCCTCAAATCCCTCGTTTTCTCTTTGTTATTTGCCTTGGCCACCTCTGCAGTGACACCCGGCATTGTCACTGGTGCAGAGAAGGCACTCAATAAATGTTTTAACAGAATCAGGACTTCCTGTTCAACATGGCAGACTGAACACATCCATTTATTTCTGTTTTTGTCCCAACACCTCCCCCAAATGACACTATGATAATTAAAAATGCACAGAACCACAAGGACAAAAAGAACAGGAGAGGTGGCAACGGTGGATGAGACATGTTGACAAAATCCTGGAACCGGGAAACAGAGGGGATCCGAGACCACCTTAGGAAAGAGGGGCAGCCAGAGCTCAGGCTGGCAGCTCAGAACCCTGGAAAATCTCAGAAGCTGGAGATTCTAGGTGATGCTAAAACCAGGGAGACCAACCGCACATCTTTCAAGAGCAGTCAAACTCCCAAATGTCTTCCCCGACTTGTGCAGAAGACACGAAGTCTACTTTCTCAAGGGGCTCAGTTAGTCAGGCCCTGGACCCAGGCCGGGAGCTAGATGAGGCACTGAAAACAGGGAGGTCCAATGAAAACCTGCATCTCTCCTCTGCTCTCATCCCCCATTAGGCCTCTTCAGCCAGTCAGCCTCTTGAAGACTGACAGCCAGGCAGGAGATAGGAAAACTGGCCCAAGAGAAAACACAAATATTAACGTGGCAGAGTTCTTGCACAGGAACAGCTAGGACCTCACCAAATCAGCCCAGAGTGAAGTCTGTTGGTTGACAAGAGCACTCCACCCTACCCTGCCCTAACACACACAGCGGGCTTCCACGTGCCTAAATGTGAACATGCTCTTAAATATAAACAGACAACTGAGGGGCCATGAAACATGTGAGAAGAGCCTCTACTATGCAAGACAGACAAGGGTGGTGTGGGGAGGCAGTGGGAAGGAATAACAAAAGTGTCTTTTTTAAAACGTTTATTTAATAATTTTGAGAGCAAGAGAGGGCACGTGTATGTGAGTGCACACATGAGTGGGAGAGAGGGAGGCAGGGGGAGAGAATCCCAAGTAGCTCCACACTTAGCACGGAGCCCATGAGATCATGAGCTGAGCTGAAATCAAGTCGGATGCTTAACTGACTGAGTCACCCAGGCGCCCCAAAAGTGTCTTTAACATCCTTAGAGAGACAAGACATAGCATCTTTGAAATCAGAACATTCTAAGAGGAATGAGATAACATTAGTTATAGTTATAACTATTAGTTATAGTTCTTCTAAGAGGAAGAGATAACACAACTGAAAAACTCAAAGGGAGTGCTGGAAAATAAAGAAATTTCTCCAAATGTAGGGCAAAACTCGAAGAGATGGAGAATGGGGGAGAAAAATAAGAAAATTAGAGAAGCAGTTCTGAAGACCCAACACCCAACTAATAGGAGTTCCAGAGAGAAGAAACAGGGTAAATGAAGGGGAGGAAATGATCTGAGAGGGTAGGTAAAAAAAATCTCCCCAATATGAAGGACGTGTTTCCAGATGGAAAAAGGCCACTGTGTTCCGAAGACAGACCCACTCTGAGGCACAAAACTATGAAGTTTCCAAACACTGAGTCTTTAAAAAAAAAAAATAATTTTGAGACACTTTCAGAGAGAAAACAAAAGTCTACAGTCAAAGGATCAGGAATCAAAATGACACCAAAATTCTTAACAGTGACATGATAGGCAAAGGAGAAATGACTTTACATCATGACGAAAACAATTTCATTCCAGAATTCTATACCTGGCTAAACTATCAACAAGTATGTGTTTATTCTAAACACATTTTTCAAATAGAGTAAAAAAAAAAAAAAATTCCCATGAGCCCTCTTTCAGGAAATTACTGAAGGGTGTTCTCCCACCGAAATGAGAACCAAGAAAGAGGAAAATATGTCTCTCCTACCCGTGTAGGAGAGACAAAGAAATTCTCTGAGTGACCCCCTCTCATCCCCCATGCCCCACACAAGCGTTTTCAGCCACTCGGCCTTTAGAAGAGCAAAGCGAACCAGAGCACAGCCAGTCTGGACCGGAGTTGGAAGATGGATGCTCCAAGGGGAAAGCTTCCAAGAGAAATACAAACTGATAAAAAATCAATACCCTTTTAATATACTGAGAGGAAGGACTCAATCACCTCAGAATATTTAGAATAAGTGACAGGTTCACAGAACCTTAAGCAAACAAATAAAAAAGAGAGGCAATTACTAACTCTAGAGAAAACAGAAAAGGATTTTTTAAAAACATTACAGTATGCTATGTGGCATAGCTTGAATAATACGTACACAATCACAATGCTGTAGACACTAAATGCTGTGTGGGCTCTGGTTAAGTCGGGGGGATGGGCGGAGCACGTCAGCAGTGGGGTGTGTCCGCATGCGCCCCAAAGAGGAGGTAGAGGGTGGGGCAAACGTGCCATTCTTATCCTTCAGAGCTGGAATATCTAAAACCAAAAAAATGCGCATGCGTGCAATTCGGAAACCAGAAGGTAACGATTAGAAATGGAAAGAGATTATCTCAGGGTGGGAATCAGGAATGAGAAAGGGCGAGACAGGGCACTGACGTTTTTATTATAGACCTGGCTTTCCCATCTGACTTTTAAACTCCTGCAAATATGATTTTGATAAAAATTAATATAAAAGTAAAAAAAAAATGTATCTACTGGTCCACTGCAGCCCTTCCTCTTTTTTGGCTGTGACCCTGTAATTGATCCCAGAACATCACTTCCCGAGAGTACCAATCTCCCAGCTTGTTCTCCTCCTCAGACAACATCACTGGCCGCCTTTAGCTCCAAGGCAAGGTCTCCTGGGCCTTGACGGTCACCACAGTCAGACCAAAGCTTCCCTCTCTAAACTCAGCTTTGTTTTTGCCCCACTGAGCCACCCTGCTCCGATGAGACTGTTCTACAGGGCAGCCCCCAGGGTGTGGGCCCTCCTCCAGCCTTTGCTCATGGTGCTCTGTGTCCTCCATCCAAATTCCTTCTGATATCTTCCCTAGAGGGCGGGCGTCACGGCCCAGTATACAGAGGCGACACTCCCTTCCCAGAAAAGGCTGTTGGCTCACCAGGTCTCTAGGCACATGTGCCCAGGCTGGGGGTGAGACATTCTCTCTCCACCCCCCACACATGGACTCTGGCCTTCAAGCACATACTGGGTGTGTGGGGCTGAGAAAGCCTCAGACAGATGACATCTGGGCCCTCCCTCCCTTCTCAGAACCTTGATTTTCAAAGCTATTATCCTGAAGTGTGCAACGGCTCCCGCTCTTCCTCACTCAGAGGTTAAGGAAACCCAGGCCATGTTCTCACCCCTCACTGTAGCAACCCCAGCCCTGACCCAGCCCAGTGGCCTTCCTGTCTAAGGAACGGCAGCAGAGTTCCAAGACACCTCCTCCACCAAGTGCCACCTCCCATTCGCACCGCATTCCAGGGCTGTCCACGCACCTGCTGTCCCCCAGACAGGGAGAGGCACACCCTCTCACTTGCTGACCTGCGGGGGCACAGCGCTTCGTGGACAGGGCACAGCTGGCCGGCCGGCCCCGCAGCCGAGTGGAGGCCAAGTGCCGAGAGCAGGGGACAGAGGGGCCATGATGGTGGGGCGGACCCTGTGCCCACACCGGCCCCAGCCCTCACAACATGCTGCTTTGAACACCAGGCAGTGCCACCCCCTCCCTCCAGGAACCGGCTTCTGCTCCTCTCTCTGCTGTGGGAGGAGTGACAGAGCGGAGGCATAGCCTTACTCTCACACCCTTCCTCAACTTGGAAGTTAGGTGATTGGCTCCCAGGAGCCATTGGCCACTCTCCCCCACCAGGGACTTAGAAACCAGCTTCTGGAGAGCAGGAAGCATTTATTGGGTGATGATTACTCCCCATGCGTGTTGGGAAAAAAAATCCAGAAACAACAGTCCCAAAATGTTGGGTCCCATTCCGGCTTTCCAATAACCACCTGTAGGACCTCCTTCTCTGTCATCACAGAGCATTAACGCAAACATGGATGCCTCGGTTTTCCCACCCAGGAAATGGGTATAACAATTCCTGTACTGCCTTCCACATAGCACTGCAGGGGAGATAAAATCAGTTAACAGCGGAGAAAATACTTTGAAAACTCAAAGTTTTCTGTGGAAGTAGACAATTTTAAGAGAAAATTTAGGGAACGGTCTGATGCAACCTATAGAAGAATTCTCTCTAAAAAGCTATCCTGGAGGACAAAACCTGGGTTGTCTAGGTTTGCTGGACACTGTCCGAGCCCAGGACTGCAGGGTGCTGAGTTCTGAACAGGGACAAGGATTGGCTGAGGCACGAGGTAGTCTTAAGATTTGCTACCTTCTGGGGGCGCCTGGGTGGCTTAGTCGGTTAAGCGTCCGACTTTCGCTTAGGTCATGATCTCGCGGTTCGTGGGTTCGGCCCCGCGTCGGGCTCTGTGCTGACTGCCAGCTCAGAGCCTGGAGCCTGTTTCAGTCTGTGACTCTCTCTCTGACTCTCCCCTGCTCATGCTGTCTCTCTCTCTCTCTCCTAGAAATAAATAAAAACATTAAAAAAAAAAATTAAAAAAAAAAAAAGATTTGCTACCTTCTGGAAAATGACAATCAGTAGATGCATGGAGTCTCTGGATTTTTTTTTTAAAGACTTCTGTGGGTTTAAGGTAATAACTCACACCTACTGAAGACCTGCTAGACGTCAGCCCTGTTTTAAGCACTTTCCATGCATTATCTTGTACTGTCCTTATAGAAGCCTCAAAACAGACATTCCCATTCCCATTATCCAGATGTCCGAGGCCACGTGGTGAGAAGCAGGAGTCCTGGGAAGCGTACCCAGGCAGGCTGCTCCAGGGCCCAAGCCCTTAACTACCATGCTATAGTACTCTCAGTGATGAGTGAGCAAAGTGTACCAGGTCTGGGAGGCAGGGGTATGGCCCAGATGACCTTGAGGAATTGGGAATCCTGTCATTCCGGCTAAGTGCCATGGCCTACTGATGACATGTGAGGGGGTTGACACAGAATGACTTAGGCCATCCAGGGGTTCTGGGTTCAGAAAGTGACAAGTGTCTGACATCACCAGGAAGGTGCTGGAAGTCTAAGAGTTAGTTATCAGGAGCTGTCATGCTCTTTCATCCAGCGATCCTAAACACATTTATCGAATAACACAGTTCAAGACTACGTTGGCCACACTCACACTCTTCATCTCTCTGAAAGAGAAATGGTTACGAGCAATTACAGGTAGTTATTTACAGGGAGGAAGGCAGACACAATAAAGGGAGGCTCTGAAAGAGCAAACACATCAGGGGAAGTACAGTTTGAGTCCCAGCTCCAGCCCTTATTTGCTATGTGACTTTAGGGAAGTTAGGCAACCTCTCTGAAGCTCTGTCTCCTTACAGTGAGACGGGAATAAGAAAACCTATCTCACAGGATTAGTATGAGGCTCACGGGAGAGAACACATGATGCGTGCTTAGTGCAAAATTGGTGCTCGATATATCTTAGGCTCTATCATAATGTTATTCCTTCCTGGGGTGGATGTGAGGATCTATAAACTGTAAAGTGCTTTGCAAACATTAACTTCTGGTGGAGAGGTCTGGAAGGGGAAGGGGTGCTTCTGAAGGGTGAAGTCCTTGCTCTGCCCTCAGCAGAGACAAAAGGTCTGGATAAAAGGCCAAGGGAAACCCAGGTGGCAGGCACCCCACTCTGTCCCAACGGAGCCCACTGGCTGTGAAGTGCCTCCAATGCAGCCCTGAGCTCTCTGTGCACAGCTCAGTGACTCACAAACGGGTCTCCATCTCCCCACCCCCAAATTCACTCCCCTACATAATGATGAATCATGTTAAACAAAATGAATATGCAAATCTCCTTAGGGCAGGCCTTACATCTATGGGAAGCTGAGGCTAATAAATGGATTCTGAATAAGGAGACAGCTCAAGCGGTACAAGTTCTGCTCATCTCTCCTCCCCGTGCCCCTCAGGCTCTGCCTACTCGTGTGCCCCTTTGTCCCCAGCTGGGGTGTGCGTTCTGAAGGGGTGGATAAAGGAGGGAGCAGAGGCCTGGTGTGCTTTTCCCTGTTCGATCCCCAATCCCGATGGCCAATGCTGCCAGCCCTTTAGACAGTGTGATGTGATAAGTAGAACCTGTCACTCAGAGCCCAGGGGCTTCAGGGCACGCAGACTGGGGGAAGCCACACATGGGGCTACAGGGGAGCCGCAGGCTGGTGAGGGCTGGAGGGAGGGGCTTGGTGGGCCCAGGACCCAGGCAGAGAGGGCAGCTGCGGGAGCTCACTGGGCCTGGGTGGGGGAGGGGGGCTGGGAAATGGCTTGAGAGTCCAGAGGTAGAGCCTGGAATGAGCCTGGCTACAAAGGACTTGAGGAATCACCCAGGCCAGGGCTTCACCCCATGGCTGCACATTAGGATAATGGCGGTGTGGGGGGGAGGGAGCTTGGAAAGACCATCAGAGCCAGGGACCACCCCAGCCTCTGTGCTTCTAAATTCCTCGAGGAATTCTCATGCAAGGCCAGGGTAGAGCGCTGCCCTTCCCAGTCACTACAATACTGACGGGAACTGGCTGAGACCCAGAATGCAGAGGGGACATGATGGAGGTCACATAGCACATAGATGACACTCTCCTGCTTGGGCAAGTTTGGCCCAGGGAGAGCCTGACACCCAAGGAACATACCTGAGGGAGGGAGGTATGTTCCCTCTCTGTTGTCCTTGGGAACGTTCCCATGGTAGGGGACTGTGAGGGCTCTAAAGGCTGGGGTGGCAGGGAGCACCTGGTCCCACAGATCTGGGGAAGCGGGCGCCCTCTGAGGGAGGTGTGCAAGGAACACGACAGGGGCTCCGATTCTTTGGTCTACTGCAGCTGGTACAGCAAGGCGCATGGGCTCCGCCACTGGCCTTGGAGACAGCCAGAAGCCTGGCGCACAAAACCATGGGGGGCGGGGGGGTCACTAGACTGACCCAGGAAAAAACGGAGACCCAGAATCCCCAAAGCACTCTGCTCTGCCCAGGGTAAGGCAGTCCTACGGCACCCATGGTCCTTCTGTTAAGACCAGACTTGACCAAGAAACAAACCAGCCAAGGGGCACCTGGGTGGTTCAGTCGGTTAAGCGTCAGGCTTCAGCTCAGGTCATGGTCTCTTGAGCCCCACATTGGGTTCTATGCTGTGAGCACAGAGCCCACTTTGGCTCCTCTCCCCCCTCCCCTGCCTCTGCCCCCCTCATGTACTTTCTCTCACTCTCTCTAAAATAGTAAATTTTTAAGAAAGGAAGGAAGGAAGGAAGGAAGGAAGGAAGGAAGGAAGGAAGGAAGGAAGGAAAGAAGGAAGAAAGAAACTAGCTTCCCTTCCCTCACAGAACCCAGAGAGAGCGGCTCCACACAGCTTCCTGGTGGTTCAAGTTGGCGATCAACCTGGTTAGGACCTTCCAAAGGTCTCCCCAAGCCCTTCCTGGAATTATGAATGTGGAGACCAACTTCGACTGAGAAAGCTCCCCGTCTCTGCTTCTCCTGGCCCCAGGGTGCCCTGTGAAAGGGCGTGCCAGCTCCCAGGGCACACTGGCCTTCCCCCAGGAAGTAGAAGAGACCGCAGGCAGGAATTGCAAATGACTTTCATTAAGCAGGGGTGCTAATACCATGAATTACAAATGAAACCCAGATGAAGAGGACCCTGGCAGCCTTACCTCCATTTGATATTAATTGGGCGACACTTTGTTTTAATGGTACATTAATTAATGCGGAATTTCGACGGAAGTCCGCGTGACACTCACATTAATACAAATGAATTCATTACCGTTGGTGTTATTACAAGAAATGACAAATAAATCTGTAACAGTGGGACCCTTCAAATAATAATCACGAATCATTAGGTTTGCGGCTCGTTTGTACTGTAGCTTGCAAATATGTGTATATGTTTTCTGCTGCCAGAGCCTTTGCTTTTTGGCTGGGGGTGGGGGGCAGCCGGTCGTGGCTGGCTCTGTGGCAGGAGAAGGGAAAAGCTTCTTCCAGACTTCCCTGCCCTTGCTTTTCTTCCCTTTCCTCCTCCCACCTCAACCCTCAGAGAACTCCTTCCCTCCCCAGAGCCCTGCTCCTGGCTTAGGGACTCCATGTAAGGGGTGTGATTGGTACTGGGTCCCCCATATCCACTACCCCCCGCCACCCCCCAGTGTACACTCTCTGTCCCTAAGAACGGGCAGTGGGGAAAGGACTAAGAAAAAAAGGGCCCAGGGGTGGAGCCTGGCTTGATGAGGGTTGAATGGGTGCAGCTAACAACAGCTTTCTGTTCGTTCTCCAAGATTCCACTCGTCTGTTGGCCTTCAAGCCTCCGAGAGCCTTGGAGACAGAAGACAGAGGCCCAAGGAGCAGCACTGCGCTAGACCTTTTAGCCACTTTCTCCCCTGGAGTCCTCACCGGGGCCAGAGGTTTTGCCCATCATGAAGGGCACAAAATATGGTGTGAGAGCTCAAACTTATCCACAGCTCCAGTGAGGACCGGGCCAAGCTTGGGCCTCAGCTCTGCCTGGTTCCCAAGCTCCCAATGCACCAGCTCTCTGCAGGGAGGGGCAGTGTCCTGGTGGAGACAAGGGACTGCCTGGATGATGCACCAAGCCCCCTCGCTGCTCTCCGCTCCCCTGCCCAGGGCTTCGGGCTGTAATCTCGCGAGAGCCAGCAAGGAACAAACAAACTGGGTCTGCAGCATCTATCCTGGTTGTTCCGCACACTCTCCCAGTTCCCTGAAGCTGAGGCCGGGGCCAGCCTTGCTTCTAAAGGGCTATAAGGAGGGCTCCAGGAAACCACACTGGAAGAAAGCACCAGAAGGGCCTGGGTGACTCAGGAGGCCTTTAGTGCCGCAAATCCTTGGCCCCCAGACCGCCCCTCCGACATTCTGCACGCAGGGCAGACGGTGCTGAGATCACAGCGCAATTCCTCGGACTCAGCCTGGGGTCCCCAGCCCAGGGCTCTTATGCAGCTTCTATCCATGAACTGGCGCTGACACGTGATTTAAGGCTGTTTGCTGCCCCTGTTTTAGAACATCTCTCCCTGGAGGATTTTAAAACCAGATCCAATTTCTGACGTGAACGCCCAAGAGGCGTTCAGCTCGATAGCCAAGAGGTTGGTCAAATGACCTGTTGGGATCCTTCCAACCCAGAGAGTCTGGAACTCCACGAATCAGTTTCTCCCTCCCGCCTACGAGAATCAATCGGCCTGTCTTATCTCATACAACAGCTTTCTGACCTTTGGCTAACAGGTAAAACACCACGGGAGCCAAATCCAGCTTCTTCACCCAGGCGATATTGCTTATGTGGCCCAACCCTGTTGGCCGCTGCCCTCTGACCTTCCCTCCACCCTGGCCCCAGGAGTCCTCGCTGTGGAAGGTTAATGCCGATTGGCTAGGAGATGTGGGCTAGCAGTGGGCCACAGCCCACGGTGAGATGTTTGGGGGACTCCAGCCTCCTCTCCGGCTCACATTTTCCCCCATTCACACTGGTACTGAATGAACCAATTAATCACCTACGATTGTTAACTGTACTAATTACGCTCACTCTCGAAACTTGTGGAACAATTATTTACTGTCTCTGCCTCGTGAGCTATCAATTACAGGGACTGCAGGCAGCCTGTCACTTCTCGCGAGCCAAGACGGAGCCAGTCTAAGCGTGCTTGGAGCTAGTTTCTCAAGGAGAACTCTCCAAAGGCTTTGCCTGAGCGGAGGCTACACCCCACAGTAGCGGCAAAGGCAATGACCTCCCCACAGGAATAGACTTTGCCACTGAATAAGGGGCTGCTCAACACTGATCCTAAGTGAAGTCTTTATTATACAAAAGCTGTTCCTTGGTTCCTCTAAAAGAAACATCAACCACTAAGTATTTCCCGGGGAACTGTACTGCTTCCTTCTTCCTTGTGTCCTTGGCCAGGTTTGGCATTGAGCCCCAGAGATCTAGAAGGCAGCTACGTGTGCATACTATTTTCCTCTGGTTCCCCAGGGGCTCTGAATTGCCTCTTCCTAGCCCACCTCAATGCCTATCCCAGATTCTGCTTCCACCGATCCCCAGATCTCAGCTTGGAGAAGAGCTGATGCCTCTGGCCAAGATCTTTGCTAAGTGTAGAAAGACAAAGAAGGGAGAAGAAGCTGCCAGACTCTGTCCATTTCACCTAGACCTTGAGATATTCCTGCTTTCGAACGCCACTGGACTTTGGAGCACAAACCCACAGGCCATTACTACCCACACACAGACACACTCTTGCCTCTCTGAAACACGCCCACCTCCCACTCCCCACCAAGGTGACAGTTTGTGATGTGGCTGTCAGGGAAACATGTATTTATTCAGGCAAGCAGCAGGTCCCCGCGGTCTGTGGCTCCCGTCCCTGGGCTCCCTCCCCCATCCCAGCCCTCCCGCTGCCCAGAGCGCTCATTTCCACACGTCAGAGCAAAAAGCACTTAGAGCCAACTGCTAAGCTCAAATCTATTCTGGTGCCAAGAAATGCACTCCATCACCACACCACTGACAGGCCTTGGGCAAGCTGGAGTGTAGTGGCCAGGCACTGACTGACCCCATGCCACTGAACCTCCCTTCTGGCCTCTGTTATTGCCAGGGGTCCGACAGGCTGACCCACTCCTTAGCTGTGGCTGCAGTACAGGGGACCCCCACCTGCCCTGGAGGTCCCCAGGGGCTCTGAACAAGCCACTGCCTGCTTCACATGAACGTCACAAAGGTGCTTTTAGACTCAACTCGTCTAAGAATGAACTCAAAATCTCCTGGAAACCGTGTCCCTGGCTCCGTGAATGGCGACACACTCCCTCTGCATCCGGTTGCTAAACCAGAAACCCGAGTCCTCCGTGAACTTCTTGTCCCAAACACTGGTCTGTCCCTCTCAGCATCTGCCTGTCTGGACCGCTGCTGTGGCCTCCCGCCTGGGCTCTGCCAAGGGGGCTCCCCCAGGGCCCAGTATGAACTCTTTGAAACCTGCATCTGATTGTGTGGCCTGTGCTCCAACGACCACCAAGTGGCTCCCTGCTGACCTTCAGATCAACATCAGAGAATCCCTTTCACGACCCTGCACACCCAGCTCGGCCCAGGTCTCCAGCCCTGTTCCTTCAGCAGCCCTCCTGTTCTCATACGCCTTCGCCTCCGGGGGCCCTCTTCCACCTCCTCGCATGGACGAGGTGCTTCTCGGCCTCTGAGCCACTGGCACTGTCCATCCACTGGAATTCTTTTCCCATCTTTACCCCCAGTCGTGTCTACTCAGCCAAGTCCCATTTCCTCCAGAACTTTCTCTGAACCCCCCAGTCTATCTCAGATTTTGGCTGCACTGGCCCCCTGGGATTTTCGGGGGGGCTCAAATCTCACCTTATAATTATGTGACTCTTCTATTCCCTTCTGATCCCCTCACTAAGCCCTTGGAGGGGAGGAGCCACATCTGGTTCAGGGCCCAGCACGTGGCTGGTGCTAAACATTTGTTGAATGAGAGACACCCCTCTCCTGACACCCTCCTCATCCTATCTTGTGAGCTGGTTGGGAAACACCAGCTCCAAAATCTCTCCCTTGCATTCATTCAGCAAATACTAACTGAGCACCCCCAACATTCTAGACTCTGCTAGGTGGTGCTGGTACGCTGATCTGTTAGGAAATCTGAGGATGCCAGTGACAGGCAGATTCGGAATGTGAGTTCTGGCTCCCAGCTCCACCACCACCTGGATCTGGTACCTGCTGGTCTGTGCTCAGGCTGTTTTCCTGACTGGAACATTCCTCCTCATTCATTAATCTGTCCAACAAATAATTACTGAGCACCTAGTATGTATCGAGTGGCGTTCCTCTGCCAGCGGTGCAGAGGACACACTGGCAAACTCCTATGCATATTCAGTCTCAACTTTATTATCACCTCCTCCAGGAAGTCTTCCCTAAGTCCCAAACCTGGGTTGGGTGTCCATCCTACAAGCTGCCAGAGCCCCCTCCCCGGACCGCCCCTTGCCTAGCACATAGCAGCCATTTGATACCTGTTCTCTGCATGAACAGATCTCCCCGCCCCCCTCCCCCATTTCTTCCACTGGTGTGTCCACAAGCTTTAAAGGCAGAGGGGAGATACTCTGGACAGAGGCACAGTCAGCTGATGTAAACTGGGCGCTTGATGAAGGGGCGCTTGTGAGAAGGTCATGGCCACTGACAAAAAGGATAGGGACAAGGGAGGATGGGAGTCAGAAGGCTGGGATGTCCCTGCCTTGAGTCTGAGAGCCCCACGGCCATCAGATCAGAGGGGAAATGAGGCTGCGGGGGCCAGAGGTCCTCAGACGGGCAAGCCTGGACACCCCAGCTCTACAAGACGCCAACCCCCCTCTTTTTGGCCCTGGTGCACCCCTCGGTGTCCATTTCTCTCCAGAAGCCCTCCTGGTGCACCCTCACACTGCAGGGTGTGGGGTGTGGGGTGCAGGGTGGCCTCTGCCTGGCATTGCCACCCCCCTGTCCCCGAGGAGTGTGTGCTCCATTTCCTCAAGGTCTCAGCTTTGATGTCCTCCAGGAGGCTTCGATGGCCACAGATTCTGCTCAAGCCCCTTGCCTGCTTTATTTTTCTTCATGGCCCTTGTCACCGACAGACACAGATTTATGTGTGGGATAGGCGGTCTACTCCACAAGAGAAAGCTGCCAGCAAGCAGGGACTGTCGGTTTTGTTGGGCTGGGTCCGCGGCTCTGAGGACACTGCCTGACACACAGTAGGCCCTCAAGAGCTATTTCTGACTGAGCGAAGGGATAGGGAGGTGACACATGGCATCTGACCTGCACCAGGCAAAAGGCACAGGCTCCTAGAGAATAAGGTGCCCCTTATTCAGGAAAATGTCCGCTTGCACCCCCACCCAGGGGACCCAGCGGGTGCTGGCTGCCGGGCTGAGAGCTGCAGGTGTGAGCGCCCCAGGTCACTCTGAATGGAACGCAAGGGTGGGTACAACCAGCCTAATGGGTTTCGCTCCAGGCCGCTGACCTCTGCCAGGGACATGCCCCATCATTCCCTCCCTGACACCCTCCTGTCCCTGGGACATGAAACACAGCCTGGGGCACCCGTGCCCTCATCCTGCCTCTCCTCCCTGGAGCCCTCCTTTTTCCTTCCAGAGGGCCTGAGGAGACGAGATCACCTGTGGCCGGGAAAGGCTGGGGAGGCTTTCTGGATCTCACATCTGGGGCTTCTGGCTACAGGTGTGCACGGAGGCCGCCAGCCTCTCCTGCAACAGGAATGGACCAGGTGGATGGGGCTCATTCTCTGCCACTGCTATGGTGAGAGTGGGGAGCCCTGACCCCTCCCCTGGCTGACACAGGGTCACGCCATGTGCCAGTCACGGGTGGCTCCCAAGCCCTGGCCACGGACTAGTCGCTACCTGCTCCGGATTTAGTGCATCTAGCCATAACGCGACTCCCAAATCGTGAAGAAACCAGAGCATCATTTGCTGGACTGGCTGAGAAGTCAACTAGAATGACAGGACTCCCTTTGAAGGTGGAGACAGAGGAGGTACAGCCGCACTGTCATTTTCCTGGTGGGCTGAGGGTCTTGGCCTCAGGACCTTGTCTGTGGCACTGGTGAGCCCAGCTTCAATGCCAGAATGTGGGCAGGGTGTTCAGGGTTGGGGGCCTCCCCTCGTCTTGTCGCTAATGGGTTAACCTCTCTGACAGCACTCCCACCTCGACACCCAGAACCCAGAGGAGGCCGAGGGGGCCAGGCCGGTGCCCTGACTGCCTCTGGCTCCCGTGGCCCGCAGCTCTGAGACTCTCCGTGTGGTCTTCCCCTTGGTGGCGCTGGGGGTGATTGGCACCCCTCGTGCTAGGGCTGATTAGGCCTGATTTCACCAGCCTGCTCCCACCTCTGGAAGCTTCCCCTGTTATTAAAGTTGTTTTCCGTCCACCCTCTCGGTCTGTTGGGTGAGGTGAGTTTATTCGACTTGATTTCTCCCCCACCCCCACCCCCCTTTTTTCCACCACTCTCATCCACCCTGCCTGTGTCTATGGCAGCCATGTAGACCAGAGTCTGGTAAAAATCAGGAACATTAACTTCTCACCTTAGAGTAAAAATAGCTATAATAAAGCCAGGTGAAAGAGGAAAGCTCCAACTAGTGTAACTCTGATTAAAAGCTGAGACCTGCTTCTTCATCCTCACCCTGCTCCTCAAGGACGAGGCTGGCCCCTTAGAGCAGGAGAGGGGCATAGAGATAGAAAATGCAGCCTGTGCTCGCCTCCAATTTGCCTTTTTCACCCTTTTTTCTTCTTCTTAGCTCTCCAAGAAGCCCTAGGATTACCTCTGCTAGTCTTCACTCTAGCCTCCAGCACTCAGTAGCTTTGGGAGAACAGAGTCACTCAGAAGCAGAAGCTCCTGGCAGACCCTCCCCTCTCCTCACCATGAGGTCGGGGTGGTTGAGCACAGGATGCTGGGGGGTTCAGGTCTACCCTGGCCAGTCAGCTCCTGGAACCTCTGAGGGTGATCAGAGAAGCCCTTTGGGCCCCTATCTTCCCATCTGCCAAATGGAAACAGAGAACTTTTCCCTTGCCAGAGTGGTCAGGAGAAGTATGAGGATTCATGGGAAAATTCAAGTCACCGACAGAAAGATGGCGGTCTTTCCCCCAGTTTGCTCACATGGTTATAACCGGAACCATCTATGACAAATTGGTGTTTTTACAGGAAACCACCCGGCATAGGCAGCACTGGTGGAGCCTGGACCCTAATAAGCATGCAGTTGGCCGTGTGCCCCTGGGGGCTGGACCCTGGGAAGGTCATTGGCAACATCTATCCTACCCTTCTGGGTGCTTTATCAGGGAGGGTGAGAAGAGAGGAGGGTTGCCAGGGCCCCACCCGTAGGCCTACTGTAGCATTGTTTCCTTCCAGGGCTTTTTGGATGACAGAGTTCTGCAGGGCAGGAGACCCAGAGGGCGACAAGTTCTGGATCAGAATTTTCTAGAAGAGAGGAGAGAGCGCTGTCCCAGGAATGGGGGACCTGTGCCTGCACCTGACTCCCTGCAACTGGGGGCCTCACGGCTACCTCTCTGGAGCTCGTTACCCTCACCTGTGGAATGGGGCCAGTGCAGGAGCATTCTGCGAGTCTGTGCACCAGGCTGTCCTGAGAAGTTGTGGGTGGGCCTAATTCCACAAGGGTAAAGGCTACACACTCACCAACCCCCTTCTCCAGTGACTCCTTCTTGCCTCCAAACCCAAGGGGCCACTGCTCCCACTAAAACCTCCCTGGGTCCATGAAGTCCCCTCCAAGCCACCCCTGGAAAGGGGCTCCCTGCTCAGAGCTGCTGGCATCCTGCACTTCTGCTTGGAGGAGGGGCCTGGAGCCCAGCCCGGCGGGCAGGCTGGGGGCGGTTAGGTTTCATTCACCATTCCAGTCTTCTCTCACTCGGGGCACCGGGCTGTGCAGGCGGGAGTCTGGTGCTTTTCAATTTCACGCCAGGTGTCAGTGGCCAGGCCCTGGCTGGCCTTATCTCCTCGGCCTCCTGCCCAGCCGGGCGCCCGCTGAGCTCAGCCTTCCTGAAAAGCCCCTAGAAACGCTGCTCCAGAGACAAGACGCGTAGGCAGAGCTGGAGAGCTGATAGGCGCCAGACGGACTGGCAGGACGCACCTCGAGTCCTGCGGTAGGAGGCGGGGCCTTCCGACCAAGGTTCTCGAAACACATTTAGACAAAGAAACAAGGGTTGAGAAATCGGTCATAAACGAATCACTATTCTTACAGCTGGAAGACCCTTTGGGACTATTTCATTCTCTATCCCACACTGTTCCCCGCTCTCCATAGGGGGAGACAGAGGCTCTGGAGATTTGAAATAACCAGTTCAAGGTCACACGGAGCTGATGGAGCTGCGATGCCCAGATCCCCCACTGTGAATCGCAGAGCTTCGAGCACCACCTCTCTCTGTCCACAAGTAAACTATACAGAAACTCCCAAGAGGGACTGTAGGCACATGCATGACAGGGCGCCCTCCTCTATGTGGCTGTCAGTGGGGGCTTCCGCGTCTGGAATATGGGGAGAGGAGGAGCGTGGGGAGTCACAAATCCTCGTAGGCCTTTTTCCATTTGTATCGGGGCTTAGCAAGTATGACCGGTGGGCTATATCTAAGCCCACTGCCTGGTTTTTATAGCCCACCGGCTATGAATGGCTTTTACATTTTTCAGTATGAAAAAAAAAAAAGTCAAATGGATCCTATTTTGTGACATGTGAAAAATGACATAAAATTCAAATTTCAGCGTCCGTAAAGTCGTATCAGAATACACTAGTGCTTGTCTGTGGTCTGTGGCTGCCTCTGGGCCACGACGATGTTGAGTGGCTGTAACCAAGACCGCGTGGCCTGCAAGGCCTGAGACATTTGCCGTCAGGAACATGTTTGCCGAGCACTAAGCGGGGTACAGGCTCTAAACCCTCGGGAGTCGCCAGGGGTGGAAAGGCTCAGGGAGGAAGCTGGGTGGACTGACGCCTGCTCTGTTCACAGGGGCACGGTGAGTCACAGGAAGTGCCAGGCCACGCCACATGCATGCTCCCGGGGGCCCCCTCCACGGCTGGGGTGCAGAGGTCTCCACCCAGCAGCCACTGCCCTGAGGACCTGCCTCCCTCCAGCCTTCCAGCCCAGAGCCAGGCCCCAGGCCTGCCTTCCCAAAGTTTCCGCTCCTGCCAACTTCCCGCGGCCCCCTGGGTGTGTGGGCCCCCTGCCCAGGTGGCCTGGCCTGGAGTATGTTGTCAATAAGCGGGTGGCCGTGTGGCTGGCGCATGGGCTGGGAGGAGAGGAATCAGAGCGGGTAATTGCTGTGTGAAAATGACAGCACAGCAATTTATCCACCCCAAACTGGGCCTTGGCATACCAAGAGACTGCCGGCGGCTAGGAATCAATACCACCCCAGAGGAGGGATTATTAGGGAGAAAAGGGGGTTTGAAAGATCCATAAGAGCCTGATGACTGTCTATTTCCAAGGGAACCATCACTTGCATGAGAATTGTATATGGGAGGAACAGAGCTCTGGCTGCCTGTACAACTACTCAAGGGAAAGCCGTGCAGGGTGGCAGAGCCAGGCCCTGTCCTTGTCCTCCTCCTGACCATCCTGGATATCGGGTTGGGTGGGGCCTCCTAGCCAGGAATCTGAGGCCCCAGGAGCCAGGCCTTGGGGTGGATTCAGTAGGGTCCACGAGGGAGACCATCCAATACCAACCAGGGACGGCATGGAGACCACCTTGTCCCGGACCCGGCAGCCACATCTGCTGTGTCATCCCGGGCAAGCCCCAGCCCCAGCCCCAGAGAGGCCCAAGGGAAGTCCCCAGGGAACTCAGATTAGCACAGAGCTGGGAGCTGGGGATTCCCGGGCTGGGGTCTAGTCAGTACAGCCTGGCAAAAGTAGGAGGAGACACTCCTTCCTGAAAGGGTCTTCTCTGGCCCATCTCAAAGCCTTCTTCTCCTCCGTTCAAAGCAGGCAAGGAAGGGGAAAACTGGGGTGGCCCGGCTCCCAACCTCCACGGGCAGTGGAGGCTCAATCGAGTCATCACAAAGAGCACGTGTGTGGTCTGTGCAGGGTGATCAGAGCAGTCCCCACTCCTCTGTCGAGCTCCAAGGGCCTGAGCTCCGAGCCCGAGGGGCTGGGATGGGCAGGGCGCTCTACACCCACGGTCAAGTAACTGGACCACGAGAGCCCTGCCTGCAGGACCCCACACCTCTCAGCACCACCCACTGAATCACCCGGTTGGGTGGAACTTGCCAAGTGACATGTGGAGGAGGAGGAGGAGGAGGAGGAGCCATGTTTGGCTCCAGGGTCTGGGCTGATCAAGGGGGTGCAGGCTCCCAGAGCAAGCCTGGGAGGGTCGTGGACTATGGTCTGAAGGGACCTCGGTGCCCTCTGGCCCCATCCCACCACCCAGGGTTGTGGGAGTGGGGACACAGGAGAAACGCCACGCCCCCTGATCACTGAACACCTGAGATGGTGGGTGGGTAGTCCACACCCCCAAGGAGCAGGTTGGCCCCTCCCTAGAATCCCAGGGGGTTCCTGTTAGCAGATAGCTCCCCAGCCAGGATCCCAGGACCCAGGCAGCAAGGTCATGAAGCCAACCAGCTCCCCGCCACCATGCCACCAGCCACACAGTCACCCGTGCCTTGACAAGCACCAGAACTGCTCTTCTACCAGTCAACAGGTTAATGGCAAAAAGGCAAAGAGGTGCAGCTTGTCCCCATGGAGAGAAACGGGCAGATGGTTGGGGGGGGGGTGAGCGGGAGAGGGTGGGAGAGGAACAGAGACACCAAACGAGTCAGAGAAGTGGGTAAATGGGGGTTACGAGCTAGGTGGGTGGTGAGGAGGGGAGGGAGAGAGCCGGCTGAGAGTGCGGGAACAGGGACGGGGACACGCAGAGTTCCTCAGGTTGGGGAGAGACCGGGCTTGCAGTGCTGCCCTCGGGAGACAGCAGGAACAAATTGGGTTTTGAAATGAGAGATAAAAGGAGCTGTTCTATCTCCAGCTTTGCATCATTTAGTTCATCAGGCTTGACATGTGTCTAACAAACAAAGCCACAAGCCTGCAAAGAAAGACACTGGGAGGGGGGGAGGACTAAGGGATGGGGGGGCAGGGAGTGCAGCCCTCCTCTGGCTCTAAGAACAGCCGGTGCTCCCGACTTTTATTCTGAGTTGATTCCCTGCTTGAAGGAGCCAGGAGCCATGACGTGCTGGGCCGAGGGCGGGACAGGCCGGAGAGGAGTCCGTCCCGGCCTGGGGAGCACCACGTACCCAGGTGCTCACTCTGAGGTCCTGGCCGGGGTGCCTGGGACAGGAGACCAGGGGGCATGAGGAGGGCAAGTGCAGGCTTCTGGCCTCGGGAGGGCGCTGTCACCTGCTTCGCCTGCCCGCTGGGAGAACAGAAATAGGGAGTGGCAAGTGGGAAAGGAAAGGGACACAGGGTGGGGGCTCATGTCTGGACCTGAGGTGGAGGGGGGCACTGGAAACTCTCCAGGTTCCCGGGAGACAAGCAGAAAGTGTCCTGGGGACAGGGGACAGCAGTCACAGAGCCCAGGGCTCTTGCTCTCTGACTCACACACTGTCTCCCGCCTTGCAATCCTTTCCCTTGTGAGCTCAGCCTCAGTTTCCTCATCTGCACCGTAGCGATATGAACTCATGCCCTGCCAGCCTCACGAGGTGTGGGTAAGGATTTCACAGAATGGCGCACACAATAGCACCCACTACACTCCCAGAACCCAAGTGTGCTCATTTAATTTTTTTTTTTAATGTTTATTTTTGAGAGAGAGAGAGACTGAGCGTGAGCGTGAGAGGGGCAGAGAGAGAGGGAGACACAGAATCCGAAGCAGGCTCCAGGCTCTGAGCTGTCAGCACAGAGCCCAACGCGGGGCTCGAACTCACAAACCATGAGATCGTGACCTGAGCCGAAGTCAGTCGCTTAACTGACTGAGCCACCCAGGTGCCCCCCAAGTGTGCTCATTTAAAGAAAAGAAAATACGAACAGTTACGATCGATAGCTAACTCCTGGAGTTCACGGGATTCCGTACCCACCACCAAGGCGGTCCCGGAGGCTGCCTGTCATCTGCCAGGACACACCTGTCCCAACATCAGAGGGCTCGGATGCCCTTGCTTTCTATTCCATTCTTGCTAAAATCAGATTAATCTGAACAACAAAAAAAGAGTATGTTGGATACGACAGGGGAACAAGAGAACTGGTTTGGGGGACACCAAGGGCTCTGCCAATCATGCACCAACGCACCGTTCACTTCTCTTTTCTGGGCCTCAGTTCCCCTAAATGTCAAGCGAGGAGTGAGCCAGGGAGGCCAGTCAAGGCCCCGAGATCCCAGGACGGTGGTGGCTGTCACGCCACGAACCAGGCAAATAGCTGAGCCCCAGACTGACATAGTCCCCCCTTGTCCCGGCACCTTGGGGACCTGGCGGCAAGTGATTAGCACATGATGGAGGGGGTGAGCAGCTCACAGTTTTGCAGTAACCCTTAGTGTCTTTGAAAATGAACTCGCTCGTCAAGTCCCCAGTTGCTCCTCCCAGAGCAACATAACCAAAGGAGACTCGTGGGGGTGGGTGCTGGCCGCGGGCACACAGGCCTGTTTCTCTCTTCCTCTGCCTGCTGTAGAGCGCCCACTCTGGCCCTCAGCCACTCCTATCTGTGGAAGGGACTGTGCTGGCTGCTGGGCCACACTCAGGAGGGCTGCGGGAGGACTTAAGCAACCCATTTATTGGGCACCCACTATGCAGGGAAGGAGGTGAGAGAACCGCGGTTGTGAAGCCCAGCAGCCTCTCCACCAGCCTAGCGAATCCCCGCAGTTGACTCTCTAAGTTTCCCTCGGCCTCGCTCTCATTTGCCAAGTAAGATCCTCACACCGTCATCTGGGAAGGGTCAGGAGCAGGAAACGGGCGGATGTTTGAAAGCAGTCACGGGCTCCGTGAATGGTGGCCACCGCTGCCGGCTTGGAGTCCTGGAAAGACACCGCACCGGTGACAGAAAAGGCTGGCAGCTGGCTCTTTTTGGGGGTGGGCTGGGGAGACGGAGAGCCAGACTGACGGGCAGGGAGCAGAGACAAGCCCGCGGCCCAGGACAGGCACACACAGAGCTCATTCATGGCTGGGCCCCTCTGGGCCATGTGAAGCGGGGAGGGAGGGGAGCGTGGAAACTTCCCTGATAACACTCAGCTTTTAAGGAGACAAAGAGCCACTTGGCAGAGGCGAAACGATCACTGGCTGTATTGTCCTTGGCATCACGACACCAGAGAAAAATCCTTCGGATTAATGTGTTTTTGTGAATCTTGACTTCTGGGGGGGAGAGAGGAGGGTGTCGGTGACATTCTGCTAGCTAACGAAAATGCAAATGGAATGACATCCCCCTCCCTACCATGTCTCTGTCAGGCCCCTGACAGATCCTCTCTGCTGTGTTTATTACTACTAATGACTTTCTTGTTATGATTTGGCTCTGAAACATAACCGATGGTTCCGGAGAAATCCCATTACTTCCACGCAGTATTCAATCGAGCTGCCCTTCTGTCTGGGGAGTAGGGGCTGTGGCCCCAAAGAGTGACCACTGGCGTCTTCTACCTCCTGGCTCTCAGGTGTGGACCCAGTGGGAGCTGGGAAGACGGGGATGGAGGGTGGGGAGCGGCTGAGCGGTCAACACCGGCTTGGGCTGTGGTTCCATAAAATCTATGTGTCAAAGGAACATGGAACCTTCCAGAACAGTCTTGTGAACAAATATCCAAACAGTCCGAATTCTTGTTCCAGTTTTATAGGCCAGACTAGAACCGCCTTCCGGGGCCATGAGGACTCTTGTGGCATGAGGAGCACCATTGAGATGCTCAGCCTCTAGTGACTAATGCACTCTGATGAGTCCTTTCACCACGTGACACATGGACTGCCAGCCTCTTTGCCTTGTTGTGACCTTGGCTCATGAAGACCTTTCCCCTGACATATCACAGGCCCTGCTGACCCACTTTCAGGTCTGGAAGAACAGAAGGGCTGTGGATGGACGGATTATCAGTAGTGGGTGTCCACGACCCCTGGTCTTCAACTCTGCCTCACTCCCCCGTGGTCCGCAGCCTCCCTCTAGATGGAAGCCGTAGCCCAAACCCCCGCAGCCTTGCCTGCTCACCCTGTTTCATGGCAGCCCTCTTCCCAATCTACTCCTGTGTGGCAATGCCATCAGCCCAAAGCCTTTAGAGGCTCACTATTTCCACGGAAAGCAAATGCTCTGCGTGCCTTTCAAAGCCCTCCACGGGCAGTTCTTCTGTTGGTCCCATCTCCCATCCTGCGTCCCCTGAATGCCACCCCAGTTCGGTCACACCAGCCCCTCCTCATTAGTCCAGCCACGCCACATGGTCCCCGCCTCTGCTTCTCTGTCCACTTCCATCGTCACTTCAACGTCTGTTCAGATCTAACCCCAGGCTCAAGGGAGCCTCCAGTGCTCCTTCCACAGAGGCCCCTCTGCCCCCACAGACCCTCAAAGGTCTCCCCAGCAGCACCCCACAGAGTCATTTTCCCTTTCTGTCTCCCTGTCCCCATGAAGTCCTTCTATTTCAGGTTCTCTTTCCTGTGGCGGAATGTAGGCTACCTGAGGGCAGGGGCCAGGCCCAGGCTAAGGGGACCTGCCCTTCTGCTTGCCCCCCTCACGTCCCACCAGCGTGGAGCCCAGGGCAGCCAAGCCCTCGACATGCAGATGAGGAACTTCCACCGATGGCATGTGTCCCTTCCTAAGCGATTCCCCACACTGTCTGTTGTGGTGTCTGTTTCGGTTATGGGCACTTTCCCTTGGTGTCCACACTCAATGCTACACGCAGACAGCTGCATGGTCAGCACTTCCGGGTGACAGAGTGGAGATGGGACACCACTGCCTCACATAAGCCACCACGTCCCAGGGCACACGGGGGAGGGTGGGCCCCAGCTACGTGCTGGCCTGATTAACCAAGTCTGATGAACCTGCCCCGAGGGAGCTGACATGAGGGGTCAGTCTCCTCCAGCCATCCAGCTCCAGGGCAAGTGCCCATGGGCATGGAGAACACAGACCCTTCTATGGGCAGAACCCAGGTCAAATCCTACCCCACAAAGCTCCGCACAGTAAAAGCCCATTATGATGCATGTCTGCCCACCAACCGAGCTTCCTTCCTGTTTCTTACAACCCATTGAATGGTCTCAACATGAAGCTGTTTACCTGGGCTCCCAGGATGTGGAGCAAAGCCTTCTGTGATGCCACAAGCCCCACTATATTTGTGAGTCGGGAGCAACTTGAAAAATAAATAAGCAGACTCTTGGTGGCTGCTTTGAAAACCCCTCAGCATCTAGAACAAGACCCAGGAGGGCAGGAGGGTCCTGGGCTGTGTGTGAGGGGATCAGAGCCCACGCCATCACGGCAGAAAGTGATGGTCTGATCAGGAATGCAAAATGGGGATGAAGGAAGACACGGGCCATAATTTACACAATGTCTTTGGGCTTAACCGGAGGTTATAAGCACCATCCACCCCGCCCCCAGCCAGTCTGCCCTTCTTTCAGTTCTACCGCTGTCTTTCTCTTGCTCCATAAACCAGCAGCTCCAAGCCATAAAAAGTGCAATGAGCAGTCTGGATGGAAGAGATTGGGCATGGAGCAGGCAGCCAGCCATGTTTCCCTGAGGAGCCCCAGAGGACGGAGGCCAAATGAACCCAGCCCCCAGGGGCCCTCTCCCGGCCACCGGTGCAGGGAGGGGAAGAGGGGGGCTCTTCAGGAATCAGGCCGGGGACTACTGGCTTTCTTGTCTGAAAGGACCTTTCCTTCTGCCTGTCCAAGCTGGAGGAGGGGGTGCTCCGGGAGCCTAGAGTTCAGATCTCCGAATGAGGTAGCCCTTGGCATAGGTGGGGATTACCACCCTCGGAACAGAGCTACTGGAGGTGGAAGTTCGGGCAGGGGAAAGGCCCTTAAAATGTCACCGGGTCTAATGTTTCAGGGGACCCGGTGCGACCATCCCAGGAGTCTAACTATTGGTTCTGAGAGGCGGCTGGTGGTGGCCGCAGCATTCTGGGGGTGGGGTGGGGGGGTGGAATGGAGACAGGTGTATTGGCCAAGCTGGCAAGATTCTTCTCAATGGTGGAAATGAGAGGCAATTCAAGAGTGCACCCCATTCCAAGTGGTTTAAATTAACTGATTTCATTTCTCTTTCAGCAGCAAAAGCCCGAATGGGGGGATCAGGCAGCAGCCAAGCCATGGTGGGGGGATTCCACGGCGTGGCAAAGTGTGGCTCAGTGCAGTGGTGGTGCATTAGTGGTTGCCAGGGGAAAGCAGTCCTTCCAGACCCGGAAGCAGCAGGAAAAATGTGAAAATCAGGACAGACGTTGCTTGCTGGAGTTGAAGGGGCCTGTTCTGTGGGTTAGTTTCTGAGCCAGAGTGACCCAGATTCAGCCTGAGTTGATGGACACTTGCCCCCAAATTTTATGGATCTGGGGTGGGCTGGAGAAGCGCCGGCCACTCGGAAGGCACCAGTGGGATCTGGGGACAATCACGCATCCGGGTGGGGATGAGATTGGGCATCTCGGAGTGAAGGGACGCATCAGCGCCTTGAGGGACAGCCTGACACACTTAGGAAAGGCATCGGAAAACATGGGATGTTTATCATAAAATCGGTAAAGAAAATAGAATGGTTAAAATGCAGAGCCCGGCCAGGAATGAGGAGGGAACAGTGAGAGCCTCAAAGGAGATGTTTTCTGAAACCTCAGGAAAAAAATAATGCAGGAAAACGGGAAGTGGGACAGTGCCTTTTCTGAAACAGGGACTTATGGATTTAGACAGCTTGTGACGATGTGGCCGAGGGGCGGGGGGTGGGGGGGAGGAGAGAATATCCACAAGCCTAGCTGGGCAGCCACATCCATTCTTGCTACAGCCCTCAGAGACCCTGCCCCAAAGCTCAGCTCTGACTGTTTCCTCCCCTGGCACAAAAGCGCTCCACCCCTCTCTACGGCAGGAGAGGAGAGAGTTCAAACCACGGACTAGAATATTTGTGTTTCACTTATGTCCACTGGGCCTGTTCCAGAACCTTCTCCTTACTCTTCCCGAGCATACCTGGTCCCTTCCAGCCTCCAGGCCTTTCCTTGTGTTGACCCCTCTCCCCGCCCCCCACCCAAACCTGGGCTACCCTTCCCCCTCCATCTCAGCCCATTTAGCAAGGAGCAAAGGCTGGCTTCCCCACTAAGTGGCTTTCAGCCTCCGGAACCCCCGGTGGGGATTTGCATGTGACCTGGAGCCTGGGCTCACGGTTGTGTGGGTTTCTACGCATCTTCCTCCTTACACTAGAGGCTCCTGGATGACAGGGCTGTATGGCAAGTGTGTGTCTTCCATATCTCAGGAGCCAGGACTTGTTGAATGTACTGCCCATAAAATCCAAGACCAAATATAGCATGGTGGGGCCTAACCCTCTGAGGTGGGCAAGGAGGTGGTAAGAGCCTCACAGTGCCAAGTCCACTAGTGAATGGCACGCAGAGTCACCTGTCTGGTGGCAAAGACGCGACTAGAATTAGAGGGGTCCCATGAGTCGGCAACAAAGCAGACTGCTCCCCCGCACTCACGGTCAAGGACACACTCGCGGAGCATCAGCTGGGACTCCGGCTGTACCAGGGATCCACACTCTACCAAGAGCTGGAGCCCACCCGGGGGATGCAGAACGTCATGGAGGGTCGTGCCCCATGGTGCCACATACAGTGCTGGGCACATACCCACACTTAAAAATGAAATGTAACACTCCTAATCTGAAAGCTCCAGCGCTTTGTGTCAAAGGAAAGCCCAGGGTTACAGATTTGAAAGGCCAGGCTTCTCTGAGTCTAGGTCCAGCCCTTACGTGTTCCAAGTGACTTCCAAGCCACTGGCAGGGCTGCGCTAGTGGGGTGTGCCTGGCTGTGGCCCCAGCCTCCAGATTTGGATGGCTAAGGGTTAACCACCTCAAGATCCCCCCTCCAGCAAGCACCTTTGTCCTGACGCTCAGTTCCCCAGTTCTCTTCCAGAAGGACCTGCCATTACCCTGATTGGACTCTCCAAGATAATCACGGGGCCTCAGATCCCAGCTGCTCGCTCCCTCAGACCAGCCGCGAGGCTGGCAAGAGAGCAGCCTCAGTGAGAGGCAGATGGGGCTGTAATGAACTGAAGACGTGTGACAGCTTCAGAGGAACAAGTTCATCAATTAGAGTCTTCTTGCCTGAGGACTTCTGGGAAGGGCTGCAGTGGGGGAGGAGGGGGCTGGCTGGCTTCCCTCCAGAAGGTCTCGATGCCTAAGCTACTCAGCTCCCCAAGTCTCAGGACCCCAAAGGGATCTCCACCCCGGCTCCCAAGCAGCTCCTTCTGCCTTTTGCTGTGGATAGCAGGGGTCAACCTCTTCGCGGGAGGGGCTGGCTAGCAATTTCCCTGAGGGCTAAGGGTCTTCTGAACAAGAGTAACATTCGGTCCAGTGCCAAACTCTCCAACTCCTTAGAAACCGAACTTGTGAACAGAATGCAAAACTTACCACTGCTGCTCCCCTCTTCGGCTCTGACTTGTGCCGAGGGTCAGGGGATGAAGAAAATCTTGGTCCAAAGGGACTGAGGCACCACACTATTGATGAAGCGGGCCAAGAGGAAGAGTCCAAAATGTCGGCACTTCCTGCCTACACAGGAACTGTTCCTCTGTGGCTGTCACACGCCTTCCGTTCGTTTCGGCCCCATCTGCCCTCTCCAAGGGTGCTCTCTTGCCGCAGGCGGGTGTTGTCAATGGCTAAGAGGATCAGGGCAGTGACGGCCTTTAGAGCTCCCTGATCCGCAGCCCCTGCCTGAGCCTGGCGTTGCTGGGCTAGGAGGGGCAAGCCAAGCCCACGTTTCCAAGGCCAGCAGCCCTGGGTCATTTCCTGGGGCAGCAGCGAGCTAAGGAGCCATAGAGCAGCCACACTCCGGTGGGATGACTGTGGCCACTGTGCAGGCGAAGGCTGTAGGCGGCTAAGTCAGATGAGTCCCAATTGCATGTATTTTAGAAAGAGGGACAAATGGGCATCTTAGAAGGGAGGAAATGCGATATTTTTAGAGGTGTGTTAGTCCCCATGTTAGACCCCCAACAGACCCCAAGCTTAGGATCCTGAAAAGGGAACACTGGGCTTATGACCTCTTGGGGGGGTACTCACTATCTGCGCTGTCAAAGAGCTAGAGGAGATGAGGCCCAGGGGTCCATGACTGGGGGAGTTCTGGAGAAGACGAGATTACTCCGAGGCCCCTTTGCTCCTCTCAAGCCTGTCACAAGCTGGCCACAAGCTCACACATCGATGCTAATGGGACCGAGGAGGTGGGTTTGACCCATGGCAGCCTCCCACGGCAGCTTCCGTACATGGGACCTACTCCTGGTCAGCAGCCCTGGATAGATGGGGTGCAAGTGGCAGGCAAGCTTATTCCAGCTCAACAGAGGAATAATGTTCTTATTGAGATGGCTGGACTTGTCCCGCACGGCCCCCGGAAGCTGAGAGCTCCATGTCACGGTAGAGTGTCCGCACAGAGGCACTGTACTTGTCATGCACATTACAGGGTGTGCCAGCCAGCTGTGTGACCCTGGCCAGTAGCTGAACGTCCCTGGGCCTCCGCTTCTTCATCTGCCAAACGAGAAGAGCGAACCTACCTTTCCTCAAGATGGTCTAAGAATGAAATGAAGCACATGGAATGTGTTCGATAAGCATTAATTGTCCGAAAAGCATTCACTGTGCACATGACTCTATTTACCGGTAGGGGAGGTGAAAACAAATGACCGTTTGGACTCCTCCCTCTTGAGATGGTCAGAGGGGCTGTGAATGTCAACCCAAGGCAGCTGGGTGTGACAGGAGAGGCTATGGCAGGGGCTTGGGAAAGATGACCCCCGCCCACCTGCGAGGCCACCGGGGAGCCTGCAGGGTGGAGTCTGGAAGGGGCGGGCCTCTCTCCCTCTGCTGGGCCTGGCACAAGGTCCCAGAAGCCCCTGAGGAGGGCTCGTTATATGCCAGTGGAGTCCTGTGCGGGGAAAGCCTGGCTGGGAGAGATAAGCTGTGGCCCCGGCTCCTTGAAGCCACTGGAACACATATTGATGGGACCCATTCAGCTCAGCCTGCATAGCAATTAATAATGGGCCATGCGGGGAGAGGGAGTATGGGACGTGTGTAGTCATGCTAGGGGGAGGGCACGGGCTGGGCTGGGGTGAGCCAGAGCACCCTTCCTCAAGGACGCCCCCTCCCCCCCAGCAGACTCGGTCCCCACCCCAGGTTGGGACAGAGAGGCCTGTCCTAACCTTACCCTTCCACCTGAGCTCTCTGGGCATGGATGCGGCAGGAGGCTGGAGGGGATCCGCTCCTTAGGCGTCTGGGGCTCAGGAAGGCCTGAGGGGGCTGGGGTGACTGCAGGAAGATGCGGGGGCTTAAAGTAGGAGCATAATGCACTCCAGTCTTCCTTTTCCTTGGACTTCCGTATTCTGCCAGGAGAAGCTGAGGGATGGGGCAGTGTGATGGGAGAGGGTGACGGTGTGCGGAAGCAGGCAGGCAGTGACAGCTCAAAGACCAGGGGCAAGGCCTGCATGGGGTCTATGTACAAAATTAGAAAAAAGTGCCCCTTCAGGGTGGACCCTGCCCTGCAAATACATAGCTTGGTGAGCGAACCAGCGCTCTGTGCCAAGAAAAACGTGCTCCTTTTTCCAGGCAGTACTCCAAGGTACCCAGCTTCAAGAGCGACGTCTGGGCTGGATTGCACCAGCACTCCCCTCCTTGCCCAGTGCTCTTCCTGCACAACCACAGAGGGCAGTTCTGTTCAGGAACTGGTGTCTCCTCACAGCTGGGCCCTGCACTGAGAATCTGGAGGCTGACTGCTTCCTAGAACCTCACTCCTCAAAGCAAGGTGGGAGGACCAGCAATGTTGGCATCACATGGGAGCATGGCAGAAATAGTTCTGGACCCCGCCACAGACCTACTGAATCAGGATCTGCATTAAAAAAAATTTTTTAATTTATTTTTGAGAGAGAGAGAGAGAAAGAGAGACAGAGCATGAGCAGGGGAGGAGCAGAGAGGGAGAGGGAGACAGAATCCAAAGCAGGCTCCAGGCTCTGAGCTGTCAGCACAGAGCCTGACACGGGGCTCGAACTCACCAATCATGAGATCATGACCTGATCCGAAGTAGGACGCTTAACTGACTGAGTCACCCAGGCACCCCAGGATCTGCATTTTAATCAGATCCTCAGATGATTCCTATGTGACCTAAAACATTTTAGGGGTACCTGGGTGGCTCAGTCACTTAAGTGTCTGACCCTTGTCAGGTTACAATCTCACGGTTTGTGAGATCAAGTCCCGTGTCTGCTTGGGATTCTCCCTGCGCTCCTCTCTCAAAATAAATAAATAAACTAAAAAAAAAAAAAAAACACAGTTTAGGAAACACTGGAGTTGTCCAAACACTGGCAGAGGTTGAGCAGGACGTGGGGGGAGGGAGATACAGCAAGAAGAGAGAGACCCCTGCAGACTAGGGGCTGGAGTTGAGTCCTATCAGGAGACAGAGCAGTGAGAAGGGGACAGGATGCAGGCAGGAGGCTGTTCTGTTGGTTTCAGTCTGATATCCAGCCCTCTCTCCTTGTGGACCTGTCCCTGGAGACCCCTGCCTGTGCCCAGACCCCCAAGGCCGTGGCCATCTCTACCCCCAGGTGGGTGGAGGCCTGGCTAGGCAGCTCAGAGTCTCAGGGGAACACATTGCGGGCCTGGGCCCCTGGGGTGAGAAGGATTGGGGGGGGTGGCTCCACTCTGTCTACCACCCCCATCCCTGCACAGACCTTTCATCAGGATTCCCAGGCTGGTGCGCAGGCCTGGAGGCCTCAATCACTCCTATCCTATCGTGCCGGTCGCAGGAAGAGAATAGCTTTCAGCTCAATTACCCTTCACATTCCAATATCATAACGCTCCAATGAGGCTTTTTAACCAAAAACAAAAAAGCCGTGTCTGCTGCAGGCCGGCTGCAAGGCCAGCCGTGCAGAAGGGACAGGCCCGCTGGGCTGCCTGCAATTCCTCCGGGTGACACTGCAGGAAGGGACCTGTCCCAAGGCATGGCTGCACACAGAGGGCACTGGGGTCCTGACCACATCTTCCAACACATGGCCCTCAATGCTCATAACTGTTGGGACTGGTCAGCCCTCGACCTTCAGGGAAGGAACACTGAGCTCTAAGTCCAGAGAGGCGCTCTGGGTGGCCTGTTCTATATGATCCTCTGTGTCACAACAGTAGCTCTGCCTTCTCCTCCTGGGGGCAGGGGTGCCACGTAGACCCCCTCTTCATGCCACGGTCCGATGGCATCATTCAGCAGGGCCGCGGCCGGAAAACCAGGGCCATGGTTTACACACCGCTCCATCACTGGCTCATCTGTTTCTCATAGTGACACTGACTGGCCAGGGTGCTAGTCAGAGCTAAGGTGATCAACCCCATCGTAGAGGTGGGTAAACTGAGATCCGGGGAGATGAAAGGGGAACAAGGTCTGCTCAAGTCCAAAGATTCTAGGCAGAAACCAGCTTCTGTCTTCTCTCCATTTTATGTGTGAAGTGACCATCCCTGTCTGCAGGCTGTTCTCATGGGTGAGGCCGGACCGGTGTCCCTGCCGTGAATCCTGCCTGCCCAGTGACACCCAGTGAGCACGCATGTTCCATGCGTGTGCCCCATCCAGTGTCATATCTTGGAGGGCTCCAGAATGGGGCCCAGGGGAGGTGGGTCTGCTCTGCCCTGATCAACCGTGCTTTTGTCTGCCCGGCCAGCTCAGTGCTAAAGGCTCAGATGGCAGTGTCCCCTGCTTCCGTCCTCCTGGCCTCCTGCTGGCTGTGGCCAATTCGCCTGTGATTTACCACCCAGGGGCACTGACCCATGAGGGGACACGCGGGACAGGAGGAAGCAGGGTGGACGTCATGCCGGAGGTGTGTACACGTGTGTGTGCCTTGGTGCAGGGTGAGAAGGCTGTGTCTCCAGGCCTAGCCTGGCCCTCTAGGGCTGGGACAGATGTCTGGCACTGCCAATGGCTCTGGCCCACGCTGGCCATGGTGTACCGGGTTCTGTCCTGGGAGAAAAGGATGAGGGAGACTGTGAGAGGGCTGCAAGGAGCCACAGCCCAGAAGGCTTATACTTGGCTGCCTACTGGGTTCCCTGAGTGTCCCGGGCACTGGAGGTGCCAGACGAGAAGATGGCACAGCTCAGGCCCTTGACTGCCCACAGAGGTGCAGCACAGTGTGGGGGCCCTCGGGGTGCACCGCCAGGGCTCGCATCCTAGCTCTGCGGCTGACTTAACCGCTCAGCTTCCCCACCTTAAACATGGGAATAGTCCTGGCACCCATATCTCAGCTTGGCTATAAGAAGTACACATGTGAATACACGCACAGCCTCCTTTACTGTCATTATTGTCATTATTTGCACTTCCCGTATGCCCAGTACCCTGGAGCTCACAGGTTCAAGGAATTGTAAGGTATAGAGCCTATCTTAAATCAGATCATAAATCCTGGAACTTGGGACCCAGAGGACCCACAGATCAGACAAACGGTATAAACAGAGGCTGGAATAGGGGGTCAGAGGATGGTATGATCATTAGCCCATGCCAGGCCTTCTGAGAGGCTGTGCCCAGCCCCTTCCTCCGTAATGCCCCAAACCCTCTGGGAGGGCCTTCCTGTCTCGTGGAGTTTCTATCTACCTCAGATATAATGAAGCAGATGGGGGCCCAGAGACAGTTTGTGTGTGTGTGTGTGTGTGTGTGTGTGTGTGTGTGTGTGTGTGTGTGTGTGTGTGATGGGGGTGTCTCTCTGCTTGCCTCAGACCCAAGTCAGTCCCTGCTCCCTCCCTCCCCAGCCCTACCACGAGCGACCTCCAGGTAAACCCAGGGTGCTGCAGGGCAGGGTGGTAGAGGGGTGGGACAGAGCAGGGGTTCATTTAGAACCCCTTTGTCCAATTCTGCTGCCTAGAGGGAGACACACTGGCTATCAACACATGCCTCGGGCCACAAGTGGCTCGGGAGCCCGGATGGGGGGATGGGGTGGGTGGAAGGCACAGCCCAGATTTCCGGTAGCACCAAAGCTGGGATGGGTGGATGGCCCCGCTCCGGCCCTCAGCAACCTGGAGACAGCCTAACTTCGTAGCTGCTCAGGTCCTCAAGCACTGGCCTCCCGTCCTGTTTTAAAGGGCGCCCCTGTGGGTGAGCAGGGCCCAGCCAGGATCCCCTGGGGGCCAGGAACCACTGCTCATTCCCTTGTGTCCCTGGCACCCCGCAGGGGTGTGGCATCTAGAGGCACCAGGCAATGTTTGATGAATGAGTGAATGGGGGCCTGGTCAGGCGGGTGGAGCCAACACTCCTGCATTCATTACCAGGTTGGTGGCAAGCCAAGCAGAGACCCCCCTGGGTCTCTGGTCCCTGGACTGGTTGGTGCCAAGGCCAAGCTCTCCAGAAAGGTGTCCAGCACTCGGGCACCGGCTAAGCCACCTTCTCAGTAATGGGAGGGCTCCCTGGGGGTCTAGCAGCATGGCTGCGGGTTCTTGGATGCAGCCCCTTCCAGCACCACTCTCCCTCACTCACCTAAAAGCTCTCCCTCCCCACCCCCACCACAGGGGCACTCAGGCTCATGCACTCCTCCCCTCCCAGTTTCTGCAGGGCCCCTGCCCGGCCAGCTGCTCTCCCCAGCTCCAGGGGCCCCCGCCCCATGGATCGTCCCCAACGACTATTAGCCTTGCACCTGCATCTAGAAGCCCACCTCCGGGACACCGGATGTGTTCAAAGGAACAAGCGAACTTGAGTTTGGGGTGCTGGGGTGGCCTGCAGAATGCAGGCTCCCACCGCTGTGCCTCCCTGTCCCAGCTTCCTCTCACCAATCTAACAATCACGAGTTTAGCACCTTACGGTTCCGGGGGCCAGAAGTCCAAAATGGGTCTTAGAGGACCAAAATCAAGGGGTTACCAGCCTGCATTCCTTCTGGAGGCTGCAGGGGAATCTGTTTCCATTTCTGTTCCAGCTTCAAGAGGCCATTCCTGTCCCTTGGCTCACAGACCCTTCTTACCATGGTCACACCAGTATTACACCTCCTGTCCCTCGGATCTCTGCTTCCAAGGTCATTTCTCCTGCTGACTCCTCCACTTTCCTCCTATAAGGACCCTTGGGATTACCCTGGGCCCACACAGAAGAACCAGGCTATCTCCCCACAAAAGTCCGTAATCACACCTGCAGAGTGCCTTTTGTCATGCGAGGAAACAGTCCAGTTCCAGGATCAGGATGTGGACAACCTTGGGAGTGTTCCTCTGCCTACCATCGCCCAGCCCTTCCTCCAACAGCCCTCACCATTTCCCTCTGCTGCCTGGGAAGTCTGGTGAGACCGAAGGCCTCCGTGGGGAGCTTGTCAGCCCTTCTGAGGTGCCTTCTGCAGGGGACTTTGGGAACATGGCAAGCCAAGCACTGTTCCAGGGAATTTCTCACCAGAAGGATATGGGCTGCAGAGGAGAGGAGGAAGAGGAGCTCCTAGAAGGCAAGCGGTATCAACTGCATCATGCAACAAATCTTTACAGGGTCCCCACAGGGCACCAGGTCCTGAAGGTCCAGTGATGGGGCAACAGCCACATGGGCATGCCCCTCACAGAGCCCACTGTCTCACATGGGAGACAGACAGTGACCAAATGGCCCTGGAAACAAGACGGACCCCAAGATGGCTACGGTGCTCCGAAGACTGCCGTGCAAAGACCCTGTGGCATGGTGCTCTCAGGGACCAGAAAGAAGGTGGAGGTGCAGAAAAGCAGAGTCAAGGGGAAGCTGGCGGGGGGCTGGGATCAGACCCCACCAGCCTGCAGGACTTTGGCCACCAACTATAGAAAGGTCTTAGCAATACTCCTTGTACCTCCCAGGGACTCAGTACAGCATAATGAGTGGATGGATGGATGGAACAATGAATGAATGAGCCTGTCTACGTTCCTTCCTCCCTTACCAGTAGCCGGCCTCATCCCTCCCTTTTGCACAGCAACAGTTAATGGGATCTCTGACGCTTGCTCACTTATTTATTTATTTCCCCACCACTGCTGGCACCGACCCATGCAGCCCGAGCGTGGCTCTGTGGAAATGTCTGTAATCGCCAGCACACTTTAGACATTACTTCCACACCATTTAGGGCTTTCCGCCCCAATAGCTGCTGTTGCATTTGCCTGCATCTCCACCTTTTGGGTTGTGTTGGGGGGATTTTTTTAAAGGTTTGGTCGCCCCTGAATTTGAGGGATCTGACAGTGTGGGGAGGTGGGGAGAATGCCAGGTCTTCAAGAGAATTTATTATTCTTTTCCCATTGCCCTGGCCCTGCCCCAACCCTGACCATGAAGGGGAAAGAAAAACAACCACTTCAAGCTGCTAAGAAGCCTTTAAAGATTTGTGCGTGTGTGTGTGCAGAACTCAGATTGGGTTGCTGATATAAGCCACAGCTTTGTGGAGGGCTGAAGATGCTAGAACATAATAAAGGTCACTATGGAAGAATCTCTCTCCTAACCAAACATTCTCTTCCTTCCACCTTCTCCGGGCTCAAGGCTGACTCCTCTGAAGGCAACAGACACTTACACTAAACCCCAATCCCTCAGTGAACATGCTGGGGGTAAAATGCATTTGGACTTGCCCTGGGGGCAGTACAATGACAAAATCCAGGACTAGCTGTATGACCTTGGACAAGTCATTTAACCTGCCTGGGTCCATTTCTCCGGCTATAAAATGTTAGGACAATCGGACCTTCCTTACTAACCTGAGGGATACGTGTGGGGTCCAGAAGAGGCACTGTGGGGAAAGGGACCCTCCTCCCACCCCCCCGGGTGTTTCTTCCTCCTTCCTCACAGCCCAAGTTTTGCTCACTGCATTTAGCTTCCCGTAACTCCCCGCTTCCCCAGCATCCTCCTGTCCCAGAGCTGGACAGCTCCATATCTACCTGCAGAGAGGACCCCAGCCCGGGAGCGGCTGCCTAGAGGGGATACCTGCAGGGGAGAGTGCCTGCGGCCTCTCCGAGTGCAGGCTGCCCCCCCAACACTGCACCGGCACCATCACAGCCCCCCACAAAGCAACACTGGCAGGATGAGCACAGCGACACCCGTGTCCATGCCACACCCATCTGGCAGAGACAGCACGCCTCCCCAGGACTTGCAGGCAGACGCAGTGAGAGCAGAACTCACACCCCTAACCTGCACGCTGATCCTAACCACCGCTGGATGTGACCTCCTAGAGGAAGCTGCCTGCTCCTGGGCTTAGGTGCTAATAAAAATCAAACACAGTGTATGCAAAAAAAAAAAAAGAATATGGGCAAATGTATTCCATGGGGAGAGAAGCCAAGGTATTGGTTACCCTTTGGTGGGAGAGGCAGGGAATCACAAGGAGGCTTCTTGGTGCTGGAGAGTTTCTTTTCTTTGATGTTTATTGATTTATTTTTGAGGATGGGGGGTGGGGAGAGAGAGAGAGAGACAGAGACAGAGAGAAAGAGAGAGAGAGAGAATGAGCAGGGGAGGGACAAAGAGGGAGAGACAGAATCTTAAGCAGGCTCTGCACCATCAGCGCAGACCCTGACATGGGGCTCAAACTTACAAACCGTGAGTTCATGACCTGGGCTGAATCAAGAGTCGGACACTTAACTGACTGAGCCACCCAGGTGCCCCGAGAGTTTCTGTTTCTTGATGTGGTTGTGGTTATGCAAACAGTTACACTTTGCAATCATTCATGTAACTGAACATTTACGACTGTTCACTTCTCTGTAAGTTTACTTAAGTAATACACAGCCTCAAAAACAAAAAAAAAAAAGAACTCAGGAAGCCGGTAGCAAAGGGGGCATGAGGAGAAATACTCCAGGGGCTAATCTGTCTCACTTGCACGAGGCTTTCCGCTCAAGGCCTTCCTATCAGTCCTGTCCTCGATCCCCATGATGGCACGGTCAGGCCCCGGGTTATTAGTCTCACTTAACAGAGGGGCAAATTCACACGTGCAGGCCTGGCAGGGGAAGTGCCTGACCCAAGTCTCCCAGCTACAGGTGGTGGGGTTCCTGTCCCCTCCAGGCTAGAGCTCACCCCACTCTAAGTCACTGAGCCGTACAGACAAGTGACCGACACAGGAAAGGCTGCCTCTGGGTAGGTCAGCGCCAGGAAGGCTCAGCAACCAGACCTACATGCAGTTAACTTCTGCCCACAGTGGTCCTGAGTCCACCCCAGGCAGAAAAGGTCAGGCCGGGGTAAGGGGGCAGAAGGTGCATCTCAGAGTAGGGCTGAAGAGCCAGGATCAGTGGGTATAGGCAGCAACGCCAAGGGAAGGGGTCTGTGCCTTCAAGCCCGGCAGAGAGAAGACCAGGTGAAGGATCTGGGGTCAGATCTCAGCCAGCCACTTCCGAAGGGAATAACCTAGCAAGTTTTCTGACTTCAACACTTGGCTTGTTTGTCTGTGAAATGGGGACATGGTACCCACCTCCCCGACTCGCCCCACTGTACCGTTCCAAGGAAGGAAGGAAGAATAGGATTTGGCTAAATGCAGATAAGAAGCCGTGCCGTGGGCATGCGTGAGAGCGTCCCAGGGCAGGGCACAGCATGAGCAAAGGCAGGGTGGCAGGGAAGCGGCCACAGACAGTGAGAATCTTGGATGGGAAGCACAGGAAAGCCTGAAGCTTAAACCTCACACAAACAGGAGGCACGGCTGGGCTCCGAGTGTGAGCTACTGAGGGAAGAGTCCGCAGGAAAAGGCCCTCGTGCTGTTTCCCACTCAGAGGAAGGACCGAGAGAGGGTCCATCCCGAGCCTATAACCCTGCTGGACAAGGACGTGACCGGGCACCCGGTTCTTGGTGGCTGGCAGTCCCTCATGCCTGGGAGGTGGGCCGGCCGACGTGATGAAGACAGCGAGCGGCAAGATTACATTGTACCTAGTGATTACGCCCTGGGCGAAATCTCTCGGCTGCATTATTGCATTTGCAGAGAAAGAGCCGGCATTTTAATAGATGGACAGGAGGCTTCCGTGTAAGGTGATTATAAAGAAGGAGAGCCCAGCCCCTCCCGGCTCCCAGCCTGTGCCACAAAGTTGCAAAGTAATTAAAGGCTGCTAAGGAATCAGAGAAATTATAATAATTCTACCAACCAAGAGCTTGCTGGCTTTCTCTTGTTTTCCTCCTCCTAGTAGAAAACAAGGTGGGTCAGGCGGCCTGAGAACATATCCAAACAAGCCTGTTGTGGGGGCGGGGGGTGGGGGGGCTCAATGTCATGGGGGCTGCCAGGCCTGTCCTCAAGCTGTTCTGACAATATTCCAACTTGTCTGGGTAACTCAAGGGGCTGAGACAAAATTCCAGAGTGCCTAGAACAGGAGAAACAGCGGCAGCATGCTGGCGATCGGCCACCACACTCAACACGGCCTAGGGGCCCTATGTCAGTCCACTGCCTTAGGGCTTGTGGGGGGCTGTGGGAGCCCCAGAAGTGGCACCCCTGTCCCTGTCCCTGTCCAGGCTCTGGGCAGCAGCCCCCACCTGGGAAAGCAGTGCCGCATCTCCTGCGGAGGGATGGGTTCAAGTCTCCTGGGTCCTGGAAACCATTGCCCCGAGAATCTTTCCTGATCACCTTAGGTCTTCAGGGGTTTGCCACTGATTTCTGAGGGGCCCTGGGGAAAACCTTTCCTCTCTTTGGTTTTGCTGATCTCTACAGAATGTGTAGTTGGATTAAGTCCCTTCGTTGGTCCCTCTGGTGCTGGTCCCAAGGAGCCCATTTGGAAGGCTCGCAGGCCATTACCAGTTATTTTTCGATGAGTGTTTCCTTTTTTGCTTGGTCGTGTTTTCATTTCATGTTTTCCACACGCTTCCTGTCTCCCATTGGACAGTAAGCTTCTTGACCACTAACACTCTTAAATCAACCCATCAGTCCACAGCAACAGAGCCTGTCTGTCAAGCTCCATGGACCTCAGCAACTTTCCTGAAGTTCTCCAAGAACTCTCCATAACTGTGGGAATATCAATCATCTCCCTGATGAATGCAGTGCGGCATACATGTGCTTTCCCTGAACTTTAACATGACCCTCAACGTACCCCCATTTTACAGATAAAGAAACCGAGGCTCTACGAGAAGAAGCATCTTAATTATGACCTCCCGGTTTGGAGTCAGAACCTGGGTGTGTGTGGCTCCGTCACAGTAGGGACCACAGTAGGGACCAGGGACCTCATGTCACAGGTGGAGCAGAGTACAAGTGATGATGCAATAAAGCAAAACCTGGTCCTTCTTTGACTATCAGTCTCCTCAGCCCGCTGCCCATCCAGGGTCTGGGGGTATCCAGTGCCTGGAAGAAAAGGGGTGCAGGCCAGGACCCCCCCACAGGGGAGAGGAGAAAGGGAATGAAGATGACAGGTGGACTCGGGGCCCATGCGACTGGCAGCCCAACCCTGCTGCAGGGCCATGTGCTGGGCAGCTGCTCTCGTCTCGTGCCATTTAGCAGGTCCTCAGGTAAAGGGCGGAGGCCACAATAAAAGGTGCCCGGCAAGTGTCAGAGGATTCCTGAGGCACGCCCGCTGGGCTCTGCACCTACGCCCCTGCTTCGTATTCACGGCAGAGGGTCCTGCAGCCGCTGCCATCGAATTACATGAGCCCCCGAAGACTCCTGGCCAGAACCAGCGAGGAAACCAGAGTAATTTAAGGGCATTATTACTGTTCAAACAAAATAATAATTTTAATTACACGTGGGCTCCTCTGTCTCCTGCTCCCATGCATGTTGCCTTCTTTCCTTGTGCAGAGGGTGGAGGAGGGTGCTTACAGCCCTGGCCATGTCCCCAGGGGCATAGAGGGAGAGGGTGCCACAGGGGTCACAGGGGACGCTCAGGGTCCTTGGCTCCACTGGGGAGCAGGCTGGTATTTACCCGTAGGGATGGGGCTTCTACTCCTCACAGGACAATGTTGTATGCACATGTGGGGACTGAAATCTTAGAGGTGGGGACACACTGACCCTGCGGGTCATAGGAAGGGGTGTCACTAGGACCATGGCAGGGGCCTGACCACCAGAGGTAGTCCTCACTCCGGAGAGCGGGCAGCAGGCTCTGAGTGCAGCTTCTCTACTGGACACCGCAGCCTGTGTACAGGGCACATGTGACAGCCCTCAGTTCCCTGCTCACCTGCCCCCATTCTGGTTCCATGGAGGCCTCCTCTCTGCCACCTCGGGCAAATTATAGGCTGGCTGTGGCAAGGCTGCAAAAGGACATATGCAAAGAGGCTAATAATGAGAAAGAGCAAGACGATGGCTCTAACTGCAAGTATCCTTGACTCTGGGGGACTTGGCGAAGTTGGTCAACGTCTCTTAGCCTCAGTTTGTCTCGTCTCTAAAATGGGAAGAATAATTCTCCCTTAACTTACAGAGCTGACAGGAAGACGAACAAAAGATGATGAAAATGCTCAGATACAGAGAAAAGCATATTACTTAAATAAGTACACACAGCACACGCGCGCGTGCACACACACACACACATCCACACATCACTCCACCTCAAGACTATGCAGAAACACGTGGCCCTGTGGCTTCGCCCATGTACATGCGTCACCTCTTCCCCACAAGACCAAAGCTCACTGTCCTGGTTGCCACAGGCTGTGGCACGTGCCGGCTGCGGGAGGAGGTATTCGTCACTGTGCTGACAGCGGGGGGCAGAGGGGGCATAAGCACCTCAGGGTACTCACTGAGGGGCACAGAGATGTGGCATGGCTTGGGGCTGCCACCTGGCTAGAATAAACTACTCTGGCTCCGGTCAGCAGGACCCAGAGCCCCTGAGATGATTTATTGGTCTCCCTCTCCTAGATCAATAGGTGGGTGGTTATAGATGCAGAGGGGGCTGCTGGGCACCATGGCCCCAAGGTATAAATTAATATGGCCTGTCAAGGGGCTGTGTCTCCTGGCGTGGGAGACGACACTCTCATGAGCAGCGCTGACATCTCAGGGGGAACGGCAGGCACAAGCCAGTGGGAGCCCCCCTGTCCCCCCACCCCTCGCTGCAACCTAAGAATGCAGTTTATAAATCATTCAGCGTCTGGTGGGCACGCCGTGAGGAGGGCAGCTGGGGGCGCCGCTGTCGGCCCCAGCGGGTGCTAAGAAGTCTGGTCGTGCCCTCCTCCACGTGCTCAGGGTCTCGTCTGGCCACCACTCCAGGGCTCCCTGCGTACCCTCCCCACCAAGCTCAGAGGACAGAGGGCTGAGATTCAGGAACAGGCGGGCAATAGAGGGCACTAGAGAGCTCCAGCAGTGAGCTCTCGGGCATCCTGGGTGGCGTGGGCACCCTCCCCACCCTGGCGCCAGGCCCGGCTGCTCTTGCCCCCAGCCCAGACTGTGAGCACCCTCGCCTGGGAGAAGAGCACTTGGTGTGAATGCTCCCGCTGTCCTCCCGAGTGCCCAAGGCACAGAGGGAGTCGCAGGGCTCTGCCCGTTTGTGACGTTCTTATCCACAGACCAGGTGCCAGGCTGGGTGCTGAGGGCACCCAGTCCCCGCCTGTTCAGGCTGGTCAGGGAGACAGATGTACAGAGCGCCACAGCCATGGTCATGTGTGGGACACGTATTTATACAGAGTCCTGTCCTGAGCACTTCCCAGACACGGTCCCGTTTACTTCAATCCTCACAACGATTTTGCAAGGCAGGCATAGCTGTTTCCATTTTGCAGGCAGAATGGAAGCGGCCTGCCCGAAGTCACATGACCAGGCCTGTCTCCTCACCCTGGCTCCATCCTTGATGAGCCCTGGGCAAGTCACGAAGCCTCGCTATTCCCACGGCCACACCTGCAGAATGAGAATAACGCAGTGGCTAGTGCTCAGTGAGCTCCCCACGGAAAGCCTGGTCTTGGGCACATGGGAAACTCTCAACAATAACAACAGGGTCAACTTATTATTATTATCATAGAAATGCTCTATTTTGTTCCACTGACAAACAATCGCCAGGAATATCCTTCTCCCTGCTTTCCTGCCTCTAGTAAGGAGCTACAGGCATGAAAAGTGACTTTCATCTGTCCTTGCTGAGTGACATGGAGAGATGATGTGGCTTAGGGGAACCCAGGGCCAGAAGGCTTGGGTCCTGGCTTGGACCCTACCCCCAGCTGGGGGGCTCAGGCGAGTACTCTCAGTCTCTCGGGTTCCTGTTGTCTCATCTCCATCCAACCTTCCCTCCACCAACTTCCTCCCCATCTCACAGCCAGTCATCTGAAGCCACAGGTAACAAAGATCTAAGCAGGACTTGCCTGTCACAGTGATCCGGGCAGGGACCCAGGGAGCCTACTGCTAGCCCAGCTGTATTTCCATGAGGTAATACTGGGTGCCTGCAAGGGACACGTACTCAGACAGCCACTGTCCCTCCTCAACAGGATCTCTGGTCAGGGGTGAGAGTTCACCTCCCTCTTTTAGAAATTCCAACATATGAAAAGAAGCCAAAGGTCAGAAAGGATAGGATATTCAGAAACACCAGAATCTTCTCTACTGAACTTCTACACATCCTGTGAGGTCCGAAACAAAGAGCCCCAGTGTACAGACCAGGTTATTCTCTCCACAGTGCTTCCGTCCTGCTTTGGCACACCCTAACTACCATGGCATTTAATACATTGTATGTCATGAGGCATCCTCTTTTCTTTCTCTCTGTAAGATCACCTTCTCTGAGGACAAGGCCTTGGTCTTCATTACCAGCATTTTACTGAATGTACCACAAACCGGGCTAAGGGCTTCACCCTCCTGCATTATTATTACCTCACAAGGACCCCGCCTGGAAAATATTGTTTCTTGTCTCAGAGATAAGAAAACCAGAGAGGTTAAGTCACCACCCAAAGTTGCCCAGCTGGCAAATGGTAGAGTCCGTTCGCTCTCCTCCACATGTCCAAGTCAGCTTAGAATCCCTGGGCCTTGCTCCTAGCCGGTCAGCAAAGGTTTGCTGTGTTCATTTTTAAAAAATTGAGTGGCTCAGGGCAAGGTGGATCAGCTCTGGGCTTCGAAGGACAGGCAGAGTTGAGTTAGGCTGAGAGCAGAAAGACAACACTCCAGCGCTAGTTAGAACAGTATGATGTGTGTGCACTGAAGCGAGAGAAAAGAGAGACACAGGCACAGGCTCCCAGGCACTGAGTCGGCCCCTGGGCCAATCTGTGTGGAGGAAGCCAGCGGGTAAGTTGAGAAAGGCAGGTTGAGGCCAGGTGGATAACAGCCTCAAATGCCCAGCTAAGGTGGCTGAACTTGCTCGAACGTCAAGGACACGTCTGTCCCTGAGATCACAGAGGCCCTCCTGGCACCACTGGATGTCTAACATCACACCCATCCTCCAGCCCGAACACCCCAGCCCCAGGGTCACCTCCCCAGGGCAGCCCTGGAGGGCTGAGCTGAGGGGGTGGCCCCAGGAGGACGCGGTGGACGGGGCAGCGTTGAAGGTCAGCGAGGCGGACACACACCCCTAATGGAGGTAGCGGAGCAGTGCCGCTGGACACAGACACAGGCAAACACGTTTGAGCAAATTGAAATGCCATAAAAGTCTATTACAGCAAATCAAACAGCAGTCAGCATGGCAGCCATTAGCCTGAAATGAATACACGGGGACTTAATGAGGTCTGTCGAGGCTGGCTTGGTGAATTAAGTTGCCAATTCTAGCAGGATTTCCCTTTTCTTTACGGACTTGAAAGCATCCACGCTGCCTCGTTAGGGCTTCGACAAGTGAATTGCAGGGCCTTTCACCCTGATAAAATGGATAATTACATGTAGAACAGCTTAGTGAGGGGAGAGGGCTGGGCAGGAAGGGAACCAAGAACAAACAAATCCAAACATACCTGTCTGGCTTCTCCGGCGCAGGGGCCAGGCCAGGGCAGGGGGGCTTGAGGAGGGATAGGGGGCAGGGCTGGGCGACTGGGGACAAATGAGGTTCTCCCAGAGAAAGGGGCAGTGCCTGGCCTCGATCAGGCCTCCTACCCACTCTTATCCCAGGCCTGAGGACAAGCGTCATCGTGGGTCAGCTGCCTCTAGGCAGCTAGCACCTCCTACGCTCAGGTGGGGACGGCCACCGGCGTCACCCTCCAGGGCTTGGCCATCACGGGAGGACTTTTGTTAAAAATGCAGAGCCTGGGCCAGCTCTTTCCAAACTACGCATTCAGAATCACAGGGGTGTGCGAATATGCCTCCTAACTGGTCCCCCAGGAAGTTCTGATGCGGCCTTCTGATTCATCCCTTCTCTAACACTCAGTACTGAATGGCTCCTGAAACAGTTCTGTTTCTTTTGCACCACTCCAGGGCTGGGGAGCTCAGTACATCTTCGGTAGGGCTGGGGGTTTCAATGTTAGAAACTTCTTTCTTACATAAACCTAGAAATTGCCTCCCTATAACTTGCTTCTCACACCCATCCTTGCGTTCTGGGCACAAGAGACCCCCAAATTATCAGGGCTCCTAGGGCTGGGGGCAGTGAATGCTGGGAAGGTGAGGGAGAGGGTGCAGGTAGCTGGCATGACCTCAAGAGGAGCTCAGTAGATAGAAAGAGCCACCGGAGCTCCTCGGCCATCCCTGAAGGGATAATGAAGTGCTGAAGGAGAAGTAGGAGCTGCTCTTGCTGGGATTCATCCTCAGACCATGGGCTATCAGCCTCCGAATGGATCTGGTCCAACTCCCCCAGTTTAGCAGCTGCTGGAAATGAAGCCAGCAGCAATAAGCCCAGAGTGTCACCCAGCCGGTTGCTGGCACAGCCAGGACAAAGCCCCAGGTGTCTTGACCTCTTCACAGGCGCTCCATGGCTCACCTTGGCCAAATTCGGCTGGAAACCCACCTCCTCCGGGAAGCCCGCTGGGATTCTCCAATCCTTCTGGCAACCCCTTGGCACTGACACCTCACAGGGTCTCCAGTGCGCCCCCCCTTCTCTGGTTGGTATTTTCACCCTGTGCACATCCGTAGGACCTCTGGCACATATCACACTTCTCGAGGGCAGGGGCCTCAGGTTGCCAGGGTGACCTGGAGCCCAGCAGGGGAGCCCAGCTCAGTTCTGGGCCGGGAGCCAGTAGGCCCTTTGCTGGTACCTCAGCTGGGCCCTGAGTCAGGCAGCTAAGCTCTAGCTCGGGTGACCACACCAGTGGTCGGTGCCAAGCCACCTCGGGGCAGGAGTGGCCAGGCCTCCGTCCAGCTGACACCACACCCCACCAGCCACACTGAGCAGCCCTAACTAGGGCATCGAGTAGCGAGCCAAGGAGGTGACCTGGGGACGTTTACACGTGAGCAAGGAAACCACACGGGTCTTCCTCCAAGAACTGTGTGTCCTTGTAGCCGGCCCCTCTCAGTGCACCCTCGCCTCATCAGATGGGCACCAGGCAGGCCACTTTATCCTGTCCTCTGTTTTCATTAGACAAGGACGACTACGGCCCAGAGAGGTTATGTGATGTGCCCGTACAGACTCAGCAATCCGGAAGCAGAGCAGGGGGGCTAGGCCTGGGGTCTCCTGCCTCTGGTCCCAGCTCCTGTCATTGCACATTCTTCTGGCCTCCCAGGTCTCTGTGCAGTGGAAGGCTGGCGCGGCGCCAAGCCCACAGCAGACACTCAATAAATATTTGTTAAATAGATGAATGACTGAAGAGGCGCTCTCCTTGGAGGCAGAGGCCTGTGGAGAATCCCAGGGGATTCCAACAGGGCACCGTTAGAGGTCACATCTCCTGGCAAGGTAGCGAGGGAAAGGCTGGCCTCGGCCCAAAGGCTGGGGAGGAAGGAGGTGACCTGTCATCCCCTTGCCGCCCCCGCCACCCGCTGCCCCCTGTGAGGGAAGACAGAGGGCAGCCGTGCCTGCCAGAATGACAGCTGAGCAATGGGTCCAAGGCTCATTAACTCTGAGCCGTGCCCTTGGTCTCTGAGCCCGGGCCCAGAGTGCAGGCTGGCACGTAGAGCCCCTTAATTAAATTAGGGAGCCTTCCAAATGAGAGGGGGCCCAGAGCCAAGCAGCGGTCCCGGACGCGCTGGCCACAGCTCAGGGCGCCGTGTCCCCATGCTTGGGGCTGCGGCCTCCCCCTCCTTCTGGCCTGCCCCATCCGGGGAAGGGCGTGGGAGCCTCTGGTGTGTTCTCACCCCCGCATTCGCCCTCACTTTCCTCCATCTGGCACCAGGAAAGGACAACTGGCTCACAGCTCCGAGCAAGGAGGGCCAGGAACGGGAACGTGGGGGGCATGAGACATGGCCTCTTCATCTCTGAGGGAATCTGAAGCTGCCCTAGGAGTCCAGAGGCTCAAAGTCAGAGCTGTGTGACCTTGGGTGAGTCACTGTCCCACGCTGAGCCTCAGCTTTCCCATCTTTAAACTGAACAGATATTTTCTAAAGCCCCTTCTGGTTTCTTGATCCAGTGACATATACTATAAAGGGGATGGAACTCTAAGGCCGTGGTGCTGACCTGCCTCTCTCCGGTGGATTCCATCGCTCAATGTTCCCATGCCCCCGTTTACCGCTGCTGCCCAACCCTGAGCCCCGAGGGCAGGCCTGACGAACACCCAGCAGAAGCTCTTTACCACCACCCCCTTCAAGGTCTTTGAGTTGCTAACTGCCAGCCCAGAAGACTGCCATCAGTCACGGGGAGAGGGACAGTAAGTGACGAGAACCCTAGTACTGTTGGGAGCCAGCCGCCAGCTAATTAATGAACCGTTTGTAATGCAATAATTTGTACTTCTCAATTACCAGCAATGGCTTGGTTTTACATGCATGCGCTCATGCAAACACACTCAGAGTACACAGACGACCCAAAGGCGCGGGGGCCCAGGGAGACAATGGGGCAAGCATTAAGGCTAGGGTAAGACTGTCTCTTCCTGGAGCCACCTGCTTCCTGTGTCCTGTCAGGGGTGGGGTGGAGGGTGGGGGGGACCGTTCTGGCCACAGCTGGAAAGCCTGGGGTCAGGCCTGCCAACCCATGTGCCCAAGGTGCGCACTGGCTCTGAATGGAAGGAAAGTGGCCATGACACCTGCCCCTCCCCACTCCTGTTCCGTCGCACCTCCCACGGGAGTGGTAGGGCTCGTCCAAGGCATGCCTTCCATCAGACCTAAGGCAACCGTCACCCCTGGGCAGCAGGCGGGTCCCTACCCTCAGAGGTGCTGGCACAGTCACCAACCTGCCCAGGCTGGTGCCCTGGCTGAGGTGTGGGGCAGGAGAAGGGGAGCTAGAGCTGTCCTTTCCCCAGTGCCAGCCTATTCCCAGGTGGCCCTGGACCAGCAGCGTGTGCCCCACTGCATGGCCCTCAAGTGTGACTCTGAGGGCTCCTACCTCAGGGATGCGGACGCTGTAGGGCTGATTGTGAAATGTGGGTGCATTGTCATTCACGTCCCCGACCTGGATGTTCACCTTCCGCGTGATCACCTGCCAAGAGAAGGTGGTTAGTGTCCCTCTGCATAGGCCTCTGGCCTCTTTCCACCCAAGAGCTGGGGACCCTGCCTCCCAGGGCAGCGGGGGCTGCAGGAGACACTCACCCCCTGATGGTCGCTGACAGAGAACTCCACTGTGAACTCAGACTTGGTCTGAAAGAGAAGGGAGGGAGCGGGGAGAAGGCAGAGTTAGAGAGAGATGCACTGAGCTCCTGAGTCCTGGGCCCTGGGCTCTACTCCGGGCTCGGCCTCTAAATCTTTGTTTTAATCCTGAGCAAGTCACTAGACACCTCTGTGGCCCCTTCCTCAAATGTGAGGAGAAAACAAGGGTTGGGGTTTTCAAACTCATACCTTAATTTGCTAAGGGCTGCCTTGTCACCAAGTCTCACGTCTCTGGAAAGTGTCCTTTAGGAGGACATTTGAGCGGGTAGACTTCCATACGCCATGGAGCGACCATTCTATGGGGGATGAACCCAAGGTCATTGTCCTTCTTGCCCGTCTAGTGTTGTCCCTTGTTTGGAGCCACCCCCAGCCACCCCATTCACTGGTGCTGGAAGAGGGACACCATTTAGGCAGGAAGATGCTACTTGAGGGTCAGAATGGGGCCTCAGAGGAAAGCCCCTAAAAGATGATGAGCCCCCCTCCCTGAGTGTCTGCCCCTGCCCCTGGGAAAGGATGAGGGCAGGGTTATGACCAGGTCATACCTCTCTGTCCAGTGGCTGCCGCAGCCACACCACACCTGTGTCAGGCTCCACGGCAAAAAAGCGGGAGGCCTCCTCCCCAGACACACCGAACACCAGGGGGTCATTGTCCATGTCTCGGGCCAGCAACTGGGTCACAGAGGAACCTAGAAGAGCCATGGGAGAGATCAGAGGGCAAAAATAGGAGGTTGGTCCACTCCTCAGCACCTCACTCGGGTGGCTGAATCCCAGAGGGAGCGGCCACCCAACAGACCACCGGCAGGCAATTACCGTAAGAGCCCTGTGCATCTCCGGGCTCTGACCCACGCTGCCTGCCTCCATCCCGGCCACCCGTCACAGTGTGCATGTGCTTGTAACAGGGAACTGTCGTCCACCATGTTTTTGGCATGTAATGGACAGCTGTGACCTGTGCCTATCCCCCCTTTCCTGATTTTAATCCGGAGACCCCCTTCTGTGAGGGGCTCAGATGGGGGCCAGGCCCCCAACCCCCAACCCTTCACTTATGTTGTTCCAGGATGGGCACATATCTCAGCTTTAGCCAATCAGAGCATTCCTCTCCCTGGTCACAATGATTGGTTCAGGGATGAGCATGTGACCCAAGCTAGCCAATCACAGCCAACCCTGGGACTTGTGCTGGAATCACTGGGAAGGAGGAGCCCTCCTTCCACTGGGGTTGCTAAACTGGCCCTGCCAGCAGCCATCTTCGGTGCCATACAGGGAGAGTCTGTCTGAGAATGAGGCAACAAGGAGGAAAACAGAGCCAAATGCTCCACACAGAGAGGCTCTGAAAAGTTTGAGGGTGTGCAGTCAGCAGGGCCTGATATACGCTGTAACCTCTGGACTTCTCAGCTATATCGGCTAATGGATGCCCCCTTCCTAATTCAGAATATATTACAAAACTTGGCATTCACCCAACAGTGACCAGGTGCTGGATTTGTGCTCAGTGCTAGAGTACAAAGAGGTTAGGAAGATGTGACCCGGCCTCAGAGAACTCCAGGCTAGGACTGGGTTTAGTTGAGGTTTCTGATCCCAAGAAGAGGACCGAGCCTGTCTGTCTTCCCCAGGAAACAGCCCCGGCCAGAAGCCCCCAGGATGCCTGGCCCACAGCCATACAGTAGGGCATCTTCTCCCGGGGATCACAGCCCTGTCTAGGTAGCCTTCAGGCAGGGTGACCAGCCCCCCTGATTTGTCTGGGACGGAGGCAGGACACATACTACAACCAGAAGGTTCTAGACAACTGGCCTGGCTGGCCAACTTAGTGTCAGGTAGTCCTCCAGCCTCCAGGAACTGTGCAAAATGCTGAGAGTATAGTATCGCTTTCTGCAGAGAGGATCTGCAGTCTTCATCTGATTCTCAAAGGGGTGGCTAGATTCGAATCATTGCCTTGGGCAAATCACTTCTTTTAAAGCCTCAGTTTACCTTATACGATGGAAAAGATACACTTTCCTTCTCAAATACAGAGTCTTATGGTTACTGAATAGCTCTGATGATCAAGCTAAGTAAGAAAGGATTCCAAACTCGGGGACTGTTATCTAGAAAAGAACACTAATGAGCGCTTCTAAAGGACAGTTCTAACATGACAATGATAGCTAACATTTCTGCATGCTAACCACATTCTAGATACTGGACTAATGGGTTTCCATGGACTTTCTGATTCAATCCTTTCTGTTATGCTCCCCATTTAACAGATAAGGTAACAAAGAGTGATTATGTAATTAACCACAGCACACAGTTAGTAAATGGCAGAGATGGAATTCAGATCCTAGGCATTCTGGGTCCAAAGCCCATGTTTTTTTCCATGACCCTACACATCTCAACACTTGATATGTGAACTCCGGATTCAGGATTTCTATGGACATGACCCTATCAGACCCTAACCAGAAGCCTAACACTTGGAAAAGGAAGACACTGAGTAATCACTGGGCTCTTAGGATATGCCAAACACAGTGCTAGGTTCATTCACATGGGTTCACTCATGAAATCCCCTCCAGAAACTCTGTTTAGTAGTCATTATTCTACCCATTTTACAGACTAGCAAGTTGAGGATCAGTAAGGCAAAGTGTCCTCTCCAAGGTCACACAGCACAGTAGGATATGGCAACATCCAAGGTGATGAGAGAAGGTGAGAGGCAGGAGGTAGAGGAGGAAGAAAACCATAGAACAGTTAGAACAACCTCAGAGACACTTTGGGGAGTCCAAGTCCAACCTTCCCATTTTAAAGATGGAGAAGCTGAAGGTATTTAGCTAGGTGCTCCAAGTACAGTGGTGGGGAAAAAAGTTGGTCAACTAGAACTCAAGTTTCCAGACTCCCAGTACAGTGCTCTTTCTGGATGAGGAGGGAGGAGGAAGTCACAGATAGACCAAACACATCTCAAAGCATCTATATTCAATGGCAAGCAATTGTTTTATACTAAAATAAATGGGAACATTTTGGAACACAATCTAACAATTCACTTTTTTTAAGAGAATCCTTTATTTTAAATGCTTATTTATTTTTGAGAGAGAGAGTAGGAGCAGGAGAGAAGCAGAGAGAGAGGGGGCCAGAGGATCTGAAGCAGGCCTTGTGCTGACAGCACAGAGCCCAATGCGAGGCTCGAACTCACAAACCGCGAGATCAAGACCTGAAGTTGGACGCTCAAACCGACTGAGCCATCCAGGCGCCCCATCTAACAATTTATCTTTAAAGACATAACCTGAAGCAATAAAAGAATTTTCAGCCTCTCTCCACTTCCAGGGATACCCATTTCCTTTCCATTACCCTCAAGGGTCCTTGAGCGGCAAAGTATGAGGAACACTGAGCTACTTCCTAATGCCTTGGGGAGATTCTATATGAGGAAACTGAGGCCCAGAAGGGTCCTGCCTGTCCACCACGAGTCCATGGCAGCCCCCTGGAGTGAACACTTCACTTGCCAACCACCTTCAGGGGCCAGCCTAGGTGGGGAGTACAGGACCAAGCTTTCTGGTAGCTGATGGGATTCTGGAAAAGACCACACTGGCCCTCTAGCCAAGGTCATATGACTCGGTCTGATATCCCAAATGGTTTTCTCGGGCCCGATGCTCAGGCCCTTCCAAGAAGGGGGGTGCTGGGCAGGACATGGATGGGGCCATCAAGTGCTGTCACCCACCCTATAATTTCCTGGACTTTTATCCATTTTCCCCCCAATTATGTGCTGCTCAAAATGGTCCTTTTCGGCTTCCTCGCAGGCTCTTGCCTGCTTACGCCTTCTTTGTGTCCCAGGTAATTGCTAGTGACCTTTTCTAAGTGTACTAATTAAAGGTGCCGATTTAATATTATATTTAAGACAAGACGCCCCGCAGTTTTCCAGCTGGGCACATACTCCCCCGCCCGGGGCCGTTCTGCTACTCTGCAGAATCTGGGCTTCACTTTGGCTTCTCCTGGACACAGGGCTCAATTCTCCACCTCTGCACCTTCACCCAGGAAAGAAGCCCATCTATGGGGCCCAGCCCCAGCCCAATGGCCCTCGAAGCAGCCACTCAGGAGTACCATCCCGGCTGTGGGACCGTGGGGTACACGTACCATACTCTACGTTTGTTTCCCACCCGAGAAACTGTCAATACACCCCACAACTCGGGCTTTAGAATACCTGGAGTTGTGCTTTGTTTTGTTATACAATTGGGATAAAACAAATATAACGTAAAATACATCGTTTTAACCACTTTAACACGTGCAACGTTCAGCGATATCAGGTGTGTTCGCAGTGTGCTCCAACCACCACCACTACCTGCTTCCAGAATATTCTCCTCATCCCCAAAGGAAAACCATATTCATGAAACAGTGACTCCCCATTGCCTCCCTCCCCCTGCCCTGGCACCTGCTAATCCACTGTGTGACTCTCTGAAGTTGCCTGTTCTGGATATTTCTTGCACGCAGAATTAGAGGAAACGTAGTCTTAGTGTCCAGCTTCCTTCACTCAGGATAAAGTTTTCAAGGTTCATCCCTGTTGCAACATGTATTAGTACATAATCCCTTTCTACGGCTGAGTAACATTCCGTTGTATGGAGATACCGCGTTTTGTTCACCCATTCATCTGCTGACGGGCATTTGGGTTGCTTCCACCTCTTGGCTATTGTGAATGGCACTGCGATGAGCATTTGTGGACAAGCTTTTGTTGGAACACTGGTTCTCAGCGCTTTCTGAATACGTACCTAGGAGCAGAACTGCTGGGTCCTGTGGTAATTCTACATTTAACTTATTAAGGACCCGCCCATTGTCGTCCACAGCTGCTGCACCATTTATATTCCCACCAGCAACGGATGGGGCCTGAGCTCTTTCCAGCGGTAGGAAGGACACTCAGCGACTCACCAGGGCTGGCCGCCTCCGGTACGGTGAAGAGCCGGGAGCCGGGAGCGCTCCGTGCCAGATGCTACTGGTATCCTGCCCGCTAGGCCTCAGCGCATCCCAAAGTCACACACGCCAGCCCGACCCCCAAATGTCAGCCTGGGACTCTTTGCCTCAGGGCTCTGGCCATCGGAGACTTCTCCCCCCACCCACAGGACAGGCTAGAAGTGCCAGGGAGCTAACGGCCCCAGCAGCAGTGCTCAAAGAGTGACAGCCAGAGCGTCGGATAGAGTTGGCAGATAACCGCTCTAGCGCCCTCGCCCCCAGGGGGCTGGCACAGAGGCCTGCTTGTACACTGGCTCTCCGAGTTCCCCACCGGGACCCAGCTCCCGTGGTCCTGGGGTGGAGGGGGACATGATTGGTCAAGCGTCTTCTCCTCTACTGTCTCATCTCCTCACTCCCCACCTGTGCTTCCGCAATCTCCTTCCCAACAACCAATTTGTACTCCAACCCTCACCCCAAGGCCTGCTTTGGGGGAAACCCATGTAAGATACTCCCTAAAACTACGGCCACAGCATCATCCAGAAGCCTGTAACAACTGATTCCCAGGCCCACTGACTCCGTTGGTCCGAGGGGAGCCCAGAGTGTGGACGTTTAAATGGCAGCCCCACTCTCCCTGCAAGAGACCCTTGCCGCACAGCCGGGTCTGGAAGTCCGGAGACTGGTTTATAGCAGGGTGATATTCAAATATTTAACAATGGGCATAGTACAGGCATCAACCAATCAGAAAGGATGCCGGCCATAAACTAGCAGACCGGTGAGTACTGCCTGTAAGTCAGCCTGGTTTATGGCTCACATTTTAGATGCAGAGAAAAGCTCCTCCGGCCCCAACATGATTTAAAGGCTAGGTCTTCAGGCTCTTGGTTCAATCGGTGCCAAGGGAGGACTCTCTGTACTTGCCCCACCCCCACCCCACCCTCCCGGGGAAGGGTAACTCAGCAAGGCTAGCCCTCCTCAACTCGGTGCCAACCCAACCCGGGGGTGGGGAGGGGCAAGCCTGGCCTCATGGGTAGAAGACCCCTGGATGCCCATGCTCACAGCACCATCTTTCACAACAGCCAAAAGGCGGAGGCAGCCTTTTGTGAGGAGATGAGTGAGCAGATGAGACATGTCCATTGATGGAAGGATGGAGAAACAAAGTGGGTGCATACATATAACGGAACATTAGTCAGCCTTAAAAAGGAAGGGAATTCTAACTGGGGCTACAACATAGATGAACCTTGAGGATGCCATGCTAAGTGAAGCAAGCCAGCCACAAAAAGACAAATGCTGGACGATTCCACTTACAGGAGGGACCAAGGGTAGTCAAATTCGCAGACTCTGAAAGTAGAAGGTTGGCTGCTAGTGGCTGGGGAGAGGGAGGAATGGGGTGGGGGGGGTGGTGTTTAATGGGTGTAAGGTTTCAGCTTTGCAAGATGGAAAGAGTTCTGGAGACCCGTTACATAATAACGAGAATGCACTGAATGCTACTGAACTGTACGTTTCGAAATGGCTGAGATGGCAAATTTTATGTGACGTGTATGTTACCACAATTAGAGAATTTAAGACCAAGACTTAAATCAGATTATGTGAGGGGCGCGTGGGTGGCTCAGCCGGTTAAGCGTCCGAGTTCGGCTCAGGTCATGATCTCACAGTTCGTGGGTTCGAGCCCTGCATCAGGCTCTGTGCTGACGGCTCAGAGCCTGGAGACTGTTTCAGATTCTGTGTCTCCCTCTCTCTCTGACCCTCCCCTGCTCACACTGTCTCTCTCTCTCTCAGAAATAAATTAAAAAAACATTAAAAAATTAAAAAAAAAAAATCAGATTATGTGCAAGGCCCTAGCGATCTGGCCTGAGACACCCCCCACTGCATTTCACACAGATCCCTGGGCTTAGCCCTCCCTTCTGTTCCTGAACAGATGGTGGCTGCCTTAGGGCCTTTGCCCTGGTTGTGCCTTCTGCTGGGAATGCCCTACCCTGGCACCTTCCTCACTCTTCACCTCTCAGCCCAAGGGCTACCTTCCCAGAGAGGCCTTCTCCAATACTCGATCATACAGAGAGAGTCTATCTAGAGAGATTCCCTGTGTCCTGTATTCCCTGTCACTGTCTTCACGGCTCCCCCTCCTCTGAGCTGATTTTGTTTGTCCACCAGACTTGTAGCCTGCGTGCCCCAGCCCCCTGCCTACCACACAAGCATACCCAGTTTGCTCCATGGGGTGTAGCCTGGCCCGCCACATTCCCTGTCTACCCCCAAACCTAACCCAGGGGCCAGCATCTCAGGGATGCTCAGTCAAGAGCTGCTGGGTGAACAAATGAGTCCTGACCATGGCCAGAGGTGCTACGCACCCACAGCTGCCGGGGTCATGTAGATCTGTGAGCCACAAGGAGGGGAGAGAGGATAGCCAGTTAATTCCTAATTATGTATACTAATGGACAGGACAAAGCATGACTAATCAAAACCTAATAACGCCCAAACCAGTAGAGCTTGGTTTTGAACGCGGGCAGCATCATAGCTGGGCACTAGCTGGGGGTCCAGTCTCTCAAGAAGTAGCCCTGCACCTCATCCTTTATGGCAATGTACCCCAGTCTGAGACCGTGTACTCTATCCCGTGACCCTGTACCCCATCCAGGGGCAATGTTCCCCATCCGGGGGCCATCTACCCCATCCTGGGCCATGGACCCTATCCTAAGGCTGTGCACCACATCCTTGAGGCCAGGTGTCCCATCCGGGGGGCCAAGGACCCCATCCAGGAGGCCAAGTCCCCATCCAGGGGCCCTGGTTGGCATGGACATCCACTCAGTAGGCTACAAACGTGCCTGGGAGGCACAGGCTGGTGACACATCTCCACGGTGGCCTCGGCCCCTCAGCAGCAGGCTATGTCCATCTTCCCAGTGAGGGGTGGACAATCACAGCTCTCCCCGCAGCCCTGCTGGGCCCACGCTGCTCACGGAGATGACTGCTATTACTACTATGGTTGTTATTTGCACTGAGGGGCAGAGGCTGGGATTGGTGTGTCAGGCACTCCTGGAGAGCTGTGAGTTTCACCTGCTGGATGAGAGGTGGGCCAGAAACCCGGGAGGGCCAGCGGCAGCTGCAAGGCTTCATGCTCATCCTGGCTGGGGGAGATGAAAGCTGTCTGCTCCCGGACCACAGAGAGGGGACCACAGAGCCGATGGAGGGCTGGAGAATACGTCGCACTTCCTCCCGGCGGTAGCAGCTTCCTACAGCACAGTTCCAACACCTCCCACGGAGGTGCCCACGGAATCCAACGAGCTCCTTCCTGAGATGGCCGATCCCCTCCCAACCTGTACTCAACCCCTGGCCGGTCACACTGCCATCACGTCCCTGGGGCTCAGCGCATCAGACCGCTGGCCTCCCCAGGCTCGCTGTGGCTCTGTGCATTCCTACGCTGGGCGGTGGCTCCCGCAGCCTGGAAGGCTGACCCTCCTTGCCACGGCCTCTCAGTGCCAGTCGTCTATATGTGTATGTCTCAAATGCCACTCCGGTCACACGGCTCTCTGCCCTCAGCACCCCCTGAGCTGCTGTTTGTACCCCCGTGCGGCACAGAATGGCCATCTCCCCTTGATGATGGAGGCCGATGTCCTGGGAGACGCTTGGCAAATCTCCCCACCCCTCCATGATTCACGGTGGCTCCCCTCCCGGGGCCAGGGAGCTGGCCCGTTCCTTCCTTGCCTGAGCCGACGCTGCTCATCAGTCATGGCTCCTTTTTCTGTTGTGTCCATATTCAACATCAGAACCCTTGACAGCACAGGGTTACATGCAGACACCGCGGGCCAGTCTGCAAAGACGTGGGGAAGCAACCCTAAAAGGATGTCTCATCGGCCCTGGCCTACTATCCCTTCCCATCCAGGGGCCACAGATGTTGCAGTCCACTCCTACCAGGTCCAGGGCAGTGAGAAGGGAGAGACTCAGACTTGGGGCCTTCGGATAAGCTCAGAAATCAGGGCTAGTTACAGCTGAGGGGAGAACCAAAAGAACAAAGCCCACTATTGTGCAGCGGGAAAAGCAGGGGTCCTCACAGGGACAGGGCTGTGCACTGGAGAGTGGCTAAACTGAGGAGCAGCTGATGACGGGCCCCGGATTATGGGCCATGGGTTACGACCAGGTCTTCCTGAGAATAACCAGCCTCCCTCCCCATTGTCACTGGGTTTGCTGCACAAGCCCCGTGTCCACCCTTCTCCTGGTCCGGAGGGCCTAGCTGCACTGGTCCTGGTCTCTGCCGAGGCCAGGGGCTCCTGCCCTCCCCCTGTCCCCTGGGACAAGCCCCCCAGAGCCTGGGCTGGCCTTGGAGCCTATAATCTCATTTGTCTCTCCTCTGAGATCAGACAGGCCTGTTAAGTGCCTTGATTCCTGTGGATAATCTCATTTGTCTTAGGTTCACCCTCCCCATTCTTCTGCCTTCAGTCAGGCTCCTTCCTCCCAGTATCCCCCTCCCCACCCCAGGGGCCTGAACTTGGTTTGACCTCCGAGGAGCTGATTTTTGTTTTAGGTTTTTGGTGGTGGTGGCCTAGGCCCTGCTCTGTCCACCCAGGGGGAGCCAGTGTGAGCCCTGACACGCACACACCTCCCCGCCTCTCCTGAAAGGCAGGTGGCCCCCAGCCTGCCTGTGCTGACCCACTTCCTCACTCACATCAGAAAACTGTAGCTCTGGATAAAGGGAACCGTCTGTCTCCCAAACCCATGGCCACCTTCATATTCTCCGTCTCCTACAGCTCGGTCCACTCAAGAGTACACAGTGGGAGCTGTCAGGGGGAAAGGAAACTAGCACTCTTGAGACACCTGCTGTTTGCCAGGCACCATGTTTATTCCCACTGTCATCTCTTTCTCACCATAACACCCCAGCATCCCTACTACACAGATGAGAAAAGTGAGGCTCAGAGGGGTAAAAGGACCTACCCAAGGTCACACAGCTAGAAAGTGGCAGCGTGAGGATTTGAACTCAAGCCAGCCTGACACAGAATTTATATTCCCTCCACCACCCTCATGGCTTTTATCACAAAGCCTTTTATCTAAGCCCTAATCTGAGAAGCTAAGCACTGCTCTCACCTTACCCCACAGAGACCAACCCCAGGGAGGCCCCCAATCCCCTCCATGTTTTAGGCTCCTTCATATTTTAGGCTGCCCTGGACCCTTGAGGTTACTTGGCTGGGCCAAAGGGGAATACCCTTGAGGCAGGGACCGTGCAGGACTCCCACCCCTCCATCACCCTGCCTTTCCATAGCCCACTTATCACCAGCTAGCTAGACGGCAAGTCGCTCCTGAGAGTCAGAGAAGTGATGGCTGGCTCACCTGGGCATGCAGTCTGATGGCCAAGGGGCCAAGTTTCAGCAGAGAAGGAGACATTAAGCACGGTGGGATGCTATAAACCAGAGGTTTCAGGGGCAGGGAAGAGGAGGAGCTACATGTTGCTGTTGTTTTAAAGTAATAAAGCACAAGAGGAAAGACCAGACCTAAAATATTTCAGGGACGTGGCCCTGAGTCTCAGAAACTCAGAGCTCTTCCACTTCTGGTACAACAGAGCAAATACAATTGTCATTGTCAAGGGCTGCCAGGCCCAGCTGCAGACATCAATGTGCTCTAAGCCTCTATAATCTTATGAGTCACAGAGAGGTTAAGTTACTTGCCTAAAGTCACACAGCCAGCACATGCCAGAACTGGGATTGTTCAGTGACCCATCTAATCCCCATGACACCACCTATAGTCCTTCATTCGTTCCCTCGGCAAACCCTGCTTGAGCACCTGCTCCATCCTGGGCACTGGTGATACACCAAGGAACAAAACAGACGGAAGTGCCTGCTTCCTGGAGCTGACATTCCAGCGGCCACACCCACAGACACCACATGCGTTTCCTGGACTTTCACAGGCACTCTGGGGAAGGGAACCAAGGGGCTGGGGTTCGGTCACAGTCCCTATGTATGAAGAAGTGCATTCCTACCCTTTGCCCTGGTTCATGGGCTGTGACCCGCAGAATGAGCACTTGGCAGGGGAGTGAGGACATGGGACACGGGATCAAAGGACAGAAGATAGTTCGAGAGGAAGACGGCCTCAGCGAAGTCCCTTTATAACAGAAAGAAGCCATCAGGCATAGAATGGACAAGGTTGCACTGGCTGGGGCTCAACTTCCTGTGTGACCGTGGGACACTCATTCCCCTCCCTGAGCTTCCTTTCCCCGCTGACACCATGAAGGAGCTGACGTCAACGGTGATGGCACACAGATCCTTGAGGAGAATCGATGCCCAGCCTGGCAGATGGGCTTTGGTTCATGTGCTGAGCTGGTCCCCAGGCCACGGCTGCACAGGCACCGTATGGGGAAGGCTCTCAAGGCTTCATGGGTTTTCAACAGGAAAGAATGCCAGGATCCAGTAGACAGCTGATGTGAGCAAGGAACGGGGGTGAGCTGTACATGTGCCACACTCACATTCTTTTTTTTTTTTTTTTTTACAAATAGTTTATTGTCAAATTAGTTTCCACATAACACCCAGTGCTCATCCCCACAAGTGTCCTCCTCCATGCCCACCCCTCCTCCCCCCACATCCATCAGTCCTCAGTTTTTGTCAGCATTCAAGAGTCTCTCATGGTTTGCCTCTCTCCCTTTCCCCCACCATTTCCGCCCTTCTTCTCCCCCTTGGTCCTCTGTTAAGTTCCTCCTAATCCTCCTATACGTGCACACATATGATATTTGCCCTTCTCTGCCTGACTTATTTCGCTCAGCATAACACCCTCAAGGTCCATCCATGTGGCTACACATGACCAGATTTCATTGTTTCTCATTGCCATGTAGTATTCCATGGTATAGATAAACCACATCTTCTTGATCCATTCATCTGTTGATGGACACTTAGGCTCTTTCAGGTTTTAGCTATTGTGGAGAGTGCTGCTATGAACATTGGGGTCCATGTGCTCCTATGCCTCAACATTTCTGTATCCCTTGGGTAAATTCCTAGCAGTGCTATTGCTGGGTCATAGGGGAGTTCTATTGTTAGTTTCTGAGGAACCTCCACACTGTTTTCCAGAGGGGCTGTACCAGTTTACATTCCCACCAACAGTGTAGGAGGGTGCCCGTTTCTCCACATCCTCGCCAGCATCTAGAGTTCTCTGATTGGCTCATTTTAGCCACTCTGACTGGCATGAAGTGGTATCTCAGTGTGGTTTTGATTTGTATTTCCCTGATGAGGAGCGATGCTGAACATCGTTTCATGTGTCTGTTGGCCATCTGGATGTTCTCTTTGGAGAAGTGTCTGTTCATATCTTCTGCCCATTTCTTCACTGGGTTGTTTGTTTTTCGGGCGTGTAGTTTGGTGGCCACACTCACATTCTTGATGAGGCCAGCGAAGTCACTTTACAAAGGAGAAAGCAGGGCTGGGCATCTCTGACGAGTCCATGGCCACCCAACCAACAGCTGCAGGGGGCAGAACTGAGACTCAGATCAGTCCTGGGCTCCCAGTACTCTTTCCTCCGCACCACGTTCAAGTCCCATCCAGTTAGGGGCACCTGGGTGGCTCAGCTGGTTGAGTGTCCGACTCTTGACTGCACCTCAGGTCATGATCTTGTGGTTCGTGGGTTCAAGTCCCACGTCAAGCTCTGCCCTGACATTGTGGAGCCTGCTTGGGATTCTCTCTCCCTCTCTCTGCCCCTCCACTGTTTGTGTGTGCTCTCTCTCTCCTCTCCATCTCTTTCTCAAGTAAATAAAATTTTTAAAAAATTGTTTTTAAAGTCCCATCCGGTTAAAATACCTACAAGACCATGGTCCCATTTGCCTTACCACGTACAGGGCCACGTACAAGGCCCTGTGGAGGAGAGAAGGGCCCAGACACCCCAGCCCCATCTAGCAAGACTCCCCACGCTGGTGAAGACACCCAGAGTATCTCTTTCCCTGTCAGGCCCAGCAGCCAGGGTCTGGGCTGGACTAGATACTCTTTTCTCTGCAGGAATAGCAGCCTGAACAAGAAGTAGCCATGAATAAAGGGGCTCCAGAAGGCTCTGTCTGACCTTCCTGAGTCCTTGCTGCTTTTGCTCTCAGGCCCAGGGGGGATGAAGTCCTGTGACAGGGGCCGGGAGAGCCAAGCTGGTAGTTACCAGATTTAATAACAGTGATAATAGTGGGGTGGGTATTTTTTTTTCCCTTCTCCTGAAACTTTTCAATTCATTGAACTGTTCAATTAACTTTACAAAAGGAAATGTGGAAAAATGATGGCAAATTGAACTTGACATTATCATTAAAATAAACAGAGCACTGCAGGCCTTTAAAGGCTCACAAAGAGATTATCCAAACATTTGTAGGTACGTGCTGACTCCTTCCTGCTCACAGGAGCCCTGGCACTCTGACCCCCGCCCAAGCGTGTGCCCTGGTCAGTCCTCACATTCCCCCCAACTCTGAACGAGGCCGCACTAACATCCCCCCCACGGCCCCCTAAGACCAGTGTGAACATGGAAGTGGGGCCAGGCTCTGCTAACCAGCTGCTGTCCCCAGCGCGTCCCTTCCCTCTCTGGTCAACGATGGAGTATTTCAGTCCATCCAGTGGGTCTCAGGCCTGATTGCACACCAGATTCCAGGTCCTAGTCATTTAAAATTCTTTTCAAACAGAACTTGAACCTTAAGGCCTGACTTCAGAAGGCCCCTTCTGTGCCCCATCCCTTAGCCAGAGCCCAAGGCCCTGAGGCTCCTTTTCACCTCTCAACAGCCAAGAAAAGATACTCAGAAACTAAGAATGGTGTCATGGAGAAGCAGGTGAGAAAGACACCCTTCCCCTCACCCCTGCTCTGCCTCCCACTCACCCCTGTGAAGGAGGCCAGAAAAGTCCCTCCAGAAATCGCTTCCTCTTTGAGGAGACTCATAATTACCCACAATGATCACAGCACCATTCATTTTGCCCTAAAATTAATACATCACGTTGAGAATGATATCGCACTAATTTATCACAAGATTTATGAAACTTGCACTTTTTCTAATGAGATTTATGCAAATGCTGCTCTTGACACTGTTTGTGTTTTAAAAAGTTTTGACAGGGAAATGGGGGTCCAGCCCGGCTGGCTGAGGCATTGCCCACACCCAGGGGACCAAGGGGAGAGGCTCCATGGGGGTTCTTGCCCTTGGAGGGGCCCAGGTGAGCAAGCCCCTTGGCCTTCCCAGGCTCATCCTGTGGTCCCATCTCTCCCCGGATACACCCTTCTTCCTCTGGAGCCAGCCCTCCCAGTGGGTGCCCCTGCTGCCTCAGGTGGGGAGACCATTACAGGTGGGGGGATTGCTTCTCCAGGTGAGCAAGGGTCTCTCTCACCCAATCAGAGGCCTTCCGGGACACCATCCCACTCGCCAGGCTATGAGACAAGAGAGACACATAGGAAGCAAAATTCAAGATGGCGCTCACTCCCAGGTGCTGACCCTATACTTGTGCAAGTCTCAGAGTGTCCCCTAACATTCTGCGCTCTGGGTGCCTCTCCTGCCTCCCCCCAGGCCCCCACCTTGCCATAAGCTACCATTTACTGAGCACCTGTTGTATGACAGACAGGTACTCTGTTAAACTCTTCACATACACACTCATTTAATATTTAGCACAAACCTGTGAGTTAGGTATTCCCACCCTCGAACGAAGAGATGGAGTCTCAGAGAGATTTAGCAATTTGCCCAAGATCACACAGCTAGGAAGAAGTGGAGTCAGAATTCAAATGCAGGTCCATCTGACCCTGAAGACAATGTTTTTATCCAGTACTGACCCCACATGAGTCACAGGGGACTTCCCTCTTCTCGGAGGGAACACTATATATCAAAGGGTCATATCCCACATACTCAGTGACCCAGAACATGGATGAAAATCAGGAAATTAGCCCCAAAGGTCTTGGGGCAGCTAAAGTCAAGTGCAAGACCATACACTAAATTTTAAGACCAGTATGAAAAACAGAGATACGGTCGAGTTCTCACTCAGAGCCTGTTTACTCTTACTTTATATACGATTATAATTAGGTTAGTCTTTGGGTTTTTTGTTTTTTGTCAATTTTTTTTTTTTTTTATTCATAGAAATCTCAAGCAGGGACATGAACCATAATATAAAGCAGTAACTTCCGCTGCTCACAAGAGGGAAAGATCAAAACTTTCTGAAAAGTGAGAACTTAAAATAATCTGGGTCCCACCATGAGTTCTTGTCAAGGACAATGTATCATCATAGATCATACATAGATCATCATCGAGTGTTATTCATCGTGATGTTCAATGACGTGCCAAGAAAGTGCTAAATGCTGAGTCATTCCTATGTACGAAGGCAGGTACATATATAATAGAGCTTATGAATATTCCATACAAGTCACTATAATTAAAAGGAATGCTTCCCAAAGTGTATTTCATGAATCATTAATTCCCTAAGATGCTAATGGGTACTCCATGAAAATGCGTTCCTTGGCCAAAAAGGTCTATGCAAACACTGCATTAAAGAAATGTAAACAGGGTTCCTTCCTGCAGGACCCCTCAGAACCTTTCTTACACTAACATGCATCCCGAAGCTGCACAGGTGGTGGAGAAGATACAGCTTTTCCCAGATGAGTGTGTGGAGGATTCATGGATGAGTGGGTGGGGTGGGTGGTTGGATGAATGGAAGGAAGGGAGGAAGGATGGATGAATAAGTGGATAGATCAACAGATGGATGAGTAGGTGAGTGGAAGTAATGATGGATTGATGGATGGATGGATGGATGGATGGAAGGAAGGAAGGCAGGAAGGAAGGAAGGAAGGAAGGAAGGAAGGAAGGAAGGAAGGAAGGAAGGAAGGATGGATGAGTAAGTGGATGGATCAACAGATGCATGGATGAGTGGTGCATGAAAGGAATGATGGATGGATGGATGGATGAATGGAAGGAGGGAAGGAAGGAAGGAAGGAAGGAAGGATGGATGAGTAAGTGGATGGATCAACAGATGCATGGATGAGTGGGTGCATGAAAGGAATGATGGATGGATGGATGGATGAATGGAAGGAGGGAAGGAAGGAAGGAAGGAAGGAAGGAAGGAAGGAAGGAAGGAAGGATGAGTAAGTGGATGGATCAACAGATGCATGGATGAGTGGGTGCATGAAAGGAATGATGGATGGATGGATGGATGGAAGGAGGGAAGGAAGGAAGGAAGGAAGGAAGGAAGAAGGAAGGAAGGAAGGAAGGAAGGATGAGTAAGTGGATGGATCAACAGATGCATGGATGAGTGGGTGCATGAAAGGAATGATGGATGGATGGATGGATGGATGGAAGGAGGGAAGGAAGGAAGGAAGGAAGGAAGGAAGGAAGGAAGGAAGGAAGGAAGGAAGGAAGGAAGGAAGGAAGGATGAGTAAGTGGATGGATCAATAGATGCATGGATGAGTGGGTACATGAAAGGAATGATGGATGGATGGATGGATAGAGGATGGAGGGAGGGAGGGAAGAAGGAGGAAGGAAGGAAGGAAGGAAGGAAGGAAGGAAGGAAGGAAGGAAGGAAGGGTGAAGAGATGGATGAACAGATGGATGGATGAGTGGGTGGATGGAAGGAACAACAGACGGATGGATGGCTGGATGAGCAAATGAACAAATGAGTACAAGAATCAATAAACGAATAAGCTGTTCTCATTCAAGAAGCATATGCAAATCTCTGTCATGGAGGGGAACACATGAGTACACAGCCCAGGACCACTCCTCCAAGTGAATCAGCCCCTCACCCACCAGGTTATAAGTCTCTGCTTCATGATGAGGGAACTTGGGCTGCCTTAGCCAGACATCAGGTGAGCTGCTTTTCACTCATGCCAAATCCTAAGCACCTGACACTCTGAGCTAATAATCATAATAACTCTAAACATGTGTATGATGCCCATCACTCAGAAAGTACGTTCCTGGCCATTCATTCCAGGTCTTTGGCCACCACAGCCCCGGGCAGTGGGTTGGCTAGTGGCTACACACTGTCTTAATGGCAAAGGAACTACAGTTTAGCACAGCTAAATGAGGAGTCCAGAGTCATCCACTGTGGGCTCCTGGAACTGGAGTCAGGCACCCAGGTCCCAACTCCTGGGCCAATCTGTGTAACCTAAGCAAGTCTGGTCACCTCACTGACCTCTTCGCTGCCTCAGACTGTTTTGGCAAGGGACAAACCAAAAAACATAAGAGGAAGCACTTCATAAATCCCAGAGATCCCAAAGAGGCTTCAATTCTCCCACAGCCAACCCCAACCAAAGCACTTCACACACTGTTCTAACTTGCAGCTGATCCTCTGGTCTGAATCTACTGTCTGAGTGTGGGCATCCTGAGGGCCAAGACTGTGACTCTTGTTCCCAGCTCTGTGCCCAAATCCTCTCACAGTGTCTTGCTTGGGGCTGGCCTTTGGCCACTGTCTATTAAACAAATGAGTGAGTGAGTGAATGAATGAAGGAATATATGAATGAATGAAGTGGTGAATTGCTGTGTAAACACATCATGAATTGATTCTACAGTTTGGAGTGTTGTTTTTGTATCGCTAAAAAGCCGTACCAAGGACTCCACCCCAGTCTCTACTAAGGCACTATCCTGCTGTTACTGTTTTGAGGAGCAGAGAGCCTTCCCAGTGGGTAAACTGTCTGGGGCCTGTCTAACCGGGAAGGATGCTCTTTAATTAGTTCTGTTTAGTTTTTAATTAGGCAGAGGGAAAGCGCGTAGAGTCCTGCGAGGTCCTCTGTCCATTGGAATCAGGGTTCTTCCTCCTAGTCCCCTGTGGGCAGAGTTGAAGATCTCAGGTCCCACATCATCAACATGGTGTGCGCTAGTGGATGGGAGGTAGGAACGAGTAAGTGAAAGGCTGGGGTGGGCTGCAGCGGGGTCCCCTTGCCATTTAGCCAAGGAACTTCCCTGAGACTTTTTTATCCACTTGTCACATCATGGTTTTCAGTACTCCCCATTCTCTGAAGACTGAAGGTGGAATTCACTCTGGAAATTTGTGGGTAAGACTCTGGTCTCTTTTTCTTTTCTATCTCTAGCTGGGTCTTCCCTCTTAAACTGTCTTCTCAAATCTGCTTCAAGAGGCGTAGAAGAGGCGGCAGAGGACATGTGCTTCATGCCCTCTAGATCCTTCTGTATTGCATTGTAGACTTGTTAGGGGGCAGGTGACCAGTGACCAGCAGACCATTTCCCCACCAGAGGGCTGAGAGCATGGCAAGATGCCGGTGAAGATATCCTACCTCCGGCCAAGCAAATGAAGGTAGCACTGGCTATCTTCCCATCCCCACCTAACCAAGGCTGACATGGTGTGTGCACAGCTGTGCACCATGAACAAAGAGCCCCTTAGTGTGGCTTCCAGGGAGTTACAGTGGTCAGGACCCTCCCCACCCATAATGCTCCAATGGAGAAGGGTGTCCTTTGGCTCCAGTAGGAATCACAGAATGTCAGAGCTGGATGAGGACTCCTGGATTGTCTTCAGGCTACTTATAGGGACATGGAGGCCCAGGGTGGGTGGGGCTGGTCAAGATCCCATATACAGCGACAGAGTCAGGACTAAACTCTTGCCCTCCTCTTGTCACAATTAAGTGTTTTTCTACTTCATCTCTTCCAAAATGTATCTCCCACTACCTATCAACTTTGCTGTATACCCTTCTGCCCACAAATTGTATGGGATATATCAAGAGAATCATAGAAAACACAATGTGATATTTCTGGTTGCATCACAAAAGAAGGGCATAGACTAAGGTCATAGACTGTGATCTTAGTAGGTGGTAAAAGAAAAACCAACTCCTCCAACAGCAACTCAGTCAAATGAACCACCACCACTATGGTTCCGTCAAAGTCCTTACCTGATAAATGGATGTCAAGGCTAATGTCATGTTTGGAGGACCTGACTCCAACTCTGTGCCCTAAACTGCGCAAGTCTGTTTCTTGACTGGGGACCTCAGGTGACTGGTGTTTCTTAGGGATGTGCGATGGACAGAATCTAAAGGTGCCCGAGTGATGGCCTCAGCCAGGAATGGCACTCCTCCAAAGTGCCTCTGCTGGAGATGCAGGATTGGGAAGAAGCTCACCAATCAGCACACTCACAACAGTCGCAACAGCCTGGAGGCCAGCCCTGCCTACCGGTGCACTTGCAGTGGTCATAGGCCAGCCATAGAGGAGGGCACTCATAGCCTACACAGGAAATAACCCTGGAGCACCTGGTTCTGGTAACCAGGAGGACTGTACTCCTGGGCCCCATGGGACACATTCTAAATAAATCCACTCCTTCAAGACCAGGGGACATAGCCGATCTGAATAATACATAGAAAAAAAACACAGAAAGTCAGGTAAAATGAGGAAACGGAGGAATATGTTCCAAATGAACAAAAAGGATAAAACCTTAGAAAAAGAACTAAATGAAACAGAGGTAAACAATCTACCTGATAAGAGTTCAAAGTGAAGATCACAAAGATGCTCACTGAACTTGGGAAAAGAATGGATAAACACAGTGAGAAGTTCAACATAGGAATAGAAAATATAAGAAAGAACTAATCAGGGCTGAAGAATACGATAACTAAAATGAAAGATACACTAGTGAGAATCAATGGCAGATTAGAGAATGAAGAAGAAATCAGTGATCTGGAAGACAGGATAGTGGAAATTACCCACACTGAACAGCAAAAAGGAAAATATTTTAAAAAATTAAGATAGTTCAAGGGTCTTCTGACACAACATCAAGTATACTAACAATCATATTATAAGGCCCCAAAAGGGGAAGAGAGAAAGCAGCAGAAAACATATTTGAAAAAATAATAGCTAAGAAACTTCCCTAACCTGGGGAAGAAAACATTCAGGTCCAGGAAGCTCAGACAGCCTCAAACAAGATGAGGCCAAAGAGGTTCACAGCAAGACATAGCAATTAAAATGTCAAAAATTAAAGATAAAAAGAAAGAATCAACAGCAAGAGGAAAACAAATAGTTATGTACAGAGGAATACCCTTAAGACTGTCAGCTGATTTTTCAGCAGAAATTTTGCAGACCAGAACAGACTGGCATGATATATTCAAAATGCTTAAAAGAAAAAACTTACAACCAAGAACACCCTATCCAGAAAGGTTATAACCTTCAAAACTGAAGGAGAGATAAAGAGTTTCCCAGAAAAAAGTTAAAGGAGTTAATCACCACTAAACTGGCCTTCCAAGAAATGCTAAAAAGACTTTTTTAAGCCAAAAAAGGCCATAACTAGAAGAAAATTATGAAAGAAAAACTTTCACTGGTAAAAGCAAATGTGGAGTAAAGGTAGTGGATTAACCAACTATTAGGCAAATACGAAGGTTAAAAACAAAAGATGTAAAATCAATTCTATCTACGAAAATTAAAGCAGATACAAAATAAATAGATGTAAAATATGATGTTGAAAAGATGAAACGTGGGGCGCCTGGGTGGCTCAGTCGGTTAAGCATCCAATCGGCTCAGGTCATGATCTCATGGTTCATGAGTTTAAGCCCCAAATCAGGCTCTGTGCTAACAGTTCAGAGCCTGGAGCCTGCTTCAGATTCTGTGTCTCCCTCTCTCTCTGACCCTCCCCTGCTCACACTGTCTCTCTCTCTCTCAGAAATAAATAAAACATTAAAAAAAATTTTTTTTAAAAGAAAAGATGAAATGTGGGGGGAGGAGAAAAGTAAAAATGTAGTGCTTCAACTCAAGCAATCATCAATTTATAATAGACTGCTATGTTTAGGGTGTTATACATGAACCTCGTGGTAACCACAAACCAAAAACCTATAATAAATACACACAAAAATAAAGAAAAAGGAATCTAAACATAACACTAAGGAACATCATCAGATCACAAGGGAGGGAGCAAGGGAAGAAGAAATGGAGAAGAACTATAAAAACAACCAGAAAAATATTAACAAAATGGCAATAAGTGCATGGCTGTCAATAATTACTTTAAATGTGAATGGACTAAATGGTCTAATCAAAAGACACAGGATGACTGAATTAAAAAAAAAAAAAAGACTCATCTTTACCTAGAAAAGACTCACTTCAGACCTAAAGACACAATGCAGACTTAAAATGAAGGGATGGAAAATGAAAAACATTCCATGCAAATGGAAATGAAAAGAAAGGTGAGGAGTAATACTTAATATCATACAAAATACACTTTAAAACAAAGACAGTAACAAAAGACAAAGAAGGACATTACAAATTGATAAAGGAGTCAATCCAACAAGAGGGTATAACAGTTGTACATATCTATGTACCCAACATAGAAACACCTAACTATATATATAAAGCAAATACTAACAAATATACAGGGAAAAACCAACATCAATACATAACAGTAGGGGACTTTAACATCCCACTTACATCAATGGATAGATCATCGAGACAGAAAAATCAATAAGGGAAGAGTGGCCTTAAATGACCCATTAGACCAGAAGGACTTAATAGATGAAGAGCATTCCATCCCAAAATAGCAGGATACACATTTTTTCCAGGAGTACATGAAACAATCTCTAGGATACATCATATATTAAGCTACAAACAAGTCTTAATAAACTTGTGAAGACTGAGATCATAATCAAGCGTCTTTTCTGACCACAGAGCTATGAAACCAGAAATCAATTATGAGGGAAAAAACTGGGAAAAAACCACAAACACATAGAGACTAAACAATATGCTACTAAAGAGCCAATGCATCAAGAAAGAAATCAAAGAGAAATTCAAAAAATATCTTGACACAACATTACAAAACTATGGGAGGCAGCAAAGGCTATTCTAAGACAGAAGTTCATAGTGATACAGGCTACCTCAAGACACAAGAAAAATATCAAATAAACAATCTAACCTTACACATAAAGGAAGTCCAAAATTAGAAGGAAATAAATAATAAGGATCAGAGCAAACATAAATTATATAGACACTAAAAAAAAAAAGAAAGAAAGACCAATGAAACTAAGAGCTGGTTCTTTGAAAAGATCAACAAAGTTGATTAATCTCATCAAGAGAGAAAGAGAACTCAAATAAACAATACCGTAAATGAAAGAGAAGAAATGAATTGACAGCACAGAAATACAAAAGGAGTAAAAGAGACTACTATAAAAATTAATATGCCAAGAAACTGGGGAATCTAGAAAAAATCAATAAATTCCTAGTAACATGCAATCATCTATGACTGAATCAGGAAAAAATAGAAAATCTAAATAGACTGATTACAAGTAATGAAACTGAGTTAGATATTTTTTAAAACTCTCAACCAACATCAGGACCAGATAGCTTCACAGGTGAATTTTACCAAACATTCAGAGAAGAGCTCACACTTATCCTTCTCAAACTATTCCAAAAAATTAGAAAGAACACTTCCAAATTCATTCTATAAGGCCAGCATTACCCTGATACCAAAACAAGACAAAGACACTATAAAAAATAAAATTACATCAATTCCCTGATGAACACAGATGCAAAAATCCTTAACACAATATTAGAAGAGTAAATTAAACAATACATTTAAAAAATTATTCACTGTGATCAAGTGAGATTTATTCCAGGGATGCAAGGATGGTTCCATATCTGCAAATCAATCAATGAGATATACCACATTAACAAAATGAAGGATACAAATCATGTGATCATTTTAATATTCACAAAAAGCATCTGAAAAAATTCAATAATATTCATGATAAATATCACAAAATCTGGCTATAAAACATACCTCAAGTTAAGTTCATACTCAATGGTGAGAAGCTGAAAGCTTTTCCTTTAAGACCAGGAACAACACATGGATATCCACTCTCATCATTTTTTTTTCAACACAGTACTAGAAGTCCTAGTCACCGCAATCAGACAAGAAAAATAAATAAAAAGCATCCAAATTGGTTAGGAAGAAGTAAAACTATCACTATTTACAGACAGGCATGATACTATGTGTAGAAAATCCTAAAGTCTCCACCAAAAATAAAACTATTAGAACGAATAAATGAATTTAGGGAAGTTGTGGGATCTAAGATCAATATACAGAAATCTGTCGCATTTCTATATACTAGCACAAAGAAAAATTAAGAGAACAATCCCATTTTCAATTACATCAAAAACAATAAAATACCTAGGGATAAATTTAACCAAAGAGGTTAAAGACCTGTACACTGAAAACTAGAAGATATTGATGAAAGAAATCAAAGACAACACAAATATATGGAAAGATATACAATGCTCATGTATTAGAAGAATTAATGTTAAAATTTCCATACTGCCTAAAGAGATCTACAGATTAAATGTAATTCGTATTAAAATACCAATGGTATTTTTCACAGAACTCAAACAAAGAATCATAAAATGTATATGGAACCACCAAAGACCCCAATCTGCCAAAGCAATCTTGAGAAAGAAGAACAAAGCTGGAGGTATCAGATTTCAAACTATACTACAAAGTTATAGTATCAGAACAGTATGACTGGTACAAAAACACATAGATCAAGGAACAGAATAGAAAGCCCAGAAATAAACCCATGCTTATAAGGTCAATTAATTTATGACAAAGGAGGGGCGCCTGGGTGGCTTAGTCGGTTAAGCGTCCAACTTTCGCTTAGGTCATGATCTCGTGGTTCATGGGTTTGAGCCCCCCGTCGGGCTCTGTGCTGACTGCCAGCTCAGAGCCTGGAGCCTGTTTCAGTCTGTGACTCCCTCTCTCTCTGACCCTCCCCTGCTCACTGTCTCTCTCTCTCTCCTAGAAATAAGTAAAAAAATATTTAAAAAAAATAATTTATGACAAAGGAGGCAAGCATATACAGTGGAGAAAAGACAGTCTCTTTAATAAATAGTGTTGGAACACCTTGACAGCTACAGGCAAAAGAACGAAACTGGACCACTTTTTTATACCACACACAAAAATAAACTGAAAATGGATTAAAGACCTAAATGTAAGACCCGAAACCTAAACATAAGCAGTGAAGCCCTGGACATCAGTCTTAGCAATATGTTTGTGGATCTGTCTTCTCGGGCCAGGGCAACAAAAGCAAAAATAAACAATTGGCACTACGTCAAACTTCAAAGCTTTGCACAGTGAAGGAAACCATTGAGATAAAATAAAGGCAACCTACTGAATGGGAGAAGATATTTGCAAACGATATGCACAATAATGGGTTCATATCCAAAATACACAAAGAACTCATACAACTCAACACCAAGAAAAAAAATCCAACTCAGAGGATCTGAACAGACGTTTTTCCAAAGAAGACATACAGAGGGCCAACACACATGAAAAGATGTTCCATAACGTTCACAAATCATCAGGGAAATGCAAATTAAAACCACAATGAGATATCATCTCACACCTGTCAGAATGACTAGTTTCAAAAAGACAAGAAATAACAACTTTGGTGAAGATGGGAAGAAAAGGAGACACTGTGCACTCTGGGTGGGAATGTAAATTGGTGCATCCACTATGGAGAACAGTATGGAGGGTCCTCAAAAAATTAAAAATAGAGCTACCCTATGATCCAGCAATTTCACTTCTGGATATCTATCTGAAGAAAACAAAATCACAAATGCAAAGAGATGCATGCAAACCTATATTCATTGCTGCTTTATTTACAATAAGCAAGATATGAAAGCAACCTAAGTGTTCATCAATAGATTAATGGATAAAGCAGATGCGGTGTGTATATGTGCGCATGTGCAGACATACACACACACACACACACACACACACACACACACTGAACTATTATTACTCAGCAATTAAAATCAATGAAATCTTGCCATTTGCAACAACATGGATGAACCTAGAGCCTGTCTATTATCCTGAGTGAAATGAGTCAGAGAAAGACAAATACCACATAAGTCCTTTATATGTGGTATCTAAAAACCAAATGAGCACACAAAACAAAATAGAAACAGACTCATAAATATAGAGAACAAACTCATTCTTGCCAAAGATAAATAAATAAGTGAAGGGAATTAAGAGATACAAATTTAACAATTACAAAATAAGTAAGTCATGGGTATGTAGAGTACAGCGTCAGGAATACAGTCAATAACACTGTAATAATCGTGTGGTGATACTAGACTTATGGTGAGCATTTCATACCGTATATAATTGTTGAATCACTATGCTGTACACCTTAAACTAATATAAGGCGTGCCACCCAGGCGCCCCTTAGTTTAAAGATTCACAAGAAACCATGAGATTGACTCTGCATTGAGCACTCTGCCCTTCCCCCAACTCCTCTCTCTCTCTCTCTCTCTCTCTCTCTCTTCTCTCCCCCCCAAATAAATAAATAAACTTTAAAAAAAAACTAGTGGTGCCTGGGTGGCTCAGTCGGTTCAGTGTCCAACTTTGGCTCAGGTCATGATCTCATGGTTCATGGGTTTGAGCCCCGTGTTGGGCTCTATGCTGACAGTTCAGAGCCTGGAGCCTACTTTGGATTCTGTGTCTCCCTCTTTCTCTCTACCCCTCTCCTGCTCGTGCTCTGTCTCTCTCCATCTCCCAAAAATGAATAAACGTTAAAAAAAGTTTAAAAAACTAATATAATATTGTATGTCAATGTAAGGGAGGGAGGTGAAGAAGGGGAGGAGGAAGGAAGGAAGGAAGGAAGGAAGAAAGGAAGGAAGAGAAGGAAGGAAGGAAGGAGGAGGAGGGAGGGAGGGAAGGAAGGAAGGAAAGTGGAGGAAGGAAGGAAGGAAAGGGAGGAAGGAAGGAAAGGGAGGAAGGAAGGAAGGAAAGGAGGGAGGGAAGGAGGGAGGAGGGGCGGAAGGAAGGAAGGAAGGAAGGAAGGAAGGAAGGGAAGGGAGGGAGGGAGTGGAGGAAGGAAAGAAGATGGAAGGTGGAGGAGGGAAGGAAGGAAGGAAAGGAAGGAAGGGAAGGGAGGGAGGAGGAAGGAAGGAAGGAAGGAAGGAAGGAAGGGAAGGAAGGAAGGAAGGAAGGAAGGAAGGAAGGAAAGGGAGGGAGGGGGAGGGAGGGGGGAGGGAGGGAGGAAAGAAGGAAGGAAGGAAGAAGGAGGGAAAAAGGAGGGAGGGAGGAGGGAAGGAGAGATAAAGAGAGGGAGGGAGGGAGGGAGGAAGGAAGGAAGGAAGGAAGGAAGGAAGGAAGGAAGGAAGGAAGGAAAGGAAGGAAGGAGGGAAGGAAGGAAGGAAGGAAGGAAGGAAGGGGCACGAGGGGGCGTGGCCAGCCACACAGCAGGACTGCAGGACCCCACAGCAGTGCCCTCTCAGAAGCACAGCCTAGAGTGTCTCCCATAAGACTTCTACACCCAGCCAAGGGGCTGGGCTCCTCTCTAAAGCCCCCATCCCCCTCCACCCTGTAGCTTCACAAGGGCAAAGATGAAGGGCAAAGAAACAACTCCCGCATGGTCGCTGTGTAAGGGAACACTTTCATAAGTGGGATGAGGGAGTCTGAGGGGCTGCCGGAAAGAGAGGTGGGGAAGCCTTCCCCACAACCTCACCACATGGCCAGCCCGGAGGGAAGCGACCTCTGGAGGTCCTCTGGAGTGACCTCTACCAACCACTCTCAACCCAGCTGTGATCACATGGCCTGAGAGGCTGGCAGCCTCGCTTTCACACCCTTAGTCAATGCCTCTGACACTCCCGGCCACTTGGGTTTCCCCGTGGTCTTGGTTGATGGAGGTAGGTCAAGGATACAGCATCTCAATTAGGCAAGACAAGTAAATTCTGGAGAGAAAAGGCAAAGCACAGTGACTAGAGTTAGCAGTACCATATTGCATAGTTGAGATTTGCCAAGAGGGTAGATCTGAAGCGTTCTCGCCACATACACACACACTCACACAAAGGACACAGCACCATGTGAGGTGATGGATTGGTTAAGTAGCTTGATCATGGTGATCATATCAGAAGTTATATGTCTATCGAAACATCTAGTTCTAGGCCTTAAATACATATACTTTTGACAACTGTACCTCAGTACAGATGGGGGGAAAACGTCTCAATTGCTGGGGTGGGGCTGTGGCCAGTTAGGGCCACTCTTCACATGGCACTTCGGAGGGGGAAGCTCTGAAGCTCCATGTGCCCGGGGCTTGGATGCTGGGTCTGCACTTTCACTAACTGGAGGACCTGGGGCGCTGGGGCGAGGGACTTTGCCTCTGTGCCCCTCAGTTTGCTCACCTGTACAATGAGAATGACAGTATGTGTCTAGCGAGCCTGTTGTGAGAGGAAGGCACTCAGAAGTGCCCCGCACACAGCTACACATTCAGTAAACGTTGGCTGCTAATACCATTCGCAAAGCCATTCCTTCACAGAGATTTCTCAGTTTCCTGTTCTGAACCAGGCCCTTGGCTGTCCATCCCATAATAAGCCTCATTTGAGTAGCTACCAATTTCTGCGTGGAAAAGTCCGTTGGTTTCAGTTGCCTTCTCTGTAATACGATGATCTTCCACTCTATCAGTGAATCCACAATTCGCTCACCTGCTCATTTGTTACTCAATTAACATTTATGGAGGATGTACCATATGGCTTTAGTATGTGGGCCTGATATAAAACTAGACAGTAGGAATTAACAAAAGTGACAACACAGGGGCAACTGGTTGGTTCAGTCGGAAGAGTTAAGTGACTCTTGATCTCAGGGTTGTGAGTTCGAGCCCCATGTTGGGCGTAGGACTTACATTAAAAACACACACACACAAAAGTCATAACAAAAATAATAAGAAAAAATTCTGCTCTCAAATAGGCCGTAGTTTAAGGGGAGTTGGGGTTCAGATTCTGGCAATATGGTACAGGTGCCTGGATCATGCTTAAGTTGAAAACAACTGAAATTAAAGATGAAGTATTTACCCCTTATTAAATAGATAAATAAGTTGATAAGAAAGTAGAGAATTGTCAGGCCAAATACTAAGTGAAGGAAGCCACCCCGGGAGGTTGGCTCCTGCCTCAGAGTCAAGGCAAAGCAGAATTTTCGTTGCCACAGCTCCCGGGGCTCAGAGAAGAGGAAAGACCCAGGGTCCATTGGGCCCCCCTCAGAAAATCATCCCCACCAAAGCAGGGGCTCCAAGAACCACACCTTCAGTATAAGAGTGAATTAGAAATAAATCTGTGCCCCTATATGAACCAAGAGTCTTTAAAAAAGACTAAAAAGCCTCTATGAAACTGGGGTCCTAAACAGAAAAAGGGATACAGCCCTTGAGGATTCATAATCACCAGCTGGGCCACATACACATCTGCAGCCTGAGTTCACATTGCCTGGGTGCTGAAAAGTCCTTAAGCAAAAACATTTTAAGTTAGGGTGGTCCCAGGCATGTAGTAAGTCTGAGCACCTAATAAAAACACATACAAATCCTCTCCGGAGTAACCCACCCAAAGGGCTCAGGTCTCATAGAATCTGTCCCCATCCTGCCAAACAAATGAGAAGCTCACAGTCAAAATCAACACACACTAAACACCATGACCAAAAACTTGAAGGAAAAACAGCACGATCAGACCCTCCAACATTCCAGATACTGGAATTATCAGCACAGAATGTAAACTATGTTCACGATGCTTCAAGAATCAAAAGAAAAGCCTGCCAATATGAATAAGGAACAAATAAGTTTATTTTATTAAAAAAAATTTTTAATGTTTATTTATTTTTGAGAGAGACAGAGCGTGAGCAGGGGAAGGGCAGAGAGAGAAGGAGACACAGAACCCGAAGCAGTCTCCAGGCTCTGAGCTGTCAGCACAGAGCCTGACATGGGGCTCAAACTCACAAACTGCGAGATCATAACCTGAGCGAAAGTTGGGCGCTTAACCAACTAAGTCACCCAGGCGCCCCTGGAACAAATAAATTTAAAGAAGAGAACAAAGAGAACTCCTAGAAATCCAATTATGATCATTAAAATTTCAGATGCATTGGTTTTACTGTGAAGATTAGATATGGCCACAAAGACTTGGTGAATTAAAGATATAATGGAAGAAATTATCTGAATGCAGCACAGGGAGTCAGAAAATATATGGAAAATATAACAGAGAGGCTAAGAAGCATGGAGACTAAAATGAAAAGGTCTCACCTATACTCCAGAAATAAAGGATGCACAAAAGCAATATTTGAAGAAATAACGTTCTGGAATTGAGCAAAGACTCTTTATAGATTCAAGAAGTCCAAGGAAACCCAAGCCAGATAAATAGGAATTCACACCAGCCAGGTCATAGCCAACTTGCAAAACAACAACAAAATATAGAAGCAACCAGAGAAGGAAAACAGACAACCCTCAAGTAACCAACATTTAAAACCAGGAAGGAACCACCCAGCACCTGGGTGGCTCAGTTGGTTAAGCGTTTGACTTCAGCTCAGGTCATGATCTCGTTCGTGCTCATTGAGTTTGAGCCCCACATCAGGCTCTGTGCAGACAGCTCAGAGCCTGGAGCCTGCTTCAGATTCTGTGTCTCCCTCTCTTTCTGCCCCTCTCCTGCTCATACTCTGTCTCCATCTCTCAAAAATAAATAAAATTTAAAAAATAAATAAATAAAACCGGAAAGGGATTTTTCAATAATAACAATGGATGCAAAGTCAGTAGACTGATACCTTCGAGGTGCTAAGGAAGAGTAAATGTCAACCTAGAATTCTCCATGAAGCAAACATATCTTTCAAGGACAGGATTGAAACAAAGGCACATTCAGATATTTAACTGGTCATCAGGAATCAATGAAGTCACAGCTTAAGGTCACCGTAGGGGTCAGGGAGGGAGCCAATGAATAAAGTTCAAGTGGGGACTGTGCCCCCCTAAGGGGCAGCTTTCTTCTGTTACAGTTGACTGTTGCCAGATCCAATGAACAAAGACTGGAAATCTATGTTTTGTTACATTTCTCAGTGTTTCCCAATTGTTGAAGAGTCGGCCACCAGTCAGGTGTTTAAAGAAGCCCTGAGCGGACCAAATAAAGCAGGTCTGCACAGAAAATGCAGCGAATGTATCTCCGGTGTATTTTTTTTTTCAATTTTAATGTTTATTTATTTTTGAGGGAGAGAGACAGAGTATGAGAAGGGGAGTAGCAGAGAGAGAGACACAGAATCCAAAGCAGGCTCCAGGCTCTGAGCTGTCAGCACAGAGCCTGATGTGAGGCTCAAACCCATGAACTGTGAGATGGTGACCTGAGCCCAAGTGGGACACTTAACTGACTGAGCCACCCAGGCGTCCCTGGTGCACACTATTACGGGGGGACAAAAAGGACCCAGCGAATGGCAGGGTAAGGGAGGTCACAGTAGCCAGGGCAGTGCTAGGAAAAGGTTCTGGAGGCAAATCCAGCAGCCTCAGGGGGCTGGGGACTGGAGGGCAGCCTTCATTTCTACAGGAAAAGGTTCCTGTGTTTTCTCTGAGCACTGTCTCCACACTCACACAGCGCCTTTCTCAGGAGAAGGTGCCAGGCCAAAGCTTCTCTGTCTGGGAGGCCCTTTACTTCCTTTCTCCTAGTAAACGCATCTTTCACACGTCATGTGGACATCCCCGGGGTGGGGTGGGGCAGAGTGGAGAGCCTTCCCGAGTCCACCCTGGACCTGCCTGTGTCTGCTGCCATCGGAGCATTCATTTCGTCACGTGATACAAATGCATCTGTGGTCCATCTCCCCACTCCCTGAAGAGCTGGGCCCTGGCTCTCCTGCTGGGCAGGGGGAAGGCACCCAGGGGACAGGAGTTGAGATTCTCAGAAAGGTACAGACAGTGGCAGGGACCATGGCCCAGGGAATGCAGATTCCTGCAAATTATGTATGCAGGGACTCTCCGCCCCATGCACAGGGTAGATATATTATGCAAAGGGCCTCTAGGCTGGTTGCATAAGTGATCATAAAGAGCATTAATAAGCAAAAAATGGACAGGAAGCAGTTTGTTTTTATGTGTGGGGTGGGGGAAGGAGAAGCAGCAGCCAGCCTGAGGATGTAAGTCTTGATACCCTCAAATGCTCATTTTAAGGTGTGCTGGACACTGGGTTACTCTGGTGGACGAGACGGCCTTCACAAGCTTCCGATCTGGGGCTGGAGACAGGTCCCAATAAATGCGGACACCCTGAATTATTTAATTATGATGTTAGGGCCTTAGAGAGAAAAGTGAGCATCTATGCCCTTCCCCATCAAATGATTTCACCATTCTTTTCCTTGTGTTTTTAATAACTATTTATTTTACTTTTATTAAGTAATCTGTCATTCAAAATTCAAAAGGCATCAAAGCCCCCACCCACACAGTCCTTACCTTGCAAACTTAGATATCTTTCCAGAGATATGTTTATGTAACGTACATGGGAGCAAATATGTGTGTACATATGGCTACATATACATATATTTATACAGACTTTATTTCCCTTTTGTTTTTTTAAATATACAGGTAGTCGTCTCCTGTCCTGCCCTTTGCTATGTCTCTGACAGATTTCAGAGCTAAAGGAAATGACACGTAAACTTGGAAGGTAAGCTGAAGTTCTGTAGGTAAGAGGAGAGAGGGACAGTTCCAGGCAGAGGGAACATGTTGCCGGGGCGGGTGAGGGAGGGGGTGGCCTCTGCCAACACATGCCTTGCCCAAGGTTGTGCCCCCTCCCAGGATAGCCTGTGCCCCATGAGTGACTGAGAGTGGGTGCAAAGGCCTGGCCCCTTCCTCAGCCTGGATCATCCCAGCCCTGAACCCCACCCTACCCCCGGAGAGTCAGCTGAGACATCGTTGTGACTGCAGCACGGCCTGGCTTCTCCCCGCCCCCAATCCTGCTCCCCTGCCTCCTGTGCACCCCGATAACCCTCCTGCATGCAAATCTCCATCTCAGAGTCTGCTTCTAGGGAACCTGGCCCAAGACAATGAGAAACGGTCCAAAAGCAGGAGAGCTGGAGTTTGCCACGCCAGGTTCAAGTGCAGCCTCGCCCTTACTGACTATAACTGGCTATTTCCCAAGCCACGGTTGCTACCTATGAGATGAAGACTAGGATCCCTGCCCCACTCTGTGGAGGCCTAGCATAACATGTGATGTGGGGACACCTTAGGAGAGACACTGTTGCCACCTTAAGCCACACGACCTGCCATAGAGCCCCAGCCTGAATCCCATCTCCTGCCTCTACTCCCACCCTCTGCTCTAGGCTGACCCAGGCCGCAAAAGCAAAGCACCCTGCCTCTCCACTCCTCCCATCCCATCCTTTCCAACTACAGGCCAGCCTCCTCCAGGAAGCCTTCCCTGATAATCTCGCCCCCTCTGCCTCCTCCTCAGTACTCTCAGGGAGCCCAGAGCCTCCACCAAATAATGAGTTAATTTAGGGCTTCACCCACAAATATTCCTAGAGACAGAGAAGAAAGCTTTTTTCTCAGGAGACTGCTGAGATGGAGAGCCTAAAGAAGCAGACCCCAAAGTCTGAATTAACACAAAGTTTCGTGTTTAACATTTTACTTGTTTGGTTAAACAGTTAACTCATTCATTGACTCAACAAATCCACCCTGAGCGCCAGGGCAGACGCGGCTCCTGTCCTCAAGGAGCTTCGAGTCCAATGGGGCTGCCTTGAAAACCGATGGAAATTCTGCATCGTACTCCAGGATGCATTCCTTTTTTTTAACATACAGTTTGTCCTCCTCCGTTCCACCGTCAAGTAATATCAGCACCCCAGGAAATTATGGCAGATGTATCTGTGATTTTCTGTGTGCTGGCTACGTCCACGTGTCCCTGCGGGGGAGGCCCAGACACTGCATCCTTGTCCACATAGCTCTGTCAGAGTCTGAGCATCCTAGGGGCAAGTGGGATGCAGGGTTGCCTGGAGAGGAGCCCAGAGCAGTGGGCTCTCGCCACACACGTGAAAACAGGCCTATGTGCCCAGTACACACACCCACCTGCCCACACACCGCGTCTCTACCCACCCAGCTTCTGTCTGCTCAGGCGGCCAGTGGAGGGCCCTGGACTCTACCTCGGGATCAGGATGGAGCTAAAGCAGCCCGAGAGTCTCACTCCCCTTGGTTGATTCTGGCCCATGAGATTAAGGGGAGGCCCTCCTGTGTGCAGATGGGACCGTCTTTTCAAAGGCACACCAAACAGAAAGCCTTTGTCTCCTTTTCCCTTGCATCCCTGGGATGTAGAGGTAGGGCCTGTAGTAGTGTCCACCTGAGGGTAACAGGTCACCAGGGGAAGGAAGCTGAAAGATAAAAAGCCCCCAGGTCTGTGATCATCGGCCCCCTAACCAACCAGCTCCAGCAACTGCCAACCTTTTGACCTCGTGATGAGGCAAACAGCAGCCCTTATGGTTTTCACCGCTGTCAGCCCATTTCTGTAACTTGTAGACAGATACTCTCCTAAACAGTAGACTCACTAGAGGGCACAACAACTTTTATTTTAAGTGTTTCATTCAGTCCTCATAACACCATGAGGAGCTCATTTTATAGATTAAGAGCCTGTTGGGGTAAATGACCCCAGCACCCGTTTGTAATAAAAACCCAGCAACTGCCTTGACTCCATGGAATCCAAACACCTATTTGTAAGGCGTGACACTTAACAGAAACAACTTTAATCACAGGCCCTCCAAGATCAGAAACGAGACAAGGATGCTGACCATCAGTGCTAATGTTTACAGGTGACACGCTGCTGCGTGGTCAAACGGCAGTGCCAGGGGGTGCCAGAGCAGGACCCGGCTCTGACCTCAGACTCTCGGCCCCCTGCTGTCCACTGAAGGAGCGGTCAGACAGACAGACACACATCTCTGGGACGGAGGGCCCCATATGAGCGCCACACGGGTCCCAGAACCCGGACAGGGCAAGGTCTTGCCAGCAGCCTGCCCCCACCGGGACCCCTCTGTGCCTGGAGAGAGGGGATTCTGAGAGCCTCCCTCCAGGCTGGAAGGTGCCTCACACTGAGCTCCCTGCCCACCACCCCCTCTCTCTACCCCTGCCCCGGAGATGGAAGAGGGGAGAGGAAGATACTTGGCAGGTGTCTTGCAAGCCCCTTGGCCCCGTCTGCTTATCTGCGTCCCTGCCACCTCGCCACAGCAAATTGCTTGTTGATGAATGAGGCTATTTAAGAGCGAGTGATGCTGGCATTACAGTTATTAATGAGGACGACGTGGAGAGATGTTTAAGAGCGGCCGCACTGTTCTCACATCCTCCTACCCGTGAGTGATGGGGCCACTGCACCCCCACATCCAGGTACAGGCCCTGGGAAAACAGGAGCCATGCTCCATGGTCATGAGAGGCGTGGGAGAGCAGGGGACCCCACCTCTGTGACTTCGACAGGAGCGCTCGGGCTGGAGGACGGGAGCCAACACATCCTCTGGGAGTCCAGGCAGTGAGCGTGTAAGAATATGCATGTGGGAGAGCGTGTGTGAGCATGGGTGCGTGCCTGCAGGGGTGCACATGTGTGGATGTGCACGTGTGTGCAGGGGCACGATCATAGAAACATGGGTAATGCGTGTAAGTGAGCGTATATGTGGACAGAGAGATGTTTGTTTCACCTTCTCCGAGGACTGGAAGTTTAACTTGTTAAGCCTCAGCGTCCTCATCTGTAGAATGGGTGCAATAATCACATCCACATATAGACTGCTGGGAGAGTTCCATCAGGTAGTCTACATAAAGGGCTGAGACTGGGGTCCGGCCCCACAGATATAGATGCCCAGGGAGGGGCGGGGGTTTCCTTCCTGGTGCTGTACTTATTAAAGCAAACTTGCTCATGGGAGTGAGAGGCAGCGAGAAAGTGTCGGAGTGGAAGGAGAGAGTGTGTACGTGCTGGTGAGGATGCTGGGAATGAGAGGAGCACAGGGCTCTAGCTGGGGGACTCAGCTGGGACACGCCCATAGGGCCACTCTGGCAGATAAGCCTTAAAGCGCTACGAACCACTGATGAGGAGCCACTGCCCCGGGCACCAGCCTTCCCCCCCGCCCCCCACTGCCCCCAAAGAGCTCATTCTTCTCACCAGAGGGTTTGTGGGACCTGCTCCAGCCCCGTGGCAGGCTGGCGTCTGTTCAGCTCAGCATGCCCCATGCTGGAAAGGCTAGGAAGCATCTTGAAAGTCACCCGTGGCAGGTGTGAGGGTGTGACTTCCAGGTCAAGCAGGGCGAGATTATACCAGGCTAGATCACCGAGTCCTCTGACTACCCTTCATCAAGCAGGCCTCCTAGAGAGCACGGCCTGGGCCCCAGCTCTCCATGCACCCTGGACTGCTTCTGTGCTGTGATTTATTGTGAGGCCCCTGCCTTCGTCCCCTGTCAACACCAGGACCGCTGGGCAGCGTTCCAGATCTTCCACACACCACTTCAGAAGGCACGATGGACTGTGTCCCTCAAGGTCCTCTGTACTTACACCCAGATGATCCATTCCCGCTGGAGATTTCCTTCCGGGGAGAAAACGGGCTCTACAGATTAATAGGCATGCTCTCTGTCACCTGGAAACACCTCAGCGTGGCTCCCATTTGGACTTGACTGTCAGGACACTTAGTGGCAAACTCGATGCCCAAATATTGTAATCTGCCCAATTCAGGCACCTGAGGCCACCTAATCCCTTGACTTCCCCCAGATACACTGTGACATCCCCACCCCTGTGTCTCCAGTCATTCTGGGTTTTCCTGTTAAGCCCCCCAGTGCTTAGGGAAGTAAGGAATCTGAAGCAAACTATGAGCCCAGCGGCTTTGGCAGTACCTCTGACACACCCCTCCCTCCCCCCCGCGCAGCAGTGTGGCCTGGCATCTGTGGTCCTGAGTGCTGAAGCCCCACCCCACTGGTGGGGTAGGGGATGGGGTAGGGGAGACAGCCTCTCTCTTGCCTGCGGGGTCTGCCCTAGCCTAGAGGAGAGGCTTCCAAGGGGCCCAGAAATGTCTGGCACCAACTTTGAAGTAGCCCTGTGCGGAAAGACAGGTTTCTCTCCTGGGGTAGAGGTGGCGGTAGATGGGGCGGGAGAAGACTTGCAAGGGATTCTGGGATCTGGGGTCCTTGATGTCAGGGAATTGTACTTTGAAGGTTTCATAGTAGAGGAAATAAAGAAATGCAATGGGAGAGGAGAGGAGAGGAGGGGAGAGGTGGGGAGGGAAAGGGAAGGGAGGGAAGGGAAGGGAGAGAAGCGAAGGGAGGGAAGCGAAGGGAGGGGAAGGGAGAGGAAGCCCAGTGGCTGCTGGAATGGCCCTGAGGGTGGGGGACACACACAACAGGGACAGCCAGGATGCAGGCCCTGGTCCCACTGCAAAGGGCCTCAGTCAAGCTCCTGCCCCTCTGGGAAGGGTGAGTGGAAGGAAGACTCAAGCCAGCCTGACTCCCCGGGGGCCTCCCGGGGAAGGCAGCCCAGGCTCTGCGGGGACCACTCCGTCACTGAGCTGTCCTGAAAACAGAGATGCGCACAGCCCGCAGCCTCCAATGCCCCCTGCCCAGGGAGAGCGTGCCTGCGCTGTTGTGGGTGGCAGAACTCATTCGTCCCACGCAGGCAAGAAGACTCCCATGCCGAGGCTGCCCCAGAGGTCATGGCCACAGCTGCCCCCGAAGACTGGGCTCAGGGGATGAGGGGAGACCCTCGGTCTCCAGGGCTTGGCTCAGCACGGCATTGCAGGGAAGAAACCGATCTAAGAAGTCCTTTCCTCCCGTCTGGCCCTCCAGTGATTGTCCAGCTTCCGGTTGTAAAAAGCTTTCCTCCCTGGCCCTAACTACCCATTGTTTAGACAGAAGCGGGTACTGATCAAACTGTTTGCTGACTGGCACCCAAGTGGAGGGACGTGGCATGTCAGGGCCTTGGCCCAGGGTGCCTGGGCACCCAGTAGTGTGAGCTCTGAGAAGAGGCACCATTCAGATAATCTCGTGAGCCTTGTCCTTCCCTGGGGCTCCCGAACATATACCCTCCTCCTTCCCTGTTTCCTGCCTCCCAAGGGTGGCCATGGGTGGGCCACAGACCTGCTTCAGGTGAGCCCCCAGTTCAAGCCCTCAGCCCCTCACTCATCCAGGCTGCTCTGCACCCTCTGGGGACAGGGAATGTTCTCCCTTTTCCATATCTGTTTATTGAAGCACGGCTATGAGGCTTGTTCTAGACTGTGCCGGGCCCTGCACAGCCAGAAGCCAGTGCTGCCCCGAGCAGAGCCAAGGTCGGGGCCTCCAGCGGAGAGAGTGGAGCTGCCTGTAGGGTCACAGCTAGACGGCAACACCGCTGGGAGATGGGGTTCCCCGGGGGTCTCGATCCCCCTCCGCAGCCTCAGCCCCCCAAGTTTCCTGGGCTCCAGATTTTCACTAAGTCATCTTGACATGTCTGCTTGGATACCCAAAGGCTAAAACTGAACCCCCTTCTTTCTCTGGGGGGAGAGGATCCCTTGGAAGGGCTCACCCTCTGCCTAGCTCTGAAAGCCAGGACCAGGAAGCCAGCCTTGCCTGCGCCACGTTCCTTACACATCACCCCAACAGGCAGAACCTCAGTGAGCATGGTCGTGTCCACCCGCCCAGTACCCTCCCGTCCACGCCCTCCTCCCCGGGCCAGCGAGGGCCACCGCCACTCCCTGCACTCATTCTGGCTCCTCCGACCTTGCTTCACTCGGTGTCCCAACCCCATCCCTTCCCTCATCAAACCCAACAGCGCTTAAAACACGGCCCTGGGCGGGCCACGGATTGAGTCTGGTCAACAACACCCAGGAGGCAGTGCCGCGGCTCACCTCCCGACCCACGCATGCCAGAGGAGACGCACATTCTGCTCGCTCTTCCTTTCATACCAGGGGTGCCTGCAGAGGCTACGCGTTGAGACAGTGGCAGAGGCACGAGACTGAAGCAGGCTGGTCACTGAATTACCCTGTGGAGGCCACGCACCCACGGAGTCACCCAATCCACATTTGTGTGAATGAGAAAGAAGTCTATTGTGTTAGGCCCACGAGAGGATGGCAGTGAGCATGTGACCTTGGCCATGTCTCTGAGCACTGAAGCCTTCCACTTCCCTCTCAGGGCCACATACATGCACACTCGGGTCCACGCATGCACACCCACATTCCCCTGAACCTCTCACCTTGCTATCACAGCAAGGTGTGCTTTGGGTGGCCTCGCCTCCCCACACATCTGTTCCGGGCCCCCAGGTCCTCTTCCCCACCCCCACCCCCTGTGAGCATCACCCCCAAGGTGGCTGGTTCCCCTCACCTGGCTCCCCAATCTCTAATGTCTGGCACCTGACAGACCTTCCCATGAATCGTGACAAATAACTAAGGGGTGATGCTCCTCGGGAGTACCTTATCTCCTGAAGCATCTAAAATGTAAAGACCCAAAGGAATGATACTCTAATGGTAGAATTTCTGGAACGAACAGGAGCAGGGGCACTCTCCTGGCTTAAACCTATGCTGGTCCCACCAAATCTACTCTGCCCCTCACAAAGGTCCCCCTGCAGAGGGGCAAGCCCCACCTTGGCCTCACCCCTTACCCCTTACTCCTGCTCTCTTAAGGGATTCAGCTCATTCCCCACTGCCACCTCCTTAGACAAACTTTCCGAAGGCTTTCACCCTGCAGGCTCCCTAAGGAATCTGGGGGAACCGCCCTTGAGAGGGGGAGAGAAAGGAGAAGAAGGGAATAGTAGGAGGTGGGGATTCATAGCACTGAAAAATGCAGGTGCAAAGGCCCAGAGGCAGGAGGTTGCATGTGTCAACAGAGCTGTACATCCCCAGGGGGCAGGGGGCAATGAAGAAGTGGTAGGAGAAGAGGCTGAGACAGGAGAATTAGGTGACCTGAGTCAGAAAGGGCCCTGCGTGCCGGGCTGAGAAGCTTTTATCCTGTTGCCAATAAAGACTTATAGAAAGACTTTTAAAAACTGATAAAACAGGGGTACCTGGGTGGCTCATTAGGTTAAGTGTCCGACTTTGGCTCAGGTCATGATCTCATGGTTCATGAGTTCAAGTCCCGCGTCGGGCTCTGTGCTGACAGCTCAGAGCCTGGAGCCTGCTTCCAATTCTGTATCTCTCCCTCTCTCTCTGCCCCTAAACCCGCTCATACTTGTTCTCTCTCTCTCAAAAGTAAAAATTAAAAAAAAAAAATTTTAATTGTGGTAAAATATCCATCACATAAAACTTATCATTTGAACCCCGTTTAAATGTACAGATCAGTGACCCGAAGTAGATTCACGATGTTGCGTAACCATCACCACCATCATCCACCCTGACCCTGACCCTGACCCTGACCTGACTTCTGAAACAGTAACTCCGCCCTCCACACCCTCCTGCGGCCTCTGGTGGCTGTAGCTCTATGCTGTCTCTAGGGAACTGACTATCCTGAACATAGGAGGAATCACACGATATTTGTCCTTTGGTGACTGGCTTATTTCACTTAATACACGTCCTTCAGGTTCACCCAGGCATGGCATGTGTCAGGATTTTGGGTTTTCTCTTCAATTTTTTTTATTGTGGTAAAACAAACATACCATAAAATGTGTCATCCTAACCATTTGTAAGTGCACAGTTTGCCACGGTATTAAGCAGGTGCACACAGGCGTGCGGCCATCGGCACTACCCATCTCCAGGAGTCTTCACCTCACCACACGGAACCCTGTGCCCGTGAAACAATGGGCACGGAAGGATTTGAAAGCAGACGAGTAACCTAGCCTCATCTGTACTCTTCCAAAGACTCTCCTGACAGTTGTGCAGAAGACAGACGGCGTGGGCTGGCGATGCAGGCAAAGAGACTGTGGGAAGTTATTACGAATAGCAAATCCTCTCCAGCTCAGGTACCGATTCCAGTAGATTGGTAGCGGCTGTCTGGGGCTCTGTGCTGAGAAGGGAAAGAGTGCGATGATTGACTGATGATGTCTGGCATGGGCACAAGACAGGAAAATGCAGTGTGTGCTAGGGATTCACTGATCCTGAGCTAAACAAAGAAGATAAGAACCCAGCTTAGAAAGAAAGGGGCAGGCAGGGACGCCTGGGTGGCTCAGTCGGCTGAGCATCTGACTCTTGAGTTTGGCTCCAGGTCATGACGCCAGGGTCATGGGATCAAGCCCTGCGTCAGGCTCTACACTGTCCCTCTCCCCCTGCTCACGCTGTCTCTTTCTAAAATAAAAAATAATAAATAGAAAGAAAGGGACAGGTAATGTAAGAGACATTTCGGGAGTAGAAACAGCAAGACTCAGCGACCAACTTAGTAAAGAGGCTCAGCGACAGGAAGACTGACTTGTAAACTTCTGGATTAGGCAACTAACTTCCTGCCACTCAGAGCATTCTGGAAGATAGGTAGGAGAAAACTTCTGGTTCGGACCTGTGTTTGGGTCGCCTGAGCAGTACTTTAGGGAAGGCCCAGTGGGCTGAAGCCACAGGCCTCAGGAACACCAGCAAAGAGGAGCCAGAGAGGGAGGCCAAGATGGTCAGAGAGGTAGGAGGGGAGGCTCGGCAGCGAGCTTGGGAAGTGAGAGCGGCTTGACACGTGGGACACTGCACAGATCACCACATTCAAGGTCAAGAATGAAGCAGCCCGATGCTTCCAGTGCCCCTCTCTTTCCGCAAGTTCTTTCCAGGCTGTTCCAGAGAATGGTCTCACTCTGCAGAGGCCTTGAGAGGAGGGGCGTCCCCACCCCTGAGGAACAGGGCCCAGGCCAAGCAGACATGGGGAGGGAAGGTGCTCTGAGGGTCCTGGCAGTGCTCAGGGTGAGACCGCACAAGTGTTTCCTTTACGGTATTTCTTTAATCTCTACTCTAGACACTCTTTTGTCTATGAGATAGATGTTACAACTGAGGTCAAACGTAAAAATATGAATCAAAAAATTTTTTAGTGTTTACTTATTTTTGAGAGAGAGACACACACAGAGTGCAAGCAGGGGAGGGGCAGAGAGAGAGAGGGAGACACAGAATCCAAAACAGGCTGCAGGCGCTGTGCTAAGCTGTGCTGTGCTGAGCTGTCAGCACAGAGCCCGACGCGGGGCTCAAACTCACAAACCACAAGATCATGACCTGAGCCAAAGTCAGATGCTTAGCCACCCAGGTGCTCCTAAAAATACAAATTTTAAAACACTAATGGAACAGAGCCTAACAGACAAGCCCTAAACCGCCCAGTGTCCCCTCGCAATGTTGCTTCTGTCCCCTCAACTGGGTCAGTGGCTTTCCATTTGGTCATAAAGTGCTCTGGCCACAAAGCTCTGCAGAGAACCTGAGGAGCGAACTGGAGCTGGGGATGCGTCTGCCCCCTTGCTGGCTCCCTGTGACGTGTGTGCTGCTGTCTGTGTGTAGCTATGTTAGCTCCCCTTTGGGGGTGGGGCGGGGGGCTCCATATACACAACTGGATGGCAAGGACCATGGAAATCACCCTCTCATTTTGAAGAGCAGAGACTGAGGCCCAGAGAGGGCGACCGACCTGTCCAGGCTCCACAGCAGACTGAAAATGGAGCCAGAACTAAACCCAGGCCAGGACTCACAGGCTGACCTTCCCCCCACCCACCTCCAGGCTGAACTGGGGCCTGTTCCCCCCAAATTTCCAGCCTCTGCCCTTCGGGTCCCGCACCCCCCGCCATGAGCTGCAACTCCTGCCTTCTGCCACTGGCCTCACCTTCCCCACCTTTTCTTTCTCCTCATTCCCTTGCCCCCAACCCAATCCCCCATCCCAGGCAAAATCCAGCGGGGGTGGGGACCCCTCGGGTGACGGATGGGCCACGCACTATTTTCGCTTGTCACGCGGGCATACAGAATGACAGACCTTGGGAACCAGCATTAATATCGAAGATTTATAGTCAAATCTGTCACGGCTGAAGGCACTTCCCCCAAAGTTGGCTCGGCCTGAAGGTCGCTTTTCCGAGGTGATAAGTGCAAAAAAGATGTCCTCACTCGCCCTTCTGGGCCCTCCCCCTTCCAAGCAAGAGCTCGGGCTGCACAGAAGGAATCAGAGAAGAGGAGGCAGGCATGGAGCTTCTCCAAATGGAAGTCTGAGCCCATCACCCACTTGTTTCCTCCCTTCTTACCCGACTCCTGCCATGACCTACTGTGTGTCACACGTGGCCAGGGGTACCAGGGAGGGCCAGAGGATGCTCTGGGGCTATCACTGTGTGCTCGAGGGCCAAGCCAGGTGAATCACCTCTCTGGCCCCCTGGAAGTGATGGCTTAGTGCTTAGTGAGGGCAAGAGAGAGCTGTGCCTTGGTCCAGGCAAAGGGACCCTGTTCCAAGGCTGCACAGCTTAGACCAGCATCTGATCTCAGGCCCCATTGGAGAACTGGAGCTGAGGGGCCTGGAGGAGAGATAAATCACTGCTCCAGGCTTCCCAGTGAGGGCAGAGTTCAAAGCCTACTCCCTCACCAAATACTTCCCAAGAACCTCAGAGGATCACAGAACAGAAGGGCTGAGAGGGCCCTTAGAGACTGACCTGGCCAACAGTCCCATTTTACAGATGGGGAAACTAAGGCTCAGTGGAGCGATGTAAGAGTCTAAGTCTGTTCATTCACTGAACAATTACAGACACCACCGTGGGGACTCAGCCTGTCAGTAAGGGCTCTTGGCCTGCTGCTTGCTTTGGGGAGAGCCCTATACTGTGCACAGAGCAGGGCACAAGGGCAGATAGAGGCAAGCCTCAAGCATGTGGACCCTTGAACCACAGTGGGAAAAAGGCAATGATCATGGCCAAGGCGTTGGTTCAGCTCACCATCACAATGACGCTAAGAGTAATACATTATTTTGCCCATTTTCTCAATGAGGAAACTGAGGAATAGATCTGACAGCCACTAGATATCAGAACTCAGGGCCCATGTTCTGACCACCATGTTCTGCTATCTCCCAGGAAAAGCCAACTGGCAGACACTGTCACAGACAGCCCTAGCGCCAGCATTGGCAGGTGAGGGCGAGGCTCTCCCAAGAAGGGAAAGGGTTCGTTGGGCGAAGCAATCTCTGAAGGCTTCCGGGAGGAGGCAGCAGTGGCATTAGAATGGAGCCAGAGCTTTTCCAGTAGGAAGCCTCCTAGACTTGGAGCTGGCAGGCACACAGTCTAACTCATTCCCAAGGAGCTCACCAATGAGCATTCCTGGGGGACTCCCTGGAGGCAGGGCCACAGGCCCTTGGCAGAATAAGCTGACTGGAATGGCTCGGCAGGGCAGGCTGCGCTGGCAGCTGGTGACTAATGCCGCGTAGAGGGGGCGGGAGAGGCAGTGGGTGCCAGCATCCTATACTCCAGAGCCTGGCACAAGAGTGGCGCCATTCCTGGGTTATAGATGAGCTAAATTAGCTGTGACGCTCATTAGCGGCAGCTCCTAATTAGTGAAAATTAATATTGGCTTTGATAAAGACATTGGCGCCCGTCTCCAAGGCGGAGGCATCATCGACCTTGTCAGCAGGGCTAACGATGGGTAAGTGGAGGCGACAGGGGGCCTGGGAGTGGGCAAAGGGTCCCTGGAAGGGGACACAAGGCTCTCCGGGACACTGTCCCTCTGCAGCTCTCAGCCAGGGGGGCAGGGCCACCGGCGTGCCCTCCCAGGGCTCACCTGACCCCCTCCAGCAGTGTTCCCATAGGGGCCCTTCCCCATATCAAGGGTGCCGCTGGGAGCCTGGGGCAGCAAGAGGGCCAAGGAGACCCCACGTACAATTACCCGGAAGGAATACTGTCTGGCTGCTCTGTGCCCCAGGCAGTGTGCTAACTGTTTTCACAGGTATTTCATGTTCTCCAGACCCCTGGACATAAATACTTCCATTATTTCCATTTTCAGAAGAGGAAAACTGAGGCTCGGGGCCATGAGTAACTTGCCCCGGGACCCATGGGTAGCAGGACTTGGACCCAGGGAGTCTGACTCCAGATCCATGTTCCTGACCTCTGTGTGATCCCACCCTTCCCCTTGACCCCAGCCCCAGAAGAGACAGTGTGGAGGCCAGCGGCCCCCAGCACTAGCACCATACCCGGCACACAGCTCTCAGGAATGAACAAAAGAATAAGCGGAGGAAGCTCTAATATCTTCCCGAGTCTTCATAGTTACGTACCGTTTATCTCGTCTTCCTCAATCTATTTAGAGCTCGGGAGAGCCTGAATTTCAGTCTGGGGCTGAAACGTTTCTCCTGAAATCACCCAAGATGGTCCCCAGGCCCTACATCCTAGAACCCTGCCTCTCCGGTGGGGGGCAGAGGGAGGGGCACACAGAGGCACCCCTGCTTCCCAGCCAGTGAATGGAAGCCGGGAGGCCTCAGCTCGCCCAGGCCCCAGCTATGCCGTTGCCAAGTGACTAGCTCTGGGACCTCGTCCCCCAGGCCCCTTGGGAGGTGACTTGGCAGATACGGCTTCCCTTCACACCCATCCCTGCTCCCCAGCTGGGGACCCTGAGTCCCTCCCAGGGTAATGAGGGGAAGTAACAGATACATCTATTTTTAATCCAAATAAAGGGAAAATGTTTGCCACCATGGAGCTTATAAAAATAACAATGCATTATTCGGGCATTAATAACAATAAAGATGTCAACCTGTCAGATAAGAAGTTAATCTCATTCGAGCACAATTAAAGATGCTATTATCCCATTATCCCACCACCTGGGGCCACTTTGGCTTTTAACACTCAGCAGGCTTAACAGATAAAGGGGCCACGCCAAGAGCATAGGGGCACTGGTGCCGTTGCTGGCCTGACCCACCACTCAGCCGCCCCTCCGGTGACCCCTGTGCCAGGACGCGGGACACGGGCCCCGCTTAGCTGTGGAGGACCTGGTGGGACCTTCAGGGCCAAAGGACGGGGGGTGCGCAGAGCAAGCTGGGGCCTGGGCCGCCATTCACCGAGCCTTCGCCAGATAAAGGATTCTTAGCGGGTCCTCCGTGAAAGCAGAGAAGCTTCTGCTCCCAAGTTCCGGACGCAGTGAGAGGGTCCCACCAGAAGACAGAGCACTGTTAGCATGGAGCAGAGAGAGAGCCCAGTGAAGGGAATCGGTCACACGGTGACAGAGGATGATGCAGTGACCCGGAGACCAACAACAGCAGGAAGCCACTGCGGCCGCTCTGCACAGGAGGGACAAGGAGGAGGTGAGGTTTCCAAAGCCTGGGGGCTGTGGTCACCCGGTGGGAGCTGGAGCCCTGCCCAAGGAGAGGGTGACAGGGACAGACCCTTCCTCCCGCTGTCCGGTCTCCTGCCGTTGGCTACATCCAGATGGGAGCTGGCTGACCCGGGATGTGCGGAAGGCAGCCCGCAAGGTCAGCCCCCTGCAGTTCAGAGCAGAGCTGGAGAAGGCCAAGGACAGAGCCGAGGCCAAACAAGGCAGGGCCCAGCCCTGAAGTGTAATTCCCCACGGTTCACTGAACACGGACGCCATTCCAGGCACACCTATGCGTGAGGGGGGATATAAACACGAATCAGACGTCACATCGGCCCTTATGTTACTGCCTGTTTAAGGAAATACACACAAAAACAGGTCATCTCTAAGTAATATGACAGGTGCTAGGCTGTATCACAGGACTGAGCATAAAGAAGAAAGTCCAGGAAGGCTTCCTGGGAGAGAGACCTCGGGAGATAGATGAAGGGAAAGGAAGAGGAAAGGAAACCTAGGAAGGGTGAACTTGGGAAGCAGGAATTACGAGAACAAGGCACGGAGGCAAGGAATGGGAGAGCGTGGGCCGGTTATGACAAGCACAGCGGCCTCTGGCCATCCTCCTGGGGCCGCCAGGGCACAGCGGGGTCCATTCAGCTGTGCTTCAGGGCTCAGGATGCTGCTGGGCTCCAGAAGGTGACTCGGCTCTCGCAGGTTGGGGCTGATCAAGGGATGAACAGGGAAGGAGGTCCCATCCCAGAGAGCACGTGAAGGGGGACAGGGGGCACATTCCTAGGAAGCACCATAGCTGGGTGGAGGGAAACTAGGAAGGAACGGTCCCAGGGATAGGATGGAGGCAGGAGGGTGCCCAGAGAGCAGTGAGTTTGGTCTGAGGACCCACAAGATCAAACACAGCAGAGAGTCTGGGGGGTAAGGTCTGAAAACCACCCGCTGGGCACGGGAAGGACCACTGGTTGGCCTTAGCGTGAGCCCCGTCAGTGGCATGTGGGGGCAGGAGAAGGGCTGCAAAGGGCAGGGGAGAATAAAGGGGACTGAGGTCAAGAGCAAGCAAGTGTAGCCCACCCCGTCAAGAGCCTCACTGCCCAGTGTGTGAAACTACAACTTCTGTTCTTCAAAGACGCTGACTGCTAAGGGAATGGAGACAAGTCATTCCCTGGGAGCAAATATTTGCACACCTTATCATCTGGCAAAAGACTCTGATCTGGAATATATAAAGAACTCTCAAAACTCAATAATAAGAAACAACTCGTTTTTCAAAGGTGGTCAAAAGCTTTGAATAGTCACTTCACCTGAGTAGCATGCAAAAAAATTCTCAACAGCATTACTTATTAGGAACATGTAAATGAAAACCACAATGAGAAACTGAAATGACCTACTAAAATGACTAAAATTAAAAATACCTCCCATAATAGAGGTTACCAGGAGTTGGAGGGACAGGAGAATGGAGAATTCTTGTTTAATGGGGATCAAGTTTCTGTTTCTGGTGATGAGAATGTTCTGGAAACAGACAGTGGTAATGGCTGCCGAAACACTGAGTTGCTTACGCCCCTGAATAAATACACTCAAATATGGCTAAAGTGGGTACATTTTGTTATGTGTCTTTCACCACCATTAAAACATAAATAAAACATAAATAAATGAAAATAAATAAAAAGACCCCCGTGCCCAGTGCTGGGAAGTAGAGCAGCTGGAACTCATGTACACTGTTGTTGGGGTGGGGGTGGGGGGCAGGGGATGGTATAGTCACTCTGAAAAATGGTTCGGCGGTTTCTCAGAAAGTTAAGCACACATACCACCCAGCCCTCCAGTCCCAGACATTTTCCCAAGAGAAATAAAAGCGTGTGTCCATACAGAGCCTATGGATTTCGTAGCAAAGCCTTATTTGGAAACCCCCGAGATGTCCAGCAACAGGTGAATGGATAAAGAAATTGTGGTTCATCTTTACAATGGGATGTGATTCAGAGATAAAGAAGAATGCGCTACCGATGTGTGCAACCACACAAAGGGCTCCCACGATGACGCCAAGGGACAGAAGACAGACAAAAAGTATGTGAGATAGGATTCCATTCACAGAAAATTCTGGAAAACGCAAAGTAATCTTTAGTGACAGATGCAGATCAGTGGTTTCCTAGGAGCGTTACCAGGGTGGGGAAAGGAAGGATCTCAAAGGGGTGCGAGGAAACCTTGGGGGGGTGATGGATAGACTCACTGTTTTGACTGACTACACATATGAAATGGTATCATTTTTCATTCATGTCAATTACACCTTAACAGTGTTGTAGAAACGTTTGTTTTTCTCAAGGCACTTGGGTACAAAAGGAAGGAGAGTTGGTGGAGGGAGGTACGGAGTCCAGGAAGGCTATGATTTAGGATGGAAGGGACGTGAGCCTGCCTTGGGGCTCCTGGGGGCATGGGGGCTGCTGAGCCTTCCTCGGGCCCACAGAGAGGAACACTGAGAGGCAGGAGCCAAGGCTGAGCACCAAGGTGTCTGGCTCCCCACCTCCCACCAGTCCCTGCACAGAGGCGGGTGGCATCTGTGTAGGGAATCAGGGTTCCAGTAAGAGGAACAGAATTCCCCATGAACAAGGGAGAGTGTGGGAATCGCACAAGCGGAGGACTCCTGGAAGCCACAGGCAACAGAAGCCCCCTCCAGTGGTGGATCAGGGAGAATTTGGGGGGAGGAGAACCTTGCAGGGACGGCACGAGCTGAAAAGCACAAGGTAAGTATAGTCCGACCAGGCTGCACAACCAACCCGCTCCTGGAAATGTGGAACATGGCAGCCCAGAGAACACATGGGGCTGACAGCAGATCTCTTTAGGGGACCCAAGGAGCCATATAGGCTGGAAGGGAGGTGAATCCAATCACAAATGGCCTGACCTCGTAGACCAAGGGGCCTGAGATCAATGTGGGGGCAGTGGGAGCCCCTGAAGATTGTGGAGCTGAAGAATGACACCATGAGGGCATTGCTTCAAAGACCCTGCGCTTGTCATGCTCCAAGATGGGCCATGGCTCACCATTACCTAGGCTCAGATCCAGGTAATGAGACTGTGATTGCAGGGCTCCCACAATGGACCATGCCTTTTCACACCATCTTTTCTGCCATGACTCCTTCCCTCAAGCCCTCCCGCAGCCAGACGAACTGACCCACTCCCCCCTGGGCACACAAGGCCACTCACCAACTCTGCTCACAGAGTCTCCCCTCTGAAATGCCATCATTATCCACTCTGACATTCATTCATTTATTCATTCATTCAATACCTTTGGAAGTCTCACTGTGTGCCAAGGCCCCAGCTAGGCATCAGGGGCCCAGCATTAAAGAGCAAAGTCCCTGCCCTTGTCGAGCCGATATGGGGGAGGGCGGGATGAGGAGGGTGGAAGGCAGACAATAAACATATAAACAGTGAATGCATTTAGTTGCTAGGTGTCAAGAGGTAAACAAAACAGGGTAATTGAGAGAGGGAAGAAAGATAGGTATGGGCCACATTAGAGATGGTGCAGTCAGCAAAGGCTCCCAGAGAAATGAACAATGAGGAGGTCCCAGTTTTTGCAATCTCTCTGTAAAGACCCAAGGTAAGAGTGTTCCAGGCAGGTGGAATAGCAGGTGCAAAGGCCCAGAGGTGGGAATATGCTGCAAAGGCAAGTCCTGTAGCCGAAACAGAGTAAGCAGGGAGGGAGGTGACAGGAAAAGAAGTCAGACATGGGTGGGGCTCAGGCCATGTGACTTTGCAGGCCAAGGGAGCAGTCTGGGTTAAGTCTAGCTAGGCAGAAAGCCCAGGCAGGGGTATAACCAGGGAAGGGTTGTGCCGATCTACATTTTAAAATGTCTGCTCTAGCTGTGAGGTGGAGGGTGGGCTGGGTGGTTGTGGAGGGAGGAGGGGAGGAAGCTGAACTTCCTCCTCCCTCCTGAAGGGACCTGTCTAAAGGTCATTCATTAAGGTGACACTCGGTGAGTACCTGCCATGTGTCCAGCCCACCCAGCCCCACTTCCCACGTGGGCTACCAACCCTGGGGCATTACTACCCTGCAGTCTCCTGGCTTGTACCCGAGAGAGATCTCACTGTCTCAGCAGAGGCCTGTCTCATAGTAAGTGCGCAATGACTGCTCAGTCTCACTTGTTGTCACTGCTACTCCGTGTCAGTGATGACCCCTCTCTGAATGTCTTCATTGTGGCTGCCACTCAGAGTGGGCTCCGTCATAAACTCCTGCGACAGACTCTCTTGGTTACTGACCTCGGGTGCTCTTGACATCTTTATATGCAGGTGGTTGGCTGTGCCTCCCAATAAGCTGAACATTCTTTTTAATATTAACAATAAACATGGGGTGCCAGGGTGGCTCAGTGGCTCAACTTTGATTGTGTCTCAGGTCATGATCTTGTGGTTCATGAGATCGAGCACCACGACAGACTCTATGCTGGCAGTGCAGAGCCTGCTTGGGATTCTCTCTGTGCCCCTCCCCTGTGTGTGTGTGTGTGTGTGTGTATGCTTGCACGCACACTCATGCTCTTACTCTCTCTCTCAAAATGAAAAAAATACTTTAAAAAACAACAAATTTAAAACTCCCTCAGTGCCAAGCACAGAGCTCTGCTTGTGACATTTGTAGGATGAAGGACAGAAGATGGAGGATGGAGAAGGAAGGGGGGAAGACGGAGGAGGGAGCAGGAGAATGGAGGAGCAAGGAAGAGAACAGAGGAGGAGGGAGGGGGAGGAGGAGGGAGGAAAGGGAGGGGGAGGAGGAAGAGGAGGAGGGAGGGGAAAAGAAGGGAGGGGGAGGGGAGGAGAAGGGAGGAGGAGGAAGAGAGGAAGGGAAGGGGAGGAGGAAGGAGAAGGAGGAGGAGGGGGAGGAGAAAAAGGAGAGGAGGAGGGAGAGGGTGAAGAGGGAGGGGGAGAGGAGGAGGAAAGGGAGAGGGGGAGGAGGCGGGAAAAGGGGGATGGAAAAAGGGAGGAAGGAGAGAGGGGAGAGAGGAGGGAGAGGGGGAGGAAGGGAGAAGAGGAAGGAGAGAAAGAGAGAGGAGGAGGGAGAGGTGCAGGGAGGGGGAGGAGGATGGAAAAGGGAGGGAAGGAGGGAGGGGGAGGAGCAAAGAGGGAGGGGGAGAAGGGAAGGGGAGGAGGACTGACCTGCCTGGCAGGGCTGGGCTGGATGCCACTCCTGGGGGCAGAAGATGTTGTTCTCTGAGCAGAGCACCCTTCTGGGCAACAATAGCCCTCTTTTCCCTGGCGCCACCAAAAGGGTTGGCCAGAGGTCCTGGGGGCCAGAGAGACAGGCCCAGGGGACAGTGAGGATATCTGGTAGAAGAAAGCTGAGCAGTGACAGGAAAGGGGCCAGGGCAGGGGAGAGGAGGGTGGAAGAGGGAAAGATAAATGAAAAGGGATGCATGTCAGATACAGCAGAGAGCTTAACAACTGGGTCCAGCTCTGGGCTGGGAGCAGGGGAGCCAGATGTCAGAGTCATGGTCCCTCCTTGGAGGACAGCCCCATCCAGGGAGGTGGGAGGACAGATAAGGAACTAATGGCTGAACCCAACATGCTAAGTGTGACACAGGGGTCACGTGGAACAGCCCAGAAGCCCAAAGGAGGAGTAGCCAATGCTGCTTGATAGTCACCCCAGAAGAAGGGTGTCAGCCAGGGGGTAGGTAGCAAGGACCCCGGGCTCTGCAATGACCCCCAAGCAGTCCCTGCCTCCGAGTCTGCCCTTCCTCCTCATCTCTGCCCGTTGAGGCTCTGCCCAGCATCCACCGACACCTGCCTCAAATCCCCCTTCTGCAGAGGCTAACCCCGGACAGTGTTCACCCAAGCGCCTGTGCTGCATGCTGAGCCAGTGACACACACAACAAACCCTTAGCCTTCAGGAGAGACCAACGAGGATGGTGCTCCCAGCGCATTCCGGGGGCACTTGCGCAGCCGTCCAGCAGAGAGGGGGGGTCTGACTGCAATGCCTGCGCCACCCCCCTCCCCTCAGGGCATGCTTCTCCTGCACCACCCTCTCCCTCTTGGTCCGGGCCTCCCAGTTGGCTGAGAAAGGTCTGCCCTTCCCCCTCCGACAGAATCCCAGGCAAGCCAGCCCTGACCCGCTGTGCATGGGCAGTGCCCACCATGCAGAGCTGAGCGGCGAGCCCCCAGAATGCTGAAGATGCTCACTTTAAGACCAAGCGGTTCCTCTGGGAATCTCCCTTCTCAAGGCAAAGACTTTGTAGTTGGGGCTCCTTCGCCACAGCGCACATGGGCACTGTGGGGGACCCTGCCCTAAATTCCCACAGTTGGGGCCATCCCAGGCATAGGGAGTGGGAACCCCAGGGACCTGCCCTCCAGCTCAGCTCCCTGCCCTCCCAGCTCCTCTGGCAAGGACACGCTGCCGCCCTGTTCCCCAGAAGGTACTGTGGGGCATAAGGTGGTCCAGAGGCCAGGGCAGAGTGGGCAAAGACCAGCTCCGGCCCACAGCTGCTGACTGCCTTTCACAAAGTCCTCTGGCAGCTTCCTCCTCTGCCAGGAGCCCAAAGCTTCCGGCCCGTGGCTGTGTGGGCGCGTGCGCACATGTGTGTCACACCTACATAAACATCCGTGCATGTCACTTGCCCACACCCTCTGCCTTCCATCTCCCTGGCCCGTCACCGGCCAGGCGTGAGTCTGGTGTGATGCAGGGCAAGGAGATATGCTGGCAGAGCTTGGAGAGCAGGGCACAGGGAGGTAGTGGGGAGCACAGGGGCTGGGGCAGAGGCCAGGGCTGGTTGTCAGGGTTTGCTCACCCCTGCTTTCTCTCTGAAGGGGAAGAAGTAAAGGTCTGACGCCCCCACTCTGAAAGGAGGCTCAGGAAACAAACCTGTAGGGGCAGGACGCACGGGAATCTGGAACCGAGGGGCTCCAGTAAAGAATTGGGGAGCACCCAGTGAAGTCAGAAGCCCTGGTTCCCATTCCAGCTTCTCCTTAACTTGCAGGGTGACCTTGGGGCGCCACATACCCTCAGTCTGCTCTGGAGCAAAGTGGGGAGAACAGGAACTGATCGATACACATAGTGCTGTCTGGTACCAGGCACTATTCGAAACTGTTTACTTATACCCCATTTCCATATACCAGCCCTGCGTGGTAGGTGTTATCCTCATCCCCATTTCTCGGATGAGGAAGCCCAAGCACAGAGAGGTTAAGTCACTTGCCTAAGGGCACACAGGCAGCAGGTGCCCGCCAGAGTCAGGCTTTGCATCCCAGCAGTCTGTTCCCAGGCTCTTAACCACTGCACGTACTACCTCCTCGCCAGCCTTGCAGGCTTGTGGGACTGGGGGCTCAGTAAAGGACTTTGATAAAGGTGTGCCTCAGTGGTCCTCAAAGAGTGGTCTCCAGATTAGGGGCATCAACATCACTGGGAAGCCGGTGAGGAATGCAATTCTCAGGCTCTGCCCCATACCTGCTGAATCAAACCCTGGGGATGGGGTGCTTCCAGAGGATTCCAATGCACACTAAAGTCTGAGAACCACTGGTATATACGTTTTCTACCCACAGAATGTTCTTATTCAAATTCACACTTTTCTGTTTGTGAACTTAACCTGCTGAAATTAGATGGCTGTTCCCAGCAGCCCAAATCCTGGAGCTCATTCTCTCTCTCTCCCTCTCTTCCCCTGGGGTCTCCAAAGGGGTTCCTTTGGCCATTTTGCCTTGAGCCAACCCCTCCTCATCCCTCCTCCTACCATCCTCCACAAAGCAAAACACAGCCAATGTTCTTTCAGTAATAATAACCCCAGAGCACACGCATCCCTATAGGGCTGACAATCGTGCTTTCGCCCTCCCCGAGATTCTAACTTCCTAATAAATAGCAGCTTCCAAGGGGTCTCTGACTCCGTGGGCATGCGTACACACGTACACACACACACACACACACACACACGCCTCACCCTGCCTCATCAGTGAATCTCAGATGCTCCATGCACGTTGCTACAAATGCACAAAGCAAAAGATGAAATCAAAATGAAGTCACACACTCTTACACAAACACACCTCACAGAGACAAAGGTGTGTTCACAGGCAGACCACCCCCCACAAAGACACATCAGTACATGCACGCGTGCATTCATGCACACAGAGAGGCAGGCACGTGTGCACAAGCACACATACGTGGACAAGGACACACACGGGGTCACACACACACACGTGGGCAGGGGGCTGCCTCTGCAGGTGGTGGTCCGTGAAGGGGGTGGGGAAGCCAAGTCCCTCTTGCTTCATGGACCTTCCTGCTTTGACTCTGTCCCTGGGGTGTGGCAGCAAGAGCTGGCTGAGACATTCCCTTCCGAACATCCTACTCCTCCCACCCTTGGGAGGAAAATTATGACTTTCTCAGGGAGGAGGTCTTTTTATTTTTTGTGTTTTCTCCTCTCCCCTCGTTCGGCACACGGCACTAATTTATGACTATTTTCCCAAGTCCATCGAAGTAAGAGGGTAATGGCTTTCAGCTGTTTGCTTTCTCTCACCTGTCATTCACCGCTGGCTACCTGACAGGACTGCAGACAATGTTCCAATCACAGGGGCTGGTTTTTTGGGGTTTTTTTTTTTTTTTCCCCAGGGAAGTGAAGAATTCATAGTGGCCGTGGGGAGAGTTATTTCACTCCTGGATGGAATGACGTCAGGTAAACAGCTGTAAAAATTCACAACCAGCGGGGCTGCCTCTGGACAGGGGGTGGGCACATCGCCCACGGCTCATGCTCCGAGCTGGCCCGGCTGGGGGTCCAGAGAGCCAGGTGGCACTCAGTGACTCAGGGCCCTCCGCTTCTGTACACCCATCAACTCCAGCCTCTGACCTTGAGTAGGTCATACTCTGCTTCTTTGTACCTGACATACCCAGCTGCTACCTGGGGAGAGTGTTCTGTACCCTTACGGTCAGGAGGATGATGGCCAGGCACGGACAGCAGTGGTCCAGAGCCCAGGGGTTCCCTTGTGGGGCTGCCTGTCCCCAACCGACTGATAACTGGCAGGTTGCTCAGTCTCAGTTGCTCACGTGAAAAACTGAGATAGTCTATACCAGCGCTGCTTGAGGTCTGAGCAAATTCACAGTAATAGAAACATTCTCTATCTGTGCTGTCCTGTGCTGCAGCACTGGCTACTGAGCGCTGGAAATGTGGCCAGTGTTAATGTGAAGGTGAGTTTTACCTTTCTACTTATTATAATTAACAGACATGTAAATAACCACATGCCTAGGGGCTGCTGCTTGGGACAATGCAGTGTTCTACTTTTATGCTTCTAGCATCTCATACTGATTGTAGCCCCTCCTCTGTTACTGTGAGGACTAAATGAGAGAATGCGTGTGGAGTCTGGGCACCTCATTGGCCCTCTGTCAGTGGCAGCTCTTATTAACCCTATGGGCACAGTCAGAAGGATAGGAGGAGGGACGCCTAGGTGGCTCAGTTGGTTGAGCGTCTGACTTCAGCTCAGGTCATGATCTCACGGTTTGTGGGTTCGAGCCCCGTGTCAGGTTCTGTGCTGACAGCCAGCTCAGAACCTGGAGCCTATTTCAGATTCTGTGTCTCCCTCTCTCTCTGACTCTCCCCTGCTCATGCTGTCTGTCTGTCTGTCTGTCTCTCTCTCTCTCTCTCTCTCTCAGAAATAAATAAAACATTAAAAAATTAAAAGAAAAAAAAAGGATAGGATGAAGAGGGGATTTGAATTCCGGAGTGTCAGGTCAGGGCAGTACTTTAAGTAACTTACTGTCCTGCCATTAGTTTTCAATTTAACTGGCAAGGAGCTCTAGCTGCCACCGCGGAAGGGCATGTGGGACACATGATCAGGGTCAACAATCGGTGGCCCAGGAGAGGTCCTGCTGCCCTGCACCATCATCCCCCTCCTCTTCTGCATCCCCGTCCTCCTCCCCAGCCCCCATTCCTCACCCTCCTGGCATCACCCTGAACCATAAGGAGGAGTCATCTGCCCAGGCTCTGGCACAGTGGGGCTGAGCAGAATTGCTCTTGTCTGCAACAAGACCTCATCACAGGCAACTGGTGGGTCTCAGAACACCCCTCTTCTCTGGAGCCAGAGCATCGAGTAGATGCAGCAGGACCAGCTGGGGGAATGACCCCCTGACCGTCTCCTAAGGCAGCACAGGCAGGGACTCACAGATAGTCTACACAGCATTATTTACTACTTCTGTGACCACGGGCAAATTCATTGTTCTCTCTGAGCCTCAGTTTCCTCATCAGCTACATAGAGACATAAATGCCTACCTGGTGGGTGACGATGACAACTTGATGCAGTAACATGTGCAGACTACCTGGAGCCTCATAGGTGCTCAATAAACCATTATTGCTACCATCACTAGTATCCCAAGGGAGCAGAGCACACTGGGTAAGAGGCTAGTCGCTAGTGCTATACCACTCAAGTTCAAATACTCTCTCCATCCCTGCTTACCAGCTCTATGATCTAGGGCAATCGTCTGTTTCTCCTTCTATAAAGCGATACAATGATAACAGCACTTTCCTCAGTTATAAAGATTAAAAGAGCTTACAGCAATCACTGACGCAGAGTAAGTACTACACACACTGGTTATATTAAGTATTGTGGGGGAATATTCATAAAGAAGTGGCCAGTGGAAGAAACCCCAGCAGCCCTGGGTTTTGATATGTTGATGGTGTATCAGAACAGTCCAAGCAAAGGGGCAGGGATGAGGAACTCATCAGAGGAACTCTGATGGTGAGAGGAACTCACTAGAAAAACTTCAGGCAAAACAGAGCAGCTCTAACATAAAGATGACTTTGACCTCAAGGGTCCTAGCTCTTGGACACCGTGGGGACTTTACACCCACTGATGCTTGGTCACAAGAGAGTCAACATCCTGATTTATGGGCAGGAAGACTGAGCAGAGCTGGCTGGTAAGAAAATGCGAACAGGTCCTGTTTTTCCTGCCGCTCAGCTACCTGCCCCAGAGCCAGAGGGGGAAAGCTGAGAAGGGGACCCTCCCAGGGTCCTCCTTTGCAGAGGAATAGGGGTAGAATGGAGGGAGAATAATGCCGTCCTCGTTTCTCAATATTCTTTTAACAGCATCAGGCTGGACAGAAAATAACTGGAAAGGCAAAGGCAATTCTTCCTGCCAACCAGGTGAGGGCAGGCTGATGAGGTTCACCAGCCTTGGTGGTGTGCCAGGCTCTGTGCTGGGCAAATGTCACACGTCATACGTCACGGCCCATATGTCATCCCTCCAAATGAGGGCCCCAGGCTGGGGCAGGGACAGCGCCCTGGGGCTCCCAGGCATCCTGTCTGCCTGATGTGGCCCCTGGTCTAATTTCAGAACGCAGCCTCCTTATTGCCACTTCTCAAATAGACTCAGATATTTCTATTTTTGGAGCTCAAAAGCAATGCCACTTTTCTCCTGGCCACGTTTCTAGTCAATGAAGTAGGTAATCCAAGTTGTAAAAATATACATTCTCCTTCCCACCCTTCACCCTCCCCCCCCCATGACTCAGTGAAGCTATTTTCTTTTTCTTTTTCTGTTTTTTTTTTTTTAAATGTTTATGTATTTTTGAGAGAGAGGGAGAGACAGATTGTAAGTTGGGGAGGAGCAGAGAGAGGGAGACACAGACTCTGACCAGGCTCCAGGTCCTGAGCTGTCAGCACAGAGCCCGACATGGGGCTCAAACCCATGAACCCTGAGATCATGACCTGAGCCAAAATCCAACGCTTAACTGACTGAGCCACCCACGTGCCCCTCAGGTGTTTTCATTTTAGATAGAGGGAAATGCAGCTGGTAAATATTTTAATTTTCCTAAATTGGCATTTAGGCAAATGGAGAAGTGTTCACTCTCGGATCTGAGGCTCTCTAAGATGGGAGATCTTCTAATTTCCTGTCCAAAGAGTGAGGCAGGGACTGGGCCAGACTCAGGGGGTCCTCAGACTGTCACCATTACTTTCAGAAAGCACCTGTGCAGAGCACCTAGGTGGCTCAGTCAGTTAAGTAACTGACTTTGGCTCAGGTCATGATCTCATGGTTGTTGAGCTCGATCCCCACATCAGGCTCTGCGCTGACAGCTCAGAGCCTGGAGGCTGCCCCTCCCCCGTTTGTACTCTGTCTCTCTTTCAAAAACAAATGAAGATTTAAAAATTTAAAAAAGAAAAAGAAAGCACCTGTGCATGCAGGGATAGGTGAGTTTCCCCCAGTGGGGCGGGAGTCACAATCCCCGCCGCTGAGCAGCTTGTGGGGGGCCAGGTGCCATGCTCACCACATTCAGTACTCCCCTCAACAACCATAACCACGACAGTTTTGCAAAGTCTGCAGGACCAGCCCCATGTTATAGATGAGAAAACTGAGGTTCCAGAGGTGAAGAATCTACTCGGGGCTCTGGGACACTTGGGGCCCACCTGGGGCTCAGGGCTCCTTCCTCCACAGCCCACAGGTCCTCACACCGCACAGAGAGTGCTCCTCTGAGAGCTGGCAACTGATGGCTTGGGTGCAGACTGTGAGGACAGCTGGCAGATTCACTGGCTTCAGAAGCCCCCCACCCCCACTTCCTTCTCTCTGTTCAGGCCCCAAACACCTGCTGCTTCCTCGGGATCACATCCCCTTGGGCAGGACTCCCTCCAAGCAGGTGGTAGTGGGGGGCACCTGAAGAGGGAAGCAGCTCCCTTCTCTTTAATTGACTGTAAATTGCTCCAGAGCTTTTAATGAAGGCCGTCAGGAGTAATTACCTCGGCTGCTGCGGCCACTCTGTGTAAACACCGAAGGCGGGGCTGGGGGCAGGCTGCACTGGGCATCTCGCATCTCGGCTCTCCTGCGCCTCCCTGCCCTGCGAGCCCCTCTTAATTCCCACGTCTGTTCCCCAAGGGTCACAGCTGAGGTGTGGAGCACACAAGGGATGTCCCAGGCAGGGGTCCCCGCAACGCAGGCAGGCGGGGGAGGGAGCCCAGCCCCAAGTCCACAGGCAGCCGCCCCTCGGGCTGCAGGACAGGGTAGGCCCCGGGTGGAGGACTCACGCCAGACTCAGGAGCCAATTCAAGGGACTGGGAAGCAACATGGGTGGGGGGCGGGGGGCGGTCTCCAAGTGGGGTTTCCAGCCCGGCAGCAGAATCCCGTAAGAATTTGTGGAAAGTGCAAATTCTCAGGTCCCATCCCCACCTCCTGAACCAGACACTCGGAGATGTGGCTGGCGATCGTGTGGGAAACCCCCTGGAGGGGGTTCTGAATTGCTGGGGAAAGGGAAAGAACCAGGGGAGAGGCCTGCTATGCTGAGTTTATAAGCTGGGGAAACCGAGGCCTGAAGAGCTGAGGGCATTTACGTAAGAGCACACCCCCGGGGGGTCAGATCATCGGCTTCAAACCTTGGCCCTGACATTTCAAGGTAGGGCACAAACTTTTCCTCATCTGTAAAGCGGGGATAGCAGTGGTCTCACTGGGTCGTCCAGGGGGCTCAGATGCATGGGAACCTGGCACTGCCATTGTACTCAGAGGCCCGTGATATGACCAGGTACAGAAAAGGGCCAGATTTGAGGAGACATGGACTGTGTTACAAATAACAGAATGCTGGCGCCAGCACGCACCCCCAGCCCCGCCCAGGGCACAGGCTGCTCATTGTCATTGCGTGCCCCGCTGCAGGGAAGTCCTGTACCTGAGTTCTTCTGTCTCCCAGCTGTCCCAGAGCTCTGCCAGGTATCTCCCTTCCATTTCCCCTGGACGCCTCCCCCTCAAAAAAGGTTTTCCTGACCTGAGGCTGTCGAAGCCTGGGGATGAATGTGCTCTTGCACCGAGACAGACACGGAAGTCACTGCACATAGGAGGTACCCCCCCCCCCCACCGTGGCCATTCCCCACACCAGGCACCAGAGGGGACACCAAGAAAGCAAGGCCATCACTGTCTGCACCTTCCAGGCGACCACTGGACAAGGCTCTAAGACACGGTCCTGGCTCTCAAAGAGTTTATGACTGGACCTATTCCCTACCTCCACCCGAGTGCTGAGTTACTACAGGGGTGGCTGATTAAGACCAACACCCAGGGTGACCTGAGCGGCCAGGATGCCCTGAGGGGCTTTGCACTTCCCAGCCTTGTGCCCACGTGTGCCAATGCTGAGCCCGCGAGGACACCTCCCCAGTAGTGCCCTGAGTCCCCGAACCAAAGATCCACTGTGATCTGCCAGGGAATCTGCCAACCACAGAGGTGAGGTTCCTAGTGATGAGGCTGGGCTGCACGAGGGGTGACAGCCTTCCGGAAACCAAGGACATCCGTCTGCAGGCTCCGATTCACTCGTTTCCACTCTACCGGAACTGTGTGAGGAGCCTGGAGCCAGAGGCCACATGGGGACCCAGCAGGGGGCACCGCTGCCCTTACCCCACATCCTGGGGCAGCACGTGAGGGACGAGGCGGGAGGGACAATGACCTACTTGCAAAGTGACTGGCAGCTGCTTCCAGGCAACCAGACAGGGCGAGCAGGGTGCCTGTGCCCAGCCGGCACTACCTGCCAGGAGAACGTGGGAGACAAACGCCACCGCCCTGCCCGTCAGGGTGAGTTATCCACAACATAGGGTTTCTCTAGAGAGCTCATAAAGCAGCTGATGCAGCGAAGCAGGTCTACACTCAATAATGCCTCCGTCTCACTCCAGTTGGACGCCAGCATATTCATCTTGAATTATCCTTTTCAAAGGCCAGATCAATCCGAGGAAACGCCGGGTCTCCTGCCGCACACAGTCTTGCTGCCAAGAGCACCAGGAAAGTGGGTCCGTGAGCAGCGCTGTGACAGCCCAGGGTGTAGACAGGCAGGCAGACCAGGCACACCCTCTCCCTCGCCCCAGGGCAGGGGGCCCCAAGGGACCAGAGTTGAGGTTCTTGTCCCCTGCATCCACGGGGCTATGCAGGCAGAGTGGGGAAGTGAAACAGGCCAGAGACGGTGGGAGAGGAGCCCCTAGCAGCCCTGGGGATGGAAGGTTCTCCTCTCTACCTGCCCCCAGCCACTCGCCCACAAAGAGGGTCAAGCGTTGGTTATGGAGGGAGAATCCAGCTCTACAATTTTAAAAAAATATTTATTTATTTTGAGGGAGAGAGAGTGGGAGAGAATGCGCACATGCATGCTTGCATACAAGCGAGCAAGCAGGGGAGGGGCAGAGAGAGAGGGGGAGAGAGAGAGAGAGAGAGAATCCCAAACCATCTCCACGCTGTCAGCGCAGAGCCTGATGCTGGGCTTAACCCCACGCAGGTGGGATCAGGACCTGAGCTGAAATCAAGAGTCGGACGCTTAACCGATGGAGCCACTCAGGCTCACAAACCCAGCTCTTTAACCGAATGACCATGAGCCTTGGGGGGATGACCACCTCTCTAAGCCTCAGTCTCCTCATGTGTAAAATGGACTTTTAAGCACCTCCTTCATAGAGCATGGTGAGGATTAAATGAGCAAGGCATGCATCACGTTTGTGCAGCAAACACAGAAGGGTGACCAGGAGGGAGAAGGTGGGCAAAGTCTGTCCTAAGTCAGAGGCCCGGCCACAGGAGCGGGGGACCTCCAGAATCAGGCAGGGGGCAGGCGTCTGTCTGCAGGCTCCGGTCAGCTGTCACAGGGAGTCGGGCTGACTGAAGGCGCTGGGCAGACCAGGACGAGTGGGGAACAGCAGTAAGAGCAGACAGCCCGTTAGGAGGAGGGTGGCACTCACTCCCCGGTGAGACAAGGAGGTGCCCCCACTGCAAGGGCCTGCCTGCTGCCTGCACTACCTCTAAGCAGCCAATTGGGCCAAGTGGATTCCTGGCCAGGTTGTAAAGTGGGGCCAGGCACCTCTGGGACTCTCCCACCTGGAAAGTGAAAATGCCCTTTGGAAGAGTAACACATAAAACCATAGCAAATATTTACAGGTCAGAGACAGCGGGGTCTGGCCACTGAGGAACCGCTTCTCACCTTGTTGGGAAAACCACGAGTCAATGACAACAGCTGTTAGAGCCGAGCATGGTTGTAAATGCTTGAAGTTCGCTTACTTAACCCTCGCCACCATCTTAGGAGTGTACACAGTTGACCATCATGCCCATATTCCTGAATAAACTGAGGCACAGAGACGTCAAGTAGCTGATGATATAGTCCACACTTGCTGAAGTTGCTGCAGAGGGTTTCTTGGAAGAGGAGGCACTAAGGACAAGTGGTTCAGTAAAAACGATGTCCACTATTTGTACAGGGACTTTTATTTTCAAAGCTCTTTCATGAAGCTCCCTGAGAAGCTGGCCAGGCAAGATACGGTCATCCCCATTTCTCGAAGTGGAGATCGAGGCTCAGAGAGGTTATGGGCCCTGCCTGTGGTTACACAGCTAGGAAGTGGTAGGGCTGGGATTAGAAGCCAGGTCTTATGACTCCCCGCCCCATGTGGGGGAGGGGAAGGGGCAGGCTCCAGATGAGGAGACCTGCAGGCAGACATCTGCACCAAGGGACAACTTTCCTGGGCGTGCACACCCTTTCTGACAACAAACCTCAGTCTCCCATTCCGGGATCAGTCCCTTGAACCATGTAAGGAATAATCGGGGTGAGGAGAGCGAGGACAAGTTCAAAGCTGGTTCTGCCTGCACCGTCTCCTCAGCGAGCCCGGATGTTTTTTGGCTCTTGTAAATCACACCTTCAGCTGGTTCCCGGGGAGCCCAAGCGTTCCCAGCTGGCTGCAAGCTCAGCACATCTTCACCTGATGACAGGGCAGAGCCAGGCTCCTCTGCCAGCCCGCCAGCTCCCCGCAGAGGGGGTGCCTGCCGCCTCACCATGACACAGCTGGCCGAGGCCCCTACCGCCCTCCCCACTGGTCACTGGGAAAGGCCACAGGCCCAGGAACAAGCAGCCTGGTTCGTCTCATACTCTTGTCTACCTTCTCCAGTCATTTTTTAAAAATGTTTATTTATTTATTTTGAGAGAGGGGGAGGGAGGGAAGAGGGGAGAGGAAGGGAGGGAGGGAGGAAGGGAGGGAGAGAGAGAGAGAGAGAGAGAGAGAGAGAGAGAGAGACCCAAACAGGCTCCACACATCAGCACAGAGACTGACTCGGAGCTCAGTCTCACAAACCGAGATCATGACCTGAGCCAAAACCAAGGATCAGATGCTTAACTGACTGAGCCCCCCAGATGCCCTCCCCCAGTCATTTTTTAGCAATAGACCCAACTCTGTGTAGTATGTCCAGCAAGGATTAGCATCTTTTGCATAATGCCAGGAAGAGAGGCCTGGACAGGGAAACTGACTTGCTTAAGCTCATTCAAAGGCACGAGCAGAGCCCACCTGGGACCCAGGCTCCTGCCCCAGTCCCCGGCCTGTGTGCCCAAGCCAGGCTGTGCTGGCCACTCTCCTCACCCTGGAGTAGCGGCACCTTCACCCTATGTGGATGCTTGGCCACTGAGACCCGTTCCTGGGTGACAGACTGAGGAAAGGCCCACACAACCCTGAAAGGTGGCACAGCGGGGTGTGAAATGTGGAGGTTGGGCGAACTCTCAGGGTTCAAATCCTGACCTGGTGGTGCGATCTTGGGCGGCTTCCTTGACCTGAGTCTACAACATAGAGATCGTGCATAGGACAGACTTCCCATCACTGCTGCAAGGATCTGTGCAAATAACCTAACTGTAAGACACAAGTCCCAAATATTCACTGCTATCATTTTTAGTTGAACCACAATGACCTATCTCTGCCATGCAAGACACAACACAAACTTCTCGTTCCACAGCTGGTCGGCCTATCTGATCACCTTGTGAAATGCCTCTCCTCCAACTTTAGCCTATTAAACCTCAGCCCCTCCTGCCCCCCTTACCATAAAGCCTCCTCTGTCCCTGTGTCCCCGATGAATTCTTTCCCGCTCTGAGTGTGAGCAGCCTCTGTAGCTGTGGCCTCCCACTTGCCTGGGCTGGACTAGGCAATGACCGTTGGCCCCTCCTCTACTCCACGTGGGAGCTCCTTCAAAGCAATGACCCACACACAGAATCCCAAAGTTGTGGTTAAACCCACAGGCTTGGGGTCAGGCAGCACTAAGTTCAAGCCCGATTTCCAGCCCGTCGAAGCTGCGTGATTCTGTGCAAGCTGCTTATCTTTCTCTAGCCTCTGCCCCCCCATCTGTCAGAAGGGGTTACATGGCTTGCTTTCGGGGGTTGCTATAAGGATTCAGAGGGTCATGCGCATGAAGAGCTGACCTGGACCAGCGCAGGAAAAGACAGTTGCCACTTCCCCAGCTATCTTGAAGGTGCATGTCCCTCCCCCACCCCCCCGAGCACAGCCTGGCACAGGTGCCCAGTGCAGGCCATTAACGGCCTATCCGCATGACAGGTGGGCACATCATCGTTATCATTAGGGTGATTATGGCAGCATCCAAAACACTAGGCCCACCCCACCCCTGTCCCTCCACAGCCGGGGGCACAGGCTCCAGGTGTGGCCAGGCAGGGGTCGCTCGGGAGTGGCTGCAGACCAGAAGGGCCAATGCCCTTTGGGCGTTGAAAGACAGAGAGGAGGCAAGGCCACAGAGGTCGCCAGGCCCTTCCAGAGATCCTGTGATCATCCCCCATCCTCCTAGAAGGAATAGTAAAATCCCTGCTCTGTGGTCACCAGGAACCCAGGGCCCCAGGCTGCTTGTCGGTCCCAGGCTCTGATCGTCTGGACCGACAGTGGGTCACCTCCTTCCCTCCAAAATCTCACGCCACACCCTGGTCCAATGCCAACAGCCCCAGGGAGCCTCTGGACCACTTCACATTCCTTCCTGAAGCATTCTACCCCAGCTGTGAGACACCTGCAGCCCCTTCTCCAAACCTCAAGTCCCAAGCTCACAGCTCGGCAACCCAGGAGCATGGCCTTCTCCCCCAGGCCCGCAAGGGGCCAGGTGCCTGCAGGGCAGAGCCCCCTGGAGCCCCTTCTGCAGTTCACGGGCTTCAGGCTGGAACCCAACAGTAATTCTCTGAGGCCCTTGGGCGAGCTCCCCACCTTAGGCCTCAGTTTCCGCATCTGGGAAGGGGGAGTGTTTGACTAAGACAGCGGCCATCGAGCTGCCCCGCGGAGGCCCTAATTGTTCACAGGCCTTCAGAGGTCCTTCAGGAGGGGGGTGAAAGTGAAGGTGAGGAATACAGGCTATTAGGTCGCCCCACTGTCTACCTCTGGCTCCAACATCACCCACAGACCATTACTGCTCCTCCGCATTTATTCTTGTCTGACACACTGTATTTTCTATATTGTCATTAGCTACCGGGCCCCACTGATCTCTGGGCAGGAGGTTGGCAGAAAAGCCCACACCACCCTCTGAGCACACACTCAGCTGAGATTTGGGAGCCTCTCACCGGCCTCCCCACATCTCCACCCCCTGGAGGCTTTGCCTCCAGCCCTTGCCAAGAACTGCTCTAGGGGACCATGATTCCTTCCCCTCATGTCAGTCCTAAGGAACCCTTCGGTTAAGAGTAAAAAACATTCTCACTCTGTAATTTCTTAGGCCGCTCCTGAGACACAAAGACGAGTTCTTCCCTTTACAGGAAGGAGGAGCACAGGGACAAGGGACAGTCCCCTCCTGGACCCTAGGCACAGAGAATGCTCCCAGGAATGGCCAGAAGGTCTCCCAGACTCCCCTCTTACCCAGGCCTGTCCACATCTGCTCCGGAGCCCATGTCCAGAGGTCTGGCCATCCCGGCACGTCTGCTGCCCACATGGCCCTCATTCATGCCAGCCCTCCCGCATCCCCATCCCTGCTGCGTAGGGACCCCCTGGGGGGGGGTGTCCAAGCACTTGTGGGCGCTCTGCTCCTCCCGTCTGCAGAGACGGCTAACGTGGGGTCAGCCCACCTGAAAACCGTTCTCCCCGGGTTCAGACGGAACAGCTGGGCACTGATGGAGTTTGCAGGAAAATTAATCAGCGCCGACTGGCCGCGGTGCCAGGCGCTGCCTGGGCCCGATCCATCCTAATGAATCCCGAGCTCCCGCCTTAATGGCTCCTGACAAGACTAATTTAGTGGCGCAGGTGATTAGCGTGGGCATTATCACCTGAACTGTGGCTCAGGCTGCTTTTGCAGGTAGTGAGGGGTCTGCTGGGGGGGTTGGGGGAGGAGAGTCAGCTCCACGTACACTGACCTTGGAAGGTCCAGGAGCCAAGGGGAGGGGGCTCTACAAGACATCCAGCATCCGCTGGTCCTCATGCTTTCGTTCTGTCCCTCTGTACTCGTTCAGTGTCAGCTGAGACTCTCTCTGCACCGGGCACTGTGCTTGGCACGGAGCACATGCAGGCTCTGCTGGCTCAGCTACCAAACGGAGCCACTGATGCCTCTCGGAGGTGCTCTGTGAGGTCTGCGCGAGCCCAGGCATCTAAAACCCTTCCCAGAGGCCCTGGAAGGCGGCTGCCAGTCCATAAACGCTGGCTAATCTTATCACTCTACAATCTCCTATTACACATAAATACGAAAATTATAATTAATTGTAATGTCGATATTAATAAAAGTAGTAAGTAAAAGGGAGCAGCTGGGGAGTTACACAGCAACCGCTATGCCAGAACTTGTTCAGAGCTTCCACAGGGGCGAATATAAAGCCGGGAGAGGGTGGGGGCCTCAGAGCCGGTGACATCGGAGCTACACCTTGAAAGATGAGTAGGAATGCACCAGGCAGGAAGGGGGAAGAGGGTCCCTGCCGAGGGACCAGCATGGGGAAGGCGTGGTGCGGAGACAGAGCCGAGGTGTTGGAGGCCTGAGCGTGTCCCCACGGCTGGAGATCAGGGTGTGAGTGGAGGGTGACAGGCCGTGATGAGTTCTCGCTCCTTCCTCTAGGCACCCGGGGGGCTTGTGGCTGGCGGTTTAGAACTGGGATAGAGGGAAGGACGTTGGCGCTCAGCCCCGAGGGACACTGTCCCCCACCAGGACCCAAGGTATGAAGACCAGGGTCTCAGCTAAGGCAGATGGACCAGATGCCCTCTGCCCCTCACGGAGCTCCTCGGTCAGCTTGCTGTCTCCACGCCAGGCCTCCCGCTGCTGCTTCTGGGTCCCTCTGTGGGTCCCTAGCACACACACCATATGCAGCCCTGGTAGGCAGCCAGGTGGCACGGGGCAGGGGCCTCGTCATTCACAGGCACAGGCACACATGGCAACTGTGCCACCTGGGGCACATGCTCTCTTGGGCCCCCTTCCTGGGCAGCCATCCCTGTCATCACCAGCACCTTGCTCCTGACACCGTCGGGAGGGGGGCACCCGGCCTGAGACTGCAGGAGTGGGGACGCACAGGTGTGGAGCCGAAGGGAACATCCCCTCCTTCCCCAAGACTCTCCGAGCCCCAGGCACAAGCCAGGCCTGGGGCTGGGCTCTGGGGACACAAAGATGGTCCAGGCCACCTAGACGCATTCACAGTGCAACAGGGGAGGCAGATGAGCAACTGAGCCACAAGAGCGCTGTGTTGGGGACCGAAAGACAGGAAGGAAAGCAAAGGAAGCAGCCTGGAGAAACCCAGGAAGGTCACGTGGAGGAGGCGGCATCGGAACGGCTTTGGCTGACCAGCGGAGGCTCTCCACCTTCCAGGTGGCAGGCATGGCAACTGCAAGGCTCAGGCAGGAACCCGCCTCTCATGCTCACGGAACCACAGGGAGGCCAGTGTGGCTGGAGGGGAGCAGGTGTCGGGGAGGGGAAGAGATGAGGTCAGACACGTGGCCAGACGGCTGACAGCCTTTGCACCACTCTCATTCCAAGTGGGTTGGGGGACCTGAGCACACCTCATGACAGGCTCTGTGTCAGGACCTCTGACTCCTCAGCTGGCTGTGGGGGTGAGAGAAGGCTTCAGCAGGGGGAGGGGGGGGAGCCAGGGAGGCCACTGTGACCCTCAAGAGGCTGCTAGATAATCCAGGCCTGTGCCATGGTGGCGGGAGCAGAAGGGGTGAGAAGTGAGAAGATTCTGGAAACATTTTGAAGATGGCACCAACAGGATTTGCTGATGAATCGGAAGTGCGGTGAGAGGGAGAAAGACAAGAGGCAGGGACGACGCCAAGTTTCTGGCCCGAGCAACTGTGTGTTGGGGGCGGGGTGCAGTTGCAGCAGAGCCGAGCGAGGCTGCAGGGCAAGCAGGGTCTGGGGGAAGGGCAGGAGTCCAGCCCGGATGCACAGAGGCTGAGAGCCCTGCAGACACCCATGCAGAAATGCTGAGCATGGAGGTGCACACACAAGTCTGGAGCATCCTCTGCAAGGAGGCCCAGGGAGGGGGTAGAAGCCTCCGGCGTGTCAGCATATGGGCAGGACCTGAAGCAGCAAGACCAGAGTTGACGGGCACGGGGTTAGAACACGGGGAAGGCACACAGGAGCCAGGCCTGGGACCCTCCAATACTCGGGCGCGGGAGGTGTGAAGGAGCCAGCAAAGGAGGCTGAGAAGGAACAGCCAGAGAACTGATGCCCAGGAAAAGAAAAAGACCAAAAGCTGGAAGGCCACAGGTCTGAGAATTACAGCCCTTGCCACGGGCCATACTGGTGAGTGTCTGGAGTGGACTAGGGACGTCACCTGCAGGCAGCACCCAGGAAGCGTCCACCCCTTGTCCTATAGATGCCATGCAGACATTCACTGCTGACAGCCAAGGCCATGGTGTGGGCGATGTCACTGGGCCAACCAGGCGCTGAGTCCTTGATCTGCCCTTGCTCTGCCCCTTCCCGACCAGCTCAGCTGCCGATGATGGATATTCATGTCTGACACACAGGGACAAGGGGGCCCTGAATGTTAACAGGCTCGTGGCGGGAGGGGGAGGCACGACTCCCTAATGACTTCACTTGGCTCCTGTCTTCTCTGGCTGGGAGATGGTCCCCCAAAAGAACATCGGGCAGAGGGAATTGGAACCAGAGATGGGTGAGGAGATAGAGCGACACAACGCATAGCCTCCGTGAGGGATCTGGGACAGTTGTGCTGGGCTCCCCACTCTGCTCCCCAGCCCACGGCCGCTGGCCCGCCAGCCGAAACTGAGGCGACAGCATAAAGAATGGAAAGGCTCAGAAGGTTTGGGGTGAATCCAAGACCCAGTCTCTAGCTCAGGAGAGAAAATTTGCAGAAACTACATACTAACAGAGCCCACAGCCAACTCTGCCTCCAGAATCTTAAGAGGAATTTGGAAACACATTAGTTAAAACACTCTACACTACCTTGAGCACTCAGTAAACATACTTATTATAATCATATATATTATGCATATATAGTATATCATATATTGTTATTATTACTCTGTAAGGCTCCAGTCGTCAGAATTAGGCTCAGTGGGTGGGAGCTCCAGGGACAGATTTCACATTCCTATTAGGAAGAAGTTTTCATTTCCAGAACTGTCCCCATAGCACAAAAATGAACTGTCTTAAAGGGTCATGAGCTCCCCACCGTTGGGCATTAAGCAGAAGCCAGATAAGCAGCGCCAGAGCTGGAAGTTGGCCTGCCCACAGCTCTGACCTCATGCCACTTTCAGACTGGCTTGGGCTCTGCCTCTAGCTATTGGTAGTGACCGCCCTACACCCAGCTCCTCTGTGCACCTGTCTCCCCCACCCCCCGTCAGCCCATGGCTGCCAGGACAGCTCAATCAGTCATCTCCAGGCCACACAGAGGCTCTCCTTTCAGTAACAAATCGTTCCAGGTATGGAATCCAGAGAGGGGTCTATCCTATCCCCATTTTGCAGGCTGGAACACTGAGGTTCAGAAAGAAAAGGGCTAGTGAGAGCTGAGCCTCCAAGGCAAGTCTCTAGGCCACCCCACTCCACATGGCAAGCAAAGGACCAGTCCCTTGGACAAACCGTTTCGACCCCCACCCTCCCCCTGGCACCCTGCCACATCCATGTGAGTCCACATCAACCTCTGAATGGCCCAGGGCCACAAAGGTGACAGCACACGGTGGAGGTCCCCAGGCCTGTTATCTGAGGGCCAGGATGTACACTGGGCTGGCAGGGCCGGCCAAGATGGGCCCGATGCCCTCTTGTTGGTGAGATAGGAGGTAAGTCCCAGAGAGGGGCAGCGCTGTGCCCAATGCCACACAGTGAAGAACAAAAACTAAGTTTGTGACTCTCAGGCCAGAGTTTGCTGCTCCCTCCTGATGCAACATGAAGGGAGGAAGCCAGGAAGGTGTGGGCCAACTCAGCACCAACCCCTGCCTGGAGGGACGGACGGAGCTGTCTTCCAGCTCACTGAGCCCTCTCTCATTCCTCTGGTCCCCTAGAGCCAGGGATCAATCCCCACAGCACCAGATGGACGTCCCTGCTGTGGCTGCCAAGCACAGCTTTAATGGGGCCGTGTCCTAGGAGTTGCTCCCAGAAGCCAATCGATGCTAGCATTTGCAGAGGACAATCAAGAGGCAGAGCCAAAGGTAACTAGAGTAGGGCCCGCTGGAGGGCTCACTGGGAGGGGGCGGGCACCACTGGCACTGGCCAAGCATACCCACCCCACCCCACCACGCCCCCTGCACCACCGGCCTCTCAGAACCCCATACTCGGGGCTGAGCAGGGTCACAGGTGGGGTGCCACAGCCAGCACCACTCACCTGAGAGTGGCCTTGACCTTTCCCGGCCAGCAGCCCTGTCAGTTAGCGGTTGGCCACGCCTCTGCTTCGAAGGTTCCCCCCTGCCCCAGACACAGTCCCTCCACCACAAGCAATCTCTGGAAGGCTGAGGTTAGACACTTCCAGGGGCTCCTGGGGGACTCAGTAGGTTGAGCATCTGGCTTTGGCTCAGGTCATGATCTCACAGTTTGTGAGTTCGAGCCCTGCGTCGGTTCTGTGCTACTGTGCTAACAGCTCAGAGCCTGGAGCCGGCTTCGGATTCTGTGTCTCCCTCTCACTCTTTGTCCCTCCCCCACTTACACTCTGTCTCTCTCTCTCAAAAATAAATAAACATTAAAAAATGTTAAAAAAAAAAACAAAAACAAAAACCAGACCCTTCTAAAAATCAGCTGCAGGAAACAGTATGTGAAGGAATAGAAAGGGAGTCTTTGGGGACTCTGCTCAAGGGCCACTGCCTCCCAAAAATCTCTCCTGCTCCCTCCTGTCTCTGCTCTGTCACTGAAAGGACACACCTTCCTCCTTCAAGGCCCCACTGGGACTTAACCAGACACCCAGCCTGGCCCCCACACCCCAGCACTGACTTCTTTATCCTTCTGTCGCATTTCTCTCTGGGGGCATGGCAGCTAGACCCAGCACAGAGGGTGCAACCCCCTCTACACCTGGTGCACTGACAAATGAACCGAAGGAACCTCTACTGACGATGAAGGCTGCTAGCTCTCATTCACTTATCGAGCCACACAGACTAGGCACCTACTCTCCTACCTCCACACCGGCCCCATGCGAGGCCTGGGTGTGGGGAGAAGCCCCAGATGAATCCAGAAGCCCACACGCATGCCCTGAAGCTCAGCAGCATCCCCAAGAGACTTCCAGGTACCCTCTCCACCCCCCCACCCCCCCACCATGGGAAGAGCTAAGCCCGCAGAAGCAGCAGACAGAGAGGCTGGCAGCCTCCTTCCTGGATGACCCTGTAAACACCTATACCCACAAATCCAGCCTTGCAGCACTGATCCAACGAGGCTGCAAGTCACCAAAGGAGCTGCGACTTTCCACAGAGCCCCACCCCCATCCCACGGCTCCTAGAAATGAAGAGCGACTGGCCTGGCTGTGGGGACAATCCCCACAATAGTCAGAAACACACCTGCTATCTCCGCCCTCCTGTGGAATGGCTTCCGCCAGGAAGAGTGAACTGTATGGTCATTCCAGGCACTGCCGCTAAGGCCCCGCAAACAGCAGGGGAGAGGCTGCGGTCTGCTGAGATCTCCTATGGAGAATTTCGCATCTTCTCTATCACACATCGACGTTTGGTTTTATATAAAAGAGTGTTTAAAATGACTTATGTGTTAAATACCTCCACAGCCCTCCCCTCTCTCCGTGCCATCTTGCTTAATTTCCAAGGACAAGTGACACTCCAGAAAGAGGTGCCATACCACCCTGGCCGTGCGCCCCTTCTGGTGCACAGCCCCACCCGTGGACCCACAGAGGAGGCAGACCTGAGTTTAAGAAGCCCCAGATGACAGGCACTTGCCCTAAGATGACACAGACAAGAATGAGGACAGGGGAGGGAGTGTGGGTGGCGGCAGGAGGGGCCTCTCACAGGAATGAGGGTCCCCCCCTTCAGCACAGCTGCATTTCCCAAGAAGCTTCTGGTCCCTGGAGCCAAGCGAAGGCCACAGGGCTGTGCGTGCACATCTCCAGCCCCAGGCATGGGAGCCAGGCCCTCAGGAAGGGGATCATGAGGACAGAGCGGGGTAATGAGGTGACTCAAGCTGGGGTGTGAGCGATGCTTGTGATCGCCTCCTAAATCAGTCATTTTTTCCCTGATGACAAAACAGGCAGACTCACTGCGGAAAACTTGGTGATCACAGGAAAGTACTAAAGGCTACAATTAAACTCTAGGACAGTTGCCACCTTCAAATTTTCCCAAAGAGAACAAGGCATCTTGTAGGACAGAAGTGGAAGTCAAGCAACTTGGGCTCAATGTGACAACTCTTTGGGCACTTAGAACCCCCCCCCCACGTGTGGGAAGGGACTGAGCGCCCCATCCCCAAGGACAACCAAGGAGAGGCCATACACACACCGATGAGGACACCATGAAAGAGGTGTCAGTAATGGGTGGAAGACAGCTGCAACCTCTAAGATCCCCTTCACTTGGGGGAACGGAGCCCACCCCATGCCACCCACATGCCTGCCAGCCCTGTGCCAACTCACCCACAGGTGTGTCCTCGCTGATCAGCAGGTACGTGTCGAAGAAGTGGTTGATAAAGAAGGGCAGTCGGTTCACCTGGCCTGGAAGAGTCAGAGGACAGGAGTGTCACTCAAGTAGGAGGCACAGAGTCGGGGCTGCAGAGGGCACTGAGCCTGCGTCCAGGGCCGCGGCCACCTTCCCAGGACCTCAGCAGCCACTGTCCTGCCTCCAGGTAAAAGGGGACTAATGCCAGTAGGGAGGCCGTACGGTGAGCGAGGCCACCAGTCCCCCGTGGCTAGTGCGTCCTGATCCACGCTGAGGCAGTGTTGAAGCAGGAAATACACGCAGGATATCAAAGGCTTTATTTGAAAACACAGGTGTAAAATATCTCATTAACCTTTTATATTGAACATGGGTTGAAGTGAAAACACTGTGGATATACTGAGTTAACCTTATTATTAAAATGTGTTTCTTTTCTAACGCGGCTTCTAGAAAATTCCAACTCACCCACGTGGCTCACGTTGTACTCCCCGTAGGCAGCCTGGCTGTAGGTGGCACGCGGAGGCACTAAGGACCAGGGCTGTGCTCCTTGATCGCTAGCAGCCTGGTGCCCAGAGCAGGGGAGGCACTCAGGAGCCCCAGGAGGTATTCACTGTGGGAAGGAACGGCCAGCCGAGCCCACGGGATAAATGACAACGATGCCCTCTCTGGAACCCTTCTCCATGCCGGCCACTGTGTCCCTGCCATCAGTCTTCACGCTACAGGGGGCGACTATCACATCCCTGGCTGACTGCTGAGGAAAATGAGGCTTGTGGGGAGTAAGCAGTAACCTGCCCAGGGTCACACAGCTAGTCGGCCGCACAGGCCTTACGGGACCCCTGGGTGGTTGACCTTGTATCACTCTGTGACAGCCTTGGAATCAGGGCCAGGTCTGGAAGGAGCTGGGGAGGTCCTGGCATGGGCTGAGGAACTCAGTGATTCCAAAGAGTCCTCCATACCATAAGCCCCCGGCCCCTGCCCCACACGAGGCCTCCCCAAGGCCAGCTTTGCCTGTTCCCTGATTCTCCTCCTAGCGGCCTTCAGGAGCATAGTGTAACAGAACATATAGGTGGGGGCGCCTGTGGGGCTGCGTCACTTAAGCCTCTGACTTCAGCTCAGGTCTTGATCTCACAGTTCATGAATTTGAGCCCCAGTCGGGGTCTGTGCTGACAGCTCAGAGTCTGGAGCCTGCTTTGGGTTCTGTATCTCCCTCTCTCTGCCCCTCCCCTGCTCATGCTCTGTCTCTCTCCCTCTCTCTCTCTTCAAAAATAAATGTTAAAAAAAACTTTATATATATATTTGGTCTTTGCCCCAGTTCCTGGCACAGGGCTCCAAAACTCCTTAGAATTTCCAGAGGGAGAGGAGTGTCCTTTATAAGGAGCCCCCTGAGTTTATGTTAGTGAGGGGACTTGGTGGGGGGAGGGGCCCTAGGCAGCTCCAGGGTGGAGCTGGTCAATGGAAAGACCAACTCATGAGTGGGGGAAACTTTTAGACCCACACGGCCATCCAGGGAGGGGAGGGGGCTGGAGACTGAAGAGCTCTGATGGGCGTCCAGGAGGTGAACATATCCAGTGCTGGGAGGGGCGCCTAGCAAGGACGCAGAAGCCCGACACTGCCCTCACCCAAGGGAGTCATTCCAGCTGAAGAAACCTGAGAAGGGGTCATAGGAAGCCCCATTTCCGGCCGGTAGGGGAGACGTACGGGTGGCCCAGGACTCGTGCCTTGCCTGTCTTGTGCACCCGAGCCCTTAAATCTGTATGATCTGACACTGACTCCAGACACTGTCAGCCTGAATTTCATCAAAGTGTTGGACACCCAGTTGGTGCCCAGAGAACCAAAGAACTGGTCGTTGGTATGGGAAATACCTCAGAAGTAGGCAAGCGAGGGCCCTTGCCTTTCTGCCCTTGCCAACCAGGGCTGGGCAGCTGGTCTGTCTCCCACAGGGCTGACGTCGTACGGCCACCAGCAGCCCTGCGGAGTCCTCCGGGGACAGCCTCCTTTCCCCATCTCAGCAGAGCTGGGGCTCTCTCATCTCAGGGCCGGTGCCAGGCCTCAGAATGGAGGCCAGCTGCCAGGAAGTGAGAAGGCTGGAGTCGAGGAAGAGCACACCCCCTCCCGCCTGAGATGCTCCCAGTGGTGAGTGGCTTGACATCTTCGCCTCCTCCCCCTAAGTCTGCCCAGACACACCACTTCCAAACCCACAAACATTCTGGTCTCTGTCTCCCTTTCCAGCGAGGGCCACTGCCCCTTCTGCCTTCACCCCCCAAACTCCTACTTGAGTTTCTTCTTAGACATCCTTCAAGTTTCATCTCAGACACCCCTTCTTCCAGGAAGCCCTCCTTGATCACCATTACTACAAACGTATACCCCCACACACTCCTCCATCCTCTCATATCAGGAATTCGGAGCCCCTCACACACATAACGGCCTCAGAAAGAGGCCAAGGGCCAAGGGCCTTGCCTTGGTTTGGAACTTCCCTGTGCTTCCTTCCAGCCACATGATCTTCCCATGCCTCAGTTTACTCAGGTGTAAAACAGCAATAATAAGACTTACTTGAGGGCAGTCCTGAGGATTAAGAGAGATTACACACATAAAGTGCTTAGCGCCATGCCCCAGCACACAGCAAGCACTGGATAAATGGTAACTACTATTAATATGGGTATTAATAACGCAGCCAGAGAGGGAGGCTTTTGATCACTAAGAAGAGCCTTGGGCTCCAGCATGGGAAGCGGGCTGGACCCAGGCGGAAGGCTCAGGGGTGCCCAGAGAATGCAGCAGTGGCTCGGGCGGCCGGGGGAGGGAAGCCAGGAGGAAAGACGTCGCCTGCAGCAGCGCTGTTCATTTTTAACTTGTTCTTTGACAGGACCTGCCGATAATCACCCGCTGAGTGCTCCGCACAGCAGCTGGCACGGCCCCGGGGGCATATGTCCCCTGCCACAGACCCAGCGGGACCTGAGTTCTTGGAACAGTCCTGAGGCCCCCAGAGTGCTGATGGTGCAGCACCTGGGGACCGGGAGGGGGCTGACAGGGCACACATGAGGAAAGGGCACAGCATCAGTGGACTCATTCTCTTAAAAACCACTTTCAAGGCACAGAGGCTCTGTCCCCCCGAGGCAAAACAGCTGCCTCGGGAGCTTTCAGACCTCCAGCCCAGCTGGACCGTGAGTGAGTGGATACACGAGGGGAGGGGACATGGGGGACCTCAGTGATGGAGAGTCCCAGCTTCCTGTGCCCATGCCCGGCCCCTCTGTCTGTGCCGCACACACCCTATCCCCATGAGTCCACATCCAACATTGGCTCCACCCTGGTGGCTTCTTCCCGCCTCCACCAGCCACTCATACTGATTGTTCCCCACACAGTAGATCAAGGGGTCCACTAGCTTTAAATATTTCAAACAGCACCCAGCACCCAGCTTCTAAGCACCAGAGGCCTGAGGGGAGAAGGGAGTGGGGAGGTCACAGAGATCACACCGTTTGAGCGGCCGCTCCACGGCACCTGCTCTGGGAACGACCGGCATCTGGCACAACTGTGTGGGGATGCCAGGAAGCAGTGACTTTATCCAGAGTCGTGGGGCAGGGGATTCCTCTGGATTGAACACTGGCTGGCGGCAGAGCCTTGAGGCAGCCGGGCCTGAATGCAGCCCAGGCCTGCCTGCCCCACTCTCGGATCGCTGATGGGAGACTGCAAGCAGAGGGGCTCACATTGAGGTCCATGCAGTGGGGCGCCCCGTGATAAGGGAGGAGCCCTGGGCAGACGGTGCCAACTCAGGGGCCTGGCGTACTCTGCCCCTCACCACTGTGTGGCCCTGGCAAATCTCTCTTTCTCTCCAGCCCTGGTTTCCAAGCCTCAGGAAAAAAGCCCCACACTGTCCTCCCCTGCCACCTCCATGCCAGAGACGTCCTGTGCACCAGGTCACCGCCACGGTGGCTGCAGTGTGGCCCACGGGAACCCCAGCAGTCAGAAGCCCAATGTGCTGGGGGCACCTGGGTGGCTCAGTCAGTTGAGCATCCGACTTCGGCTCGGGTCATGATCTCGTAGTCTGTGGGTTCGAGCCCCATGTCAGGCTCTGTGCTGACAGCTCAGAGCCTGGAGCTTGTTTCAGATTTTGTATCTCCCTCTTTCTCTGACCCTCCCCTGCTCACGCTGTCTTTCTCTCTCTCTCTCTCTCTCTCAGAAATAAATAAATAAAACATTAAAAAAAAAAAAAAAAAAAGAAGCTCAATGTGCTGCCGTCAGGTGCCCCAGCTGGTGTAGCCTCGCCATCAGGACCCCTCACGCCCAGGGCCTGGGGACCAGCTGCACGAGCCAGCGGCATGCTCCGGGGCCAGGCCAGACAGGGGTGGGGTGAGGCCGGCCTGCTCGGGCATCCACCTCCTGCCCTCCCAGCAGGCCCACAGATGAAGCACACGTTGGGGCCAGAGGGGAGAAAGAAGGGTGGCAAGCTTGGGCATTGAGAAGGTGACAGGAGGGTCTGATGTCCGTGAGCCCGACCCCACTCTGACTGCCCAGGATCGGAGGACAGATCCATGGGGCTGTGGGTCAGAGGCAAACACCACGGGGAGAAGTAACGTGGGACGGCCTGGGGGACAAAAGCAGGGTGGGGGCTCAGGGACAGGTGTCGGAAGGCCAGGGTGGAAGATGGTGTCCTTCAGTCCCTAAGGCCAGCCGTGGTGTCGCCACGCCAAAGCAACAACACTGGCCACTCAGACAGGGGCCAGGAAGGGGGTCTCTACCCGGCAGTGAGAGAGAGAGGGGCCCTCATCTATGTGCAGGGCAGACTGGTCCCAGACGGGCTGGTTTTGCCACAGAGTTGCCGTGTGGTCGCAGGCAGCTGGCTTAGCTTTTCTGTTTTCGATGCCCGATTTTCCTTCGCCCAGAGAAAGCTGCAGCTCCTAATAAAAGAGCTAACACATTATTTTGGCACCTAATATGTGCCACGGGCCATTCTAAGGGCTGGGCATACACATTAACTCATCTGATCATTCTGACCACTGAAGGAGGGGAGTCCATTTGTCCTTTAACTTTAGAGATAAGAAAGGTGAAGGACAGAGAGAATAAGACACCTGCCCAAAGGAAGCTGTTGGAGAAGTGGGGTGGGAACCCCAGAGGCCCGCTCTGTGCCGCTCCCTTGTGCCCACTTGAGATGCACGAACAATCTTCCATCCAGAGAGCTCAAGAGGAAGCCGCCACCTCTACTGAGGATACAGCCGGGCTCTTAGCACCTGTTTTATTTTTAAGAACAGTGTGAGCAGGGGAGGGGCAGATCACTAAAGGAGAGAGAGAATCCCAAGCAGGTTCCGCACTGTCAGCACAGAGTCCAACGTGGGGATCAAACTCACAAACCACAAGATCAAGACCTGAACCAAAATCAAGAGTCAGGAGCTTAGCTGAATGAACCACCCAGGTACCCAATATATTTCTTCTTAACAGTGGGGGAAGGGCATGAGTGTCCAAGGTCACAGAGCCCCAGGACAGGCTGAGAAAGTGTCCTGACTCCCACCATCCAGCAAAGCCAGAGGGTCAGAGCTGGTCTCGTGCCCCGACTGAGGTCTCCTCCAGCAGCTGTGGGTGTGGTGTCCTGACCCTGACTGAGGCTCAGCCACACCCTGCTTGGCATGACCTCGGGACGGTTCCATCTCCAGGTGTCAGTTTCTTCTGCAAAGTAGCTCAAGAGTTGAGAGAGGGTCTGAGGGCCCCTCCGGCTCTCCCCTGAGACTGTGAGACTGTGCTGTAATCCCAGGCTCCCTGGGTGGAAGCGAGCTGCCCGTCACAAAGGCATTCTGGCAGAGATCCTTCCAAACACAGTGGCCAGGAGAGGGGAGCTTCAGGGGACTCTCGGGCAGCCAGCACGAGGCTGGCTTCCTCCAGACACTCCCTGGCTCCCTGGAATGAGAGAAGGAGCTGGCCTCACTCAGGAATGTGTTGTCCATGTCACCAGGCAGGCGGGGCCCACAGCTCTCCCCCGGGGCCACCCTGGCCCCAGGGGACACCGGGCCAGCCGTGCCTGCGGTCCTGGCCTTCCTTCAGAGCAGTCCACAGAGCTGCTCTGTTCCTTGCCACCAGCTGTCCAGGAGCCAAGAGACAGGCAAATGCCCAGGTCTTTCCTGGCCACTTCCGCGGGCACCAGAGCTGATGCTGGGGAAGGAGGGCTGGTCTTCCCTGCCAGGGGAAAGGGCTCCTCACCACCACACTTCATTCAAGCTGTTCCCTCCTCCCAGAATTCCCTTCCTCCTGCTCCCCTATGCTGAAACCACTTCTCAGTCTTCAAAGCCCGGGTTATATGTTTCCTTCTGGCTGGGTTCCTCCGGTCCCCACAGGCCCAATTAATCTTTTCTCCCAATGGGCTTCTCCAGAGCTGCATCCAACCTTTATCACCACCATACTCACCTGCATTCTATGTATAAATCTAGCTGCAGCTTCCTCCCCAGCCAGGCTCTGGGCTCCCTAAGCACAGGTCACTGCCCCAACACCCCAGAGGCTGGCGCCGTGGACACACACAGCGTTACGCAGTAGGTGCTCAAAAGACAGCTGCGAAGGCCGGTCCCTGCATCCCAGAAGGGCAGTTCACGGTCACAGATGCCTCCTTCCCCTAGAGCTCACCTGTTCCTCAGGGCTCCTCCCCTTCCCTCACGGGAAGGCTGGTATTTGCAGTCCTATGAGTGCTGCAGAAGCGACCAAGGCCCAGAGAGGGAAGGGTGTGTGCAGTCACACACACAGCAAGGCAAGGCCTGCAGGCCCAGAGCAGCCCTGTCCCGCCCCCCGTCCCAGAGCAGAAACCCCATGCTGGTGGGGGCAGGAAGGGCAGCGGGTTGGACTTACCCAGGCATCCAGAGATCAGCACACACAGCCAGGCCACGAGGCAGCTGGTGACAGCGTGGCTCCTCATGGCTCCTAGGGACACAAGGAAGGAGAGGGTGAGAAGCCTACCCTCTGAGCCCCTCCTACACTTCCCCACCCCTGCAGCTCGGAGCCCCTCCTACACTTCCCTACCCCTACCACTCCCCTGGCCTGGGAAGAAGAGAAGGAATCCACTCACATGGTGGGGAAGGCGGGTGTGGGAAAGGAGAGAGGGTCTGCATTGCTGGGTGTCATATCGTCCAGGGCTAGGTATAGCTGAGCGGCCTGGGGCTGGGGGCAGGGGCAATGGCGCCATCTGCCCTCATGGGGCTGGGTCAACAGCCCTGCAAGTGAGTGAGCGAGGCTAAGCAGTAGGCACAGGAATGCATCGCTGAGGCATTCTGGCCTCTTTGCGGGCGGGGGGCTGTTGCCTCCATCCTCCAGAATGGCAGCCCCCGGCGCCATGGGGCTTGGTTAGCCTGGGGACAGGGACAGGAGATGGGAGCTAAGTGGGCAGTCGGGGGTCTAAGACAAGGCTTGGCAGGCCCAGCACCCCGATCCCCCAGCCTAAGTGCCCAGTGGGCAAGTCTTTTCCCACCTTTTCTCTCCGCCATATTATCTCGTGTCCAAAGAGGCACAGAGAGGGGAGGTAACTGCACAGGGCTCCACAGCAAGTCTGGGAACACTGATGCCACGTTTCTAGGAGCTCAGAGCAAAGCTCTGGCAAGATCTGGGGCTCAGCGAGTTGGGACCCCATCTCCAAGGGTGTCAGGGATGGTGACTGCACCTCCCACCATAGCGGTGGCCCCACGACAGAGCGCCACGGTCCTCCGGCTCCTCCTCACGCCTGCAGCAGCCCAGGGTCAGGCCTCCCAGAGGCCAGCAGCGGCACCAGGAGGGGCCCACGCTCCTCAGCTGGGGACCCCACGTCCCTCGAAAACGCTAGCCCTGTTAGTACAGGGACACAGCCCACTGGCCCCTCTCCCCGCAGGGCTTGGCCCAGAGCCTGCACATCATCCTGCACATGAACAGCTTGCTCAGAGCTTCCGGCTAGTGAGCGCCAGGCTCAGCATCGGACCTCAGTTGACCTGCCACCTCCCTCGTGGATGAGAGACCAGGAAAAGACACGGGGAGGCGAAGGGAACCGAAGGGAAGGGATCTCTGCAGAGACTTGCGCATTTCTGCAAGATCCAGGGGCGAGAGATTCCAAAAGAGCCACAGGCTCAGATCCCTTAACTCCAGATCCGGCGTGGCCTTTGTCAGTCTGGGCCCCCAGTGGCCCGTGACACGATCCGGCTGGGATTCCTGACACAACATGCGATGGCCCGTCACGCCCTTTTGTTTCCCTGATAACATTGTACCTAAATTGTCCTGATTATTAGGCATGAAACAGTAACTTGAAGACTAAAAGATCCTAAGATGTATTTAAATAATAAAAGATGAACACCCCCTCCCATACATTCCTATATTTCCACCCCCTGGAGCTTCTGAATGTTCATAGCCCATAACGGGGGGTGCAAATTGATAGGCTCCAGAGGCCAGGAGTAGAAATGAGGGAGACACCAGCTGGGTGGGGGTGATGGCTGCTCAGAGGCCACAGGCTCTGTCCAAGAGTGGCAGCCGCCCATCTGTTCCAGCCAAGAGGGATGCGGGCCCAGCGTGGCCAGGGCTTCTGATTTTTCTCAATCAAAAACCGGCCATTGGGCTTTTTCTATGAATTCTGTTTTTTAAATGTTGGCAAATAATTCAGCTTTTTATGAGCCAAACAGATCGTGTCTGATGGCCAGAGTGGGTGGGTTGGGCCGGGCGCACATCCCACCAGGGCCCTTCTCCGCACCCAAGCAAATCCGTTCGCATTACACGCACGTCTGGAGCGGTGCGGCTGTGTTTATCTTTAGAATGATGGAGTCTGCCTTGACACAAAAGAAAGTTGCTCTTCTCACATCATGATATTTCACGGATGATCCTCCAGGTCAACGGTGCTACATCTACACCCTTCTTTTTAGGAGCTAACTCACAGTTCAGAGTGTGGATGTTTGCAAGAGGGACAAGCATCCCTTACTGTTGGGCATTTGGCTGCACCCAGGGTCCCACCACCACGGGGAATGCCACGATGGGCCTCCCTCTGAATATAATCATATTGGGACCTTGGTTGCTCTTGAACTTGGCTCTCCAGTGGCAGCATTACTGGGTGGATTAGACACAACACCGAGCATGTATGTGAACCTTTATTAGACACTGCCATATTACCTTCTGGAAAGGTTGTGGCAATTCCAACTCCCTCCAGCAGCATATGAGAGGGCCTCTGTGCCCACCTGGAAGTGATCCCTCTTTTAAATGGCCGCCAATCGGATGCATGACAAATGGTGTGGCATTGCTGCTTTCATTTGCATTTCCCTAACTACTAGTGAGGTTGAGCAGGCTGCCTTCTTTTCTAAATGTTCAAACCACTTTCCATCTGTTATCCTGCATCAGTGTATCATATCCTACAAAGAAGCTGGCCAGCATTGCTAGCATGATCCCTGATTTACAAGTGGAGAAATTGAGGCACAGAGCAATTAAGTGACAATCTGACATCTCCTAGTGAGTATCTTTTAAAAAAAAGTCTCCAGCCCTCTGCCTTTCCAAACCAGATGTTATAAGAATTAAACAACATCTGCCAAGAACATCACCCACAAATAGCTGGGGAGGGTAGCTATTCTGCTAGGTGCTGCAAGAAGTTGGCCGTGGAAGGAAGGAAGGAAGGAAGGAAGGAAGGAAGGAAGGAAGGAAGGAAGATAATGAACACTCCTAGGGGTTCCCACAGACCAGAGATTTTCAGGGGTATATTTTATTGAGTCCTCCAAAATGTCCCTGGAATGTACTATCCCCATTTTTCAGATGAGGAAATGAAGGTCCATAGAGGTCACCCCCGGACTGGAACTGATGCCATCACACAGCGCTCGGCCTGTTTCCTAACATATAAAAGGGAAGGCACCGCCCCTCACTCAGGAGTATGACACACAAAAGACACAGAATGAATGTCTGCAAAGACATGTGCGCATGCGCACGACACACCCGCACATGTAAAATTCATCTCATTTCCACAATGCTGGCTCGGGCTCCAGTGCTGCCGGGCACACTGTCCCCCAATCTGTCTCCTTCAACGTCTGCTTCCCCTTCAGAGGCAATCATACCACCTCGGCACCTCTTTCCTGTGGGTTAAGGGCAGCACTAATTTTGCAGGGTTGTGGGGGCACCTGTGAAGCAGTTAGAAGCAGGGGCCATGTCTGCTCCATGCTGACTCTCTGTCCTCAGCTTGGGGCAAGGAAGCCTAGACCACAGATCAGGGGGGCTCTGGATTCAAAGGGTGAAGCGCTAGAGCCAGGCAAAAGTGGGTCCATCCTGCTACTGGGTTCTCTCTGAGGTCTCAGTTCTGGCTCTTCCTCTGGCCCCTTTGGCTACGGGAAGGAAAGCAAGGCCCAGAGAGCGAGAGGCTCAGGGCAGTGGGAGGAGGCCCCTGGGCTCCAACCTCCAGCCCAGGTGTCCTAATGGATGCTGCCTTGCCTGCAGGCATGTCCTTGACATTGGGCCTACAGCAAGGGGCATGTGTCCCCCCGGGAGAGCCTGACCTCGCGCTGCCTTGTGCAACAGCTGTTCCCTAACTTCCTAGCCCTCCCACTTCCCACCTAACAGGGCTGTGTGGCCTCCTCCGCCTCCGGATGGGGCCTGAGCTCCTCCTAGCCCTCAGCTGCCCCTGCTGGACCAGCAAACATAGGCACATAGCTTTCCGTGTGAGGCTTCTTCTCTGGGCCTGGGATAAGTGCCAGAGATGTGCCCCTGAGGTGGGAGCAGGGTCAGACCTGGCTGCCCCCAAATCTTTCAGGTGCCTGGCTCAGAGCCCACTCTTATAGAAAGACTTCCAGAAATCCCCCAAACATACCTAGTGCCAAGAAGATAGAGAACTAGGCCTCAAAGCGCTCAGGCTGTCAATTCTCAACATCCTCTTAAATGCGAAGCCTTGTGCCAGGCCTTGGGGGTGGATGGCTAGACACATGTGCTAGGTGTCAAATAAATGACAGAGACCATTGCCTCCCAGGGCCATCAAAGGAGAAGTCCCGAATCCTGCAGAGAAGGATGAGATGTGGGCTGCACAACATTAGTGGTCACTGAGTGCATGCTCCATGCCAGCCACTGTGGTGTGCAGTGTGTAGTACCTGCTGGGGCTCAGACAGTTTCAGTAATGTGCCCAAGGCCACACAGCTAACAAGTGGTCAAGTCTGGGTTTGAACCCCATTCTGATGGCTGTCCAAAGTTGGTCACCCAGCCTCAGCCCCAATCCTTACAACTACTTCATACACACAGTATGCAGGAGCCAGCAGCAAGGCCAAGTGCATGTGCCAGGAAGAGAGGGACAGCGAGGGCTGGGAAGGGGCTCCTGTGTAGTCTGCCCTTCTAGCATACTGGCCTATCCCAGGCCATGGCCCTAGGACCAGTACCAATAAGACAATGTCTACACCATCCGAGGTGACCAGGTCCCCCACCTCCTCACCCCACATGGCTCCCTCCAGCACCATCCCCAAGAGGTTAACACCTTTCACTACAAAGATCCCCATGCTCAAGGCAGCAACGCAACCCATGCTGGCCTCCGCCTTCCCCTGTGATCATCTGGAAAAACCTGCCACTCAGGTGGGCCTGGGCTGATGGCCACCGGGGAGGTTCTGGCAGGTGGCACAGTTACGGCATCCAAGGAGTCACCCAACCTGGGAATCACCTCCCCATCAAAGCCTCCATTTATATCCCCGAGGGCTGGTGAACAAGAGAGAGAGGCTTCCAAGCCGGGTCGGGCCACACTGCACATGTCTGCCCTGACGTTACTTGCCGTGTACCTGGCACTGTGCTAGACACTGGCACACAGGTGAAAACAAGCTGAGGACCTTGCCATTGCAGGGGGTGGACACTCCCAGGAGAGACCAACACAGACAGTGAAGACGAACGACTTGGACAGTGTGTCTGAGAATACTAGGAAAAAGGTGAGGAACAGGGTAAGGGTATCAATGAAGGTGCTACATGAACAGTGATCCATGTGGCTGTTAAGGGAGAAACCTCTTCCAGGCAGTGGCAACAGCCTGTGCAAAGGCCCTGAGGCAAGAGTGTGCGAGCACACTTTAAGAAGACACCAGTGTGCCTGTAACTGGGTCCGCAGCAGGGACGGCTACAGGAGATGAGGCCACAGACACAATGGGCCCATCACTGATGGGAGTAAAGCAGGAGTCATGGTGCTTAGCCACTCAAGAGTGACATGAATGAGTCAAGTTTTATGGGAGCACTTGCCTGTGGTGTTGGGGACTGACTGCAAGGGCAAGGGCAGAAAGAGGCAGAGCATCAGGGAGGCTACGGCAGGGGTGGAGGCCAGAAACACATGAGGGCTCCCGCCGGGGACTGGGGTAGAGGATGTGGGGTCCGGTATATATCAAGGTAGAGCTGAGAGGCTCTCCGACTGGAGAAGATGTGGCTGTTAGAAAGAAGTGAGCCTGAGGGTTTGGCCCAGGTGTCCAGAAGGGTGGAGTTGCCGTTAACCCGTCAGAAGAAGGCAGCAGGTGGAATAGGCTGAGGGGTAAGCGCAGAAGTTCAGTTTGGGGCATGGTGAGTCTGCAATAGCTGTTGAGAACCCAGCAGCAGTGCGGGGCGGGCAGGAGGACACCTCCACCTAGACATCAGGCCAGAGAGGCGTGTGTCCGTGTGGGAGTCAGCGGCACGTAGGTGGCACTTGGAGCCACCAGAGAGACAAGGTCACCAAGGTTCCCCCCCACAACCTCGAGCTGAGGCAACTTGGCGGCGAACATCCATCAGTGTTTGAAACCTGTAAAGAGCCACTCTCGTGTGTGGCCTAGCGATTCCACTTCCGGAACTTTAGCTGAGGAAACGGTCATGGTGGTGCATGAACCCTAAGCCCCAGCGACGTTCACAACAGCCCAGATGCCCAGCGGGAACTGGTTCAACTGTGTGACGTCCACAAGAAGCAAACAGGACCACGTACGGATGGGTACGTGTGTGAATGTGTGTAGGGTAGTGTGTGCCTGGACAGAATTATCATGTGAAACAGTTTCATCTGTGGTGAGGTCATAGCTCATCACGTAATTTTCTACACACACTTTTCCCAATTTTCTGTAGTAACACTCAATGTCTTTATAACCAGAGACCTAGCTTATGTCCACACTACCGAAATGCCGGCAGCAGCCTGTGAATAGATACACAACTCTGATTAGAAAGTGCTTTCCTAGGGGCGTCTGGGTGGCTCAGTCAGTTGAACATCCGACTTTGGCTCAGGTCATGATCTCACAGCTCAGGAGTTCAAGCCCCATGTTGGACTCGGTGCTGACAGCTTGGAGCCTGGAGCCTGCTTCACATTCTGTGTCTCCTTCTCTCTGCCTCTCCCCTGCTCCCTCTCAAAAATAAACATTAAAGAATTAAAAAAGAAAAAAGTTCTCCCCTAGGGGCGCCTGGGTGGCTCAGTTGGTTGAGCATCCAACTCCTGATTTCAGCTCAGGTCATGATCCCAGGATGGTGGGATTGAGCCCCACATCAGGCACCATGCTCAGCGTAGAGCCTGCTTAAGATTCCCGCCCCCCGGCCCTTCTTTCCCGCTCATGCTCTCTAAAATAAAGAAATAAAAATAAATTTATATTAAAAATAATAACGTTCTGTCTTATGCTCTTCTGAGCTTCCCTGAAGCCCACAGTCCCAGGTGTGACTGCCAGAGGAGACCCTTCGGGCTGGGAGGGTCCTCAAAGTTCCTCTGGCCAACAGTACCCCTGTGCTGCTACTCAGGCCCTTCCGTGGACAAGGAGCCCCTCCTTCGGGCAGGGGGAGGGTCCCAGCTCAGAGACCCCTGCCTCCCACCCCAGCCCTGTTACCTTCCCACACTGGGGCAGTTTGGGGGGTTGTCCTGATTACACCGCCAGGAGGTCCACTGTCAGGACTGCCCTGTGCTCCCGCCATGGGGACGCTTGAGTACCAGAATAGGCTAAACCTGCCTTGGAGACCAGGCCCCAGGCTGAAGGTGAGACTAACAATTTAAAAGGAAAACAAGTACCTGAAGGCACTCCTACGCTCCCTCACACAGACACACAAGCTGGACCCCCGCAGGAAATGTGCCTTCACGATGCCCCTGACCCAACCTTAGAGGGCCCCTCCTTCCTGTCCCCACTGCTTCCCCCAGGCTGGAGGAAGCCAGGTTCCTCCTAAAGCTCCTCCCCATCTGTAGAGGTGTCAACAAATGCCCCTGGACGAAACCCAAGATAGAGCCCATCACAGCCTGGTCTCCTGGACAGAGACGAAAGCACAGTCCTTGCTGCTGCAGGAACAAAGCACACTCCCCTCTTCTGGGAAATCAGCCCATTGTGGGCCCAACTCCCAGGTCAGGACCCTCGCGGTTACCATCTCCCACCTGTCCCTGCAGCCCCGTCAGGGGAGAGGCAGTGCCTTCCATACCAGCAAGCAAGGGGACAGCAAGAAACAGAGCAGAGAGGCAGGGAAAGGGCAGGAGGGGACATCTGAGCGGCTTTTCAGTTTCTCAGGAGTGAAAGATTTTCCCAGCAGGGTGCCACAATTTAGTTTGAACTGCTATGAATTCCCATAAAATCAGATGCACTCAACTTTGAATAGAAATACAGAAATACACGGCAGAAATCAAATACAATTTGGGGATTATTCACCACCACTACACACAGAGGGGTTCGTGCGTGTAAGGAGGTGCCTGCAGATGACACCATTAGGGCCACTAATGGACAAGCCACTGTCAGCATCAGCCACTGATGGCCATGCTTCAAAGCACACCTTGTCCAGGCCACTGGCAGGGGAGGCTGCTGTGACAGATCACTAAGAGGGACTTTTCCTGTAAGGAGGGAAAAGATTAGTCTCTTCACGCCCTCCCCTGGATCTGTCCCCAGAGTTCCCACTGACTGATGCCTGGGGCTGGTGGTAGACGAGGCAGGCAGGATAGGGACCCCCAGGAAGAGGTACCACAGTGGCCCAGAATCCTCTATGCAAAGCCTGATATCTGAGTCTCCTTGACCTATACTTTTTTTTAAAAGTCATTCCAGGGAGCCTGCGTGGCTCAGTAGGCTGAGAGTCTGACTCCCGCTCGGGTCATGATCTTGTAGTCTGTGGGTCTGAGTCCCACATCGGGCTGTGTGCTGACAGTTCAGAGCCTGGAGCCTGCTTCGCATTCTGTGTCTGCCTCTGTCTCTCTGCCCCTCCCCTGCTCACGCTCTTACTCTTAAAAATAAAAAGTAAAAAAACAATAAAAAAATAAAAATAAAAAGTCACTCTGTAGGCAATATATTTTATTTTAGTCTATTCTTTTTGGAGGTAATGCAAAGACATGGTAAATAACTCTACAAAAGGGTGTGTAGCAGGAAGTGAGTCTCCCTTCTATCGTCACCCCAACAGGAAGTAGTCTCCCTTCTACCCAAGCCCGCATGTTCCCTGAGACAACCTTGGAAGGAGCCTTCCTGAAATATCCTATGTGCATACACAGATATAGCATAGAGGTCTCTCCCTCTCTTAGAAAAATCTAAGCGGTATCCGTGCTACCCTACTCCATTTTGCCACACGACAATATATCCTGAAGACTGTTCTGTTTCAGAATGCAGAAAGCCTCCTCTTTTTAACAGTTGTAGAAGGTTCTATGGTTGGGGAGAGAGGACCGTAACTTATCTCTGCTGATAGACACTGAGGTTGTCTTTAACTTTTCACTTTGACAAATGAAGCCACAATGAATAGCCTTGTTCCTATATCTACACACACCGTATAAAGAAGGAAACTTTTATATTTTTATCGATGTTGACAAACTACTCTCCAAAGAGGGTGCACCAAGTTGCATTCCCCCCAACTCTTATAGAGAAGGGCCAGTTTCCCCATACTTTTACCAGAACTGAGCAGTCACTATTTTTTCAAGTTCCAGAAAAGGGAGTGGAGGTTCCTGATCCACAGACCCCAGCCCCATCAGAGCATGGAGGTAGAATGGAGTTGATCAAGGTCGGCTTTCTCCTACCCCCTGGCTCACCAGTAGGGGGGTAGCCAAGAGACCTGGGCCCAGCTCTGGGACCCTGCTGCAGTCCACCCTCTCCCTCACTGCCAGTCACCACAACCTGTCCTTGGCCAGGCTGTTCTCTCCATCCGGAGCACCACCTGGTTCCATCTTGCACACCCAGTTCCGCCTTCAAGGCACAGCTCTGTCACTTCTTCCACGAAGTCATCCTGGGTCCCTGCTAGAAGCTAGACCCTCAGCTCTCCTGGTTTTTGGGTTTGCATTTCATTCCAGCTGTGAGGGTTAGACTTGTACAAGTCCTCCTTCTCCCAGAAGACCCTCAGCTCTCTGCAAGTAGAGTCCAGTTTATCCCATAGAGCCTCTTAGCCACTTAACATCTCCTGCTGGGTAGGTCGCTAACACATAACATAGCCTGCAGTGACACAATTTCTTCTCCAAATGGGTTCCCATGCTCCCCTTTCCCGCCTCCATAGGCTTACCTCCACTGATGCGCTCTTTTTCTTTTTTTATTCAGTTAACAAATACATTTCATATATCTAGTAAGTGGCACTTTCCTCCTTACCCTTATGATCACCATATTTTAGGTGCACTCACCCTCTCTCAGCCTCACCCCTGCCAAATTCATCCTCAACCCTTGGCCATCACTATGGATGATCAAATGATTGGTCCCAAGTCTTTACCCTGCATAGGAGTATACATGAGCACCCATCCTGGGGTCTCGTGGTAGGCAGAGTGTGCTGTCCCACCCTTAAGCTGGGCTTGGCTGTATGATTTGCCTTGACCAATGGGTGTTTTAGAAAACCTCCATACTAGTGGAAACACATGGCCCTTATACAGAGGAGCTTGCCTCTTGAACTCCTGCCTGGCCACCAGAGATGAGTGAGCAGACTGAAAGTACACACGGCCCAGAATCAGTCATACCTAGCTTAGATTTGCTGACCCTCCCGTTGACCCACGGACACCTGAGTGAGAATAAATGATTGCTGTCATGATTTAGTAGGCAGCTTTATTGAGGTTATAAGTGATTGATACCAATCAGGGCCTTTGATACCAATACAATGAAATATATAACCATATAGAAGAACACAGGGAAATCTTCATGACACTAGATTTGGCAACGATTTCTTGGAGATGACACCAAAAGCACAGGCAATGAAAGTTAAATATACCAGACTTCATTTAAATGAAAAACTTCTGTGCATCAAAGGACACTATCAACAGAGAATAAAGGAAACCCACAGAAAATATCTGCAAATCACATATCTGATAAGGGATTACTATCTATCATATATAAAGAACTCCTAAAATTCAACAGCACAACAAAAAAATCTGCATCAAAAATAAACAAAATTTAAATATACATTTCTCCAAAGAAAATATCCAAATGGTCAAGGGACACAGGAAACAATGCTCAACATCATTAGTTATTACAGAAGTGCAAATAAAAATCACAACCAGAGACCACTTCTCACTCATTAGGCTAGCTATTATTCAAAAAAGAAAGAAAGAAAACATAAAACAAATGTTGGAAAGAATGTAGAAAAATTGGAACCCTGTGTATTGCTGGGGGGAGGGAGGAATATAAAACAGCAGCCATTGTAGAAAACAGCATGGTGGTTCCTCAAGAAATTAAGCATAGAACTACCATATGACCCAGTCATTCCACTCCTAGCATATATGTAAACTAATTGAAAATGGGACCTGAACGAAGATTTGTACACCCATGCTCAGAGTAGCATCATTCACAATAGCCAAAGATGGAAAGAACCCAAATGCCCATCAGTGATGGATACCCCAAATGTGGTATGTACATACAATGGAATATTATTTAGTCTTAAAAAGGAATGAAATTCTGACACGTGCTACGACATGGATAAACCAGGAAGACATTATGCTAAGAGACATACACCCATCACAAAAGGACAAAGAGCATATAGTTTCATTTATATGAAATGCCAAGAGTCGTCAGATTCATAAAGACAGAAAGCTAAATGGTGGTTACCAGAGGCTGGGGGTGGGAGCAGCGAAAGGAGGAGTTAATTGTTCAGCTGGTGCACAGTGTCAGTCTGGGGTGATGAGAAGTTGTAGAGACGGATAATGGTGAAGGTTGCACACAGTGTGAATGTACTTAATGCCATTGAACTATGTACTTAAAAATGGGCAAGGGGCGCCTGGGTGGCTCAGTCGGTTAAGCATCCAACTTCAGCTCAGGTCATGATCTCATGGTTCATAGGTTCGAACCCCACATCAGGCTCTCTGCTGTCAGCACAGAGCCTACTTTGGATCCTCTGTTTGCCTCTCTCTCTCTGTTCCTACTCCACCGGCTCCCTCTCTCTGTCTCTCAAAAATAAACATTTTTAAAAGTGGTTAAAATGGTACATTTTGTTATACGTATTTTGCTGCAATGAAAAATGCTAAAAAGGATAAATGGCAAAATTTACATTTTGTAAGTCCTGCTATAATAAAATATGCATATATGAAATAAATAAAAGGCCACTGCTCCTCTCATGTTATTTCTAAAAAAAAAAAAATTAATCAGCCATCAGCGATCACCACACTGATCACACAGGGGCCAGCCAGTAGGTAGAGCATCTGGCTTGACCTCAGGGTCATGAGTTCAAGCCCCGCATTGGGTGTGAAGCCTACTTTAAAAATATAAAGAATAAACTTATGGGAGCCACCAGCTGAAAACCAGCCCAGTTACCACAAGCTCCCCCCCCACCCCCGATACCACACTCTAACCCCTATTTTGCCATATGTCAGCTTAATTGTCCCCTGCCCAGGGAGGCCTTCCCTAACCACCTACGACTTATTTTTTTCTTGCTCTGCCCTGCTTTTGCCTTTCATACCTCTCAACACATTATGCAGATGCAGAGTTATCTTCAGGTTGGTGGTCTGCCTCCCCAAAACCATTGAAGTCACAGGGGAGATGGGGGTCCCAGACACCTAGCCAAGTGATGGCCAAGGAGAGAAGGTGTGGAGGAAGGTTTTGGCAGGGTGGGCTCCCACCGACAACCTTCTCTGCACAAGCATTGCTGTCTCCTCTGATGCAATAATCAGAACATGGAAACAGGAAGAGGCCCTACACTGTAAAATAGCAAATCCTTCTGAGTCATGCTATTCCACACAGCAATTTTTGTGCTGAAAATCTCCCCTAGCACAAGTGGTACAACTTTGTGGGAGGCCATTTGGCACAATAAAACTATAGCCTTAAAAGCATTCATTCCTTCTGACTTACCAATTCTACTAAGAGAACTTTCCCTAAGGAGATCGTCAGCATTATGGCATGGGGCTCGGTTTTGAGGATATTTATGGAGCATTGCTTATAAAAGTAAAAACAGGCAACTCATAATCAATGACAGTCGGGCCTCTCAACCAACCGCACCGGGGGCCAGCCCTGCCCACCACATACCCACAGCAGTGGCACCAAGTCATTGCCACAGCCGAGCCATGGGTCAGGCCCACCCACAGCAGTCAAGGCCCAGCCACAGCACGTAGTCACACAGAGGACACCCCTGGAGTGCCCAGTTGTCGATACCAATGAAGACTGTGCTGCTGGGCCCCCAAGACTTCTTCTGGGGTCTTCTAAGACCACTACTTTCATGAGAAGGATATGTAGCTGATCTATCTAACATGTGGAAACAAACACAGAGAGTCAGACAAAATAACTAGACAGAGAAATATGTTCTGAATGAAAGAGCAAGACCTCAGAAAAATAAACAAAATGTAGATGAGCAATCTACCCGAGAACATGTGCAAAGTAGTGATCATAAAGGGGCTCACTGGACTCAAGAGAAGAGTGGAAGAATTCAGTGAGAACTTCAACAAAGGGATAGAAAATACATAAACAAACCTATCAGAGCTAAAGAATACAGTAGCTGAAATCAATGACACACTTGAGGGAATCCACGGCAGATCGGAGGATTCAGAATAAGAGATCAGCAATCTGGAAGATGGATAGGGAAGAGCACCCAAGCTGAACAACAAAAAGGAAAAAAATCTTTTTTAATAAGGACAGGTTAAGACCCTCTGTGACATCAAGCATACTAATATTTGCATTACAGAGGTACCAAAAGAAGAAGAAGACTGAAAGTAACAAAAGTCGCTTGAAAAAAATAATAGCTGACAACTTGCCTAACCTAAACATCAAGACACATAATGATTACAATGGTGAGAATTAAAGATAAAGAGTGATCTTAAAAGCAATAAGAGAAAATCAAATAATTATGTACAGGTAAATCTCCATAAGGCTATCAGCTGATTTTCTTAGCAAAAATTCTGTGGGCCAGAAGGGAGGGGCAGGATATACTCAAAGTGCTAGAAGGAAAAATACCTACAACCAAGAATCCTCTACCTGACAAGGTTGTCATTCAGAACGGCAGAAGAGAAAGTTTCCCAGACAAATAAAAGTTACAGGAGCTCACTAAGGTCACTAACTTGGTCTTAAAAGAAATGTGAAAGCAACTTCCTTAGGCAGAAAAGGCCACAAATAAAAGTAAGAAGATTATGAAAAGAAAAAAATTCCGTGGATAAAAGCAAAAGTCAATATATACTAATGGTATGTGTGTGTCAATCACTCATTAAAAGGTAGTAGGGAGGTTAAAAGACAAAAGTAGTAAAATTAACTGTGTCTGCAATAATGAAGGGATACTCAAAATAAAGATAGAAAAAATGATATCCATAAAATGTGGAGGATGGTAGTAAAAAATGTAGTACTTTTAGAATGTGTTTAAAAAGGGAGAAAGTGACAGCAATACAATAATAGTAGGGGATTTAACATCCCACTTACACCAAAGGACAGATCATCCAGACAGAAAGTCAATAAGGAAACGATGGCCTTAACTGACACATTAGACTAGAGGGACTTAATAGATGTATGTAGAACATTCCATCCCCAAACAGAAGAATACATACTCCAATGCCTGTGGAACATTCTCCAAGATATACCATGTTAGGGGTGCCTGGGTGTCTCAGTTGGTTAAGCGTCTGACTCTTTATTTTGGCTCAGGTCATGATCCCACAGCTCATGGGGTCAAGCTCCATGTCAGACTCTGCACTGACAGCACGGAGCCTTCTTGGGATACTCTTTCTCCCTCTCTGCCCCTCCCCCACTCTCTCTCTCTCTCAAAATACATAAACATTTTTTAAAAATAAAAAAATAAATAATTTAAAAGATATATCATGTTAGGCCACAAAACAAGTCTCAGTAAATTTGATAAGACTAACATCATATAGGGGCACCTGGGTGGCTCATCAGTTAAGTGTCCTACTTCAGATCAGGTCATGATCTAGTGGTTCATGAGTTCTAGCCCTGCGTCGGGCTCTGTGTTGACAGCTCAGAGCCTGGAGCCTGGCTTGGATTCTGTGTGTATGTCTCTCTCTCTCTGCCCCTCTCCCACTCGTGCTGTGTTTCTCTCTCCCAAAAATAAAGAAAAACATCAAAAAAATTTTTTAAAAAGACTGATATCATCAAAAGCATCTCTTCTGACCACAATGCTATGAAAACAGAAAGCAATTACCAAAAAAAAGGAAAAAACACAAACACAGAGAGGCTAAACAACATGCTACTAAACAACCAACGGATCAATAAAGAAATCAATGAGGAATTAAAAAACTACCTTGACACAAATGAAAGTGGAACCACAATGTCCCCAAATCTATAAGATGCAGCAAAAGCAGTTCAAAGAGGGAAGTCTTTAGCAACACAGGTCTACTTCAAGACACAAGAAAAATCTCAACTATGTAATCTCAGTTTACATGTAAAGGAACTAGAAAAAGGAGACCAAACAAAGCCCAAAATCAGTAGAAGGGAAATCATAATAACAAATTCAGAGTGGAAATAAAATAATAAAATAGAGACTGAAAACAATAGAAAAGATGAATGAAACTAAAAGCTGGCTCTTTAAAAACATAAAATTGACAAAACTTTAGCTAGACTCATCAGGAAAAAAAGAGTGGACTCAAATAAATAAAATCAGAAATGAAAGGGAATGCAAAAGCAGTATAAGAATATAAGAAAAACCATATGCCAATAAATTAGACAAACTAAAAGAAATGGATAAATTTCTGGAAACATACAATCTTCCATTAGTTAGTAAGGGGGAAATTTAAAAATCTGAATAGACTGATTTGTAGTAAAGAAGTTGAGTCAGTAATCCAAAAACTCCCAACAAACAAACTTCCAGGACCAGATGGCTTCACAGGTGAACTTACCAAATATTTAAAGAGCTCACACCTTTCCTACTCAAACTATTTCAAAAATCTAAAGTGGAAGGAACACTTCCAAATTCATCCTGGGTGGCTCAGTTGGTTAAGCTTCTGAGTTCAGCTCAGGTCATGATCTTGAAGTTCATGGGTTCAAGCCCCACGTCGGGCTCTGTGCTGACAGCTGGGAGCCTGGAGGATGCTTTGGATTCTGTGTCTCCCTCTCTCTCTACCCATCTCCCTCTCATGCTCTGTCTCTGTCTCTCAAAAATAAACGAACACTAAAAAAATTTTAAAAAACAAATTCATTCTACAAGGCCAGCATTACCCAGATAGAAAACTAGAAAACCATACTACACACAAGAAAGAAAATTACAGACCAATATCCCAAATGAACACACATGTAAAAATGCTCAACAAAATATCAGCAAAGCAAATTCAACAATACTTTAAAGGATCATTCACCATGATCAAGTGGGATTTATTCTGGGAATATAAGGATGGTTCAATATCTGCAAATCAATGTGATACAGAACATTAACAAAAGGAAGGATAAAAGTCATATGATTGTTTAAATAGATTCAGAAAAAGCATCTGATAAAATTCAACAGCCATCCATGATCAAAACTCACAACACAGTGGGTATAGAGGGAACATACCTCAACATAATAAAGGCCATATATGACAAGCCCACAACTAACTTCATACTCAATGGTTAAAAGCTGAAAGCTGTTCCTCTAAGATTAGGTAGAATACAAGGATGTCCAGTCCATCCACTTTTATTCAACACACTGGAAGTTCTAACAGAGTATCAAAGGAGAAAGAAATAAAAGGCATCCAAGCAGGTAAGGAAGAAGTAAAACTGTCACTATTTACAGATGGACATGATACTCTATAGAGAAAACCCTGAAGACTCCACCAAAAAAAAAAAGAAGAAGAAGAAGAAGCTATTAGAACTAACAAATGAATTTTGGAAAGTTGTGGGATACAAGATCAATATACAGAAATATGTTGCATTTCTATATACTAGAGGAAAGAGAAATTAAGAAAACAACAATCTCATATACACTGCATCATAAACAATAAACCACCTGGGAATAAGTTTAACCAAAGAGATGAAAGACATTGATGAGAGAAATTAAAGATGACACAAATAAATGGAACTTTACACAACACTCATGAGAAGAATCAATGGCATATGGATAGACATATAGATCAATGAAATAAGACTGAGAGTTCAGAAATCAAACCTTGTGTCTACGGTCAACTGATTTTCAACAAGGATGACAAGAACATTCAACTGGGGAAAAATCAGTCTTTTTTAAGAAACAGTACTAGAACGAGTGGATAGCCACATGCAAAAGAATGAAGCTGGACGTTACCTCCAAATAAAAAATTAACTTGAAATGGATCAAAGACCTATGTGAAAGAGCTAACACTAAAAAACCCTTAGAAGAAAAATAGGCGTAAACTTTAATGACCTTGGATTTGTCAGTGGTTCCTTAGAACACCCAAAACACAAGCAATAGAAGAAAAAATAGATTCAACTGGACTTCATCAAAATTAATTTTTTTTTTTTTTTTTTGCTGCAAAGGACACTATCAGAAAAGTGAAAAGACAACCCCCCACAGAATGGGAGAAAATGTTTGCAAATCACACATCTACTACGGGACTTAGTAGATTTCTATTCTTAGCTAGAATAGAAAAGGAACTTCTATAACTCAATAGTAAAAAGACAATTAAAAAAATAAGCAAAGGATCTGAACAGACATTTCTTTAAGGAAGATGTACAAACAGCCAACAGGAAAAGGAAAAGATGCTCAATATCATTAGTCAGGAGGGAAATGCAAATCAAAACCACAACGAGATATTCACACTCACTAGCATAGCTATAATCAAAAAGATAATAACAATGTTGGAGGCGATGTGGAGAAATCAAACCCTCCTATATAGGAAGATAGTGTTGCAGCCACTTTAAAACAGACTGGCTGTTACTCAAATGATTAAACAGAGCTACCAGGCGACCCAGCACTTCTAGGTATATACCTAAGAGAAATGAAGACATACGTCCCCATAGAAACTTGCCCGTAAATGTTCACAGCAGCGTTATTTGTAATAGCCCCAAAATGAAATGACCCAAATGTCCCTCAATGGACAAATGAATAAACAAAGTGTAGTTTATCCATATAATGGGATATTATTGAGGCATAAAAATGAAATCCTGACCCCATGCTACAACATGGAGGAACCTTAAAAACATGCTAAGTCAAAGAGGCCAGTCATGAAAGACCACATTTGAGTCCATTTGTAGGAAATGTCCAGAATAGGAAAACCTACAGAGACAGAAGTCAATCAGTGGATGCTGAGGACCAGGGGTGACCAAGGAATAAGGGACTGATAGCTATAGAGTATGGGGTTTCTCTCCATGAGGATGAAAATATTCCGAAATAGACTGTGCCAGCTGTTGCCCTTGGCTGTGAATGTACTAATAACCATTAAATTGTACACTTTAAACGGAAACATTGTATTATATGTGAATTATAGCTCAATAAAGCTGTTTAAACTTTTTTAAAATAAATGTATAAGTCAGTAAATAAAGCTAGCATGGAAACTGAAGCTTATCAGAATTAAGCTAGTTACCCTGCCACGTTCAACCATCATGTGGACACTCCGCCTGCCTCCCTGCATCCTGCGTCCCCCCCGCCCCCCCCCCCGAAACATGCTCACAGCCACATCTTGCCACACCTGAAGCCCATTCTCCACATGAGTGGATCTGGGCCAGGCAGCCCACTTTTACAGACAAGGAAACTGAGTCCCATGGAGGCTGCCTTCCTTTTCTTCAGCCCTTCAGCCCAAGAGCCAGGGATGGAAACGGAGACCCAGGCTTGAGCCTATCCTCGCCATTCATCTACTCACTTGCTGCATGGCCTGAAGCCCTGTCCCCACCCCTGTGTAAAGAGCAAGGTGGATTGGATTTTCCTCGCGTTCCCACCTCTGTTCTTCTCAGCCTCTCAGGTGCTGCCCACCCTGCCCACCCCTGTCCAAAAAGCAAAAGTCAAGACCATTTACTCAGGGACCAAGGCCACTCTTAGCAGCCACCTGTTCAATCTGCACTAGCTAATTCCAGGTACCCCCAAGGCTGAGGGGTGGGAGGGAGGCCAGGAGACCACCAGACAGATGGAGGGGTTCACATCGCTACCAAGACTCCACCTCCTTCTCTCCTTTTGCCCTCCCCACTCTTGCCCCCAGCACCCCAAAACCTGCCCCAAAGGAGCTCAGAATTCTGGGCCGCCTTCACCCAGAAGTGTCCATTCGATGCCCGGAGGCAGCACCCCCAAATCCAGGCAGCTGCCAGCGGAACATCTCAGGCAACTTTAACTGTGTGAAGGCCTTCTGTACATGGGACTGCCCACCTAGACAAGCACATGTTATGCCCACTTCACAGATGGGAAAGCAGAGCACCGAGACAATCAATTTGATGCTGAGAACCGGCCAGGGGGTCAGTGGCAGAATCTGGGCCTCCCACCTGAACAGTGAGCCCCCTCCCTGGCCCGGGACCCCAGGGGGCCACGGGTGAGAGAAAAAAACCTGCAGGTGCCCACTTCCTGCTGTGGCCTGTCTCATGCAGGAGCTGTAAAGCTCAGGCCGGCCACACTCCCAGGCGAAGGCCTTCCCAGGCTCTTCATCCCCATGCCTCCTCACTGACCCGGGAGCCCATTCTCTCCCCCACGCTCTCCCCCTCTCCCCTGCCCTCTCTCCATGATTTCAGCCAAACTGGCTCCCTTGCCTTCCACCCTCTCTCCTTCTAGAATGTCTTCATGACACTCTCCAGGACCTCATGGACACCCCTCGGGCACTCAGCCTCTCCTCCCCATCTTTATGTACAAATGGCCGTTCTCAGATGCGGCACAGCCACAACTTGCCAGGCGGCCCTGGGCAAGGCAGCGAGTATCTCCCAGGCTCAGTGTCCTTGTCTGCAAAATGCCACTTAGGGCATCACACTTCACGCCTTTGCCTCCTCCCACAGCCGGAGGCCCTTCATCGCACCTGGCCATACGGGGACTCGCCTGTCAAGAAGAGGCTCAAATGCCACCTCCCGTGAGCCCTTTGCAACCCTCCCCCCAGGTAGAAGTGGCCCCTCCATCTCTGCCTGGGATCCCTAACAGGTGACCCGGGCTGCTTTAAAGCACTGAAAGCCCAGGATGGCACGAGCCTTGTTCACCCGCTGGTGTCGCTGGCTGTGCCCGGAGCGCCTCCCAGCCGGCCCAGAGCCCACAGAGTAGAAGCACAGGCAACACCCGAGGAATAAAGGGCTGAGCGAATAAACGGAGGAGGTCCCTTCTGCTGGAACAGCCAGTGCGAGGCTGTGGTGCAGGGAAGGCCCAGGCCCCGCTCCACCAGCAGCAGGAGGAGGCACTCCAGGGTAGAGGGTGCCCGTGGCGGGGGGGCGTCCCCACCTCAGGGAACAGAGAGGAGGGGGGCAAGGTGTGCACTGTGTAACAGCAACCTGATAGTTTTCCCTGTAAGTGATAAATCTTTTCCAAATTGCCTGTGACAGCCACTTCATCCCCACAGAATTGTGTGAGATGCTGCTTGATTGTTTTTATGCTTATTAATATCACAGCTCTTGAAGGGAGAAAGGGGGACCCATTGGGACCTGGGGAGGAGGAAAGGAGGCACTCTGGACACTCCGCTAAGAACGCAGTGAAGAACCTGGTTCCCACCTGGTGGCACAAAGGAACGGTTCTACACAGGAACCATCAGGGGGCTGGAGTGAGGGATCTAGGTTCAAATCCCAGGTCAAGCTCAGTTTCCCCTCCATAGAAACCAAGAGAACGGCACCTCCTTGGCAGGGATGGTGGGAGGATTCATTGAGAAAGGCCAGAAGTACACCCAGAACAAGGGGGGCGTCCACGGAGTCAATGTCCCCTGGCTTCCTCCCTTCTCAGTCCCTGTCTCTTCTGCCCGATTCACAGGACGTGGAGGATAGCAATGCCCAGTTACCCACACAGAGCGTGTCACTGCCGTCATGCTCATCACAGCCTCCAACGCACCTGGGCCGCAAGATCCGAGGGCCCAGGCTGCAGACCCCAGAGGCACCTGGCATCCGGTGGCAGGGAGCGGAACGGAGAATATCATGCCCCCCCCGCCCCCCCCGCCCCAGCTCAGCACTGTCCAGCCTTTTACATCACCGGGCACTCACAGGATCTTGGAGGTGAGAGCGTCACCCCATTTTCCAGATGGTAAAACTGAATCTCAGGGAGAATAAAAGGCATGACCCGAAGCCCTGAAGTCCCTGGACCTCCGTCTGACTGCCCACACTAGGATCTGAGGTTTAGGTGAGCCTCAAAGCCGTCACCTCCCACCACGGCCCCACCTCCTCCCCAGATCCCAGACCCCAGCAAACGGCCGCCCACAGTGGCCAGCTGCCCCTCCCGGAGATGCTGGCCGGCTCTCTCTCTGCCTGTCCACTGCTAACTTCTGCTTGGATGTGCCCCTCAACAGCCCAGGGGGGGTCCTCCTATTCCTCTTCCCTCCTCTGGGGGCAAAGCACCAGCCTGAGGCCTGGAGCAAGAGGTGGTTTCAAACTCGACCCCAGGGGCAATGCACAGTTGGCCCATTCCGGAGCCCCAGTTCCCTGCAGGCACAGCATCCACAGCGGTTCCTTGTCCTGCTACAGTAGCTTGGCCATCACCTCCTCTGGGAAGTCTTCTCTGATATCGCCAGCTGGGCTTTGGCAGGCCATCCTCCACACCACAGTGCCCCTGACAAACAGATTCCCCTTTTTGGGGGCTCCCTGCGTGCACACACATCTGTCTCTTTCACTGGAACTCAGAACTCCCCTGGAATCAGGGCCTTGTTCATCTTGGTTGTCGCAGAGCCTAACACAGGGGCTGTCACAGCATGGGGTGGGGGGTGGTTCAGTATGATGTGTTGAAAATCTATGAGAATAACTGGAAGGGAGGGAGAAAGGGCAGGAGGGAGTGAATGCGGAGGGCCAGAGCACAACCCTCCCAGACTACAGCAGGGACGTCCCAATGCCAAATGCTCCCAAGAACTGTGAAGGCTTTCTACTTCGCACCCCCCCACCCCCCACCACACACACACAGAGCACAGAGCTGCACAGGAAAAGGAGTCAGGGGTAGGGGCTCCGGGGCAAGAAGATGAGCTCTATTCCTCTTCTCTGTGAGCCTCCATTTTCCTACCTGTGAAATGGGGATCCTGTTTCCCAAAGGCAAGGCAAGCACTTGGAGAACATACAGCTGGTCCTGTGACCAACAGCACCACACACATCAGTACAACGAAGGAGGCTCAACATGCTGGGAACTGCCGGACGGGCCTGTGGAAGCCTCACGACCCCAAGGGTCTGCCCCTCCCCTTAACCACCTCTGCATACTGAAAACCTAGGGCAGAAAGTTACAGCCAGAAGAAGCCCAGAGATCCTTAGCAGGCTGTCCATTTTGCAGCTGGCAAAACTGACGCCCAGGACGGAGACAGGAAGGCTATTGGCATGTCCTGAGTACACTGATGATGTGCTAGACTTTCGAACTTCAGAAATCCTCAGCACTCTCCGGGAGGGGGGTCCCAAGTGACCCATTCTGCAAGTGAAGAAACTGAGAGTTGGGGAGAGTCTGTGACTTGGCTGGGGTCTCACAGAAGGAAGGGAAGACAGCAGGATTCAAATCTGGGAGGCCCGGACTCCGGAAAGGGCGCTCTTTCCCTGGCACCACCTAGCAAGAGCTGCCTGGAGCCAGGCACCCCACCGCCAATGAATTCAAGATAAAGGTCCCTTAACACCCAATCCAGTGCTCTGTCTCCTATGTCTGACAAGGCTGACCCACCTATCCTACATTCCAGGCACCCTCAGTGCGTCTCGGAGAATCACTGGCCAAGACTGGACTGCAGTTGGCTCATCATCTGACTGCTGTGTTCTACAGCATCCCCGCCCATAGAAATTCAACCTGAACTTGTATGCCCCCAGTGATGGAAAGCTCACTACTTACTCAGGATGCATTCTATCTTATGGATAACTTTGTTAACTAGGGTGTCCTTCCTCTTAAAAAATCAAAAGCATCTGGGGCGCCTGGGTGGCTTAGTCGGTTAAGCGTCCGACTTTCGCTTAGGTCATGATCTCGCGGTTCATGGGTTCGTGCCCCACGTCGGGCCCTGTGCTGACTGCCAGCCCAGAGCCTGGAGCCTGTTTCAGTCTGTGACTCCCTCTCTCTCTGACCCTCCCCTGCTCACGCTGTCTCTCTCTCTCCTACAAATAAATAAAACATTAAAAAAATTTTTTTAAAAAATCAAAAGCATCTTTTTTTTAAGTATATTTACTTATTTTGGGAGAGAGGACACAAGCTGGGGAGGGGCAAGAGAGAAGCAGGGAGAGAGAGGGAGGGGGAGAGAGAGGGAGAGGGAGAATCTCAAGGAGGCTCCTTGCCGTCAGCACTGGGCCTGATGCGAGGCTCAAACTCATGAACCGCAAGATCATGACCTGAGCCAAAACCAAGAGTCAGATGCTTCACCAGCTGAGCCACCCAGGTGCCTCCCAAAAGCCTCTTTTAAAGACCTGAAGGCTTCACGTGACTACAGGCTCACTCTGTCCACATGTGCTTCCATTCAGCCCCTCACACACCCACTTCCCCACCATCTTCCACCAGTTTCTTTTATCTTTTGACCCTACCATGCTCTACCCCTCCCCAGCAACCACTTTTAACCTTTACTAAGGGCAAGGATATCTTTTTAAAAACACTCCATTTAAGAAAAAATATTTCACATCTGTATGAGCAATACACAAATCATAATTCTTAAAAATAACAAATTGCAGGCCAAAGTAATCATAAGTAAATTGATATTGATAAATAAGCTTTTCTCCAGAGCAGTAGGTGGTTTATTTTAATCTAATGAGTTTTGTATTTTCCCAGCTTTCAGATTCCATGATGAAGGGCTGTCTGCAATAGAATTACGACGCTCTCCGAAATATTGTAATTTAATGCCTCATTTTGTCAAGACTTTCTTGAAAATGAGATTTGTTCCTAGTGAAGAATTTTACTCCGCTCTTTCCCAGATGCCCCCCGCCCCCCGGCTCACCTCCTCAGGCACACAGGTTCGCCTGGGGCCAGGCCTAAGGCTGGGGGGTGGTGGGGGGGAGAGTCGGGTTAAGCATGGCTGTAGGCGGAGCCCCGGAAAAGCAGCGTGGAAGTCCTTTCCTGGCAGATGCAGCCTTGCTCCGTGCCTGAGCAGCACCCTCTGCCCACTCTGAGCCTCACCACTGCCTCCTGCCATCAGGCTGGGGAAGACAAACCTCATCCTGCCTTGTAAGATGCTGAAAGGGCTGCTCTTTGGGGGTTCACGGGAACAGATGGGCACCTATGACCCCTAAAGACATCAGAGAAGACTGACAGACCCCGCAGGCAGAAACCAAAGCAGAGGAAGACACAACAAAGCCATTTGTGGAGAAGCCTTTGGGAGTCAACTTTGAATGCCCTCTAGGGACAGGGAGCTCACTACCTATTCGGCCAGCCGGATGTACTGCTAAGTACACTGCAGCCAGGCCCCTGGAGGGAACTTTTGTTGGAGCCAGAGCCAAGAAACATTGAAAAGAGTAGAACAGAGGTCAAGACAGCAACCAGACTGGCTGGACTCACATCGTGACTGCCCACCTCGGTGTGTGAGCTTGTCTGAGATGTATCCCCTCTCTGGGTCTCCATTTCCTGCATCTCTGAAATGGAGACACTAATAGTTCCTACCTGACAAGGTTGTTATGAAGAGCAAATGAGGTAATGCATGTAAAATACCTGGAATCCAAGCTCATACACAGTAAGGTCTCAAGAAATGTTATTACGAGGGGTAGTTTCATCATCATCCTATAACACGTGTGCACAGGCTATTTGAGGGACACGAAGAAACCAGAAACTGAGCACCTCTGGGAGAGAAACCCAGGCAGCTGGAGAAGTCAGGCAGGAGAGAGACATTTCACCGTATTCTGCTCAGGGCCTCTGGAATTTTCTACGTGTGCTGTATGACCAACCCAGAAATAAATTTGAAAAAATACAATACACGATAATTAGGCATTTCAAAAAAGAAAAAGGCAAATTTCTTCTTCCATGGATCTCAAGCTGCCTCCTAGAGATTCCTGCTCCCTCTTTGGGCTTCTGGCCTCCAGTCATACAGAGTCCATGCTGCCCTTCCAAGCAAGTCATTCATTCACTCAACAAACCCGTCCTGAGCAGCAGCCTTGAGCTGCTGGATGCAAGGTGTTCAGCAGAGGCTGAGACGGACCCCAGCCCTGCAGCTGGGCAGGTGAAAGGGGCCATCAGCCTCACCGTTCCTGTCCCAGGTCCTCCGGGTGAAACTCTTCCAGTGATACCAGCTTCATCCCTTGCTGACCCACTCTCCCTTAAACAGCTGTTCTCATGCCTAAATTGTCAGATCCCTATATTTGATGTGAAAATTATACAAGTTGACCACTTAGTGATATAAACGTTTACATGTTTAGAAGTGAAAAGAACTCATGTTCACACCTAGCTCTGAAATGCATCCACCGCCAACAAAATGATTTGATGGATGTTTGGGGAATGGATGGATAGATGAACAAATATATATTAAAGGAAAGGCTACAAAATGTAAACTGAAGAATCCCGGTGGTAGGTGTATGGGTGTTCTCTGTACAAGTCTTTCAACTTTTCTGCATGTTTGAAAATGTTCCTGATAAGGGCGCCTGGGTGGCTCAGTTGGTTGGGCGTCTGACTTCAGCTCAGGTTCATGGATTCAAGCCCCGCGTCGGGCTCTGTGCTGACAGCTCAGAGCCTGGAGCCTACTTCAGATTTTGTGTCTCCTTCTCACTCTGCCCCTCTCTACTCGCACTCTATAAAAACTAAACATTTTTTTTAAATTATAAGAAAATGTTCATAATAGGAGTGCCTGGGTGGCTCAGCCGGTTTTGTGTCCCACTTTGGCTCAGGTCATGATCTCACGGTTCATGTGTTCGAGCCCCGCGTCGGGCTCTATGCTGACAGCTCAGAGCCTGGAGCCTGCTTCAGATTTTGTGTCTCCCTCTTCCACTCTGTCCCTCCCCGACTCACTCTCTCTCTCTCAAAAATAAATTAAAAATTTTTTTTAATTTTTAAACATTAAAAAAATGTTCATGATAGAATATCAGGGGGAAATTAGGAGAATTAAAACCACACAAAACTTCAAGCAGCTTTTCACATCTGGTGGCCTCCAGTGCTCTTTTCCTGTGAGTCAGGGGCTTTCCCTGGGGAAGAGGTCTCTGCATGTCCGTCTTAAAGAGCCTGGGAGCAGTCAGTCTCCAGTGTCCTTCCCCTACCTAAGCCAGCACGGGGCTGGGCACCCTAACGGGCTGAGGGTGACACGGAGCAGGGGTGGGGTGGAGGCAGAGGGGACGCCTCCTCATTTCCATCCTCCCTCAAGTTCACTGCATTCTGCAGAGAGCCAATTTCAGCAGCATGAGCAGCGTGAGAGCCAGCCCCACTAGGAAGATAGCTGTGCTCCCTCTGATACTTCAGGGGGAAGGCAAGGAAGTGGAGGAGAATGTGCTCGTGACTGCAGGGCAGGGGGATGGGGCGGGGGGGGCACAGAAGAATGCTGACCCTCAGTCCTCTCAAGTCACCCGAAGGACACCCTATGACACCTTGCCGGAGTTTTTACTCACTTCATAGTTCAACAACCATAAGGTCAAAGATGGTGATGGTGACGGGGAGAGCTATCATTTATTGAGCATATACTATCTGGTCAAGCACTGTGTTTATTATTCAGTTCTCACGACCATCTGATAAAAAAGATGCAATGGTTATTTTACCCATTTCACAGATGACAAGATTGAGACTAAAAGAGGAAGTCACGAACCCAAGGTCGCTCAGCCCATAAATAAGGGAACTGAGATTCAAATCCCAATGGGGTACTGTTGCACCTTGTGTCGCAATGCAGTAACTTGGAGCAGACCGAGGATTTCGATGAGACTAGAAAATCTGGACCAAAAAAATGTCAGCTTGAAAGCACTAAAGAGGCGTCAGGGCAGACAGAAACCTTCAGTACAAACTTCCAGAGAAAAAGGAAGCTCTCAAAGATCAGTCCAACATTCTAGGAGCCGCTTTTCCACTCAGGGCTTTGGCAAGGAATGAGAGTGGGAAAGCCAGCAGAATTTTGGCCATCCCGTGAGCCTGGGGAAATAAAAACTGGAATTTGAGGCAAAAAAGGCGGCCAGCACATTCAAGGATCCAAAATCCCAGAGAGAAGGGAGGCACAGGGAAGTGAATTCAGTGCTCGACACCAATTTTCCCCTCAAGGTGTCTGCCGTCCCATAAGCTTTGGAGAGCGGCTAAAGAACTAAGCAGAGTGCAGCTGAACGGTAGAAGGGAGTTTTTAGCTGATTCGTGTTATTAAGGAGAAAAGAAATGGAGTGTAGGGCTAACGGGAGGAGTGGCTTCAGTTATCAGACCCCTGGGGGATTGCTCCAGAAGTTGCATCCAGAAGATGAACCAAAGGTAAATCAAGCATTATAAAGACAGGACCTCAGCCCCGAGCCCGCCCAGTCCCTGACCACATGACGTCGACTGGCTTCTGTGCTTCCTGCCAGATGGTAAGGTGAATCCTCGCTGACATAAAGCAGCAGCATCTAGAGCCTCTACAGGCTGTCATACAAAATGACTGCCGTGCATATAAAAATTACCAACCATGCCTTAGATAGGACTAAGAGAAAAAACAGAGAATACAAGCAAGTCCATCGGTAACCCAGATGCTGCAGTTATCAAATATGGCCTTTAAAAATAGGGATTAGTGGAGTACCTGGGTGCCTCGGGTGGTTAAGCATCCAACTCTTGATTTCAGCTCAGGTCATGATCCCACGGTCGTGAGGTCGAGCCTCATCTGGAGCTCCGTGCCAAAGGTGGAGCCTGCTTAAGATTCTCTCTCTCCCTGTCTCTGCCCCTCCCCCCACTCGTGTGTGCACAAACCCATACTCTCTCTCTCAAAAATATAAAAATAAATAAAAATAGGGCTTGGTATAATCAAGAAAATAGTTGACAAGATGGATAATCTCACCTGAGAATTCAAATCTACAAAATAAATTAAAAATTCCAAAAATGTTTAATACAATGGAAATCGGGGTCTTAACGGATGAGTTTGACAGTGAATTAGACACAGCTGAAAAGAAGACAAGGGAACTGAAAATAGTCCAACAGAAAATAACAAGAATAAAGCACAGAAAGAAAAATACACAGAAAAAATTGATTTTTAGAATAGCTTATGTGATATGTGGGGTAGAGTAAAAATGTCTAGTACATGTATTAATTGAAGTGCCAAACAGAAAGAGAGAGTGGGCAGAAGTGATAGTGAAGTGACATTGGCTAAGAATTTCTGAAATTGATTAAAAACATCAAGGTACAGCTGGTAGCATGGTAAATGCCATGAATACAAAGCAGGACAAAAATGAAGTAAACTGTTGAGAACAAAAGGCGAAAAAAATTTTAACATCAGAAAGAAGAAACATTAATTTCAAAGGTGTTAATAAAACTTACACCTGACTTTTCAAAAAAAAAACTATAGAAGCCAGGAAACAAGGAATGGAATGATGTCTTTTTTTTTTTTTTTAATGTTTATTTAGTTTTGAGAGAGAAACAGAGCGTGAGTGGGGGAGAGTCAGAGAGAGAGACACAGAATCCGAAGTAGGCTCCAGGCTCTGAGCTGTCAGCACAAAGTCTGACACGGGGCTCAAAGCCACGAACTATGAGATCATGACCTGAGCCGAAGTTGGACGCTTAACCAACTGAGCCACCTAGGCGCCCCACCCCTCTTGTCTTTAAAGACGTCATTCCAGGGGCTCCTGGGTGGCTCAGTCGGTTAAGCATCCAACTTCAGATGTGCTCTGTCTCAAAAATAAATCTTTCAAAAATTAAAAAAATAAAGTGTGACAAGAGGGGCACCCAGGTGGTTCAGTTGGTTAAGCAGCCAATTCTTGATTTTGGCTCTGGTCATGATCTCACCGTCCGTGGGATCTAGCCCCACATCAGGGTCTGCATTGTCGATTAGGATTCACTCTCCCCGATGCCTCTCTCTCCCTTTCTCTCTGCCCGTCCTCCACTCATGCTCTCTCAAAATACATAAAAATAGAAATTGGTATAATCAAGAAAATAGTTGACAAGATGGATAATCTCACCTGAGATTATTTTATTTTATTTTATTTTTTATTTTTTATTTATTTCTAGGAGAGAGAGAGAGAGACAGCGTGAGCAGGGGAGGGTCAGAGAGAGAGGGAGTGACAGACTGAAACAGGCTCCAGGCTCTGAGCTGGCAGTCAGCACAGAGCCCGGCGCGGGGCTGGAACCACGAACAGCGAGATCATGACCTAAGTGAATCGGACGCTTAACCGACTAAGCCACCCGGGCGCCCTCACCTGAGATTATTTTAATATCCAGGGTATTTTTAAAAAATAAAGTGTGACAGGGCGCCGGGTGGCTTAGTTGGTTAAGCGTCCGACTTTCGCTTTGATCTCGCTGAGCTCGTGCTTCCAGCCAGAGCCTGAGCTCTGTTCAGTCTGTCCTCCCTCTCTGACCCTCCCCTGCTCACGCTGTCTCTCTCTCTCTCTCTCCTAGAAATAAAAACATTAAAAAAAAAAGTGTGACAAGAACATTTTATATTCAATAAAAACATCCTCCTAAAGTGACGATGTAATAAATAACATTTCCAGACACACAAAAACAGAAAATTAAATGACATATTTGCACTAAGAGGAGTGATCTGCAAGGTGACAGGAAAATTATTCCCAAGGAAAACAGGAAATATGGTGAAGAATAATGAACATCAAAAAGGCTAAATATGTAAGCAAATGAATATTGACGAAAAGGGGAAAAATAATAATGTCTTATGGAATATAAAATATACGCACGATTAAAGCTTACAACAGCATTAACAGAAGAGGCAGAAGGGGAGTAAATGGAGTTAAAGTGTTCTAAAGACTAGCACTGTCTGAGAGTTAGTAAAGAAAACACTCCTGGAAGTTCAGGATACCGACTATAGTCTCCAGAGTAGCCGCTGCATGAAGAGTAAAGAAACTGTATACACAATAGAGGGGAAAACAGAATAGTAAAAAATACCCAAGGAATCCGAAAGAAGGCAATAAAGTAGTAAAGGGGTGCAGATAAATAGGTGGGAAATACGAAACAACTATGAAGAGGGGTGCCTGGGAGACTTGGTCAGTTAAGTGTCTGACTTCAGCTCAGGTCATGATTTCGTGGTTTGTGGGTTTGAGCCCCATGTCGGGCTCTGTGCCGACAGCTCAGAGCCTGGAGCCTGCTTCAGATTCTGTGTCTCCCTCTCTTTCTGTCCCTTTCCCCACCTACCCTCTCTCTCTCTCTCTCTCTCTCCCTGCCTCCAAAGTAAATATTAAAAAAGTTTTCAGAAAACAACGATGAAGATAATAGCCATAACCAAAATATACCAGTAATTACTTCAACAACAAATGAAATGTACAAATCAAAAGACAAAGATAATCAGGCTGGATTTTTAAATACCGCATTATGTTTACAAATTACACACCTTGAATATAAGGACACATAAAACACCAAAAGCAAAAGGGAAAAAAAAAAAAGTTACGCCACACAAAATCCAAGCAAAAGAGAGCTGGCAGAGCTCCTCTAACAGCAGGCAACATACACTTCAAGGAAGAAGCTACCAGAGCTTATGAGAAATGAGGATAGATATTTCAGACAGACATTTCGACAGGATCAGAGGGTAAATCCACCAGGAAATCAGCTGGAGATAAGGAAAGTAGGGAGATAACCAAATTCTAAATTTCTACTTGCCTGCTAATACAGCTTCAAAATCTAGAAAACAAAAATGGACAAAACCAGAAAGAGAAACAGACAAACCCACAATCATACTGGAGGACTTCCAGGCATCATTCTCAGAAACTGATGATGAAGAAAGAGAAGGAGAGGAGAAGAAGATGAAGATGACGATGACAAATTAAGAAGGACATCAACATCTAAACAACATGATTTACATATCTGACCTCACAGACCAAATTAAACACTGCATGTAATAACAGAATAAACATTCTTTTGGTAAGGTAATGCAAAACTTACCAGAATCCACCATGGTGGGCCACAAAGGAACTTTCTAAATGTTTCAAAGAAATGAAATAATTAAAAGTATGTTATCTGAATGAGTACAATCTGACTGTAACTCAAAAACAACGATGAAAATAAGTGAGGAAATCCCCAAATGTTTGGAAATGAAGCAATGCACTTGTAAACAGAACAGAAGAACACCCATAAATCAAAGAAAAAACTACAACAGAAATCAGAAAATGTTTTGAACCCTACAGTAATGAAAATGTGACAAATTTTGTGCTTAGAGGAAAGCCTATACCCTTAAATTCAGATTTTAGAAAAGAAGAAACTCTTAAAAGCAATCATCAATGTACCTAACTCAAAAAAATGTTTACAACATAAATTAAACCCAAAGGAAGTAGAAGGGAATGAAAAAAGTTTTAAAAAGACTAGAAAGTAATGAAATAAAAAAATTAAATTGGCAAAAATCAGTAAAAACCAAAGTAGTTCTCTGAAAAGACTAATAAAATTGATAAATCCAGCAATCAGCAAGACACTGAAGAAAATGAGAAGGCACAGATCACTGATATCATGAATGAAAAAGAAAGAATCACTATAGATTGCACAGAGAATACAAAGGTTATTCAATTCATTAGAAAATTAATAAAATGGATAAAGTCCTCAAAAACACAACTTACCAAAACTGACACCCAAAAACATAGAAATATAAGTAATCCTATTTCTACTAAAGAAGTAGAAACTATAATCAAAAACCTGCCCACTAAGAAATCCAGGTTCACAAGGCTCCTCTATTGAATTTTTCTAAGACATTTAAGTTAAAAAAAAAAAAAGACACACACAAATCTTATCCCAGCTCCTGCAGAGAAACAGAAAAAGAGGTAACAGTTTCCAGTTTCTATCACGAGGCCAGCATAACTTCAAGATATAATCTGACAAGAATATCGTAAGACAGTAAGATCACAGGTTATCTCTTTCATGAACACAGATTTAAAAACATCTTAAACAGATTATTAATAATTCACATATACCATGCAAAATATAGTCAAAGAGTGCTGCTGTAGCCACCCTACTAGCAGCCAAAGGATTATGAAAAGAATAATATAGCATGACAAAGTTAGATTTAGTCCAGGAATGCAAGATTGGTTAACTTGAGAAAGTCAATCAGTGTAATTCGCCACAATAGAAGAAAGAAAACTTGTATGTTCGTTGCAATAGATGCAAAAATGGATGTGACAAAATTCCACACACATTTATGATAAAATGTGAAGCAAAAAGACTTAGCAGGACCAAATCAAGGGTGCCTTGCCATTACCACTTCCATTCAACACAGTATTAAAAGTTCTAGTCAGAGTAATTAGGCAAGAAATTTCCAACTCCAAAATGATCTCCATTCACAGATGACAAGATCTTTATGTAGAAAATTCCAAGGGTTCCATTAAAATGCCGTTAGAGGTAATGAATATATTCAGCAAAGTTGCAAGAGACAAAGTCAACATGCAGAAGCCAGTTGCATTTCTATACGCTAGCAATAAAGAACCTGACGAGAAATTTAAGAGAACAATTCCATTTACAAAAGCATCGAAAAGAATGAAATATTTAAGAATAAATTTAACCTAGGGCGCAAATGACTTGTACGCTGAAAACTACAAAATATTGCTGCAAGATGGAAAAAAAGACATAAGGGAGTGGAAGACATCCCATGTTTACAGATTGTGAGAACCGAATATTGCTGAGACATAATACAACCCAAAGCATTCTATGCATGTAATGCAGTCAAAGTCCCACTGGGTTATTTTTTGCAGAAGTAGAAAAACTCATCCTGAGACTTATATGGAATCTCAAAAGATCCCCCAATAACGAAAACAATCTTGAAAAAGAAGAACAAAGTTGGAGTCCTTACACTTCTGGTTTCGAAACTTGCTACAAAGCTACAGTAACCAAAACAGTGTGACCCCGATGTAAGGACAGGACTATGGGAACAGAACCGAGAGCCCAGCAATAAGCCACTGCACCCATAGTTAATGTATTTTTAACATGGGTATCAGATTTTTCAATGGGGAAACGACAGTCTTTTTAACAAGTGATGCAGGGAAAACTGGACATCCACATGCAGAAGAATCAAGTTGGACTCTTACCTTATATATATATATATATATAAAATTATATATATATAAATTAACTCAAAACCTGGGGTGCCTGGGTGGCTCAGTCAGTTAAGCATTCAACTCTTGATTCTGGCTCAGGTCATGATCTCTCAGGTCATGAGTTTGAATGCTTGCGATTCTCTGCTTCCCCCTCTCTCTACCTCACATGTGCACTCGCTCTCTTTCCCTCTCTGTCTCTCTAAAATAAAAAAAAAAACCTAAAAACAAATTAAACGTAGAATTACCATATGTTCCAGGAATTTCACTCTTTAATATACTCAAAAGAACTGACAGTAGCAACTCAAACAGATACTTGTACACCAGTGTTCCCAGCAACATTGTATGCAGTAACCAGAGGCGGAAACAGTCCAAATATCTTTCAGTCAATGAATGGATAAACAAAGGGCAAACAAAGTGCGGTCTATATATACATAAAAATGGATAATATTTAGCCTTAACAAATGAAATTTTGACAAATGTTAAAACACGAATAAACTCTGAAAACATTATGTTAAGTGAAATAAGCCAGGCACAAAAAGACAAATATTGTACAATTCTACTCATATGATACAAATTCATAGAGGAAGAAAATAGATTAGAGGTTACCAGGGAATAGGGTGGTAGGGGAGAGGGAATGGAGAGTCATTATTTAAAAGGTACAGCATTTACAGAGCTGTTTGGGATGATGAAAAGTTTGGAAATGGATAGTGGTGAGGTTTGCACAACACTGTGAAGATACTTGATACCACTGAACTATACACTGAAAATAATTTAAATGGTAAACTCTGTGTTAAGAATATTTTACCACAATTGGGGGGGGGGGAGGAAGAGAAGAAAATTTCCCTAATGTGATACATGAAATTTATAAAAAAAAAAAAAACCTACAGCAAACATCATTCTTAATGGTGAAATACTGAAAACTTTCTCCTCAATGCCAGAATCAAAATAAACATGCCCACTATCACCCCTTCCATTCAATATTATGCTGACAATCCTAGCCATTTCAATAAGGCAAGAAAAAAAATATATTGCAAAGAAAGACAAAAAGTTGTTATTTATGGGAAACGTGATTGTATATGTTAAAAAATAAATTCTATAAATACTAAGACTTAATAAGTAAATTTAACAAGGGTTGTTGGATACAAGTAAATAGTTTAAAAATCAACTGTACTTCTATATGCCAGAAACAAACCCCTAGAAATGAAAAGTATTTAAATATCATTTATTATAATACAAAAACATAACACATAGAAATCAATCTCATAAAAGAAGAGACCCCTACACAGACAAATAAAATGCATTCTTAAAAGAAGTTTGCCAAGACAGAGGCAAATGGAAGAGCTTATAATATTCCTGAATCAGAAAACTTAATATTGTAAAAATGTCAAGCTTCCTCAAATTGACCTACGTATTTTTGATCCAGTCTCAATCAAATCCCAGCAGGGATCTTGTGGTATTTCAAAAGTCAATTCTAATTTTTTTTTAAATGTTTATTTATTTTGGAGAGAGAGAGAGAATGACATGAGCAGGGGAAAGGCAGGAAGGGAGGGAGACACAGAATCCCAAGCAGGCTCCAGGCTCTGAGCTAACAGCGCAACAGAGCTTGATGTGGGGATTGAACCCATGAGCTATGAGACAAAGTTGGGATGCTTAACCAACTGACCCACCCAGGCACCCCTCAAAAGCCAATTCTGAAATTTATATAGAAATGCAAAGAACCAAAGTAAATAAAAATGTTGAAGAACAAAGCTGGGGTTTTATACTACCAGATATCAAGATTGTGCATACAAAGCTATAGTAATTACACTGTAAAGTCTGTATTGTAACATGGACAGTCAAATGTGCCCAACAAAGTCTGCATAAACACATATGGATTCCAAAAGACACATAACAATCATAACACCCTTTCCAGCCAAAAACTGGAAGCCACCCAATTGTCCCTCAATAGTAGAATGGGTAAACTGCGGACTTTTCACACAATGGATACTGTACAGTGATGTGCATGAAAGAATGTGACTCTACACTATAGGATTAAGCTCGCAAATAAGCCGAATAAGAGAAAAAAAAAACATCACAAAGAGAACAGATCGCATGATTAAATTTTATAAAGTTTAAAAGAGAGGAAATGAATGTATGATATTAGAAGTTAGACTCAGAGTTACCTTTGGGGACTAACGACAGGGACATGGCTTCTGGTTTTTGTTTTTATTTTTGTTTTTCCTTGGTTTGGGCAGCAGTTTCATGAGAATGGCCACTGTCATCATTCAAGCTGTATGATTTGGATTCTTTTCTGTATGTTACACTTCAATTAAAAAGTTGGCGAAAAAAAGCCCTGGGTGGATAAGCACTGTCAGTGCTACAGTGCCCTGCCTCTCTTTTTTGCTTGCCTCCCATGGGAGCACAGTGCCAGCGGGCACAGAGAGAAGCCACAGCCTCTGGGCAAGGGGGCCTCTTCCTCCACGAAGCCTTCCAAGACTGCCAATCCCTTCCCCCAACCGCCTTTGAACCTGCACATCCTTTCTCATAGGTATAATAGTTATTCCTGGCACCCCCCAGGCAGCCCGCAAGGCTGCAGGCCTCCAGAATGCAGGAGCTGAGAATAATACATGATAATAGCATTTGCTGAGTATTTACTAGATGGCAGGCACTTTTTCTAACCGATTTACAGGCAGCAACTCATTTAGTCTTTCCAATAACCCTGTGAAGTGGGTACTGCCGTTCTCCTGATTTTCCAGATGAGAAGACCAAAGAATGATTTATTAAGTTGCCTAAGGCCACACAGCTAATAATTGAAAGAGTGAGGATTCGAACCTGGGTAGTTTGGCTCAGAAACACGCTCTTTGTTCCAGCCGTGAGCCCACCGATGAGGCCTGGTGCCTGGTGCCCCAGCGACACCGCCCAGACCAAGCACAAATGAAGAGATGGCTCCCTAACTCTTCCAGGCTGGCAAATGCGTCTGTGTCTGTGGGCAGAAATGAGGTGTGTACCACCTTGAAGGCCCTCCCAGTTCTAAACTAAGCACAGCGAGCAGGCCCGGCCGTGGGCCTGGGCTCCTAAGTCTGGGAAAGCCTGGGTACGGGGGCAAGTTCCTTCCCTATCCTGTAGAGGAGAGCCTGGAACCTTCTCAGAGGTCAGGCCCCCCGCTGACCGCACTCAGAACAAAGAGAAGGTGCAGGATGGGGGCCCCTGTTCCCCTCCCAGGCACTGACCAGGGGCCCTCTGCTGGCCGCCCGCCCCGCAGGCTAGGGGTCTGGAAACAGCTCCTTGTAAGGCAAAGCCAGCCTCTTCTGGGAATGAATTCGAGCATCTCAGACTCTCCACCCCTCACCTGACACATCCTGTAACAAGTTTCTTCTCGAACCTGCCTGTAAGCTGTCCTGCTGCAGCTTAAGCACATGCCCTTTGCTCTGCCTGGAGGAGGTCCTCGTCTCTGCCAGAGACTTTCTTTGCTTTCCTGGGGGGTATGCGGGTACAGAAGCTCCTTGGGGTCAGGTCTGGGGGGGCTGTAGTCAGGCTCCACTTAAAATGACAGTCCCCACAGCCTTCGAAGAGAAAGTCAGAGTTACCCACTCCCAACTTACATCAATCAGTCCTGCCTCGTCGGAGGCCAAAGACTGGGAAGACAAAAACAGTCCTATGTCCACGGCAACCAGAAGCAGCCCAGACGGGGGGCCACCCTGGCACAGGTGACATGGCACATCCGTGCCAGAGACCAGGGCAGACCTGGCACCCAGTTCGGCAAACAGCCCTGGAAATCAGGCCAGGGGCAGGGCACAAGAGAAGGAACACCCTTACATTCGGCCATTGCTGAGGATCGACCGGCCCGGTGTGCCCACTGCACCGCACCTGTTTGTGAGTACACGTGCACACGCACAGCCAAGGCCATGTGGGTCAAAGTCAGAATGAGAGCGAGCTGTTAGTGCAAAGATCTTCTAAGCAGGAGAGATGAAAGGAAAACAGAGAAGCTGTGTCTCCACCTGGCCGTTCCCATTCCCCTCTGCCCTCGCCTGCCAGACAGGCCCTCCACGGCAAATCCCGAATCCCGAGGAAGCTGTGAAACATGCAGGTGCAACCAGGTCACCTAGTTAACAGCCTCCCTCCCGCTGTATTATTCATGGGCTCCCTTCTTCCGGCCTGAGCTCCAATTTCCAACAGCCCTCGGGCTCGGCTTGGCAGGTCAAGCAGCCTGGCAGGCCTAGCCTGCGGCAATCCCCACTCTTTACACCCCTTGCCCTCCCTACCCCCTACTTAGGATGCAGCCATCAACCACCCCATGCCCAGGTGTCAACCTGCACTTCCAGGAAGGAGGGCTTTGGGGTCGGCGAGGAAGAGCAAAGAAGGAATACCTTGGCTGAGGTAGGCTTGAGATGCTAACATTTCAAAAGGGAGCTCCAGGTCACCCTCCTCTCTGTCACACTGACACACACACACACACACACACACACACACACACAGAATCATGAGAGCCCACAGGAAGTAAGGGCCATGTCTTGTCTATTTCTGTACTTTAGTGTACCCTGCAGTGTAGCTGTCCTGCAAACAGGTGCTTAATAAATATTTGCCGACATGGGGCACCTGGGTGGTTCAGTCGGTTAAGCATCCGACTTCGGCTCAGGTCACAATCTCCCAGTTTGCAAGTTCGAGCCCTGCATCAGACTCTGTGCTGCTAGCTCAGAGCCTGGAGCCTGTTTCAGATTCTATGTCTCCCTTTCTCTCTCTGCCCCTCCCTGGCTCACACTATGCCTCTCTCTCTCTCTCAAAAAAAAATAAATAAATATTTTTAAAAATTTTTTAAATAAAAATAAATATTTGCTGACTTGTACACTCTCCCCAAAAGATGGGTATCAAATTGATAGAGTGGGCACAAGTCAGTAAGCCATGCGGAGACACCCCTGTTGGGTTTAGAGACTTTCGTGTTATTTACATATCTGTCTGCATATGTCTCGTAAATCCCACATCGTTTAAGTCATTCATACATAGTGATAACTAATAAATATTGACTGATCACAGTTGCTTCGTATCACAATACATTTCGGCAAGCACTTTCATGCATCCCACGGGAGCCTCTACTGCCTGTGTCCAGTGGACCGGCCAGAAGGATGCTCCCCCGACTTCGCAGGTAAGTAAACCGGGGCTCGGAGAACTAGAGCACGTGAGTTAACACAAGGACCATAACTGCGGCCCTCACACACTTGTTGGGGACCTCTTGCTTCACGGTTCCCATGCACCACCAACATGGGAAACCTACAAGGTAAACCCGTGGTGTCCCAGCGAGGTGACTCAGACAGGGACCCAGCGTCCAAGCCCAGGTCACTTCAGGGCTGACACTCGGCCAGAAACACGGCGGGTAGCTGGTCGCTGGCCAGGCGGAGAGCAGAGGGGAAGTGTGGGCTGGGATTCAATCCCAGAAGTCCTTGCATTTGACCCCCAGGCTCTACAGGTAGGAAGAGCTGGAGGTCCAGCTCGGGTCCCCAGGTCCAGGCAAGTACAGACACCACTGAAGACATGACCCTCTGCAACGGGGGTGACCCCGTCAGTGCAGATGACCTGAGCTGGGAAGAAGTCCTGTTGTTCACACCCATGGTCGTTTAAATCACCACCCAGCCTCACTCTCCTATATGCCTGGGTGCTGCAGGCACTGAATGTCCCACCCCAAACCAGGGTCAGTCACAGGTGAAGTCCAGACAGCGCTGAACACACATGATGGACTAGACTCAGAGTCCAGCCCCGTCACTGCCTCTGTGCAGACCCAAGGCGGGTCACCTGTCCTTTCTGAGTTCAGGGTCCGTCTGTATAATCAGGGATTTGGCTCTGATCTCTCCAAGCGCAGTGCAGGGTGAAGAATAGACTGATGAGTAGGGAATCTGACTGCCTGGCTTGAATTCCACCATCGTCTGCCAGCTGTGTGACTTTGGGTGAACTGCTTAACCTCTCTGTGCCCCGGGTCTCCCATCTGTAAAGTATGAGTAACAGTGATCCCTATCTCACGAGGCCGTGGCCAGGACTAAATGAGGAATTTTGTGTGAAGCGCTAAGACCAGCGCCCGGCACACGTACACACTTAGGACGTGTTTCCTGTTATTATTTCCAGTCCTAACACTCTGGAAGACTATGACAGAGGTCACAATAAACTGGTCATCCATAGGCCCCATGCAGTTTGCTCAAGGGTTTTCCCTAGAAGATACATCCCACAAGGGCAGGGGCCACTGATTGGGCGCAGGGGCCTAGAATGGTGCCTGCCACACAGTAAAGGCTCAGTAAGTATTTGATAAATGAATGAATGGCCTCATGGTGTTTTTAAACATTTGAATTCATTGCTAACATTTAAAATACCAAAATTTTGCATTCTTTAAAATCTGCACTTCTAGATAATTTTAGAGTCAGGGTGCGGCCATGCTTGGCCTGCCGTCCAGCTTAACAAGCAGGGGGGAGAATGCAAGCGGTGGCGCCCCCGTTAGACGGGGTGGGCATGTGCAGTTTGCCGCAGGGCCTGGGCAGCCAGGCTCTTGATGTCAGCCGCCTGGATGTCATAGGCACGCAAATGTTCACCCCAGCCCCAGTCAATCCAGGGTGAAGTCATCAAGTTAGGTTTGCACTTCCCCAGCCCCAGAGCAATCTGCCCACGGGCCCTTCTTCAGGGCCCCAGGGTCCCCTCCCAGCTCCCCTCCCAGCCACCCCCAGTCCGGGAAAGGAGACAAGCCTGCAGATCTGCGGATCACCCCCGCCCCTCGGCACCTGAGCCCTCCCACTGCCACTCTCCCCGGAGGACGTGACCCTTAATGCTCCATGATCATCCTCGCTGGGCTGAAAACTCCCCAGCATAAAATAGCAAGGGGCCGATGAACTTAACCTTGCCTTTCTCATGAAAGTATACAGAGAAGATGGGGCGGGTGGGGAACAAATCCACACCCCACCCCACCCCCGAGATAAAGTGCTTTTCTAAGGTATTAGTATCCATGCCAGGCCCACTCCACTTGGATCTTCCATGGAAAGGGACATGGTGTTGCATGCTCAGTAAGCCTGGTGGCCTGCATGCTGTGGGGCATGGTGGGGGCTGCCAGTGGACACCCGGGACCCTCCCTCCTACCACTCCCCTCCCTGGCCCTGCCAGCGCTCAGGTCCATGGGGATGGCCCGCATCTTCCCATCCTCCAGGAGGCCTCCCCCAGCACCCTATTTTCTGCCTTTAGCATGTCCATTGCCTCCTGTCTTCTCTGTAGCACCCAGAGCCATCTGTAAACAGCTTGGGTGTGTCTTTACTACCTGACTTTCTCTCCCAGTTCAGGGCAAGAGCCACCAGCCACAGGCAGCCATGGAACATTTGAAATGTACCCAGTCCAAACCGAGATGTGCTTAAAATGCAAAATACATACCAGATTCCAAAGACTTGGCACCAAAAAAAAAAAAAAAAAAGTAAAATATACAACAAATAATAACTTGTTATATTGATTATATGTTGAAATGATAATATTTTAGATGTCCTGGGTTAAAACTAAATAAATTATCAAAAGTGATTTCACCTATCTCTTATAACTCTTTTATTTTTTTTTTAATGTTTTTTATTTATTTCTAGGAGAGAGAGAGAGAGACAGCTTGAGCAGGGGAGGGTCAGAGAGAGAGGGAGTCACAGACTGAAACAGGCTCCAGGCTCTGAGCTGGCAGTCAGCACAGAGCCCGACGCGGGGCTCGAACCCACGAACCGCGAGATCATGACCCGAGCGAAAGTCGGACGCCTAACCAACTACGCCACCCAGGCGCCCCTCTTATAACTCTTTTAAGTGGCTACTAGAAAATTTAAAACCACACCTGTGGTTTGCATTTGTGGCTCTCGGTGTTTTTTGTTTTTTTTTTAATTTGAGAGAGGGGGAGAGAGAGAGAGAGAGAGAGAGCACGCAAGGGAGAAGAACAGAGGGACAGAGAGAATCTCAAAAGGCTCCAGCACAGAGCCCAAGGTAGGGTTCAATCCCACGACCCTGGGATCATGACCTGCGCCAAAATCAAGAGACAAAGGCTCAACCAACTGAGCCCCCCAAGGGCCCCTCACATTGTTTCTATTGACTGGCACCGCTGCAGATTCTTAGCATGAATCTCCGATAGACAGAGGATAGAGCCTGGTCAGTACTGGCCGACCGAATGGCTGAACGAGAAGCCTCCCCATTAGTGCACATGACACCCTAAAATATGAAGGACAATAGGTTTGGAAGGACCTTCTGCCCCCTGCCCAGGACGTGCTGGTTTCCCAGTGGCATCAACCTAAAGATCGTCCTCTAACAGAAAGCCACAGGCCTCTGTAGAAGGGGCGGTGCTCCGTCACCACAGGTTCCCTAATTAGCAGCCAGGAAAAGCCAGTATCCCTTGCAGACGGGACCAGTGATACAATGGACACCCAGACATGGTCCCAACCACCCTGGGTTGTTGTTTTTTTTCTCTCTCTCTCTCTTTCCTTCCACTCTCTCTCTCCTCTACATCCCTCCCTCCCTCACTTTCACTGGCTCCCAAATTACAGCCTTCTGTCAGAGACAGAGACAATCAAGGTGGCACGTGGGGCCCTTGTCACAAATGGCATCTCAGCTCCTCTCCAAATGGAGCACGGCCTCTAAAGAGAAAAGCGGTGCCGCTGCTATCAGCCTGCCTCGGGGAAGATGCATCTCCAGGAAGCCCTGGGCTGCAAGAGACTCCCTCCCTCATAGCATGATCAGCCTGCAGGAGGTTCTGGGTGCCTGTGATTACAGAGCCAGGCGCGGGGCTGCTGGGGTCCAAGGGATGAAGGCCTCCCTGGCCTCCTCCACACCTCATGCTGGGACAGGAGAGGCAGGGCTCAGCCCCTGACCAGCCACCACCCAGATGTACCTCACTCAGGGAGAGGGCCTAGAATAAGCCCATTCTCCAGCTTGGGGCCTCAGTCTCCCCACCTGTAACATGGAGAGTCTAGCTATTTCTTTTCTTTTTTTAATTTTTTTTAATGTTTTTTATTTATTTCTGAGACAGAGAGAGAGCATGAGCAGGGGAGGGTCAGAGAGAGAGGGAGACACAGAATCTGAAGCAGGATCCAGGCTCTGAGCTAGCTGTCAGCACAGAGCCTGACACGGGACTCAAATCCATGAACTGTGAGATCATGACCTGAGCCGAAGTCGGACGCTTAACCGACTGAGCCACCCAGGCGACCTGTGTCTAGCTATTTCTAAGGACCCTTCCAGCCCTTGCTATGGAGGTCACAAACTCAAATAGCTAAAGGGCAAATGAGTAGAGGGGATCAAATGTGAGATATCACAGCAGGTGGGGTCTAAGGACAATGAAGGCTGTGAGCTCACCTAAGTCTAAAAGGAGGCCTTCAGGCACAACTCAGACATGGGACAGAAACCAGGGCGCAGTCGGAGGTGGTTACTTCTGGAGTGGGTGCCACTGCCTGGGAAGGGACACGCGGGAGCCCACCGAGGCGCTGGGAACGTGTCCCATCCACACGGCGGCCACATAGGTGGACGCACAAGCTCACCACTTCTACTCCAGCTCTGTTTCTCTCGTATGCACATAATCCTCCAAGGATTTTGAAAATAAAAATGTAAGTAAATAAAAGGAGCGGCTACAACTCGGCGCCCAACCAAGAACTGCCGGTTGGGAACACAGACCCGCCAGTGCCAGGTCCAGCCAGAGGTGCCAGAAATCTAGATTTGTATGCAAAAATGCTGCCATTCTAATGTCGTCAGTAACTAATTTAAAATTAAAACTCACAGCCACACACGTGCACACACATACACACCGACAAACACACGCGCACGCGCGCCTTTGGGCAGAATTCAATTTATGAGCTTCCAAATCATCAAGCTCTCAAAATTCCTAGACTACAATGTGCCTCACCCATGACTAAATCAAAAGGGATGATCTTGAGAGCTACTGCATTTTGCATGTGTCCTGTGAGCCAGGCACTGCACAAAAGGCTTGCGTGTGTACCATTTTCTCCTTATTCACGTTGACAGCAAGCCTACAGGAGCACTGGAAATTATTCCCACTTAACAGATGAGACAACTAAGGCCTGGGCAAGGCTGCATGCTGGACAAAGTCTTCGGAGCTCAAGAGTGGCCACGCTGGTGTTCGATCCCAGCTCTGCCTGCTGCCAAGCTGCCTTCCAAAAATTAGGAAGGGAACAGGTTTGCAGTCACCCTGAGTGACACAGCTGGATGAGGTCTGCTATTCCCATGGCCCTTAGCAAAACATTGAGCCACATGAACTCTCACTGCTGATGAGAGATAGTCCCTCCAGGGCATAGATGCTGGGGCCCAAATATAGAGACCAGCAAGGAGCAGCGGAGGCCTGCCCCTTCCCCGTGACAGACCCAGATTAAATTTCACAGTGGAAGACGAGAAAGCGGTCTCCATGTAGCTCCTTCTTAAATATGCCGAGTTCCTCACCAGCACCCTTCTGGTCAATAAAGGTGGTAAGAATATGTATTTTCTGCCCTAGCGGATTCGATGGAGCTATTTTCATATTGAACCGAAATAAATATGGCCCATAAATGCTCCAGTTTTTCTGAATTGACTCTCCTGCACAAATGATTAGTCACCGCTGCTGTAGATATGCAGATCGAGATACGGAAATTTCCAGCACTCCAGAAGCACACCTTGTGCCCTCGTCATTACATCCCAGGGTGACCACGATTCTGTCTCCTGTCCCCGAGACAGGTTTTGCCTCCAGTGGCCCCTCTCATACGGGGCCTGTGCCCTTCTGTTCTCACGGTCCCCACCATTCCCTGTCATCTCACACGCAGCACCATGCACTGTGTGTGCCTCCCGGCCCTCGCAGGCACGTGAGTTTGAGACTTCCACGCCAAGGGTGTATGCCTGCAGCCCAAACACAGTAAGACAGGCAGAGCTGACCAGTTGGTTGAGAGGAACCACCACGGACAGTTAAAAGTGGTTATAGGCACACCAAATGCCCTGTGTGTTAATGACCAGTTATTAAATGGGCTAGAAAAGGTAGGGAAACAGTCGCCTGCAATAGGCCATTCTGTCAATGGGCACCAAGTCTAGCCCTATGGATACAAGAAGAAGTTAAGATACAGCCCACGCCCTGTGCTATGCCCCTCATTGTCCAGAAGAGGGGTCAGACCCCTGCCCAGGTGCGGGCTGCAGAGGAATCTGTGAAGACTCCCCAGGGTTGGTGATCCCCAACCAGCGTCAGTAACGCGCATGTCAGCGCACAAGCCTAGAGCACAGAAAAACTCTCTGATCCGCACTCTGTTCTTCCTGGAGGCTAAATACTCCCATGCAGCAGAGCCTAACTCGTGAATGACCTTGCTCACCGATTACCTGCACAAAGACTACCCTGGTGCCAAGAGAAACGCTAATCGAGGCTCAAAATAAAAAATGAATTAAGAAAAAAAATCACTGTAATTGCTTGAAATCAATGAGTTCAAAGGCAATTAAGGCAATTTTTAAAAACAGCTTTACATTTTAAAACTCTACACTTTTAAAAACCTGAGGGGGCTCATAAAAACAGTCTTTTCTTCATCTAGCTGTGTTTGAACTCTCACTGATGTTCAGAACGGCTCATGTCCGCATCGCTGTGGTCAGGCCCCTGCCCATGCTGACCTGTGTCCTCCCACACGGCTCTCTCTTCACTTCTCTTCCTGGCAAGGAAGCCAGTTTAGGGGAAGGACAGTCCTTTTTTTGACAGGGCTGGGGCACATGCCATGACCTTTCACCTGTGACACCACTGGCCTTTGAGCCAAATCTGCCAAATCTTATATGCTCAGGCCAGTCTTGATGGCTTCAGGGTCGCCACCATTCCTTCAGAAGACCAGGGGGTAACTTGCTACCGTCCTGGCATCATCCTCGTGAAATGGGGCTCAGGGTTTCCCATGGCCCCCGGGCAGCAAAAGTGGAATGTGCAGACCGGGCTGGGGGTCAGAGTCGAGCCTGGTCAGCACCCCGCCCTCGTGGGCTATCCCAGATTAGCACGTATGCGGCTCCTTCTGCCTAAGTCCCAGGGCCGCTGAGAGGTGTGATCAGCGGGGCCCTCTGCCATCTGGGAGGGACAGATGAAGTGGAGCATGGTTACTCAATTCCTTCCCTTTGAGGGACAGCATATATCCAGCCCCAGGCCTCCTAGGGGCAAAGCAGTATATCCGGATTTCAGAAACCCTGCCCTGTGCCCACTTTCTACCAACCCAAATGCAGCATGCACACACATGCGCGCGCACACACACGTACGCAGCAACGTTTTGACTGCGCGGAAAGCTGGGCTGCTACTTCAATCTGTTTAAAGGTCCCCAAAACACAGACACTTCCTGGCATTAGCAGCGGATGGCCCCGAGACGCCAGCGGTGAACTGTTACCCGACCCCAGCATGACTGTCCAGGAAAAGAAGTTCCAGCCTCATTCTCAAACACATTCTGATCCGCTGCCCTATACGACACTCTTTCTGCACCAAAAGGTTGTGAAATGGTCATTTCCCTGGAAGATACTGTGGACCGGGGCTTCTGAAGCTTTACTGAGCAAATCACTCAGGGATCTTGTCAAATACACATTCTGATTCAAGAGGTCCGGGGCGGGGCCGAAGAGTGTGCCTTTCTACCAAGCCCCCAGGTGATCCTGATCCTGAGGTCCACAGGACACCCTTGGGACAGCCAGGCTCCACCAGGCCTTCACCTCCCAGAAGTATGTGCATGTAAAGCAAGGACTTCTGAACGACGCCATTTAAAATATTAAGCTCAAAGAAATGAACCCTAAATGGTGAGATTGCAGGTAAGGTAGCTTGTTGGAAGAGAGAGCTGTTTGCGAGGCAAACAGGACCAGGCCAACGTAACCCTCAAATCGAGCCCCCAGGAGGCAGATGTGAGGAGCCCAGCTGTTGGCGGATCGGGGGATCGGGAAGGCCAAGACAGACATGTTATGGGGGCCCGGCCCAGACAAGGCCAGGATGCCAGCTCCAGGCCTCCCACTCCCTCACTCAGCTCACACCCATCACTTCCGCAGTGCCACCTTTCCAGCCCATGGGGTACTCACACCCACTGCCACACAGGTCCTCTGCTTTCTGACCCTCTCCAGCCCGGGGGAGGGAACCAGACTCAAGCATTCTTGTTCCCAGCTGAGCCCTCCCCCAACTCCTGGCCCTTCCTCCCCCAGAACGACCTCTAGTCCCCCACCCCCGTGGGTGCTGGCCGCAGTGCGCCTACCCCTGCATCGTGACCCGAACATTAACTCCATGCCAGCTCTCCCCACCACGGGCTGACTCATCAGCACCTCGCACCTGGCTCCAACCCTGGCTCTTGAAACCCACCCCCACCCAGGCAAGGGTCTGACTCCATGCAATACGCCAGCGGAGAGGCACACCCATTCCTCACGTGCCCCTTCAGCTTATTTCAAAATTCAAATTGGGGTGGGGGCTCTCGCTAACTGCCTGAACGGCAAGGGTCAATGCCTCTGGTCCAAGAGGGCAAAGTCTGAAGAGGCAGGAGCCTCTTCCTGAATGACTAGGAAGGGCAGAGGCGTGTTACTACTCAGGAAAGGCTAATTTGCCCCCAGTGGGCCACTGACAACACCAGGGCTGGGGGGCTGGGGTCGCAGTGGGGCGGTGGCCAGCGGCGATGGCACCCGATCTCCGCTCTGAGCACACAGGCAGCGACTCTAGGTGCACGGCAAGCAAGGTACAAGCAAGGTACTGCGAGCTCACTGGCTGATGCCGCCACCACCTCAGAACGCGCGGGCTCTCCGCGCGTCCCGGGCTGACCTGCAGGGGAGGTGAGGGGCAGCGATCCCGAGCACAGGCCTCCAGGGACAGCCAGCACCGTCGGTGGAGGACCTGCCAGGGGACTGACGCGGGAAGCGAAGTGCAAGCCGCAGTCGGCTCCCGGCTCCCAAAAGGGGTGCGTTTTCCCAAAGCCAGATGGGTTTGGGAAGGTTGTGGGGGTCCTCTGGGGTCTCTCGCGGTTACCGAGAGGCGACGAGGGTAGGGCAGAGCTACGTGACTGTAGTTCCCTCCAGCGCCACTGCCCATCCCGCGGTGGCGGTGCGCCCCACCCCATTCCACTGTCCAACTGGGGACCCAGAGCGCGAAGGGGACAGGATCGGGATCCCAACTCCCTCTTTACCGCCGAAATTCTCCCCACCCCGGACCCAGACTAGACTCTCTCTAGGGCGAGGAGACCAAAGCGACCTAATGTCCAGGAGCCGGGTGAGGAGTGCAATGCCTGTCGCCCCCAAACCCTCCTCCCCCCCCAGGCCAACCCGGCGGGAATTCGAGTTCCTGGGAATCAAAGTTGCCGCGCGCGTCGGCCCGCGGGCTGCCAGCGGGCGCAGGACACGGGCCAGAGGCCGGGGATGGAAGGAGGCCCCGGGCGCTCGCCGCGGGCGATGGCCGTGCCGGGAACAAGTGGTTCGGCGGTTGCGGTCGCGACCCCACGGCTCCAAGTTTCCCACCGCGTGGCGGGCGAACGGCGCGGAGAAGGCGAGGGAAGCGGGGAGGGAAGGGGCGGTGCGCGGCTCTCGGTACCGTGTGCGTGTGCGGAGAAGCGCCGCGTCGCGCCTCGGGCTCTGCTCTCAGCCGGGTCGGCCCCCACGGGCCGCCTTGCTCCGCCGCTGGACACCGCCGCGTCTCGCCGCCGGCGCGAAGGCTCACCCTCGGCACGCCGGCCGCTCCAGCGTCCCCTAGGGCCGGCCGCCCGCCGCTGGCCGCCTGCAACTTCAGGCGCGCCGCGGGCTCGGACAAGGCGCGCCCCAAACGTCCCGAGGCTTTGCACCCCCGCGCTCCATGCCCGGGGTCGGGCCGCCCCGCCCCGCCCGGCTCAGCGCCCGGCCGCCGTCGGACGCGTCTTCTCGCGGAGCATCGCGCCGCGCAGCCCGCGCCCCTCTCTTCCCGAGCCGCCGCCGCCGCTCAAGTCTGCGATCAACTTTCCCTCGCTTCCTCCGCCCCGCTCGGCCCCCGCCACCCAGACCCCGCCTCCTGACGCTCCCTCCCGCGCTCCCTCCTCCCCGGCCCCCGCCTGCCGGGCCGCGCCTCGCCGCCCACCCCTTCCAGGCTGCGCGCCGGGATCGCGGGGGCCCCTGCCGGATCCCCGCTCCGACCCCCGGGAGCCGCGCGAAGCCCGGCCGGGCTCTCAGGGCATGAATATTTCAGTGCTGGCGAAGCTGCCCTCTGCCGATGTCATGGCACCGGCTGCTGTAGCAACTCGACGAATCCCCCCGAGGGGCAGGGAGGACGCCCGCGGAAGCGGCCCCAGGTGCGTGCTGGAGCCTTGCCCCGCAGGGCCGTCCGCCCTCCCAGAGAGGGGCGCGCAGAGGGGTGGGGGCTTGGTGGGCTTCCTGCCGGCTCCGCGCCTCCGGCCGAACCGGGAAAGGCTCCTGGGAAGCCGGAGCCAGCGAGCCGACCCACGGCCTAGGTGAGCCTGCGCCATCTGTTGGCTTTAAGCGCCCCCTCTCTGCTCCCAGAACCGCTCTAGTCCTTGAGGCGGCTTGGCCCAACCAGCTGCCTTTGCCCATGCTGCTCCTGTGCTCCCACCGGCGCCGTCTCTCTCCTTCGAGCTCAGAATGCCCCCAAGTGCTTACAGATGAAGGACCCCAGATTGGAAGAGGGCTTTGAGGTCACCAGAACACCCTCACTTACACAGCAGACCATTCTGCAGTAACGGTTACCCCCCCACCCCCCCCACCCCCGCTTCTTTTTGCCCACCTATAGAGATGGAGACTTAATGACTTTTCCAGCCAGCTGGATTGGGGAGGAGTCGTATTCGATTCAGGAACTGTAGCTGAAGAGGGTCATTCCTTGACCTTGATCTTTACTTTACCAGGCTCAACATTCTGAATTCTTTTAAATGTTTATCACATGACACGATTTCTGGACCCGTCACTATTGCAGTCAGCATATTGGCAACAGCTGCCTGGAGCGAGGCTCTGGGCTGAGACTCCGCTCCCATTCTCCGCACAGCCTTTCTCGTGGATCTTGTCATTAGCCTGGTTTTACAGTGAGAAAACAGGCTTTAGGGAGGTGAGTGACTTGCCCATGTGGTAGAGTCAGGTGTTGAACCCGGAATCTGTCTGGCCCCAAAGCTTCGGTACTTTACCATTCACTCATTCATTCGCAGTTGCTGCTCAGTGCTAGTTAACAGACATAGGTTCCCGGAATATGATGGGGAATAAAATGGCTCTGGTCCTTGTGCCTGATGGAGGAGCTCTTCTAATGGGGGGGACGAGCCTTTAGTCAATGAAACACATAACCGGCTAGAATTACAGCCAGAATCATTGCTAAAAAGATGAGGGCTTTCATGGCACCTGGCCAGGGGGGTCAGGGAGGACTTCTTGGAGGAGGTAACGCCGAGCTGAGGTCTGAAGGATGAGCAACAGAGAGAGAAAGCTTTAGGCAGGAGAAACCTCATACACAATGGCCCTGTGGTGAGAAGAAGCAGGCATATGGAAGGGAGGGAAGGAAGGAAGGGAGGCCAGAGAACCAGGGTGCTGAGATGGTGAGGAGGACAGCGAGTATGGGGCCCAAGTGGGAGCAACGGGCAGACCGTTCAGGGCGTGTTGGCCGTAACTGGGGTTTGATCTTTATCCCAAGAGCGGAGGCTTTGAAGCAGGTGGTTGGAGTGGAAGTTAAAGGATGGGAATGTCATGATCTGATTTATGATTGGAAAAATGGGGAATTAATTGGGAGGCACTGAATGATAAGAGACCAATTCAATTTAAAAATATTTACTGGAGTTCTGGGTGGCTCAGTGGGTTAAGCATCTGACTTCAGCTCAGGTCATGTTCTGATGGTGGGCTGGAGCCCCGTGTTGGGCTCTGCACAGACAGTGTAGAGCCTGCTGGGGATTCTCTCTCTCTCCCCCTCCTCCACTTGTGCTTTCTCACTCTCTCAAAATAAATAAATGAACTTTAGAACAATAAAAATATTTATCTATCATCTACTGTGTGCCAAGAACTTTTCTAGATCGGGGGTAAGCAAACTGCCCCCTTCAGGTCAAATCCATCTTGCTTCTCGTTTTTGTAACTTAAAGGTACAGTGAAACACAAACATGCTAATTACGGCTCCCTTTACACTATAGCTACAGAATTAAAGGGTCGCAGCAGAGCCCATGCAGCCCTTAGAACCTAAAATATTTACTCTATGGCCCTTTGCAGAGAAAGGTGGCTCACCCCTGAGAATCTAGACACTTGGAATATGTTAGTGAACAAAACGCACAGGCACACGCACGCACACTTGCACACAGTCCCTGCCCTCCCAGAGCCCACGTGTGTATTGCCTATGGCGGCTGTCTAGATGAAAGAGGCTGGGGCCTGGTGGTAGTGACAGAAGTGGAGAGAAGTGGCATTCAGGAGGTAAAAAATATCAACAGGACTAGAAGAGGTAGCCATCATGGGGTGACATAATTTAGGGGTCAAGGAGACCCCGGATTTCTAGCTTGTGGAAGCAGATGGACAGGGTGGTGGTCCCCGAGTTGGGGAGTGTGGGAGGAGGGCCACCATGGCAGGATGAGTATGTGTTGAGTGAGAAGCTTATGCCACGCCTGAACCCAGATGTCAAGTAGTCCATCGGGCACGTGAGTCTGGGGCCTGAGCGGAAAGGGCAGAACTGGAGATGTAGTAGGTCACAGATAGTCACATTTTAGGCAAGGTGGTAGGGCCAGAAGTGGGACGTTCTGGTGAATGCGAGACTGCTCGCTGGCTCGATGGACACCAGGCCCCTCTTCACCTCATGTTCCTTGTTCACAAAATAAAAGTGCTAGAAGGGGTGTTCTTCAGATTTTCTTCAACCCTAAAACCTTCTTTCTTTCTGCTTTGCCACCGTCTGTCTTAAAGTGACTCCCCAAACTGTCCACAGTCATTTTACATGTGAGCAAAACAGCACTGAGCTCAGGGAGACCATCACCTCCTCTGCTGTGGGCACCATACTTCTTTTCATAGGACCTCTGTGCTAGGAAGCTGGGGTGTCCAGCAGGGTGCATCCAGCCCCTAGAACCACTCTGAATTCAAAGTGAATTTGGCCGCACAGTGATGAAAGAGCTGAGAATTCAAATGGGGAATGGCAAGGTAACCCAGAGGTCAACAACAGCAAGAACTTGCTGTCCTAGCCCTGGGCTGGCGGGACAGGAGGAGGAAGCAGTGTTACCAGGCTCAGGATCATGCAGTGGAAGATGGAGCCGTGGAGGATCTGTGTGGTGGGGGCTGAGGATGCCGCTACCACCAATTGCTGCTTGCAGCCCAGTGTGAAGAAAGGATACCTTGGCTTCTCCCTTCCCCCAGCCCTCTACCCTCCCCTTCGGTCCTCCCTTTGGTTGACCCCAGCCAGAAGCCAGCAGACCCGGGAGTCTGAGAAGTCCAGCCTGCAGCAGCAGCTCTGCTGGGATCCAGAGCACAGCAGAGGAGAGAGGGGCATGGGCATGAGGGGAACGAGCCATCACCATGCACTGCGGACACAGATGCGAGTAAAATCCAGCCCCTGTCTTAGAGGCACTCCCAGTCTAGGAGAGAGGCAGACCTAGAAATCAATTACAATCTAGCAAGGGAAGCAGCAAAGCAGAGCGGTGGCCCAAAGGAGAGCGAAGTGACAGGTTTCCAAGAAAGTTGGGTCCAGAAAGGCTGCCGGGACGAGGGGACTGAGGGGCTGACTTTGCTGCAAAGATCAGGAGTTCCAAAGGCAGCAAAAGCAGAAGGACGGTCCAGGTGGAGGAAACAGCGGGAGCAAAGACGATCCCGGAGGTGATAGCAGCCCTGCTGTTCTACAGGAGCAGCAGCCAAAGGAAGGCTGGAGGCGTCCGCGGGAGACTCCGAGGTGGGGAAAGAACGCCGTCTTTCATCTGGACCAGCCGGATTAACCCCTGGAATTCGAGCATTTCTCCCTGGCTAGGGTTGCCCTCTGTCAAAGCAGGTCAGGGCTGCCCACCCACTGCTCCTGGGGTTCTCCTCTCCTCCCTTTCCTTGGAAAACATCCGCCCCGCCCCAGGCACCTGCAGCATGGAGGAAGGTGGACAGTGCAATCAAGAGACGCCTCTCACCACCTTCTGTGGCTTTGGACAAATCGCTTAACCTCTCTGAGCTTGGGTTTCCACTTCCCTCAGCGAGATCGTGCAGTCCAGCCAGCCTTCCTCCAGGGGTGGAGTGAAAGCACGTTGACAGCAGTAAAGAGCCACACGGATGTTCACTGCCCAGGCCCCAGCAGTGCAAACCCCTCTTCTCCTTCTGGGTGGGGGTTGGGAGGATGCCAGGGATGGACCAGGCCCCTCTTTAAATGCCGAAATTGAAGGGTAGGTCCTCCCAGGTCCCGCCTCCTGGGTGCAGCACGTGGCCTAGACTAGCCAATCGGAATCGCCACTCTCCACGCTGACCCTTGAGGAGAGTCGCGAAGTTTAGAAATCCTTTAGAACTGCTGAGAAATTATGGAAAGCACCAAACGCACACAGCCGGACAGCTCCTGAGGCCTGACCTGGGCTGCATTCTCAGCTGCATTCTTGGGCCGCCAGCCTTCACTGGTTCCTGTTTTCGGGTCCTATCCTCCAGCCTTCTGGTTGTGTAATCCACCCGCCCCACCACCTCATCTCTCCACAAAATTCGTATTCTACATCAATTAGCCAGAGTTCGCGTGTGTGGCCAGTAACCATAAGAACCCTGCCTCGTATGGACCATATGATGATTTTCGCAGTAATTGTAGGGGATCTCAGCCCAACATGGGCTCAGTGTTGATGAGTGCCTCGACCTCCCCTTTTCCAGAATTAAAAAAGGAAGGAAGGGAGGGAGGAAGATATACTGGCTCCTTCCATACCAGGACACCTTGTCCAGGTGTTTCCAGAAATAGCCACGTCTCTGCAGTGGGCTTCAGTTCATCTCCAGCTCAGAGACACTCTCAATTTTAGGATCCTCAAAGGCAGGGACCGTGTCTTTGTTCTTTCATGTAACAGGCATTCCTGGAAAGCCCACAGGTGCCAGGCTCTGAACTGGGTGCTGAAGACACAGAGGAGCGTATGATGTCATTCTGGTCCTTAGTCCAGTTGGAGAGATAGACACAGAATCAAAGAGGGAGCATAGGATAATGTCATTCTCGGAACCAGGACCAGGGTCAACAGTGACAGAGGGCCTCGGGAGAACGATCTGCCCTGCCCTAACCAAGAAGTCAGAAAGACTTCCAACAGCGGGGGCCACTTAAAAGTGGAGCCTTGAAAGATGAGCGCCCCTGGCAAAATGAGGTCACTAGGGTATCTGAGGGGTGAACAGGGGGAGGACTGAATGTGTGCAAAGCCACGGGGACATCAAACAGCATAGGCGCTCCGGGAGATAGGGTGGTGGGGCTGGACAGAGGCGTGCAGGGCAGGGCTGGGAGAGAGGCCTTGGGGGATGGACCAGGGCTAGACAGAGAAGGGCCTGGCATGCCGAGCCAGATCATAGGGTCACTCAGCAAGTGATGCCAATGCACAGGGTGAAGGATGGACAGGAAGAAAGTGCACTGTCTCAGGTGGCCCTGGGTGACACCTTGGAGGAAGAGGCACCTGCCTTCACTGCCTTTGTATTCCTTTATTTAAAAATTTTTTTTTAACATTTATTTATTTTTGAGAGACAGAGAGACAGATCATGAGCAGGGGAGGGGCAGAGAGAGAGGGACACACAGAATCGGAAGCAGGTTCCAGACTCTGAGCTGTCAGCACAGAGGCCGACGCGGGGCTGGAACCCACGAACTGTGAGATCATGACCTGAGCTGACATCAGACGCTCGGCCACCCAGGCTCCCCAACTGCATTTGTATTCTTAAGCATGAAATATCAGCTGGTTCACTGCCACTCTCCATGAATAAGAAAGGACAGGAAGGAGGGAGGGAGGGAAGGAGGAAAGGAGGGAAGGAAGGAAGGAAGGAAGGAAGGAAGGAAGGAAGGAAGGAAGGAAGGAAGGAAAGAAAGAAAGGAGGGAAGGAGGGTGGGAGGGAAGGAAGGAAGAAATCCAAATATGCTGTTGTAAACCTCACCTGGGTTTGGGTCAGATTCCACATCTGCTCCCAGCCCCCACTGGGGAGCTCTGCACCCCTTCTTCCTCCCTGGAAATGGAGCCAGGCCAGTGCAATGTAATGCCTAGATCCTGAGACTGGAATGCAGCGGACTTGGGTCTTAGCCAACCTGTCTGAGCCTCAGTTTCCTCGACTGTACGTGGGCAAGCTAGCTCCCAGGCTCCCTGAACATCTCCCCAGGTTGCTGTTCAGATAGAAGGGGAAAACACACACATCCAAGTGCTTCATAAACTGTGAAAACAAAACAACACTTACACGCAAGTCCCTCCTCCCCACGAGGGTCGATTATTATTTTTAAAGCACATAAACGCCTCTCCTCTGGGTGTCCTCCATACCAGCTTCCCTTTCCCGCCTCGCGAGGAAGTACCGTTTCCTTCTCCCTCTCTATTCCCATCCCTGAGCTGGCGAAAGCTGTTTGTTGCTTCCTGTCTGCGTCCCCAGTCCTCTGTTCCTCTCCTGGGGTGGCGCCTGCCACCATAAACCAAGCATGTGTGCTCCTGAGTTTGGTTTGTGGGCCCTTGGAGCCTGGCACAGCTGTGGTGGCTCGACTCAGCTTGTGAAAGAAGGAGGCTGGAAGGCAGACAAGGTGGGCCGGGGCCACCCATCTGCAAAGTCGAGGGCCCCAGGGAACCCCCAGGGGGACGGCTTCCCTGGCCCCACCTTGGAGGCTTACCATCACCCACCCCCCAGCGGGGCCTATGGAGCGTGGCTCTTTCCCTCACGTTCCTGCCCTGCTCCCTGCTCCCCTCGCCCATCATTTATTTATAAGGTGTTCATAGCAAAATGAATGACAAAAAGTTCGAAGCTAATTAAAGCTGGCACAGATTGGCACACAGGGGCATGAATTATGCATTGGTGCAGAATGGTGCTTGGTGGCAAGCACTGGTACCAACTGCCCTGGGCTCTGGCAGGAAGCAGATACAGGGCCCCTGGCTCCAACAGGGCCCCGCCCCGGCCTCTCCTGCCCTCCATCTGGGCCCTCTGACTTTCTCTAGGGGTAACTGGAGGCTTTTCAGCCATCACCTCCCCATGGGCAATTTCTCCTGGCACAACCCAGCGAGTCCTGGCCGTTTAGAGGCATCAACGCAGTAACCAAGGCTAGACTCCTCCCACAACAGCACTCCCCTGGTTCTGTGCCGGTGCCTTCTGCAGCCCCTGCACAAAAGAGGCGGGGCAGGGCCAGGCTTCCGGAGGGGTGGGGAGAGGTGGTGGGAAGAGCCTGAGATCCGGCTGGCTAATCACTGACATGAGCACATCAGAGCTAAGACACCTTTCAAAACCATGTAGTCTACACCATGCAATGTCTTCACAGGAGACCCTGAGACCCAGAGAGGGCCAGGCTCTCTACAAAGCTACACAGCACGGAATAATTAACAACAACAACAACAACAATAATAGTGCTAGCATTCTAGTTAAGGCTGATTTTGTGCCAAACACTATTCCAGGCACTTTGCATGGACTGTCTCATTCAGTCCTCACACGAAGAAGACACTGTAATGGTCTGCTCTGACAGATGGAGAAACTGAGGCAGCACAGAAAGTAAAAAGCAACTTGTCCAAGGTCACTGGGGCAAAGTCTGGATTAAACTAATCCCAGGAGGACCCAGGTGGCTCAGTCGGTTAAGAATCTGATTTTGGCTCCACGTGGTCTGACGGTTTGTGAGTTCCAGCCCCACATTGGGCTCTATGCTGACAGCATGGAGCCTGCTTGGGCTTCTTTCTCTCCCTCTCCCGTTGCCCCTCCCATACTCTCTCTCTCTCTCAAAATAACTATATAAACTTAAAAAAAAATCTATTAAACGAATCCCAGGCAGTCAGACTCTGAGCCCTGCCCACCTACAGGCGAGGGCAGTACTCCTTAGCCCTGGTTGCACTTAAGAAGCTGCTGGGAGGTGGGGGTGGGGTGGAGGGGTTAATAGGAGCAGACACAGTAATTTTGATTGGTCTGGACTGACATGTAGGCACAGTTCTCTTGAAAACTCTCTGTGTGATTCTTTTTTTTAAATTTTTTTTTTTTTTTTGAGAGAGAGAGAGAGAGAGAGAGCAAGCACGGGGAGGGGCAGAGAGCAACAGATACACAGAATCTGAAGCAGGGTCCAGCCTCTGAGCTAGCTGTCAGCACAGAGCCAGACGCGGGGCTCAAACCCACAAGCCGTGAGATCATGACCTGAGCCGAAGTCGGACACTTAACCGACTGAGCCACGCAGGCGCCCCGATAGCTCCCTGTATGATTCTAACGTGCAAAGGAAAACCATTTATCTGAGAACAGGGGCCCAGGGATGGGTTTTGATCCCCAAAGTCATGGATGTGAGTTCTTGCTCTTCCATTACTGGCTGTGAGCTTGAGTATATGGCTCAACCTCCTGGGGCCTCAGTCTCCTCATCTATAAAATGGGGTTAGTAGTGTCTTGAGTTCCAGAGTCGGCATGTTTGGATTCACTTTGAATCCTGTCTCTGCCTCTTAGGCAGGTTATCTAACTCCTCTTTGCCTCATTTGCTCATCTGTAAAGTGGTGACAAGAGTCATGAGGATTGAATGAGTTGATGACTATACAATGACACCCCAGAGTCATGGCCATTAGCTGTCCTGGGAATGGGGAGTCCTGCCCCTCCTGGTCCAGAGGGCTGTGGCCGGGATCAAATGAGGATGAGGCTGACACAGAGAGGCTGTGTGTGCTGAAGGTCAGAAAGACAGGCCTCCTGGCTACATTTCCCGGGCCCTGACTTTGCTTTTGTTTGCACACGGGGAGACAGGAATATGTTATCATCGCAAATATTTCAGACCACATAGACGACGAACCACAGCTCTCTGGTGCGTATCCTTCCCAGTAATGTTCTCTGTACATATGGGAATGTTAGGTTTTCAGCTGGGGGCAGGGATGCGAGAGAGACATCTATCACTGCACACTTCTGTACTTCTGAATTTTGAACCATATGAATGGTTCAAATATAAAACTAAATATAAAGGGTATGCTTCAGGCACAAGGAAAGTGGTCCCAGATGGAAGCTTGGATATTCAGGAAGGAGAGAAGAGCAATAGAAAGGGAAATATGGGTAAATACAAATGAATCTTGGTTGGATAAAACAAAACTAATGTCTAAAATATATATAGAGAATTAAAATACACGACACAATAGCACATGAGTCAGGAAGGGGGTAAATGGAGTGAGAATGTTCTAAGGTCCTTGTGTTGTCCAGGAAGTGGGTAAAAATGGGAACGTATGGGAAACGCTAATAAATCAAGGATGTCTGATCTATCTCTAGGCTAACCCTAAAAGAACAGTAAATGGATGTATAACTCAGCAGCCAATGGAAGGGAAAATGGAATAATAAAGTTATGCATGCTTGTGTGTATTTAAAGAATTATTCGTTGTTTATAAATTGAGTCATACTTCACACATTGTTCTATAACTTGACTTTTTCTGTTAAAACATGTCCTGGAGCTCTTTCCACATCGGTACACAGAGGGTCTGGCTCCTTTCTTTCATCTGCCAGCATGCGTCCCATAGAATGATGTCGACAACAGAGCATGAAACTGAGTGTCGAGCCCTTCCAACCATGGGGTGCTGTGTGACTGCACAGGTCACACGCCCGCAGTGCCAGCCCTGACTGAGACAATGAGGCAGAGAGGAGGCAGTGCCCATGGGTGTGTCTGCAGCCCAGACCGGGGAGGAGCAGGCAAGCCCTGTTCTGTCCAGGCTCTGAGCACACTCCATTCATCACACATGCAGCCTGTGGTCAGCCGGTCTGGTCTCCTACCTCTGGACGCCTCTGCAGTCAAGCCACCCAGGGAAGATCTTGTTCCCATACTGGTAACAATCTTCAGGGATAGGGGCCCCATTTGTCACAGCCTGTAAGTCACTTCCTGCTAGACACAAGCCTTCTTCAGGTCATCTCTGGGAATTGCATACACAGAGAGCCGTTCTGCCGTCACTCTGTTATGGTCTATGCAAGCAAGCACAGAACATCGTCTCTGTGCAGTTATGTCTTTAACACTCCATAATCCCTCTTCCTTGAACCAGAAGCAATCAGGCTTCACCTGAGCCTCTAGCCGGCAACTCTGGCTGGCTGTATTTAATAGTATAATATCATTATTGTTGTATTTATTTACTTTCAAAAAATGTTTATTTATTTTTGAGAGAGAGAAAGAGTGAGCAGGGGAGAGGCAGAAATAGAGGGGGACAGAAGATCCAAAGTGGGCTTCCCCACGGACAGCAGAGAGGCCAACACAGGGCTCGAACTCACAAACCTTGAGATCAAGACCTAAGCTGAGGGACACCTGGCTGGCTCAGTCGGTTAAGCGTTTGACTTCGGCTCAGGTCATGATCTCACTGTTCGTGGGTTTGAGCCACGCGTTGGGTTCTGTGCTGAAGCTCAGAGCCTGGAGAGTGCTTCGGATTCTGTGTCTCCCCCACCCCCTTCTCTGCCCCATGCCCAACCCCTCACCCACTCACGCTCTGTCTCTCCTTCTCTCTCAAAAGTAAATAAACATTGAAAAAAAATTAAAAAAAAAAAAAAAAAAAGACCTGAGCTGAAGTCAGCGCTTAACAGACTGAGCCACCCAGGTGCCCCTGTTGTATTTATTTTTATTGTTATCTTTCATTTATTGCCACAAGCGCTGTGTTTGTTGGTTTATTTGTTTTTTTCATTTATGGTGGTGATACATTTTTAAGAATGAATAGACAAGTTGAAAAGTGAGGGATTAAAATGGAAATTGAGTTAATAATAGTGTAGTTGACATATTGATGGGCCAGAGTTTGTCACTGTGGTTAGTAAGTAGCTGAGATGGGGGGTCCTGACCCTTAGACTGATGTGGACTCATCAGCATTGCATCCAAAGGCCCCAGCCCTCTCACCCTAGGAAACAAGGGCCAACATACCTTTTGGGCTTCACCTTAACCTTGCTTCCCCACAAAGTCTCTGTCTCAGCCAGCAAAACACACAGATCCACAGAGGTCAGTACGAAGATGTCCCGTGCAGTGCTCTTTATATTGGGGAGGGAGAAACCTACATGCCCTTCACTAGGACTGCACCTGGACGCATCTGTCCTATGGGTCACTCTGCTCTTTGGACCTCCTTATCCGTTCACCTAGGTTACACTGCCCTCTCTCCTGCCATTGCTCGACACCCTCCCCTGCTCTCTACTGAAAGCCACTCTTCAACTCCCCACCTCCCAGAAGCCTTCCCTGCCCACCTCTTGGACCCCCAGGTCTTCCTCTGACCCTCAGGATCCTTCTAATCTGGATGACTCCCCACGCCTGTACACAGTGTGGCACCCTTAGTGACCTTTTATTATGTCTGTCTTGTTTCCAATCAAATCATAAGCTCCCAGAGAGCAGGGACCAAGGTATAGCTTGAGGGAGCTCCAGACAGAGGTCAGAAGACCCGGGTTCAGCCCTGACTCTGAGTGACTCCGCCTAAGTGACTTTGAACAAGGCATTTCTCTCCCTGAGTTTCTGTCTCCACATTTAACCATGAAGAGTGAGTTCGAGGTTACGGGATCCCTTCTGCTCTGAGAATGTAAGGTCATTTTGTGTTTTTTTTTCTATATCTTCCTGGAGAAGTCGTAAAAAGTACAATTTTATATTTTAAGAGGGTTGCATGCACGATCTCATTTATTTTTTTAAATTTTTTAACTTTTATTTATTTATTTATTTATTTTGAGAGACGGAGACAGAGCATAAATGGGGGAGGGGCGGAAAGAGAGGGAGACACAGAATCCCAGGCAGGCTCTAGGCTCTAAGCTGTCAGCACAGAGCCTGATGCAGGGCTCAAACCCATAAACCGTGAGATCATGACCTGAGCTGAAGTCGGATGCTCAACCGACTGAGCCACCCAGGTGCCCCTCATGATCTCATTTAATCCACCCAACAACTCCATGAGAGCAGCACTGTCCCCGTTTCACTGATGAGAAAAACTGAGGTGCAGGAAAGCTGTATCGGTGAAGTTAAACTAGGTTTTAGGGTCATACAAACAAGCCCTGAATTCTCAGTGGCAGTAAAAGTTTACTTCTCTCTATATACAGTGCAGTGCTAGTGCATGGCCCTCCTCCAAAGTTTGCTGGGGGACCCAGGGCCCTTCCATCTTAGAGCTGTACTATCTGAACACATGTCCCTGTGGCCACACGCAAGTTACGGTGACAGGCCAAGAAAAGGGATGGAGGAGAGGCCCTTAACTACTTTGGTCTGGGGTGACACAACACGTCACTCTGCTCTTACTTCTCTGGCCAGAGCCAGTTTATCCCATGGCTCCAACCTAACAACCAGGGAGGCTGGCTTATGTAGAGGTGAGTGCTAACAATCTGAAGTTCGGGAGCTAAGGAATTTGACCAAGGCTACACAGGAAGTGATTGAGGCAAGGATCTGGGTCCAGGTAGGGAGGCTTCGGGACCTCCTGCCTAACCACTATCCTATATTGTCTCTGAGGAGGTAGCAGGGCCACAGAGGCTAGTGGTGACGGGTGAGGCATGGCGTGCTGGGCCGGCATCATATGATAAAAGAGGAGTAGGAAGGAACAGCAGCCAGACAGAAATAACATCAGGCAGCCACTGACCATGGGAACAATCCTGATAGTTCCCATCTGTTGAGCACCTGCAACAGGCCATAAAATGTTCCATCTGATTCTTTCAATATCCTGGAAATAAAACCCACTTCCACTCTACAGATGAGGAAAATGAGGCTCAGAGATGTTGAGCAAACTGCTCAAGGTCAAACGCATGGGCAGCAGCATCCGGATGCACCCCTCTCCAAGACCCAGGGGTCAGCAGGAGGGTTTCGAAGGAGGACAGGGTTGAGGTGTGCACCCCCGGTCTGAGGCCTGCCAACCCTTCATTGCCAAAGCCTGGGTGGAGATGGCCTCGGGGGAAAGGGGAGCTGTTTTCCAGGGACAAGCTGAAAACTGTAGAGACCACTGGTACCCGGGACAGACCAGTTCCAGGCGGCCCCGCTTCCCGAGGGAGTCCAGATCTGCAGTGCGGGGCGCCACCTAGAGGTCGAGCGCCGCGCGGCGCCTCTCACGTTCCCGGGGCCTTACCCTCCAGGCCTGTTCTGAAGGAAACGGGTCTTAGAGACAGGGGTGAAAATGCGGAGGAGCTGTTTCTGTCCTGCACCACCTGCCCCACCTCCCCAAGCCATCCTAGTGGTGTTCCTAGACTTGTTTCTACCACAAATATTATCTGATGGGTCGGGTACCCTTCTGGGCTCATTTTGGGACTGAGAGTCTAGAATTTTGGGTTCAGTATATGCTCGGCCATCAGCTGGCTGTGTGACCCTGGGCAAAGCACTGCCCGTCTCTGGGCCTCAGTCATCTCCTTGATAAAATGCAGGTTACAACAAAAGGTAACACAGCAAGGCCTGGAGTCAGGCAGGGTGCCTCTTCCTTGCTGTGTGACCCTTTGGGGAAGTCAGTTACCTTCTGTGTACCCCCCGTTAACTCATCTATATAATGGGTTGATGGTTCTTCTCTAAGAGCATTATTCTTGAGGTTAAATTATTACTTATATACGTAATATAGTTTATAAAGTACCTGCCTCAGAGTCTTGTTCCGTTTCCTCAACCTCCTCAAGTTTTAAAACTAGGGTTCAGTTCCCAGGGCTTCCATACCCTTCTTCCTAAGAGGAGTGGAGATCTGTCTCCAGATGCCCACACTCTGAACATGGGCCCTGACCTCCCACACCAAAGAGGGAGGGCCCAGGAGCCCTGGTTCCTGGCACAGTGCTCCTGACTTTGGTTGACCCAGCACATGGGAAGGGCCCTTTCACCTCCTCCTAAAGTCGCTTTCGGCTTCACAGCAGGAGTTACCTCTGGTGATTCACTGCTGTCACAGTGATCAATGTCTATCCCCCCGGAGTTGCACAGTGTACAACCTCATTGACTGTTCATGTCAGCCTCAATGTTGAAATTCTCAGTAGTTAAAAACAAGAACACTAGGATACTGCCCTATACCAGGAATAGCAGGAGGAAGGAGCAGCAGGCAAAATGCCTGCAGCTTTAGAAGTTCTCAAAAAGACATGTAATCCCAGCTGAGACTGAGGTCCAACCCCTCCAGAGAGCAATACTAAGCGCACCCCTCCTGCCCTATCCAAATTGGGGTGAGAATGGCCATGGCTGCTAACATTTACAGGGCTAGTGTTTATGTCTGTGAGCCTCAGTTTTCCTCATCTGGAGCATGTGGGTGTAATCCTCAGCCTGTTAACTTTCTCTTTGAAAGAAAAAGAAAAATCTTGCAAGTCTTCTATAAACTGACTCCTCTTGTTCAGACACGTTATTTCCTCCCCCACGTCACCAAATTCATTTACTTATTCATTTATTGAGCACAATGCTAGGCAAAGGGCTGGGAATATGACGGTGACCACAAGGAGCACCTTCTGTCAACTTGTACACCTCAGGGGAACAGAGGAGAAAAGATGTAGAGGCACCTTCTGCAGGGCACCAGAGACTTCTCCTGCCCCCACCTCCTTGTGGGAACAGCAATAACCACAGGCACTTATCTGACACTTACAAGGCGCCCAGCACTGTGCCTGCCCAGCACATCACATATGCATACCATGTGGTTCAGTCCTTTTGGCAAATTCTGAATGGTAAGGTAGGTACCATCACCCCCATCTTAGAGATGAGGAAATGGAGGCTCACAAATTTTCCCTTTAAGTGGAGGAAGCGGGATTCAAATCAAGATCTGTTTGGTTCTCTGATCAGAGTGAACCCTTGAGTTATACTGGGAAGAGGCCCTCATCCCCGAGTGTGTCCCATTGTTATGGAACAAGCACTCTCTGTATTTCATTGTACTTAATCCCTACACCAGCCATGGCTGTTAGGGTTTTTTGTGTGTGTGTTTTTATTTTTTTTGAGTTTATTTATTTTTGAGAGAGAGCGAGCAAGCATGTGTGAGTGCACAAGTGGGAGAGGGGCAGAGAGAAGGAGAGACAGAATCCCAAGCAGGCTCTGCACTGTCAGCACAGAGCCAGATGTGGGGCTTGAACTCACAAACCACGAGATCATGACCTGAGCCAGGATCAAGAGTCAGACATTTAACCAGCTGTGCCGCTCAGGTGCCCCAGTTTGCTGCTTTTTGTTTTGTTTTGTTTAGAGAGAGAAAGAGTGAGAGAGTGTCTATGAGTAGGAGAGAAGGGCAGAGGGAGAGAGAAAGAATCTTAAGCAGGCTCCACGCTCGGCACGGAGCCAGATGCTGGGCTCTATTCCACAACCCTGGGACCATGACCTGAGCAGAAATCCAGAGTTGGACACCTAACCGACTGAGCCACGCAGGTGCCCTGCCGGTTAGGTATATTAACCTAATTTTACAGATGAGAAAACTGAGGCTCCGAGTGGACAGGGGAAACCAGTTCTTCCCCTGCCATCCTGGCTGACACCTTGGGAGTCAGACAGATTACAGTAATCAGCTAATGCCTGAGTAGGGCTCTGAAGATGCAAAGCCCTTATTGAGAGTGTTAAGTATGATGATTAAGTCGGAACGTGGAATTAGCTGCGCTGGGGAACGAGCTGCAGCCATCAGGAGAGGATTAGTGACTCGCTGCCCGATGAAGCTGAAGGCAGGCTGGGAGTGAGAGGAGCTGAGAGGTTTATGGGTCCACGGTGCTGCTCACCCGGTGGGGGTGAGTGACACTGGGGCTGCAAGGTCCTGATCACGCCCAGTGTCAAGGGACAAGGGCAGCAACCACAGAAAGAAGGCTGGTTCCCAGCACCCTTGCCTTTCTTCCATCCATCCATCCATCCATCCAAGACACACTTAGCAACCGTCTGCTAGGTCTCTGGCACCGTGGATACAGCCAAAAATGAGAGAAAGCCCTCTGCCTCATGGAGGAAGATAGACATTTAACAATAATCACATATCAAGGAACTGTTCATCTAAGTGTAATAATGGTATTGTGGCTATATTGCACGAAAGGGCCCTAATCATCTAGAGACACATACCAAAATAGTTAAAGATGAAATGATATGATGCCTCCACCATACAGGGAAGGGAGGATGTGAGGGGTAGAGGTGAAAAAGGATGGGCCCTGAGTTGGTAACTCTTGAAGCTAGGTGATAGGTACAGGGAGGCCGTGTACTGTTTTCTTTCGTAAATGTTTACCATGTGCCATTAAAAAAAAAGTGTTGAAAAAACATACAGGCAGATAAATAATTATAACATGTGATGAGTTCCATGAAGGCAAAGCAAATGACATGGTTAGAAATTATTGAATGGAGTCTCTACTGCTTGACGCATTGAGAACAGAGACCATCTGGGTTTAGAATCACCCAGATTTCTACTGGGGAGTCAGGGGAGGCTATTTTTGATAGAGTGAGGCACCGGGGCATTGTTAAGCCTTGCAATAGCCAGAGTAATCCTTTCTGTGTCTTCCCACCCTGAAAGCTGGGCCGGCAGGGTCCTGGGGAGAGGGTTCTACGTTTTGGGCATCGACTGCATCCTCCTGGTTGACAAGGGTCCTGGAGAACCCAAGACCAGCCTCCATGCGCACTCGTCACTGTAATGGAAGAGGCAGAGGGAAGTCATAGTTGCAAACCCATACCCATCACTGCTCATGCCTGTGTCGTGTATGTACATTGCTTGTCTGCCATGAGCACCACATCATTAGAATAATCTCAGGGAGGGGCACCTGGGTGGCTTAGTCGGTTAAGTGTCCGACTTTCACTTAGGTCATGATCTTGTGGTTCGTGGGTTCGAGCCCCACGTTGGGCTCTGTGCGGACTGCCAGCTCAGAGCCTGGAGCCTGTTTCAGAGTCTGTGACTCTCTCTCTCTCTCTGACCCTCCCCTGCTCATGCTGTCTCTCTCTCTCTCCTAGAAATAAATAAAAATTTAAAAAAAAAAAAGAATCATCTCAGGGAGGTGGAGTAGGATTCCTCATTTACAAGTGAGAAAAACGAGGCTCTAAGGGGTTAAAATAAAAAGACTGACCCAAAGTCAGCAGCGCAGCCAAAGATTGAAGCTTGGCTTCTTGGCAGTGTCTCCCCTTCCCCACCCATGCTGCCATCCAACCCCTACCTGTAAGCACAGCCACCCTTCCCAGATCACAGGAAAGGGCAGGTGACAAGTGAGCGAAGGCTGTAGTTTCCTGGAAATGTGCAGAACCAACCAGCCTTTGGCCTCAGAATGTCAGGGAAAGCAGAGTTCAGGGACAAGTCCCCCGCCTACCAAGCAGCATCCCTCAGCTACAGACATGGCTCGATTTCCAAGTATTTGTGACAGGAAAGGCCCAGCTCTGGGTTAAGGGCACATGCTGTGGGTTCAGGGACTGACCGTGGGAGCGCTGGTGTGAAGGGAACCTCAGCCACCGGGAGAGAATGCAGTCCCCACACTGCACCTCTAAGTGCACAGACTGCGGCCCCCCTCCCAACAACGCTGGATTCCTGCCTGCTTTGAGAAGAGCAATGATGACTAGGGAACATGGTGCGAGCCGGCCTTCTGTCCTCACTGGTGAGGAGCTTGCCCTCAGAACTCAGGCAGACTTGGGTTCAAATCCTTGGGCAAGCCACTCCAACCCCTAATTTTCTTGGGGACCAGGAGTGGAGGGCATGAGATAATGAAAGCCAGGCATTCATCAGAGCATTCAGCCTTCAGTGGGTACCAGCCACCATCCTCATCTCCGCTGGGCAATGATACCTCCTCCTGGGTTCATCTAAGGTGGTGTTTCTCTAGAAGCAGACCCGAGACCGGGATTCAAGAGTAGGCAGGTTATTGGAGATGATCCCACGAAGCCCCAGTGAAGAGTGAGCAAGTGCGGCAAACGAGGGAAGGAAAACACAAAAAAGGTGTGTTACTGAGTAGGTTACCATTGTAAACATCTGGAGCTCCAGCCCACAGGGAATTCTGGGAAACAGTGTGGTAGAAGAGTAGTTCTCAAACTTTCCTGAGTGTTGGACTCACCTGGAGGGCTTATTTAAACACCAATTGCTGGGCCCCACCCCCCGAGAGTTTCTGATTCAGTAGATGTGGGATGGGAATCTGAGAATAGGCCTTTCTTTCTGTCTGTCTGTCTGTCTGTCTGTCTTTCTCTTTCTTTCTCTCTCTCTCTCTCGTTTATTTATTTTGAGAGACAGAGAGAGCTAATGGGCGAGGGGCAGAGAGAGAATCCCAAGCAGGCTCCACACTGCCAGCACAGAGCGTGATGCAGGTCTCCAGCTCACAAACAGTAAGATCATGACCTGAGCAAAAACCAAGAGTCAGATGCTTTGTTGACTGAGCCACTTAGGCACTCATGAGAATGCATTTCTAACAAATTCCCAAGTCGTGCAAATGGCTATAGGTCCGGGGACCACACCTAAAAGCCACTAGCATAAAAGATGTCTCAGCTTGATCCTACCTGTCTCAGCTTGATGGCCACCAACTTTGTGTCCGTGAGTTTGCGAACTGCTTCCAAGGGCGCTCACTTCCTGGAACAAAGCTTGCTGGCACGGCCAGAAAGCCCTACTAAACCCACTGTTAGAGCCCACCCAGGGGAGCACCTGTAGCTGGGCAGCAGGGTAGGGAGAGGAACAGCAGAAAAGCCTGTAAGGTAGTTTGATATCTGATTGAAGGACTTCAGTGGGAACTAAAGGTCAAGGACGCCTTTGTGTAGGGCCCTAGCACTGTGCACATCTGGTCATATATTTTTATAAAATTGCAAGTGTTTTGTTCTGACTGAACGTTCTACACAAGTATTATTTGTGTGCGTAAATTTATATTTACAGCTTGTAATTCTTTTTCCTAAAGAGGCCCCCTAAGTTGTCGACGTTTCAGACCTCTTAAAACTTGGGCTGGCCCCTGCAGATAGGTGTAATAAGACTCATTTGCTGAACTGATCCAAGAACACAGACCACCTGGGTTCAAGAATACCTAGATTCAATTCGGCCTTGCTACTCTCTAGCTGAGTTACTTTGGAAAAGGTGCCTAATTTTTCCAAGACCTCCATTTACTCATTTAAAAAATAAGGACAGTAATCATATTTTCCCTACAGGATCAAATGAGGATCAAATGGAATAACCCCTAGAGCCAGGCCCACAGTAAATGTCCAATAAATATGAATATCTTTTTTATTATTGTTAGTCCCATGGTTTACTCTCGTTTATCATTTGCGCTGATGATCTCTTTCCTCCAAGTCCAGGTAGGAGTGAAGGAACTAGAGACGGGAAAGATTCCTTCGGGATTGGCACGTCCACTCCCCATCCTGCTACCATACCAGCTCCCTTGCCCGACTGGCTCCGCCCCTTCACCTGGGCGCCCGGCCGGGTCGTTGCCGGGCAACTACTGCCCGCCCCCGCACGAGGATTGGTTGCGCGGCGCGACTCCCGGCATGCCCCCCGGCTCCCGGAAGCAGCGCTGGGCCTTCTTTCGCGGAGGGTGGCAGCTGTGGCTTTGCGGAGGCCAACGTGGGCCGCGAGCCTGCGCTGCTGGGAGCGCTGCTGATCGGCATCGCCGCAAGTCACCGGGCGGGACTGTCTCGCGGGGCTGAGGATATGCCACCTCCCGCCCGCTCCTGCCAATCTGAGCCTCCGGGGAAGACGGGGCCGAGTCCCAGAGGCAGCTTGGGGCATCCGCGTCCTGGGCCCCTTTCCAACAGCTCCGGCCTCGCCATTCCAGCCCTGGGCCCCGAGGCCCCAACACTCCTGGACTCAGCCCATCAAGCTAGCTAACCTGGTTCAGCTCTGTGAACTTGGGCAGGTGCCGCTCCCCCCACCCAAGAAGCTTCTTTGCCTTCCTGGTACTGATAATATCAATACTAAGTGACATTATTATTAATTGCTTACTTTTTACCGTTGATAAGCCTTCTGTTACAGACGCTTTCTGATCCCAAGAAATGGGTATTTATATTATGCCCATTTTGGAGAGATGAGGAAGAAACAGAGCTCAGGGAAAGAATTAATTTGCCTTAAGTAACACAGCTCCACAGGACCAGATTTCCAACCCCAGGAAGTGCAACTCCAGAGTCCAAGATTTTAACTTAAAGCCTCCTTGTGAGGATTGATGCGAGGGTGTTAAGACTTAGCCAAGCGCTAGGCATCTACTAAGTGCTCAAGGGTAGTGGGCAAATCATCAGATTCATAGTAACAAGTAATAATAGTTGTATCAGCACTAAAAAGTGACCGTGGCTAGCCAGAGACCTATTGCTTTGTCCACTTAGGACAGGACAGTCTGGAAGATGAAACTGCCCCACTCCAGTTTCAAATCCTTAAAAATGTTGAAGTTATTGTGTCTTTTACTTCCTACTTCACTTCCCTCTACTTCTATTTTTACCCCTTCCTCTCCTTTCCGCCAGTTATTGCTAGCTCCAGGGCTGAAGTCCTTTGCCTCGGAAAATGGCCAGGTTTGTGCTCTGAGTTTAAAGGGGACAATGAATAACTTCAGAAGTTCTCACTTTTATTGGCTAAAATGAAAATAGCGAAAACAGGAGAGGAGAGTTAATGAGGCCTAAAGTTAAAAGGGGGCCTTACTTAGCCCTTGACTTTCGAGTAGAACACCGTGGTTTTCAGGCCACATAGATGTCTGTGTTCTTCCTGAATGTCACAGACACTCATTCTGGGATCTGGGCACTCCTGCCTGGGTGTCAGTTTACCTGCCTCTAAAATAATAAATTTGAATGATATTTGCCATATGCATGTGCCGCCTGTATCTTTTTAGACTTAATATTCTTAAATTTTTTTTATGTTTAGTTTTGAGAGAGTACAATCAAGGGAGGGGCAGACAGGGACAGGGGATCCGAAGTGGGCTCTGCACTGCCAGCAGAGTCCGATCCAGGGCTTGAACTCATGAACTCAAGAACCGTGAGATCATGACCTGAGCTGAAATTGGACGCTTAACTGACTGAGGCACCCACGCACCCCTAATTTAATATTCTTTAACTCAGTTTACATACATTGACTAAAGAGCAGTTGTGCACCTGGCTGGCTCAGTCAGTAGAGCATGTCACTCTCGACCGTGGGGTCATAAGTTCAAGCCCCACATTGGGTGTAGAGTTTACTTAAACAAAAGTAAAAGCAAGCAAAAAAGCTAACTATGTATCATTTAATAGAAAACCAATATCACCTGTCATAAATAGAAGGCAAAAAATCTTATAAAGAAATGCAAATAAAAACCAAATATGCTCAATTCTGGCAGGCGAGACCTTGAACGGAGGCCTGATACCATTCTGTTAAGAAGGGGGGATAGCAGGATTTAGGAGGTGTTGAAGACTTTCAGGCACCATACCGGAAGTTGCCCCGTGGGTAGTCAGGATGGAAAGAATTGAACAGGGAGGATGTCCACATGCAGGACTCTGGCTCTCGATCTCTCAGACCAGCATGGTACCTGTAGCCCACGTTCACACTTGGGCCCCGTGGCCAAGACAGCCCGTGGAGCTGTCTGCCATGCCGCCTTTGCTCTCATTCTCTGTGCGGTAGATGGGGAGTGGGACGCACCACAGGGCTGTCTCCTCACAGCCTGCCTTCTCTGCCTATGGCCACCCCAGGTACACAGGAGGGGAAGCCGTTCAGCAGAATTTGATGTGCCCCAAAGTCCTCACCCACTGCTGCTGCATCTTCCTAGGACCACAGGAGGCAAGGGGGAGGGGCGGCTATTCCTGTCTTCCCTTCTGGGGCTGGGGAGACTTAACTCACAGGGGCAGCAACCCCACTTCCAGTCCGCCCCTGCCCTGCCCAAGGGTGTCCGAATGGGAAGGGGACATCGGGAAAAGGGTTTTCTAGGGAGCACAATGTGGATGACGACCCATCAGCAGCAAGCAAGGAAGAGTCAGGAGAACCCAAAGGGGCGGAAAGCCATTGGCTGCTCTCTTTCCCGGACTGATTTCCCTTCTGCCAGCTGAGGACCTTCCCCTTCCAGGATGGAGATGGGGGAGATCAGGCAGGACCACTTTTTCTATAGTTGCCCCCTACCCGAAAAACCTAGGTTTCTAGGGTGTAGGATGGGCTTTTCTTAGTATCATCTAGTCCCTGTGGCTTAGGGGCTAATGGAGCTCTATCTTTTTACTCCGAAGCAGCAGACATCCGTTGCCTGAAACTGCTTAGGAGGCAATAGGGAGGCCCAGGAAGGACCCATGATCCCTGCCTGTGGTCTGTCCTGTGTGTCTCTAGGGGGTGAGAAGTGGTTTAAGGAAGAGAAAGGAGCCCCTGAAATCTCAATAAGCTGCTGTGAGTCCTGGCTGCATTTCCAAATAAGGCACAGCTTTGAATATTAGGAAGACAGAGGACAGGAAATCAGAGAGGCACAGACCAAAGAGGAAAATAAAGAAGGCTCTCCGGCTCAAAGGAAGTGGAATTCAAACTTCTAACAAGAAAAAGGAACATTTGTGGGCCCAGGGCGAGAGTACAAATCAAAACCCATATACTGTAGGTCTCAATGTGTAAGTTACAAGTCAAGTTGCAAACTCCAATTTATGTTCGTCCTTCTACGTTGACATACATAACCTCTATAGCAATGTGGAAGGTCAGGTTTGCACCAGAATTCTCTGACTTCTTAAGAGTTTTGCTGGGGAATGTGATGGGTCAGCCCCACCCCTAGAGGGGTCTTCTGCGCACAAATCAGGGGCTGAAACCACATGCCCCAATGTAGCACCATGGGCACACAGCCACCCGTTGAGTCTGTCCTTTGGAGGATGGACCTAGGAACGAGGCTGCCCAGGCCCTGTTTGCACGTTTAAGCTCATTTAGACAACGGTTCAGGAGTCCTGGGCATCCAAGTCATGGTCCAGAAGGGAGAGGGGCTGTGAGCTCCAGGCTGCTGAGTCCCCGTGAACCTACAGACTCCAAGCCCCGATGAGATGGGTCACAAGTGGATCTACAGTTATACTGGTACTAATGACAAGAGCTAATACCTTCTATTTGCAGTTTGCAAGGCCCTCTGACCTGATGAGAATTTTGAGGTATGCAAGATTAGTTAGTTCCCCGCTTCACAGGTGAGAACACTGAGGCCGGCAGAAGTCAGTGACTTACCCAAAGTCCCCTGATTGTAATCCTTGTACCTGAGCTCTTCCTTATGTCAAGAATTGAGGCGGTTAGTCCTTACCCAACACGGCAGAGCCTGAGGGTTTTTGGGCAGCAAAAAGCAAGGCAGAGGGGAATGTCCTGCCGTCCTCACAACAGGCCACCTGCCATGGTGCTAAGAGGCCTGGCACATTTGGGCATTTAACCCCCACTGTTCCCTTCTCCCAGAACCTTGTGGGCAGGAGGCAAGCCACCGATAGCTCTCTTCTGAAAGACAACTCTGATAAAGCGAGGCCAGACTTCTGCATTCTTAGCTCACAAAAGGGTATAAGAAAATGCAGTCCATTCAGTTTCTGTTGCAAAAAAAAAACAGTTGCTGTTTGGTAATGGCTCATTTCCCTGTTTGAGTCTCAGCAAAGACTCAGCAAAGTTAAAAAGCAGTTAACACCACCTCAGCAGCTAATGAACCCAGAGAACAGGTAGGAAGTGTGACTCTGCCCCTGGCAGGAGGCAGCCCTGCACCCGCGCTGATGCTCCCCAATTATAGAGTGCAGGGGAGGGAGTGAGACCACAGCCCCTTCCAACTTGCCAGCTCCAAGTTGTGGGCCTCACCCTTTCTCCCTCCTCCCTCCTCAATATTTATGGTGCAGGGAGCAGGTGGGGAAAGAGCCAGCTGAGGGGCTAAAGCCGCTGGATGCCAGTCTCTGAGGCTGGTGCAGAGCATGAGTTTGGCTCTTACCGTGCCCAGGCTCTGCCCTGAATCTGCGCTCACTTTTAAGGGATGGTGATTGAGCGTCCACAGTGCGTTAGCTTCTTGAAAGGCTTTCTAGTCCTGAGCCCTCGACCGGAACAGGAGCAGATGGAGCCTTTGTTCTCACTCCTGGGGCCAGGTGTGAGCTCCTGATGATCCCTCGTCTCAGTCTTTGGGGGTCTAGCAGAGTGGTTCTTGAAGTGGGATTCCCAGACTGGCAGCATCTCATACCCTACCCCAGACCTAGGGAATCCGAAACTCCAGGGGTGGGCCCAGCACTCTGCATCCTGTGGGGCGCTCCACAGGAGCAGTCTGGGGGCGGCTGCTCTAGTAACCTGTAGTAGGCTCAGGCATCCTGGGGTCAGACAGATGGATGATACTACTTCCTCGTGGTGGAGCTAATCAGATTGAGGAAGATTACGCACTGACGTGCTGGTTATAGGGCTTGACGGGTGGTAGTCACTCTCCTGTTTCTCTGGAAATCAGATGAGACAGAGTAACCCCAAAAAGGCAGCTTTAGAGATGCTCACAGGCCAGCGTGACAGGACCTTTCAGAAGTGTGGCTTCTGACTCATGTCTAAAGCCACCGCCATCACCCTGTGATCCTGTGACCTTGTGGGCAGATTGGCTTGGCTTCCAGCTTCTCTAAAGGAAACTCTCCCAGGGGCGCCTGGGTGGCTCAGTCGGTTGAGGGTCCAACTCTTTTTTAATTTTTTTAATGTTTTATTTATTTCTGAGAGAGAGAGAGAGACTGCATGAGCAGGGGAGGGTCAGAGAGAGAGGGAGACACAGAATCTGAAACAGGCTCCAGGCTCTGAGCTAGCTGTCAGCACAGAGCCCAACGCGGAGATCATGACCTGAGCCGAAGTCAGACGCTTAACCAACTGAGCCACCCAGGCGCCCTGAGGGTCCAACTCTTGATTTCGGCTCAGGTCATGATCTCACGGTTCACTAGCTTGTGCCCCGCGTCAGGCTCTGTGCTGACAGTGTAGAGCCTGCCTGAGATTCTCTCTCTCCCTCTCTCTGCCCCTCCCCCACTGGCACATGTGTGGTCTCTCTCATTCTCTTTCTTTCTCAAAATAAATGAATAAACTTAAAGAAGAAAACACTCCCACCTCTAAGAGCAGCGTGCTGACATCGTCTCTGTGGTGATTTTGCGATAGCCGGTGGGGCCTCTCACAGCGGCAAGCGGAGGCTGGGTTACCAAGTTACAGGCTCCACCATTCCTCCTCACCAAAAAACGGGGTGAGGATAACCATGACCTGCTGACCTCACAGTGCGAGGGGGAGACGTAATAATTTAGCCAGATGAAGGCTTTTCCATAGATTAACCCATCTAATCTTCACAACAACCCCATGAGGGTGCCTACTCTGTCAACCACTTTTCCAGATAAGGAAACGGAGACAGAGAGGTTAAGAAAATTGCCCAAAGTCACTAATAAGAGATCTTCAGGGTTCAAAATTGGGTGACCTGGCTTCAGAGTCCCGCTCTTCCGCACTGAGCTGTGTCCAGGGACACCATCTAAACAGAGCAGGTCATTGGCATCCAGGGGGTCTGAAGCCTTAGCATGTGGAGCCCTCTGACAGCCTGATGGATGCCATTGCCCCTTTGCCCAGGAGAAGCACGCGAACTTCTGCACATGCTCTCAGCGTTTCGTGAACTCCTCACTGCACCCAGGGGTCCCAGACAAGACCTGTATGGCTCTTAGAAGGAAGTAGGAAGGGATGCCTGGGTGGCTTCATCGGGTGAATGTCCAACTCTTGGTTTCCACTCAGATCATGATCTCACGGTTTGTGAGTACGAGCCCTGCATTGGGCTCTGTGCTGACAGGACGAAGCCTGCTTTGGATCCTTTCTTTCTCCCACTGCCTTTCTCCCCCCACTCAAAAATAAATGGATGAAGGAAGGAATGTAGTGAGGGAGGAAGGAAGGGAGGGAGAAGGGAGGGAGGAGAGGTTCAGGGTCATTAGCATGCTCTGCCCACACTGCACTCCAAAGACCAGGCCTGGGCCCAGAGCAGCAGGGATGGAGGCTGGGAGTGGGGTGGGGAGGGTTTTGAGTCCTTCTGTCTAGAGTGAAGTGTGTGACAGGTGCGCTGGGACCACGGGGCTGTTTGCAGAAAAGCAGGATTGAGATGGTCAATCTAGGTCTGGAAGTGTGGCCCTAGGGGGCCTGGCAGTCTAGAACAACCCAAAGATCATCCCACCAAGAGGCAGAGGTTGGACTTGGTGACCTCAGGACCCCTCCCAGTTCTAGGCGTAAACGTTTGCTCTGTATGCCCTGCACACGGCTCGGAGAGCTTTCTGTCCTGTAAAACCTGCAGACTCGGTAACTGAAAACCAGTGACTCGGCATCAAACACTACAGAAGCACCGAGGCAGGCCGGGCGACTGCTGGACTCACACTGGACAGGGTACCCTGGACTCACACTGGACAGGGTACTCCGGCCTCAGGAAGGCTGTAGGCTTCATACTCCATACTGCCCACCCAGCATATGGCCCTGGGCTCCTCAGATCAGAACACCTTCTAGAGAAAACCTTCTAGGCAGCAGGGTGACCGGGAGAGAAGTCAGGCTTTGGAACCCCTCAGCCCTGGTCTGAGTTCTAATATGGCCTCTTGCCGACTTAACCTGAGGCTCAGTCTTCTTCTCTGTAAAATGGGAACGACCAGTCCCCATGTCAGGTTGTCATACACCAGCACAGCCCCCCACGGCGGGCACCCCATAATCGGCCCCTCCTTTACTGTGACGCAGACCCTGTCCTTGTCCTGCACGGAGGAGCCAGGCTTGTGCAGAGGTTCGCAGCCCAGGCAGCCCTTACAGCGTCCGGCCACTGTGGTGGTCTCTGTGTCGCAGCCCAGTGCGGGAGCCGGGAAACACCTCATCCAGTGAGTGCTCTTCCAAGGTTAAAGTCACCAACCCCTGCCTGGGGATAATAAGGCAGAAGCATCATCCTGTGGACAAAAAACACCTTTCTGGTGCCTCTAACAGAAGGCGGAGAGGTGAGCAGGGAAGGAAAGGAAAGCAGCTGATTCTTAAAGATAGACCCAGCCGGCAGGGCTGCAATCTTTATACGATGCCTCTTACTCCCACTCCCCAAAGCCACCTGCCTCCTGGGACTGGGGGGAGACCTGATTCCCAGCCCACCCTCATCTCCTCTCTTTTTGCTTCCTTTCTCCTTCCTCCCTTCCATCCTTCCCGCCCCATCTTTTCTCCCCACCCTCAGCCCCCATGCTTGTAAAGCAATCACTGGGTAAAGCAGCACCATCAAGCCACATTCCTGGGGAAGCTCCAAGCAGCCTGTTGGCCCCAATGGTGGGAGGTGTGGCTTTAACAGGTGGGCAGGGGAGTGACCAGGCAGCTGGCATAAGGGAACCTATGTGAACCTAGTGAGGGACAGAGACACAGTCAAGGAGTTGGTCCTGACCGGTTAGTCAGGTAAACCAAGAAGGTGTGAAGATAGAGTCTTCCAGAAGCTGGTGACTAGCGCAGATTACACCAGGCTAAATTCCAAAGGCTTTCTTTCCATTAACACCATTCCACTTACCACATACAACGACCCAGATGAGAGGCTGGTACAACCATGGCCCCAACTGTCAGATGTGAAAATGAGTCAGGGTGAACTTGCCCATGGTACAAGGGCAAGGGGTTGTGAGGATTCAAACCCAGGCTGGCTGGCTCCAGAGTGGAGACTCCCAGAACCACTTTGAGATGTGACCAGTGTCGAAAGGGCATCTGTTTAGCAGGCCACCTGTTGATGGGGGAGGCAAGATGCATGTTGAGGTGGCCATTTTTCCAGCTGAGGCTTAGCAGGAAAGTGAAGTGGCTGGCCCAGAGGTCAGAGTGAGGGGCACAGTGTGGACTGGGCTCTCGGATCTCCAGCTTTCTGCCTCATGCATCCTGCCCCGCAGGTCAGGCATGTCTAGGCAGGACCCCAGGAGGGTATGAAAGAGCAGACTGGAGGTGTGGGGGCCCCTGGGGCCGGGCACCACAGGGAAGGAGTTGAGCATCAAAACAGACTGTCCAAGCAGCAGTGAAAAGGGGGAAGAAACACCTTTGTTGAGGATCTGCTATATGCTGGGCACTTCTACCTACAACACCAGGGCTCATATAACTCTTACAACAGCCCCGAGAAGCTTCTCCTTTCAGAGGTGAGAAGGTATCTGCAAGACTGGGCCAAAGTACCCAACTAGGAGGTGGCAGAAAGGGAAGTCCTCAACGCCATGCTGCGGGCCTGGAGCTCTCTCTCACTGGGAGCCAAGGGCAGGGACTGTTCTCAGGAGGTGCACGGGGCCAGTGTGTCAGCTGGCTGGAGTCCTGTGAGGGCCAAGAGCATTCGGGGTTAAGCCCACGGCAGCCTGAGGTTGAGGTCATCTCTCAGGCTGAGGCTGGGCTCTGTGCTCTTGGGCCAGCTTGCTACACACACTGTGAGCATTGTGTGTGTGTGTGTGGTGTGTGTGTGTGTGTGTGTGTGTGTGTGTGTGTGAGTGACTGGTTGTGCCAGGCTGACTCAATGGCACAGACAGTCACATTCTAGAACTTCTTATCATTCCCTTTACAGGAAGGGAGGCTCTGAAAGCGATGTGACTCACACAGCCAGTGCCTGGTGGGGCTGAGAGCAAGGCTAACTGAGTTCCAAACTGCATTCTGTGTCCTACAATCCTGTGTCCAAAGACAGGTCAGGCAGCAGCAAGCAGCCACGCTGGGGTGGCCCCAGCAGCAGGTGCCGTGTGGCGGAGGAGGGGCTGTGGGGACCAGAAGGGAAGGGGCTGGGGACTCGAGCAGACTGAATAGCGTGGTGCCTGGAAGCATCCCCAGGTCCTGTGCTGGGGCCCATGGGGACCCAGGCCAGAAGGGGCCCTGCTCAACTGCACTGGTCGGATCCGTTCTGCGAGGACCAATGCTAGTGTTCTGGGCACTACATCTACTTGGCATGACACTCCCACCAGGCCATGGAGTGAGGAAGAGGGGAGGCAGGTATCAAGAACCAAGGAGAAAATCAAGGTTCAATCAGGGGAGCGAGAGAGCAGGGCTGGCAAGGACCTGAGTTTAGGAAGACATAGGTTTGCTTCTGGTCTAGGCTACTTCGTAGCTGAGTGGCCTTGGGTAAATTACTTAACCTTGCTGAGCCTCATGCTGTTCATCTACAGATGGGAAAGTAAATGGGGTAACGAGCCTGACCCAGGACAGCACTGGGCCAGGGTTCTGGGCAGCCGGTAGCGAGGCGGCCCTCGACCCTGGGTCTGTCAACCAACTGTCAGCCAACTGATAGACTCCCAGCCTCTACCTGCTGTGGGACCAAAATTCCTGCCAGGGTCAGAGCTGAACTAGGAAGTGGGCCCACCTCGGCCACGGATGGAAGACAGCAGTGACTTGGGTCCTTGGCCCTGACAAGGGTCCGTGGACCTGCTGCCACCAGGGGAGTGATGACAGAAAACAGACAGGTACGCCTGGGCTGTAAATTTAGCCTGCACTCGAGTAAAATCTCTCAACTGATTTTTGGCCTCCCTCTTCTACTTGGAGTTCTCTATAAGAGCATTACATGGTCCCTGAAGCCGGGGTCCTGCAGTGACCTCCTCCCACATCACATCCCAGCTGATTAGGGGGCCCTGAATCTTCTCTAGGGAGCACTGGGCTGCAGACAGCAGAAAGAAGAGTCTTTGCTAATAATATCCCCTCGTGTAGGGACAAGCATGTTTTAGAAGCACCTGTCACTGCTAAATGAAGAGTCGGCTCATTTAGCGGCCTCTGGCTCTCTTCATGGAATAAAAGGAGGAGAGTGAAGATGAGCATGGTCTGGAAGGTATACGAAGGCATGCACTAAAAACTGGCACGTGGGATTAAATCAAGGACTGTTAGGCAAAGTCTGCTTCTTGGGGAATCCCCCACCCTCACACTGAAAAATCCCCTTCTCATTAGCAACTTTTGTTCACTCCCCAAAGCATGTGAACTAGTTCAACAAGCCTGCTGGGGTCACATTACACTAACCCTATGAGCTGGTACGGTGACTGGGGACAATGGAGCCTGAATGTCACCATCTGCCCTTCTGCAGAGGGATGCATTATTCTCAGTTTCCTTCCTCCCTGCCCGGGAAGGGAGGATCCTCTGTGATGTGCCTACTAAGGTGGGCAACAAAGAACAGCAAGCCCAAGTCTGGATGATTCCCACCAGCCAAGCAGCCGACGCCTCATCCCGCCGGCATGTGCCCCGTGCCCCCCAGGGCTGCATCCTCGCAGCCGGCCACCCTCCTGCCCCTGCGCTTTGCACTCATTTCACATCACTTCCCTAACAGGGACACCTCTTCGACTTCTGAAAACTGACTCCCTTCAGTTGAGCATGCAAGGCCCCCACAACTTGTTCGCTCCCAGGGGTCCCCATCTCCAAGCTAAGAGGCAGCTGATCTACTTTAAAACAGACATGCCACCCATCTGTACAGCACCTGAGGTTGTGATGAGTTACCACCCAGACCGCTGCCCCAAATGACAACCAGCATTAAAGTCGGTGAAAAAACCCAAGGGAGAGAGAGAGATCTCAGGCTTCTGCAAGGGGCGGGGAGACGGGAGAATTTATTTTTAGTTAAAACCACTGTTTTTTAAAGATATCAAGTTTCAGCAAACCTTTCAAGGGTGTCTATTTTCATTCTCCACCCCGTGGATTACTGGCTGCTTCCCTGGCCAGTCGGCTGTCTGCAGGACACTAGGGTGCCCGAACCCTTCGGCGAAGGAGCAGGCTGATTTATGGCTCCCGGGATTACTGCTTCTTGGGGTGCAAGCTCTGTTCTCTCTGCACAACTCTCTCCAGAAAGAACTTCCAATCTGGTCTAGTTCCTTTCCCTCTGATTCCCAAGCCAGCCTGCGCCCCCAAGGAACAGCCCTGCAGAAGCCTTCAAGGAACCGGAAGAAATGTAAACTGCAAGTTACTACTCATGTCAGAAGATCATGTGGGGTGTGTAGCAACATGGATGGACCTTGAGGGTGTTATGCTGAGCGAAATAAGTCAGGCAGAGAAAGACAAATATCATATGTGTGCACGTATAGGAGGATTAGGAGGAGCTTAACAGAGGACCAAGGGGGAGAAGAAGGGCAGAAATGGTGGGGGAAAGGGGGAGAGGCAAACCATGAGAGACTCTTGAATGCTGACGAAAACTGAGGACTGGTGGATGTGGGGGGAGGAGGGGTGGGCATGGAGGAGGGCACTTGTGGGGATGAGCACTGGGTGTTATGTGGAAACTAATTTGACAATAAACTATTTGTAAAAAAAAAAAAAAAAAGAAAAAAAAAAAAAGAAGATCATGTGGGGGTCGCACGATCTGAGGGTCGCCCTTTGAAACAACAGTTACAAAAATACACAGCTCTCCAGGATAAACCAGGACAAACCAGCCCCTAGCGCTGCTGGCCAAAGCTTCAGGGCTGTACTGATGTGAATAAGTAAATCTATGAAAGCAAGAGAGGCTGGGTGCCGCACTCGGAACATCTTCAGCCCTTTCAGCCCAGGCTCTACCTCTCTGCCTGCTTCGTGGCTGTGGTTCAGTCCACAGGAGCTTCGAGGAGATGGGAGGGAGAGAAGAACCGAGGACGTCATACCTCCTGTGGGTCACGGTGGGCTGGGTCTGCCCCCTACCCCCCACCCCTGACATCTGGGATGTAAAACACAAGCCCTCAGGATCTCTACACCTACTCTTCAAATCGATTCGAGTAGCTGTTTCCTGCCAAGAACCCAAGTAAGACAGCCGCCAATCAGGCTTTCATTAAATATCCAGCGATTCATAATGCCCTTGAACCGATGGCCCTGACATGTTGCAAACACAGACATTTGAAAGATCCCACCCTGACACAAGCCAGAGACCACTTTAAGGGTTCTTGTTGGAAGACGCAGGCCTGACATCCTCCGTCCCTAGTACAGGGATGACTTCTGGAGCCCAAGCTTAGGGAATGAAGGGTTCCTGGGTGGCCTGTCTCTCTGGGGTCTCCCAGCTGGTTGGTGGGTGCTCGCTCTCTCACCCACAGAAAGCAGGGGTTTGCACAGCCTTGCGTCTCGGGCCTAGAACTGGCCATTCCAGGGGAACCCCCCGGATAGGGAGGACTGGGAACTGTCACATCTTGCTGTCCGCTGGAGGGACAAAGTCTGGGACAGGCAAGGGCCCATGGTCCAGTTTTGCCACTGGCCTTGGTAACAGCTCAGACTCAACACTGGCAACAAAGTTCAGAAGAGGCTATGAAGCAAGATGAAGTGTAACCGGCAGCTCTGGGCACGGCTGCTGTGCTACCACGTAACTACTGTACCTGTGCCCCATTCTGCTGTCTTCTGGTTCTTCTCCGAAGGTCTCAGAAGAGTTCTTTAAAGTGTCTGGGATGTGCGCCCGGAGGGGAGGTGGGGCCTGGGTGTCCTGTGCCCTGTCCCGAGCCCAGCCGCAGCCCCACGCTGCACACCGCCCCAGCCCGCTGGGCTGCTCCCCACCTCCCCGAGGCTCCGAAGGGTCCCACGGCACCGAGGTTCTTGCCATCACCCGCTTCTAGATGAGGTGCACGAGCAGGGCAGAGCAGGCCGAGCCGAGTACCAAGCCCAAGCACACGTAAAAGGACATCACCACCCCCGTGGCCTCGGCCAGCTCCCTGGGCACGATCTTGGGCCCGTACATGAGAGCCAGGGTGCTGAGGTAGCCGTTGCTGAGCCCCAGCAGGGAGGTGAAGAGCACCGGGTAGAGGTCGGACCGGAAGGCCACCGTGTGCAGGCGGACGCGGGGCTGATAGTTGCAGAGCACGAAGAGGGGGAGGAGGCAGGTCCGGAGGAGCACCAGCCCGGGCAGCACCTTACTTCTGGGCCCCGGCACCTGAATCCAGGCCGTGACCTGCCGGCCACACAAGTCAGCAAAGTTAAACAGGAGGAAGGTGGTGAGGGGGACGAAGAACTTGGTGGCCCACGGCGAGCCCGAGCCCTTGTCCAGGGACTCAATGTTGGTGGAGATGGCGGGGAAGATAAGGCTGGTGATGAAGAAGAGGTAGATGATACAGAAGCCCAGGCCGGCTGTCTTCTTCAGGATGGGGCGGAGGGGCGGGATGGAGGACTCGTTGGATCCGAGCGCCGTTGCGGGGACGCTGGGTGAGTTCTGGGGTGGCTGCTCTTCACCGGAAAACACATGGGCCGGCCAGACAGGCCTCAGGTAGAACCTGCAGGGGGACAGGGCTCGTGGTCAGAGGGCCCCCAAGAGCAGGGTCACCCGGGACTTCCAGGGGCAAGGCAGGGGGCCTACAGGCCTGGTGCGTAAGGCCTAAGCCCAGGAGGGCCGGCAGCCTCGGGATGCACTCTGATGACATATATATTTCAGGGTGGCCAGAGGGGGGCCTACACACTCCCTGTCTATCCTGGTGCCGCCCAAAAGGCTGGTGGCCACGTCACAAGCAGGGACAGAAGAAAGCACCCCTGATCACCACCTGGTGAGCCACTGTTTTTGTTTTGCTGTGGAGAAGTGGAGATAAAAGAGCATTTTAAAATATAAATTTTTAGGGGCGCCTGGGTGGCTCAGTCGGTTGAGTGTCTGACTTCAGCTCAGGTCACAATCTCCCTCTCTCTCTGCCCCTCTCCTGCTCATGCTATCTCTCATTCTCTCTCAAAATAAACATTAAAAAAAAATTAAAAACAATTTTTTTTAATTTCTAAAAATAACACACGCTTGACGCAATAAACCCAAATAACACAAAAGAAAAACAACAGAGTAGAATGAGAACTCCCACCTCTGGCCTGAGGCACTGATGGCTAAAATGCTGGTGTCTGTAATTCCGTGGGTGTGTAGACCCCCACCCTCACACGCACCTGGCTCCTAGTTCAATTTCTTTTTTTTTTTAAATGTTTATTTATTTTTGACAGAGACACAGAGTGTGAGTGGGGGAGGGGCAGAGAGAGGGGGAGACACAGAATCCGAAGCAGGCTCCAGGCTCCGAGCTGTCAGCCCAGAGCCTGATGCGGGGCTCGAACCCACGAACCATGAGATTATGACCTAAGCCAAAGCCAGATGTGTAACTGACTGAGCCACCCAGGCAGCCCCTCCAGTTCCTTCTTTTAAGCAAAAGTGGGATCCAACTATACACATTGCAAAACTTTCTGTAACAGGACAATTCCTAAATAAATTATGCAAGTCATGTATATAAATACACCCTATAACTGCCTGAATATGCACATATGATATGAATATGATACATAAATGCAGGCACATAATTGTGTCAAGAACAAGATCTTGTGGCTTGTCTTTAACATGGAGACACGTGACTCGATGCCTCTCTGTTGTGTAGCTCACAACACTTCATTGTGTAGACACACAATTTAACTGCTCCCCTACTGATGGACATTTAGGTTAGCTCCAATTTCTCTCTCTTGCTAATCCCAGTGCGATGAATGGTCCTATACATACATCATTGCGTGTGTATGTTAGTATTTCAGTAGAGCAAATTTCTAGAAGAGGAACTTCTGGATCAAAAGGTTTGTACCTTTAACATTTTGATAGATATCAGTAAATTGCTCTCCAAATAGGTAGGAACAATCTATCTCTGCTCTGTCCCACTCACCCACCCTATTGATAGTAACCTGTCCCTTTAATCGCTATGTGATCATCTGTCTCTTTAAAAAAACTGACCATAATTTATAATCATTGGATGCGTTTACCGGTTTATCATCTGGCTCCTAGAAGACAGCTCCTTGGGGCAAGGACCATGTTTGCTGGTTTCCAGCTAAATTTCCAGGCCCAGAGTAACCCTTCAAAACACAATTGCAACTAATAAGCCCATAAAGATGTCTTTCCCCTCATATCCTCAACATTGAATATTATCAATAGTTTCCATTTCTGCTCCTCTGACCAAAGTAGAGAAGGCTTGGGTCCCCTGGCCTTGCTGTCTTGCTGTGTAACCTTGCCCGAGTCACTCAACCTCTCTGGGCCTCCCGTGTCTGAAAGCCGGGAGACATAGGCTGACTACATGATCACACGTCAAACAGAAGGCTTGGTGTGGGGCTGGGAGAACAGTCGCCTGGTAACAGCTGGCTCTGATTTCAGCCCTACCGCTGTCTCCCCATGTGACCTTAGGCCAGGTACTCCTTCTCTGGGCTCAGTTTCCTTCTCCGTCCAACGGAGCCACAAGCTTCGGAGCTTCCTGCTGGTCCGCCCATGCTAAGTGCCTACAGATAACAAGTGAATTGGTGGGATGGTCCCTCCTCCAGGTCACATTTCCATGTGATGCTGAGCTGCGCACTGCAGCCTTGAACTCTGTCTTGTTTCACAATCACTATTTAGGGAAAGGAGTTTTCTTACTTCCTCCTCTAGTCAGCAGCAGGTCCCAGCCTTCAGTCAGCTCTGGGGAAGCTCTGCGCCAAGTTCCTCTGGTCCAAGCTCTTCCTCATTAAGTTCTTTCAGATCTGTCTCCTGCCCACTCCCCTGGCCAGCAATCTCCCACACTGCCCTGCGGCTCCGTTCCTCCTGTGGACAGCACCCATGGGCTCCCTTTTAACTACGATTTTGCCCAAGCAGCTCCAGGAGCACAGCCCTCTCCAAAGCTCCAATCTCACACGTGTTTCTGTAAACCTGGAAGTCTTGACCAAAGTTGTAGTCAGCAAAGAAAGAGAAGCTTCCATGGGGACGAGGTAGCCCTTGGGCGTTCCCTGTCTCACAGGCCCAGCCGGAAAGGACTTGGGCCCGCCCACGTGAGATTGGAAACGAGGGTGGCCAAAGGTCCCTGTTGGCCAAGACTGTCCTGGTTTGGGCACCAAAAGTCCCTCATCTTGGGAACCCTTTCCATCCTAGGCAAACGGGAGACTGGGCACCACACTGGAAACAGACCCAGGCGAAACCCCGAGAAACAGGATGTGGGGAAACAGCTGCTGGGAGGCGCCTGCCTCTGTCCATTCTGTGACTCAAAAATCAATCAATCAGCAGCCACGGGGTGTTGGGCAGTGGATGTGGTATTGGGGGCAGTGAGCTGGCCAGGCCTCAGGATCACAGGGACATCGCCATGCAGCACAACTAGGCAACTTTTGATGACGGCCCTGAAGGTGCTGCAGAGGGGGTGGGCAGGCTCCAGGTCCAAAGTCACCCAGGACACACAGTGTGAGAGCACTGGGTCCCCATACATCCCCCTGGGGCCACTGAGCCCTGAAGTGATATCAGTCCTCTAACTGGAGAAAGCAACATGTGCCTCGGCAGGCTCTGTCGAAGGCAGGGGGCTCCGGGGGTTACTGAGGAGACTTTTTCTCAGGGGGACAGGAGGAAGGAGTGGTGATGAAAGACCCTCACAGTCACAAGCTGGGGATGCAGCCTGACGTAGTGCAAAGGCACAGCTATGGGAATAAATCTGGGTTCAAACCCCAGCCTGGGATTTACCAGGTGAGCAACGTGGGCATATCTGTTAACTTGCCAAAGCCTCAGTTTACTCACTCTGTGAAATGAGGGAGGGCAGTAACAACTGCACACAGTTGTCACACATAATGAATGAAGAAAAGAAACACATGTGTTAACTGCTTAGCTCGGTGCCACCCCACAAAGTGGATGCCAGTTCCTACACTGTGGGGCCACTGGCGGCTCCCGGCCTTCTCTGCCTCAGTTTCTTTACCCAGAGAATGGGGAAAACAATTCCTGCCTCTCCCATATCAAATAAGCTAATAGACATGAAAATGCCTTGAAAAGCATAAAATCTGAGAAAAAGTTAAGGGTCGTTTTTCAAAGAGTAGCAGGAAGGAAAAAGGGGAGGGTGCCTGAGGGGCTCAGTCGGTTGAGCATCTGACTCTTGATTTGGGCTCAGGTCATGATCCCAGGGTCATCGGTTTGAGACCCGCATCAGGCTCTGCACTGACTGTGGAGCCTGCTTGTGATTCTCTCTCCCTCTCCCTCTCTCTCTCTCTCTCTCTCTGTCTCTGTCTCTGTCTCTCTCACCCCCTTTTCTTGTGTATATGCCTTCTCTCTCTCTCAAATAAATAAGTAAATAAAGTTGGGGTTTTAAAAAAGAAATGAAAAGAAAAAGGGAGAAAGAGAAAGCTGAGAAGGACTGAATAAGTCAAGAGGTCCCGCAGGGTGGAGAGAGGCCGGAGGAGAGAGTGGATCAAATGCAGGTTTGGAGTCAGGTTTATGCCCTGATTCTGACCAGCTGTGGGACTCAGGCAAGAAATTCAGCTTCTCGGGGACAGGTGCCTCATGTGAGAATGGGGACAGTCGTGATAAACCATGGTACTGCGCCCTTCGAGGGACAGATGCATGAGCCCTGGATGAGAGACAGCCCACCAGGCTGGGCCGAGCACAAGGCGGAGGCAGCGCGGGTGCTGGGCACATGGAGCTGATCTACGTCACTGTCACTGCCATCACCTGGTGTCCCGTCCAGCCGGGCAGGGAGGCAGGCTGCACAAAGCTGCCCGCCCGCATCCACTGGCCGGGCCCATTCATGGAGCAACAACTATGAACCGGGGTGGCCCTGAACCAAACCCACAGGATTTCTGCCCACGGGGTGGGGGCAGGGAGGAGAGGGGCTCTCCCCACGGCGGGGAGGTGGCAGTAAGAGAAAACGACCCCGCCACCCGCTTGGCTGGTGGAAGACCGCGGGCAGACCACGTAAAGGCAGAAGCCCGGCTGGGGGACGGCGCCGAGGGGCCAGGGCGGCCTCACCTGGCGTACTCCAGCCGCGGCAGCAGCAGGTAGAGCCCCACGCAGAGCCCGAGGAAGACGTCCGCGGTCAGGAAGAAGGCCAGCGCGCTGTCTGTCACGTCGCTGGCCGCCGCCAGGTCCACCAGCAGGGCCACGGCACTGATGGTGCCCCCCATCGCTCCTCCTGCGGAGAGTGCGAGAAGGTCGGGGTGGGTGCACCCTCCTGGTCTAGGTCCCGGGCCTGCCCCCTCTCTGCTCAGGCTTAATGGAACCAAGATAAAAGTCCCCCTGCCGAGAGAGCCAGCTGCTGCTCGCAGCGGCTGGGCAGCCTGAGCACTGACCCAAAGACGGTGTGGGATGTCGGGTCCCTGGTCCAGGTTCCTGTAGCCTCAGGCAGCCAGTGCCCTCCAAAGTTTCACCTCTGACCTTCGACCCTCCATTGCTCTTTACTGCCCATCTGTCGGGGTCAGAAGTTTTAGTTTCACAGAGGTGGGTGGGCATCTCACAGAGCTTCCCTCCTGTGCCCTCGGCCCAAACCACCCACCAAATGGGGAAGGGGGTTCAGGGACCGTCCTAGCACACTGCTGCTGAGTGGCACCATCCCATCCAGGGAGACCTCGTGGTCCCAGATCTCCCGTGCCACCCCCTCCGACCCCCGTGAGCTCATGGAACTGACCTCATACCCCATGGCAGCTGTGCGCCCATGTGCACACATGCTCACACTTCCGCACATAGACTCTCACATGCAAACACATTCCTATACTATCACACTTTTACATGCACACACTCACGTTCACTCATGTGCATGCAGCCGCCCGACCAGCTGGAATGTTCTCTCCTGCCAAGGGCTTTGTCCTGTGACCCGTGTGACTATGTGCCACCACCATTCACTGCTACCAAGAGGCAGCACATCTTAGTGGCCCCATGGGTCCCAGAGCTAAATGGATGCACATCTGACCCTTGACCCTGCTGCTTGGGGGCTCGCTGTGACTTGGGGGCTCACGTGACTCCTTGGGGCCAGTTTGCTCATCTGTAAAATGGGAATAACCACACCTGCCTTGCAGAGCTGCTTTGAGGACTCAGTGAGAGGCTGTTTGGAAAGGGCCCAACACCAAGTAAGCTTTCAACAAGTGCCAGTCCCCTTCCTTGCCACAGCCATGTAGTCACTTCTGGGAGGCAGGGGAGGTGCCTCACTTTTTGGTGCAACCTCACAACCATGGGGAGTCAACCTGTCTGGTCAAGGGTCAGAGGTTATACATGTTGTGCGTTGTCTGCATGTCATCTGCCCCTCTCTGCCTCTATTGACTTGCCTAGAAAAAGGGGCTAAAGCTCGCCTGGTGGCTATGGCACACTGCCTGGCTGAACGAATGAGACTGCCCATAACAGAGGATCGGGATATGGACGCTCAAGGAGGCAGGAAGGTGCTGACCGCATAAAGCAAGCAGCAAGCTGGTCGCTATGGGCGTGGGCAGCGCCGTCACTGCCACAGACTCTGCCCAGGGGGCACTTTTCTGCCAACCGCTGCACAGAGCAGGCGTTGAGAGGGACAGTTTAGGGCCTCGCCCACACTCTGCCCGATACCTCTGTGGCTCTGCAGGGAACAGCCCATTGCCCTGATGGACGAGCCTTTCTCCCTAACCTCAGCGTGAGCTTTACTAGCCTGGGTGGGCCAGACGCTGGGATTTGAAAGGGTGGCCAAGAAACGGAAGTTAACACAGTGAAGGGTACAGACTCCGGAACCAGAACATCTGAGTCCAACACTGGTTCTACCACTTCCGGCTGCGTGGCCTGCAGTAAGTCATGGAACCTGTCTGTGCCTCCACTTCCTCATCTGTAAAAAGGGGATGCTAGGCATACCCACCTCAAAGGGCTGTCACAAAGATAAAAAAGGGTTATTACGCACTAAGCATTTGAAACGGTGCCTGGCCCAGACACGTGCCGTGTAAATCCTCTCAGATTCCCAAGGAAGCGTTTGGCTATTTCTGTCCTTCCTACATCAAAGCAGCAACGACGGGGTAAACCCCTTGCCAAGAGGGTGCCAACTTCGGAGAAGCTGTAATCCCCACCTCGGTGTTTTGTACGAACCAGAGCTAAACTTTAGTGAGACACTTGCGGCTGCCCCGAGGAAGAGATCTTAACATCACTGCCTATTGATTTCCCTCTCTCTCCCCAACTTGTAGGGAATTTACAATATTATCATCAACAACAAACCAGGCCTCCGGGAGCTCATCTTTCATGACTCCCTACTTTTATCTCATCAGTTATGGAAATACATGCAAATGAGGGGCTTAAAAAAATACCAGTACAAAACAAATGAATTCTTCCTCAGATGCCAATACACACACAGAATTCACAGATGGGCTCCTCTGGACAAAAAATGATGGGGGCGGGTGGGGTGGTGGTGGGGTCTCTGGGAGACGGGCCACCCCCGATTTCCCAGGGCCAGGGGCATCCGATGGGGCCCCCGCAGAGCAAGGATACCGGATTAGGGCCCAAGGTAATTGATATTGAAGGCTGTATACCAGAATTCTCCACTTCTTCAAAAATGGACTTTCTGAAAAATTCATAGGAGAGTCCCCTTTTCTAGAAGATTCACAGGTAGCCAGATGTACCTGAAAGGCCCCTTGCAGGATGGCCGGGAAAGGAAGGGACAAGGCCTACTCTGGGAGACTCTGGTGACAGAAGAGATTAAATCCAATGCTCAGGGCCATTGCCCTCAGGCTAGGCATGTCTTTCTTGAAGCACTGCTAGAGGCATCTTGATTATATTCAAGAGACTTAACAATAGGGATGCCTGGGTGGCATCCGACTTTGGCTCAGGTCATGATCTCATGGTTCGTGAGTTCAAGCCCTGTGTAGGGCTCTGTGCTGACAGCTTGGAGCCTGGATCCTGCTTCAGATTCTGTGGCTCCCTCTCTCTCTGCCCCTCTCTTGCTTGTGCACTCTCTTTCTTTTTCTCAAAAATAAATATTAAAAAAAAAAAAAAAAGAAGGAAACTTAGCAATAGGTCCCCTTTAGTTTACCTTAGGCCCAGGGCTTTCCCAGGATAGAGAATCTTGTGTCAAAAATGGCAAACAGACTTGGGCTCACATCTGATCTGATGTGATCAGGACTCTGATCTGGTGCAGGAACACCTTTAGTGGGTGAGTTGAGAAGGGCTCAGAGGCTCAGGAGGAAAGATGCGGATCTATTATTGATGTCTGGCACTGGCGTGGGCATGGAGAAGGGACACACACTTGCCCAGGTATTTGTCATCTCTGCCACATACAGCCTGGCATTATTAACTAACGGATACAGAGCAGACTCTGTGAAATTCTCCTTGGCTGGGGAAATGTTTACAGCATTCCTTCACACAACAGGGACGTGCCCAGACGCTGCACAGAGCCGCTGAGCCTTCGTTAAGGGCCGGTGGCCTTCTACAAAAGCACAGATTCTTACTGACCCACCTCCTTTTTATCTTGTTGGGACATCTGAGCGAGGGAGCAGAGTGGCTGAGGCCTGGGCGACAGGCTTAGAATCAGCATCAAAGTTCAGCCAAAGGGTTGGCCCGAGTCACTCATCTGCGTCCCCAAAGGATGCCAAAGTTCAAGGTAATGGAGGTGTTTATTTGCCAGGTAGGCTATCAGCTCCTGAGAGGCTGGCTCTTGTGCATCTTTGAATCCCTGGCACATAGGTCTTCTATAAAATGAGAAAGGAAGAAAAGGTGGAGAAGCGAAGAGGAAGGAAGAGGAAAGAGGGAGGAAACAGAAGGCACAGGGACGAGGAGGAAGGGAAGAGAGGGGTGCGGTCTCAGGAGATGTGCTCGGTAGGCACATGTTTTTGTCAAAATTGGCTGCAACTGGCTTCCCTCCCACCTGCTCTCCTTATAGGATGATTTTCATGTTCTCCTGCTAACACATGTGGGTCTGCGTCCCCTCTCCTCAAATCCAGGTGGGCTCGTGGCTAGGGTAGATGTGGCCCTAAATGGCCTTGGGGAAGGCCACACAGCCTTCCTGAGGTCCTGCCAGAAAGGAGGCCCGACCCCAGCCCCAGGCCTGGCTGAGTTCCTCGGGAGTGGGTCCTTGAGCCCTGTGGATGTCAACCGATGCCGTGTGGATCAGAGGAGGGCAGTCCCTGCTGACTCCTGCCCAGATCACAGATTGGGGGCCAGAGAAATGACCGTTAGTGTTTGAAGCCACTAAGTTTTGGGGTGCTTTGTTACCCAATAATAGACAGTGGAAACATAGCTAACACTCATTTTCTTTTCTGGAAGGGCCACTGCATGCTCCCCTGTGGCTCTTCTGCAAGATCCCCGGGGGACCCACCAGCTTGGCTGCCCGGAGCCCCGCTCTCACCTGATATCAGTGCCTGGGAATTCCTCATGGGGAAGGAGCCAGTCATGCCGAAGACACTGCTATTGAATATGGTGGAGGTGCCGCTAAGGAGGGCCATGCAGACAATGGTGACGGCAAAGAAGCCAAAGGTCCACGAGGAGGTGTCCACCTTCACTAGCACGGTCATCACCAAGAAGATGGCCAGCATGACGGCCAGTGAGGCCAGCACACGGACGCGGATCGGAACCCTGGAGTGGGGATGCCAGAAGTGGTTAGGTGGTTAGGGGTTCGGGGCCTCCCCGGCCAGGCCAGGGCTGGTGAAGGTTCTTAAGGGAAGCAGGTCAGCTCAGTGGCTGGGATGACCCACTCTGCAGCCTGGAGGCCTGGGCCTGAGTCCTGCCTTCCTGGCTTGCTAGCTGTGTGGCCATGGGCCAGTGACTCAACTGCTCTGGTTTGGCTTCTGCATCTGCATACCAGGGAGGAGAATGGATCCACCTGGAGGGGTGGTTATGTGGCTCTCCAGAGGGGAGGGTGCAGAGGGGGTCGTATCAGCTCAAGGGAAATGTTCAGTGGATATCGTTTCTTTTCATCTTGCTGTGAGGTTCAAAGATAGGACTTGGGGGCTCTCGAGGAGAGCCCCTGTTCCCCCACCATAGGGCTGAGCTCCCACTGGCTTTGTCTAATGTTTCCATGAAGCACCCACCCTCGAGCTTCCTTCTCCCAAAGCTGAGCAGCAAGGGGAGGAGGGAGAAGGGCAGAACATCATCATCATCCTACAGCAATCACCAAGATAGTGCTTAATTTGTGCCAAGTACTCTTCAACATGTTTTCTACATGCTGTCTTGCACGCCAGACCAGACAGGCCCTCTGTCCCATCCTGCACCCCCAGGGCAGGAAACTGAGGTCAGAGATGATGAAGAACTTGCTCAAGGTCATGGGGCTGTGACCCCAGGGGGTCTGACTCTAGTCTGTGTTCTCAGAATGACACTCCACCACATCCCTGGAAGGAAGGAAATGTGGGTGGTCCAGAACCGAAGGATTCTCCTGGGACAGTCTCAGTGGTCATGGGCAGCAGCAGATCCCAGGGTAGTGCGGCCCAGGGCGGGGACCCAACCCCACACTTGTGATGTAAACCATACACTCCTCCCAGCTCCCAACTGCCCAGGCACTGCCCTGAAGGGAGAGCAGAGAAGACTGGCTCTCTGAGAAACTGCACATTTTTATTCCACGGAGAGTATCATCTAAAGGGGCTGCATTTTTATTCCAGGGAGAATATCCTCTAAAGGGGCTGTTTAAATCATCAGATTAGAGTAAGCTTTAAGCCGGATTGGATGTTTGGTTAATTTTCCTTCTTAACCAGTGGGTGGGGGCTGGAGAAAAGCCAGATTTGTTATACACAGGTTTGTTGTTTTTTTTTAAATAAAAAAGAAAGACCTGAAAGGTAAAAAAAAAAATATATATATATATATATGTATGTATGTATGTATGTATATATATATGTATGTATGTATGTATGTATATAAATAGGTGTGAAATGATGAGCATGAGAAGCAAGGATTTTTCAAGTGCTTTTGTGGCCCCAGGCTAACCTGAGTTTTTTCTGATCCTCGCTAGAGGGAGACCAGGTGCCGCCTCTGCTTTGTGAGGGGCAGAGGGGAGCCCCAGGAAATGCACAGGCAGTTCAAGGTCGCGGCATGAGACTGTGGGGAGCGAGGATGAGAACCCAGGTGTGTGGAGCCTCAGCCAGGGGCCGCCCGCTAACACACATTCTCCCTGGTGTGTTCATTCCACAGATGTGTGTCGAGGCTACCACTGTGTGTCAAGCCCTGTGCTGTGTGACCTGGACACAGGACAGACAAGGGACAGGCATTTTGTTTCAGTGTGCGCTGCTCCATTGGGAGGGCCCAGGGCATCCTGGGCACGTCTGAGGGGCATAAAACCCACCCTGGGTGCCACACAGTGTTTTGGGGGTGCCTAAGCTGCAGTATAAGGCGTGTCAGGATGTGAGCACACAGGTCTTGGGGAGAGAGCGAGCATGGCACATTCAGGGAACTGAAATGGCCTCTGGCCGCAGGTGAGATTGGGAGCAGACGCTGGAGGGAAGCGGAGCCCTCTCCTGGAAGGCCCTGTCCACCTAGTAAGTGCCAAGACTTGATCCCCGGAGTAAGGTACAGAGTTGGAGTGCAGGCTTAGCTTGCCAGCATCCCTTATCCGAAGAACTCTCTTCCTTCCGCCAAGTTGTTCTGGAGAGGTGGCCCGCCATATTGTCCACACTGACCCAGCCACAAATGATGGACACATGATGACTGGGTCTGGGGTGACTGGAGTGTCCCATGCCACCGGCCGCTGCGCTGGGTTAGGGATTAGCGCGTGAGCCAGGCAGGGCCAGTCAGTCCTTCCCAGGACTGAGAGGTGGAGAGAAGTGCAGTCTCTGCTATGACCGTGCTGGGGGTGGCTGGCAACCACCTGGCCGGCTACATGGAGAAAGACCACATTTGGGATGAAGCCAGGCAGACACACACAGAGCCCAAGGATGGTGCAAGAGGAGAGCCCGGGGGACGCATGTGATCTCTTGGACCCGACAATGTGCGGAGATAGACGTGACTTTAATTTTCCAGGTAAAGAATGAGAAAACCCTTTTCGTGTCACTACTCTTTATTACCAAAGTACCAACGAGCACCAAGAGGCACCTCAGGGTTTCTAGCTGAGGAGTAGCACAGTCAGAAACTCCACCTGTGTGGCCCCCTCTACCAGGAAGCAGGCTGCAAGGGACAGGTAATTAACACCCCCCAAGAGCAGCTTTCAACCAATGATGGGGAAGTGGGAGGGTAAGTATCCCAGCTCCCTCACCCTCAGAGGTGTCAAGCTGCATCACTCTCTGGGAGCTGGTTTGATAGAACACCACCAGGCACCCTTTGTAAGTGGCCTTCCCCTCCCTCCACCCCTTCTCCATTCTCCTACCTTTACTTCCCAAGTAAACTCCTCTCACTTAAATCCCTGTTCCAGGGGCTGCTTTTGGGGAGCCCGACACCAAGTGCATCTTCCCGGGGTCTGCAGGGGCCTAACCCTGGGCGGGAGCTGGCAGGCAGCCAGTAGGGCACTTGGGCCCTGGGGGCCCAGGGTATCGAGGGTAAGTGCACACCAGGTGCCCCGGAGGCTGGTGGTCAGGCCTTATCTCAGATGCTCAGGGTAGTTCTACACACTCGGCCTTGTCACAGTGCCCTCCACCCTCTCCCAGCAGCTGGAGCTGCCCCAACATCCCAAAGATAAGAGCTAGCCAGGGCACACAGCCTGGGTCAAGATAATATTCCAGTTTACAGTTATAGATATTAAGGAAATCAAGTGGAGAGAGAGGCTGGGGGTCAATGCCAAAAAGCGTTAATAGATCTTTGGGGCCAGAAGGCCCAGGGCAGCCTGGGAGACATGAGGAGACAGTGATCTGTCTTGTTCTCCCGCCCGCTCAGGGCGGGCACAGGGCCCGGGAGGCACTGGTGAGGCTCCATTGGACACACAGACAGGCGAGGGCTCCTGGCAGTGCAGGGAGGCTCTCACGCTGGGCCTGAAGCCTGGTGGCTCTCTGCTTCTTGACCCACTCTGCCTCTAACCATCTCCTCCTGGATCTGGAGAAGATGAAGTCCACCCCGGGAATACTGATAACATCACAGGGGCTTCTGGGCCCTGTCACAACCAAGTAATTAGTTGTCCCAACAGGAAGGTGGCTTTGGAGAGAGCTGGGGGACTTCTCCTCCAGCACCCCCAGGGCGGGCAGCCAAGGGAAGAGTGGGCGACAAGGAGGTAAATGCCAAATTCAGGACAAGAGCAATGCAGTCCCCTGCTCTGCTCTGTGGCCCCTGTAGGTCCCTGACCAGCACAGGCTTCCTCCTGGCCTGCAAATTACCTGCCACATGGACCCTTTCTCCTCCTGAGCCTCACCCCTGGGCCCCGGGACCTCAGGGATCTTGTCTGGGGCTATTTTCAATGCCCATCCAGCTCTACGAAACATGCGGCCGGAAGCCCACCTCACACGCACTAACGGGGGCATGCCAGCTTCAGCCTGCTTCTTCCACCTCGGCCGGGAGCGGGGCCCAGGGGACGGCGATGCCGTGGGGACTGTAGGGAAAGTCTGGGAAAACGTCGCCCTCCAGTCAGTGGTCCTGCTCTGGGACAGGGGCTGGCCCGGGTGACTGCTTCAGCCCCGGGACCCTGGGGCAGCCACGTTAATATGAGATTCTTTGAGAGGGCTGACAGCTCCCCACCTCCCTGCTCACGAGGGTTTGGGACCCCAGGGGACTGATTTCTTCATAAGTCTCTCAAATGTAAATCCTCCTCATAAGTATTTATGATGCCGCAGATTTAACATAATAAAACACTTGGAGATTATGGATGAGCCAGTCAGAGAAAGCGAGGGTTCTCCAGGAGGGGAAAAAAGGAGACATTTCAATCTCGCACATTAAATAAAAAAGAGCTTAGCCCCAAACCATCTTCCCACAACCCAGAAACAGACGGAGGCCTGTGAGCATTCCCCACATCGCCCTTGACCCTGTCCTGGAGGCAGGAGAAAGGCAAGGGCAGGTCCCAGGGTGGGCTGGACCTTCTGGAGGGGTACCCTGTAATGCCAAGCGTCCTGAGTCAGCTCCCTGCCTGATTTCGGGAGGGTGGCCACCTGGGCTGTCCACCGTCCCCACTACAGACCTAGACCTTCTTCACCACCTCCTTCCTTCCAGCTGCCGGATGCCAGGGCGGAGACCCTCACCAGAAGGGTCTTCGGTGCTGCTCTGGCTGTAGGGAGGGGCAGCAAACTAGGAGGCAGGTGGTCCAGGGGGTGCAGGTGTGGGGTGAGAAGGGTCCCAGTCCCCATCTGGCTTCACCCTGCTAATGTCCGTGTGACCTCTGTGAGCCTGTTTCCCATCTTAAAACAAGATAACAAGTTTCCTGCTCTCAGGCTGTTGCAAGGATGAAAGGAGGTATTGCTAAGGATGCCCAGGGTGGCTCAGTGAGTTACGCACTGGACTTGCGCTCAGGTCATGATCTCACGGTTCATGAGTTTGAGCCCTGCGTTGGGCTTGCTGCTGTCAGTGCAGAGCCTGCTTCAGATCTTCTGTTCCCTGCTCTCTCTCTCTGCCCCTCCCCCCTTGCACTCTCTCTCTCAATAAATATAAATAAATAAATAAATAAATAAATAAATAAATAAATAAATAAGTATTTAAAAAGGAGATAATGCTGTAAGTGGCATGATTGCTTCGAAGTTCTAACTCCTGGGGCGTCTGGGTGGCTCAGTCAGTTAAGCATCTGACTTTGGCTCAGGTCATGATCTCACAGTTTGTGGGTTTGAGCCCCGCTTCAGGCTCTGTGCTGACAGCTCAGAGCCTGGAGCCTGCTTCGGATTCTGTGTCTCCCTCTCTCTCTGCCCCTCCCCTGCTCATACTCTGTCTCTCAAAATTGAATATACATTTAAAAAAAAGAAGTGCTAACTCCTCTTATTATTCTTCTAGATCCCTGTTACTGCTGACCCCTGTCACCACTGCTGACCCCTGTCCCAGGCTGGCTACTGGACTGCTAGACCTCATAACCACAGAGGAGGCACTGCCAGGGTCGATGCCAGCTTGTTCCATCCCTTACTGGTCCTGTGGTCTCGGGTATGTCTTCCGACTTCTGCCTGAGAAGTGTCTAATGTCATGGCCTCCCTCCCAGGTTGCTGGGTGTCACCAGGTGTCACCCCCTTTTTACAGTTCAGACGGTGACTCCAGATCTATCACTTGTACAAGCCTGGGCTATCCCTGCTGGACAAACCCACATCCCTAGGGCCAGCCAGGTGAGTGGACAGAGAGGGCCATGAGAGTCCTGGAAAGGAGGAAGTCGTGAGGGACCAAGGGGTTCTCCACCATGGCTGTAACCCCCTCTTCGTCATCCTCCTCTCTGAGTCCCCTTCCTTTCTTCCTGCTTTCCCTCCTGTGAGTCTCTGCCAAGGGCACAGCTCTTCACTCCAGGGGTTGGCAACAGGGGACACCCGGCCCTGCTCTGAGCTCCATTCCTCTGCCTCCTCCTGGAGTGGGGTTCCTCTGGAGGCTGCATCCCACCTTTGAGGACAGTGAGGGTAGCCCTGTGAGCCAGGGGGAGGCACAGGGAGGCAGGTTAAGGATCAGCTGGTTTATGATTGGGTTGCAAAGCCCTCAGGCTTCTCGCTCTGGTAGCCTGCACCTTGGTTTTAAAATGGGTGCAAATCCTTGACCTTCCTTCTATTGACAGGTGGGTCTATGTCCCCTTGAAGCCAAGTGGGCTCAGTGAGCACCTCGACTGGCCGAGGAAGGCATCTGTGACACCATGTGGCTGCAGAGACGAGGCGGCAGAAACCGTGTAACCTCTGCCTCGCTCTCTTAGAGCACTTGCTCTTTAGCCACAACACAAAAAGTCCAACTATCTGAAGCCAACTTGCAAGAGACCACGGGGAAGGGAGGGGAGGGGAGGGGAGGGAAGGGGAGACAGGTGCCTGCGAAGGCCCAGCAGCTCTGGCCCAGCTGCCTGCAACCACATGAGACACACAAAGCCAGAGCTGCCAACTGAGCCTGGTGACCACCGGATCTGGAACGATACCAATCACTGTTACTGTTGTAACCACTATGCTTCGGGGTCATTTTAGTGCAATGATGGGTAACTCGAATAGCCCCACAGCGTATGTTTGGAAAGACCGGTCTGTTCAGGCTTAGCACACGTGAGGTACAGATGCTGCTTCTCTTTTCCTATGCTCAGAGCAGACATCACCAATCAATCACAGCACACGCCCTGAGGCCAGACATGCCTCAGGGTCCTGCTCAACCAGAGAGCCAGGCAGTCACGACAAATGTAGCTGAGTTGTGTAAACCTGACTTGCCATCAGTGATCTCAGGTTTCAGGGGGCTGCGCCCAGAGAAGCCCAGGTTTCTGGTGGTAGCTTGGGGGCTAGAGAGGCAGCGCTGCTTGGGCTGTCGCTCTCCTGAACCTAAATGAGAGTGGATGGCAACAGTCCCCCAGTGGGGTCTCAGGGCCACACTAACTCGCCTCCTAAATCATTCCTTCCTCCAAGTGCAGCCATGGGGGCTCTCCCAGACCCCACTCTAACACAGTGTCAGATGTTCCCCACTGACCCTCTGTGAGTGGTCGACACATGAACTGGTGACCCATTCCCACAGAGCGAGAGCTGGGATTGTGGGGTGCCAGCCTCTTCCCTCCTCAGTGCTCTCAGAAATGCTTAGAAGACCAGCTTCCCTTGCTCCCCGGGCCCACCCACCCATCTACATGCTGTCCTTTGGTTGCCAAGTCTGCAGTCCAGGTAGCTGTTGACAGGCTCCCATGAGAGGGAAAGGAGGAAGACCCATGGCCCCATATGCCTCCTGCTGGCTGCCGACACAATGTCAGAGCGTGTGGTTGGGAAGTGAAAGTCCGGCCCCCAACAGTGCTTCGCGTCGGCAGGTCACTGACCTGACTTCCCCATCTTGGGAAATCTGGGCTGCCTGCCTTCTACTTAGGTGGCTGTCCTTGAAGCTGGCAGAGAAGCAGCCGCTGCGAACGAAAGGCAAGTGGAGACACAAGGAGGTGAAGGTCAGGGGCTGGGAGAGAAAGGAAGGGGGCCTACCTGTTGACGAGCAGGAAGTTCGCCATGAGGCACAGCACAGAGGAAACGGTGGAAGCAACGGTCAGGTAGCTCTCAAAGTAGTTCTGCAAGTACAGAAGTGAGGAGGCTGCTGATGTCACCTGGGATGGACGGGAGTGCCCCGCTTGAGGGCAGAGATGGGGCCCTCCTGGGGGCTTCTCCCCACTGTCTTCAGATGCCTCTGAGTGATGGATAAGTTTAGCCCAAGATGGCATGGTTCCGCCTCATTACGACCTAAGACCACTTACTTGGTCACACAATAGACACCAACATGAGCCACGCCAAGTGCTGGGGACACAAGTCAGGAGAAGACATTGTCCCTGCCCTGAGGCCCCCAACGCTCTGCAGCTCACATTCCCACGTTTTCTACGTGTCCCAGCCACAGGGGAGGCAATGGGGACAGGACTCAGCATACACACAGAAAGACTGGGCCCCACCAGCCTTCTTTGCTGACTGCCAAATTTCAGTTACCCAAATGCGTGGTGTGACCCAGCCGCATTCTCCTGTTCCTGCAACCAAGTGAGGCTTCTTAGAAATATACTAACCCTGGGGCACTGGGTAGCTCAGTCTGTTAGGCGCCAGACTTCTGACTTAGGTTCAGATCATGATCTTACAATACTGGGATCTTACATCAGGTTCCTTGCTAAGCACACTCTATCTCTCTCCCTCTCTCTCTCAAAATAAATAATCATTTTAAAAGTTAATTTAAAAAAAAAGAGAGAGAGATACAACAAACCTGATCCCCACAGGGAAACTTTGTTCCAACTCGGATTTTCTCCCTCAACAGAGCTGCAACCCAAGGTCAAAGCCATTTTGGAAAATGCTCCTAGACTGGCAGAGATGAGGACAAAGGACATTTTTCTGGAACCAGTTCTGGGTTATTCTAGACGAAGTGTACATGAGACCACACAACAAAGAAATCGTTCTTACAAAAGCTGTAGGGCAATTGTGAGTGTGTGTGTGTGTGTGTGTGATTTTTTTTAAGTTTATTTATTTTGAGGGAGAGAGAGAGAGAGAGAAAGAGCAAGCATGAGTGGGGTAGGGGAAGAGAGAGAGGGAGAGAGAACTCCAACCAGGTTCTGCACTGTTAGCACAGAGCCCGACGCAGGGCTTGAACTCACAAACTGTGAGATCGTGACCTGAGCCGAGATCCCAAGTTGGACACTTAACTGACTGAGCCACCCAGGCGCCCCAACAGTATGTGTTTTTCAAAACTCAGAGAACTGTCCACTCATCAGAGTAGATTTTATTGTGTTTCCATTATCTCTCAATATACCTGTCTTTAAAAAAATCAGAAAAGGTTGACATACCTTGGCTTTGGTCATTGTATGTGCCACCATGAGCCCCGGGTTGGTAACGATCCTGGGTTCTAAGCCGTGGTAACAGATTACGCATGTTAAGCATTTACTGTGTGCCAAATACAAGGGCTTTATATGAAGTATATTGTTTACTCTACAAAATAAAAAGGAAGCTGTGAGTATTCTGCTCTGGAAAGCTCACCAGATTGGACTTCACTGAGGAAATATTTTGAGTTACAAATGTGCCAAGCACAAAGGACAATGTGTGCAAAAAACTTGCCAATGTGCAAAGAAGTGTGGCAACGGTAGGGATCACTACCGGGAGCGAGACGTGCTTCTTGCCCGTTAAGAAGGAAGCATCCCACTGGGACTGTAAGATAGAGTGTGAAGGTATTTTCATCTCAAAACACGGCAGGAAGAGATGTCAGAATTCTGGGTGTTTTTCTTTCTTTTTTTTTTTTTTGGCCAAATCAGAGGTAGGAGCAGTGAGTTCTGTAAGGGGATCCAGGTGGGGGAGCAGGACCAGGAAGGCGGATCACGAGTGAGAAGGGAAACGACTACAGGTTTGGGGAAAGGTCCCCGAAGAGGTGGGATCAGAGTCAAACCCTGAAGCAGAGGGCCAGACCTATTCTTCCGGAAGGAGTATGACTGTGGCGTGGCGGCCAAGAGGGAAAGATATCATAATGAGCTCCTTCAGGTCTGAAACAGATCGTTCTATGGTCCCTTTTCAAGCTTGCAGAGTGCTTTGTGGTCTTTGAAATCTGCACCCTGAATATAACGTCGTGGTGGCCTTGCAATTAAAATGATAATCACAGCTAGTGCGGTCCATCAACCATGAGCCTTAGAAATAGCCTTCCTCCTTTGAGGTGCTACCTCATTGTCCCTGCCCTGATGGGCTCAGTAGAGCTTGGACTGGTCTGAGGCACTCAGTCAATTACGTCTTGATACAGTGGCTGAGCCTACGTGAGGCCAGGCAGGCGGCAGGCAGGAACCATGGAGAAAAGCCCCGAGGAAGAGACAGGTGCAGGTGGATGGGGGGCGCCAAGACTGCCCCCAATGTGAGCCCCTTACGGGGTTCCCTTCATTCAGCGGCTGCTCACTCCACGGCAAGTCCACAAACGATGGTCACATGGGATGCCGGGTCTCTGCCTTTGCTGTTTCAAGCAAGCTCAGGTCCCCCGAACATTTTAGGAATGGGGATTTTCTAGGTAATTGAATGTTCTGGTTTGTTGATATTTAAGCAGAAAATTGTCCACTTAACATTGGAAAGGGTTTTAAATATTGACAACTGAGGAAGGCTATGACTCCCTTCCTGTTGACAGAGCCCATGATCTCTGCTTCACAAAGAGCACACAGAAGGAGCAGAATGGACTTGACCCTGGGCCATTGTTCTACTGGTACAGAATGGAAACTGCAGACGGTACCCAGGGAGCTATTTAAAAAACAAAAACAACTTCATTGTTCCTGATATAAACATGTGGGCAGGGCCGGGGTGGGGTGGGGGGGGAGGTACTTACTTGCTGTTTTTGCCTGTTAGTGTTCTAGCAAAATGAGGTGTGGTGGGCAGACTCTCACGATGGTCCCCATGGTCCCAGCCTCCTGTGTTCACACCCTTGTATGTGATCCCCTCTGCTAAGTGTGGGTGGGACCTGTGACTTGCTTCTAATCAAGCGGATATGGCAAGGGGCTGACACACATGATCATGTGTATGGGGTTATGTCACATCAGACGGTAGGTAGCACCTCTCTTGCCAGACTCTTTCTTTTCTCATTTGATGGCTCAGAGGACGGAAGTGGGGAACCCTACGTGGCAAGAACTGCAGGTGACCCCTAGTTGCTCAGAGAGGTTTCTGGCCAACACCCAGCAAGAAACTGAAGCTCTCATCCTTCAACAGCAAGGAATTCTGCCAGGAACCCAGGTAAGCCTGGGAGTGATCATTCTCCAGCCGAGCCTCTGGTGAGACCACAGCCCTGAGGACCCCCTTGATTGTGGCCGTGTGAGACCCTGAGCTGAGGGCTCAGTCAGGCTGTGCCTAGACTCCTGGCCCACACACACCGTGAGATAATAAGTGTGTTATTTTAAGCCACTAAAGTTTGTCGTATTTCGTTATGCAGCAATCGATTCCAATCAAAGAGGGCTTTGGATAGCTGAGGTCCTGCTGTCCTGGGTTTTCCTGAATATCGCTGCCTTCTTGTAGTTTAAATTCAGTTTCTCAGTGGAAACAGGGACAGCTGACCATGATCTTGCCAGACATGAAGATGAATACGTCTGCCCAAGAGGGAGACAAAGGTTAGACAAAGGTTAGGCTTACTGACGTCTTCGTCAAATCCTTTGCTGAAATTAGGATCGTTTCTGCAAGTGGCATGTGTCGATTCCGAGAAACAGGACTCTGTTTATGGCCACCCCAGATCTGCTCACCTTGCCTGGCCCTCGGAACATTTGCCTTGCTCCCTGGTCTCATGGTCACAAAGCCACTGCTGCCCCCAGAGAAGGAGCCAGTTACTAGGCAGCGACCCCTGTGCCCGTGCGGTGGCCGGGCTGGGTCCTGGAGGCTCTCGCTCCCTAGATGACCATGGAAAGGGGTAGGTGACACTCTGAAGTCGAGGAAGGCAAAGCCCCATGGGGCAGGGTGTGACCCGCGGAAGGCAGGAAGTGGAAAGGAGACAGGAGATAAACTTCTGGACTTTCTTCCCCCCCAACCAACTGTTCAAAACTGCAGTGGTCCCGCGTGGCTTCTCTGGGTTCATGCTGGGTGCCTGCGCCGCCAGCTGTGTTCTGTCACAAAGCCCGGTAAGGCTGCAGCCTGCGTTTGCTCCCTCCCTTCGCCACCTCACTTCCCTTTTCCCTGTCTCTTGCTTCTCTAGGGCTATACACCCCGAGATGCTGTTCACACATAACGGCTCCTTTCTAAGAAGCCTCCCACAATGAAGGCTCTGCATTCCCTCCCGGATGATGCCCTTTGCAGAGTTGGCAGCTGGCATTTCCCTCCTGGGTTCATCTCATTTGCTTCCAAGGGATGTCGGAGCCACCTTCTCCCATGTTACTCCAGGAAATGCAGAAACATTAGAATATTGGTTCAAATACATTGGTTACAGGCCTGCCATGTCCAAAGCAACTTGTCATCTCCATCCCAATGGGCGATCTTCTGTCATGCAATGTTTGGGGATGACTCATGCCATAGTTCCCCTGCTCTTGGGCCTGATTTCTGAGAGTTTCCTCAAAAGGCTCTGTTGTTATTTATCATCCCGGGTGCCCCACAACATGACCGATGAATGTGACCATGAAGATGGTGAACCCAAAGACCCCAAAGGCCAGCTCCAGCCATGCAGGAGTGGAGGAATGAGGAGGCCACTGGAACAGTGGCACCAGGTCACCGCGGATGACAGTGGAGGCTGTGCTTTCCGCACCCACACGAGGCACCAGTCCTGAAGCTATGATAGAAACGAAGCTCTCGACAGTTATGCAACATGGCAGCCTTGTTCTTGTTTTGTTTTGTTAAATGTTTATTTCTGAGAGAGAGAAAGAGAGAGAGAAGCAGTGTGAGCAGGAGAAGATCAGAGAGAGAGGGAGACACAGAATCTGAGGCAGGCTTCAGGCTCCGAGCTGTCAGCACAGAGCCCGATGTGGGGCTCAAGCTTGTGAACCATGAGATCATGACCTGAGCCAAAGTCCAGCACTCAACGCACTGAGCCACTCAGGCACCCCCATGGCAGCCATTTATACAGCCCGTGGGAAACCTAGTCCTAGGGAGGTTGGTCTAGGGCTCATGTTACTGCAGGTAGAAGACTATGTGATTCAGCAAGAAGGCAGGGCCGGGAAATAGGTGGGTGCAGCAGAGCAGGGCATGATGGGAAGACAAGGCCTCTCCAAGCAGCCAGGAGACCTAGAGGCAAATCCCACAGCCCTCAGCCTGGCCTGGTGGCCCCTGAGTGCTGATCATCAGATCAGCACCCCCTTCCCTTGTTTACTGAAGATGTAGCCACCCCTGTGTGCTCCACACTGTGCTGGTGGCTTGGTGTAGAAGAGAGAAAAGACCGGGTGCCTGATGCCCTTTGGGAGCACGTGGCCTGGTACACACAATTCCACAGCTCGAGTACAGTGGGCGCAAGGTATGGTGGGAGGACAGAAGTGGGGGGGTGGGGGGAAGGTGTCCCACAGGAGGCCCTCTCAGACCACAGCCTGTAAGACAGATGTTGGGGGGTGTGCTGGTGGAGGGAGAGACGGCACACCAACAGGCGGGAACCGCATGTGCAAAGGCATGGAGGGACCCTTCCTTGCCACTTACAAAGTCCCTTTGTTGGAAAGGACTCCCTGAGGCTTTAGGAACCTGCTGAGCTGAGACAAAACCATTCAATCCACATAAACTGGGAGAGGCAGGAATTTAGCCAGGCTCCACCCCCCGTTTCAAGGGGCTCATAGGAGAGAGTGGCCCTACCAGCCACCATTCTGAATTCGCCAACCCAATGGGAGGTGAGGCCCAGTTGAGGAAGAAAGAGGAAAACTGCTCCTTGTGAATATAACCTAAGCTCCGGGCCCTCAACCTTCTCCCAGGGAGCTGCAATGGCCTGGGGCTCAGGAGGGACTCAGCACACTGGCAGCAGTAACACCAAAAGGCATCCTTGGCACTGGTCAGGTAACCCAAATGGGGACACGGTCGTCCTTGCAGAGTATCGCGTAACTGTAAGAGATCAAAAGCGCTCACATGTGGCCTGCGCAGACCCCAGGCCCTTTGCTCTTAAAGCAGCCTGTAAGAGCATGGCGGAGCTGATGTGCTTCCAATGAGTTTATAGAAAAGGAGCCTGAGGCCAACTGAGGGGATGAACAGCACAGAGGCGCCTACGTGGTGAGCGTTGGCAGCTGATCTTTGGGTGCAGGCAGGGCAGGGCTGGGGTGGGGGGATACTTAGCCACCCTGGCTGGGGCAGCCTACCTCACAGACATACAAGCCCAAACACTGTCCCTGGGATTGAGGCATGCCACCGGGATGCCCCAGTGGCCAGCGCGGGCAGCCCATGAGTCTTCTCAGCAGGGGGCAGGGACCAGCTCAGGGAAGCTGAGGTTCCATCAGGGAGGCATCATCTCTCTGCCCCGACCCTTAAACATGGGTGACCCGCCCAAGCCAGCAAATGACGGGGCTTAATTCCTCTCCCCTCTGCGGTTCACTCTCTTCTTAAACCCCCACGGCCCATTCCTCGGGGCATTTCCACAGGGCCGTGGTTCTGAGTGGAGTTAAAAGAAGACATTTTCAGAGAAGAGCCGTCACCCCTGCCAGCCACCTGGAATGGATGGCCACGGTCCGCTGCTAAGCACAGACCATGGTACGGAGGACATAATAGCTGGGAAGAGCTGGGCCGGCTTCCAGCCCCTCTCCTGGCTGTGCAAACTTCATGGAGTGGAGGTGGGGCTCAAAACCCAGACTGGGCACAGAGCCTGGCCCCGGGGGTGCCAGGGAGGTGGGGGGAGCCGCTGTGGCCTGCGTGCGGGGCACTCGATCGCCTTGCGATGGAGAGCAGAAACTCATTTTTGTCTGTTCCACTCTGGCCCAGTCTGCGAACACCAGGGAAGGGGAGAGGCGCTCTTCAAACACGATTTAAAAACCCAGCGGAGCCAGCCGGCCAGATGTGAGGCCCGTTTTACGACGGGGAACATTTCCCCTCCTCCGCCATGCTGAGTGGCTCCGTGCTAAGCATCTCTTCTGGAAGAATTTAATTTCGGGCTCCGAGTCCAGGTAAAGAGGTTTCTTCGGGCAGGGAGGCCCTGAAATGAGCCTGTTTATCTCTGGCAGGCCCTGGTTAAGCTGCTTCTCCCCTGAATGCTATATGGGCACTTTGAAATAAGTGCAGCAAATTAGTCACGAGCTGCGGCAGGCTGACTCAGTGCCCGGCCGCCCGGCAGCTCCGAGGCGGCTTTGGGCGGCCCCCACCTCGAGAGCCGGCGGCAGAGGCAGCTGGCTCCTGCGGGCTGAGAAAAAGCGATTTGGGCCCGGGGGTGGCAGCTCGAGGCAGCAAAGCGTTACCTGGATCACAGGGGCATGAAATTAGCAGCAGCGAGCGGGCTGGAGCCAAGAATAGTTTGCTGCCTTGAAGTTGCTGCCTTCGGATGGCCGAGCTCTCCAGCCTGGGATGTTTCAGGGAGGTGTCGGCACCCTGGCACCGGACAGGAAGCAAACGGAGGGTGGGGGTCCCCAAAGGGCGCAGCTGGCCGGCCCGCCTGTGGGTTCCTTTGGGGGCACTGGCCTAGGAAAGCTAACCAGGGTGTGGATGAGCGGGGAGGGCTTAGCTGGGCAATGCTTGTTTCAGGGCCCAGAGAGATGAGGGACACAGGAGCCCGGGTCCAGCAAGGCACCACAAAGCTGGGTCAGAATCAGACAGGTAATAGCTGGAAAGATGCTGGCCAGACAGACCCAGCCATTAGAAGGACAGGCACCCCCCTCATCAGACCTGTGGGCACGGTTCCCACATCAGCCCACTGACACTGGGCCTCACAGATCACCTCTGGGTCCTGGCTCCATGGGGCCGCTGTAAATCTTGCTCTTTAATAGCCCGGAGACCCTCCCCAGCCCATGATCCTTTTTTACATCTCCTCTGGAGCCCCCTGCCAGGGGATAAGCAAAGTGGCTGAGATCTTCTGGAATGAGCCACCCTACCTCCCCCACTTCTGTGTGGAGCTTTCTGGAGCACACTTTCTCTCCACCAGCCTAAGCTGACTTCTAGGAAATTTGCACCACGAACGCTTACCTTCCCTGCCTGCATTTTCTGTCTCTCCTTCACTGCCACACTTTCCTTCTGGTCTAAGGAAAAAAATACTCTTTGATCTCGCTGCCTCTGGCCACCAGGCCCATTCTCCCCTTGGCCACAAACTCCCTAGAAAGGCAGCCCATGCCCTCAATGCTAATGCCTTCTCCCCTCTCATGCTGCTCTGGGGAAAGACTCCTCCAAAGGGGCCTCTTTGGGGCCCACCCATAACCAAGGCGTGGCCCTGCTCCTGATACCACGTGCCACCCCACCCTGGATATAATGGGTTGAATAGTGTCCCCCCAAATTAATGTCTCCCCAGAACCTCAGAATTTGGAAAATTCCACCTGATTTGGAAAATAGAGTCTTCGTGGATACAATTAGTTAAGATGGGGTGCCACTGGACCAGGATGAGCCCTAAATGCGATGACTGGTGTCCTCATAAGCAGGAGAGGGCACGCAGATGGATGCTGAGAGCCGTGTGCAAAGACAGGAATCACAAGCCAGGGAGTGCCAAGGAGCCCCCGGGGCCTGGAAGAGGGGAACAAGATTCTTCCTAGAGTCTTTGGGGGCAAACATGGCCCTGCTGGCCTCTTTGGGGCTTTCAGCTGCCAGAACTGGGAGGAGCAAATCCTGAGCCCAAATCTGAGCGCCTGGTCATGGCAGCCACAGGAGACTGCCACCCCTTCCCTTCAGTGCGCCGCACTTGAACTCCAGGGCCACCCGTCCTCCTCCTACTCCGAAGCAGCTCAGTCCACTTCTGCTCTCTGCCACCAGAGGTACCTCCCGGACCCCACGTTGAGTTTCCTCTGTCCCACACTCCTGCCTTGGGAAGCTCATCTCCCCCAGCCCCGATGAGTCCCAAGCCCTGTGTCCACATCCGTCTCTGCCTGCCCGCCATCCCGCCGGGGTGGCTTGCTGAGCCCCAGCTCCAGGCTCTCAAATCTAAGGCCTTCAGGAGCACTTTCAAGAGCACTCCATACCTCCATTTCTCAGTGCCCCTCCTCGAAGTTTCTCTTCTTTCCTTCACCACCACAGGTCAATCACTTGTAGGTCCCCACATCCCTGGCAAAGGACAGTGGCTTGCACTCCGATCCTCACCCCTGATTCCCCTCTGCCCACCCAGGGTTCCAGGCCCTCCCCTCGGTTCCAACCACACCCCCTTGCTCAAGCTCCTCCCTGGGCCTGGCCACTGTCTGCCTCCCTGACTCCAAAGCCACACTCGCGTGTCTGGCCCTTGTCAGCCTCGCAGGGCTCAGCTGTCTCCCCGCTTCTGTATACAGCCCTGCCCCCCCGCCCTCCTCAGCACACTGTTCCCTCTCCTTTGGCCCCCTTCCAGGACACCCCAGGGGCTCCAACTTGGTTAAATGATGGAGCACATGGGGCACGTGAGGTGAGGGAGGCAGGGAGGAGACTATGGGTGGTCTCAGGTAGCAGCTGAAGAGGGGTGTTTGTCTCAGAAGGAACTAGGGAGCCATAGAAGGCTTCTGAGCAGCACTGGTATTCTCAGTGCTGGGCGCAGAGGGGTCACCTGGCCGGTAAGGGTGGAATGAACCGACGGGGAGCGGCAGGTAACAGTGGCTATGTGTTTATCCATTCAGTTCTTCATTCAAGAAACAGTGAAGGCACAGAGAGCCCATTCACTTATTTGACAGTAATGGCAGAGCACCTTATATGCGCCAACGTGTGCTAGAGGCTGAGGACGCCATGAGGTTCTGGCGAGGGAGGCAAGAAAAGGCGTAAACAGCAAACTAAAGAGGGGAAAAGACCAAGTTATATTAAAAGCAATAAATAGAAAAACCAAGTAAAGGGCTATAATAGAGCCTCATGGGAGTGCTGATGTTGGCGAGGGTGGTGAGAGACAACCCCTTGAAGGAGGTGATGCTTGGACCCAAGGATAAGCTATGCGAGGGGTGAGGGGAAAAGCATTCTGGACAAAGGGAACAGTGTATGGTTGGGTATATTCGAGCAACTAACAAACCAGGCTGATCCTGGATAATGGTAAGTAAGGGAGAGAATGGGGAGACCAAGCTGGAGGCAGGGGGCAGGCCAGGGCAGACAGACAGAGGCTGGAGTTTGGATCTGATTCTAAGTGCAGCCGGAAGCCACTGCAGGATCCTAACCAGCTGGGAAACTTGGTCCTGGCGCACATTCATGGAGCCCTCCCCAATCTGCTTTCTGAGTGCTTTTCACGTATTCCCTCCTTTGATGCTTATAGCATCCCTCTGAGGGAAGATTCATATTGCAAATGAGGAAACGGAGGCTCAGAGAGGTCAGGCACTTGCCCAGAGTCACACACTCAAACCCAGCCCTCTGTCCACAGAGCTTGTACCCTCACCTGGTGCAGTGGACAGCCTCCCTATTTTATATCTTAAAGAGACCCCCTCCGTAGCCTCCCGTGGCTACAGAATCGACTGGAGGGGGCACCCTGGTAGCCAGCAGTCAGCGAGGCTGAGGCAGGGGCACTGGCCATGGAGGAGAGAACCGGAGGCACTGAGATGTTTCGGAAGGTGGAATCAGCAAAATGTGCTGTCAGACTGGGTGTGGGGGTAGGAAGACAGAGTGAAACAAAGGAGACCTGGAAGTTTCAGGCTTGACCGACTTGTAAGCAGCGTATACAGCTGGCTCGGCAGTGGAGACTGTCTGCTCCAGTATAACCCGAGTGTGCAGGTCAAATAATGACCCTCCTGTGAGTCCAAACCCTGAGTGTGGGACCTCAGCACACAATCCTGAGACAAGGGACCTCCTCCCGTCCCCTCTCCGCACCAGCCCGGCACCAGACAGGCCCTCCCCAAACCCTTAGAGATTAAGTCGTCATTCTGCACATATTTTCTGAGCTCACTAGACATTCTAGGCACGTGGGATTCAGCCCAAGTTCCCACTTTCATGGAACTGATGGTCTGGTCAAGGAGACGGGTGGCAAACTCCTACTCAAATAAAACAGATGATGTGGTGGTAGATGGCGATCAGTATTCCAAACAGAAACCAGGCAGGGTAGGTACCTCCGTAACAGATCTCAGAACACTGGTGGGGAAAGACCTGTAAAGGAATGCCTCGTCCAGCAATCGACTGTCCCCAGGGCCAAATCTGCCCGTCTCCATTTCTATAAATCCCAGAAACCCGCCATGCCCATGTGTTTGTGGATTATCTGTGGTACAGGGTAGAGCAGCTACAAAAGAGATCATGTGACCTACAAAGCCTCCAATATGTACCATCTGGCCTGTTGCAGAAAATGTTGGCCACCATCCACCTGGTTTCTTAAGTAAGGAAACCGAGCCCTAGGTCACCCAGCAAATTTGAAACAGAGTAAGAAACTGAAGCAGCTCTCCTCGACCTCAGGTCTTTCTACCACTGGAGGGGAGCATTACTCCTGTCAACCCTCCCACCCCAGCCCTCCCCCGAACCTCCTCCAAGCTCTCCAACAAGGCAAGTGGGCCTTTGGCTTTCATTGTTTCTGTTCCCCTACCCACACTTCAGGCTGAAACCTCAGTAGGCAGGGAGATGACTCAGAACCAGATAGAGGGCAGGGCCGGGGACACCGGGAGTCCTGTCAATTCGTGTGCAAGCCATCCCCACCTCTGAGGGGTGGGAGCTGACGCAGGCTCGGTCACTGCTGATGTTCCCGCCGGCCTGCCCTTCCTCTTCTGCGGCCTGACCATGTGGCCAGGGCAAGAAGGAGGGGGAGGAGGAGGGGAGGGAGAGGAGGCCTTCCAAGAAGACACCCCACCTACTCACACAGCCCTCTTCTGATCGGGCCACTTCCACAGTCTGCAGAGGGCCAACATGAGTCAGTGTCCTGGGGCTGACAGTGGGGCAGAGGGACCAGGCATACGGCATGTGGGTAAAGGGGAGATGGTCTGGGAGTGCTCTAGCTGCTCTCCATAGAAGGAAACCCAGGAGAACCACCAGGAAGAGGAAGAAGAGGGAGTCCTGAGTAGACAGAGCCAGCACTACTTCACCTGACATGCATGCAGGGACACCGAATCCACGGGCTATTACAGGCCTCAGGGGTGTGTGTGTGTGTGTGTGTGTGTGTGTGTGTGTGTATACACAGAGGACCCCCAAGAGGCCAGCCAGGACCCTCCAGCCCCCCCCCCACCCCTGCTGCCACCAGAGACCCCTCCCAGATGATGATCCCTGAAAGGAAGGCCCCAGGCAGAGACTCTGAGCTGGTTGCGCTCTCTTGATACACATGATGATCAATCAAGTTAAGGAGACACTTGAGCACTTAAGGCCCAGGCCGTGTTCTAATTTGTCGAGGAAATCGCCTCTGGATTCCAAGGACGAGTGCGGGCGGAAATAAAATCGAAGGCCGAGGGCGGGGGAGCAGTCGATCGATAGCCCAGGGGGGCCAGGGAGCAAGGCGCGGGTGGGGAGCGGAGGCCGCGAGCACGTTCGGAGAAAATAGAAAGAGAATTTGAGAAGTCCAGGCCACCAAAGGCATAACTGACAGCATTTCAAGTTGGGCTTTTTCTCTCCCTCTGCAGGACACGGCCAGAGCTAAAAACAGAAGAAAAAGCCATCACCGGTGTATTTATTGGGAACAGCAGGCTGGCTGGGTCTGCAATTAGAATCAGAGGGTGGACAAGGGAATAAAAAAAATGACTCGCTTTGGCTTCTGATTTTTAAAAACGGTTTAGAGCTGCCATCTCACTAGCCAAAGCCACTGGGTGGCTGTGGGGAGGGACCTGCCCTCTCTGCCCAGTGGACACTCACCCCCGCCCTGCACTGGAAGCCTGGGGTCTGGTTCCGTCCTGCCTGACCCCTCGACTGTCTCTGCCATCTCCCCTTTGGGAGACCAACTCCTGCCTCGATACACTTTTGGGGAAAGGGAGGTGTTTCATCCACATTCTTTGGAATTTTACTCTTAAAAGGTGGATTCCCAATGGAGTCTGTGCATTGTTTTCCATGTGGAGGGAACCTGAGTTGCAGTGGGATCGATCTGCGGGAACATGCTTATCCGTCGACATCCTTTTCAAGGAATGGCATGTGGCCTGGAGGAGTGGCTCCCTGATGCAGCAGGAGTACCAGACACCCCCCCTCCCCGCCCCACAGGAGACGGAGCCAGCAGGGCGGGATCTGGGAACCTGGGTATTTGCCAAGTGCGCCAGGAAACACAATGCCGACTCGGATACCCTTGGGACAATCCTGCTCTTGTCTTCAGTCTTGTGCCATCAGCACGTTACTTATTGCTTCCGCTTTCCTCCTCTGTCAAATGAGGGCAAAGTGCATCCTCACGGCTGGCTGGAGGCAAACAGGTAGAGCAGAGTTTTTCAAATTACAGGCTGCAAGCCACCGAGGAATCTGAAATCCACCTACTGGGTCACGACTGCAGTTTTATTTCCTTTTATCTCTGGCTGCCTTCGCTCCTGCGGATGGATCACCTGCATTCTCGGCCGGGACCCCCCTCCACTGTGCAGTGGGGCCCACGCCCTCTGCTCATGGACCTGGCTCACTGTGAGTCCTCTTCTTCCTAAGCACCAGCCTTCCCCCACCCTTGCTTGTGGGTCATTTGCATGAACACACAAACCGGCCACTATCTCTCCTGAATTAAACAGAAAACGAAACCAGAAAATCCGCCCCCTCCTTGACCACACTTCCCTGGAACTCCCGCCTCATTCTTCTAGAAGGAGAGCTTCGAAAGCAAAACTCCGAGAAACGGTTCTCCAGGTTTGCCGTCTCCAGCGTTCCTCCCGCGGCCTCTGGCTCACAGCCTGGGGTCCAGCTTCTGCCCCTCCCCCTCGGCACTGCTTCCTCCCCAAGGCCACGGAGGACCTACACAAAGTTAAGCCGAAAGGCAGCTCTCTGTCCTCAGCCTGGGTGGCATATAGCCCCCCATCAGGTCATCACTGCCGATCACTGGCTCCTCCTTGAAAACTCCAACCAGAGATTGCTCGAGTGTGGCTGCTACAGTTTCTGTTACAGACACGGAAGTCTTGCCCGGTGAAATGGGCACTGCGGTCAGAAGCCGTCTGAAAACACTTGCCAACGCTGGTATGGAGGACAGGGTTAGGAGCATGGAGAGCACGGGTTAGGCAGCCCAGCGGGAGTCCTGGCTGTCACTCAGTTTGTGCTTAGTGAGCACAGACCCACTTGGTGTTTTTGAGCCTTGGCTTCCTTCTCTGTAAAATGGGTATAATACCTATCCCTTGGGGCTGTAGGAAGGTCCAAAAGGGAGAATGAAAATAAAGCCTCTGGCACACAGCAGGTGTTTAATAAATCCTGTGGAATTACTGAATGAGTCAGCAACCCTAGCACAGCAGCTGGCCTATGGGGACAGCTTCTGTCCCAGTGGTATAGGGAGCATTCCGTAGATGCTGCCAGGGTCTGTGCACCCAGGGGAGCACAGCTGTGCTCCAAAGCTGGCAGCAGTGGGGAGCTCTGACAGCCCGCCCTGGGGGGAGTTCTTCCAGAAAACTCTCTTAATGTAGCCTAAGTCTATTAGGCGGGTGCTCTGTGGGGGGCAGAGGACAGCCCCTCATCGCCCCCGCATGGTAACGGTTCGCTTGGGTCACATGGCCGCATGTTGGCCCCACCTGGAGAGCTTAAAAGTGCTTGTCCCGGGCTCCTCCTTAGATCACACCAGCACTGGGTGGGCCAATGGGGCAGGCAGGTAGGTTTTAAAAGCTCGCCAGGGGGAAAAAAGACAGGCTTTTTAACAGATGGTGTTGGGAGAACTGGACAGCAACATGCAGAAGAATGAAACTAGATCATTTTCTCACACCATGCACAAAAATAAACTCAAAATGGATAAAGGACCTGAACGTGAGACAGGAAACTATCAACACCCTAGAGGAGAAAGCAGGAAACAACCTCCTTGACCTCCACTGCAGCAACTTCTTACTTGACACATCCCCAAAAGCAAGGGAATCAAGAGCAAAAATAAACTGTTGGGACCTCCTCAAGATTAAAAGCTTCTGCACAGCCAAGGAAACAACCCTGAAAATTAATAGGCAACCAACGGAATGGGAAAAGATAGTTGCAAATGACATATCAGATAAAGGGTTGATATCCAGAATCTACAAGGAACTCACTAAACTACACGCCCAAAAAACAAACAACCCAGTGAAGAAATGGGCAGAAGATATGAACAGACACTTCTCCAAAGAGGACATCCAGATGGCCAACAGACACATGAAACGATGCTCAGTATCGCTCCTCATCAGGGAAATACAAATCAGAACCACACTGAGATACCACCTCACACCAGTCAGAGTGGCTAAAATGAGCCAATCAGAGAACTCTAGATGCTGGCGAGGATGTGGAGAAACGGGCACCCTCCTACACTGTTGGTGGGAATGTAAACTGGTACAGCCCCTCTGAAAACAGTGTGGAGGTTCCTAAGGAAACTAACAATAGAACTCCCCTATGACCCAGCAATAGCACTGCTAGAATTTACCCAAGGGATACAGAAATGCTGATGCATAGGAGCACATGTACCCCAATGTTCATAGCAGCACTCTCCACAATAGCTAAAACATGGAAAGAGCCTAAGTGTCCATCAACAGATGAATGGATCAAGAAGATGTGGTTTATCTATACCATGGAATACTACATGGCAATGAGAAACAATGAAATCTGGCCATGTGTAGCAACATGGATGGACCTTGAGGGTGTTATGCTGAGCGAAATAAGTCAGGCAGAGAAGGACAAATATCATATGTTTGATGTATAGGAGGATTAGGAGGAACTTAACTGAGGACCAAGGGGGAGAAGAAGGGCGGAAATGGTGGGGGAAGGGAGAGAGGCAAACCATGAGAGACTCTTGAATGCTGACAAAACTGAGGACTGGTGGATGGGGGAGGAGGGGGTGGGCATGGAGGAGGACACTTGTGGGGATGAGCACTGGGTGTTATGTGGAAACTAATTTGACAATAAACTATTTGTAAAAAAAAAAAAAAAAAAAGCTCGCCAGGGGATTCTAGTCCATTCCACCAGGGTAGATGGAGGGGCCAGAGAGCTGCTGGTTAGCTCACTTCCGGACTGCTCCAGAGCTCGGTTCTGTCACTCACTAGTTAATGACCATGGGTCAGTGAGCCTCAGTTGCTGCGTTAGGAAACTGGGGAGGGCAGTACCTCACTCACCAGGTTATCCTGCAGGTAAAGATGGGAGGTCAAAGGCAGGTAGTAGGCATGGGCTTCATAAAGTCAGCAGGCCATTGCCAAGACCCTTCTCATAATCTCTCCTCTAGTATCCTCTTCTCCAAACTAGCTTCCTTTAACCCCACCTCTCTGGACTGAGATGTCTGTTCTTATTCATAAGAATAGCTTCCAAGTCACACTCTGCTGCTTTCCTGGGGTTCTGGAGGGGACGGGCCAGGATGAAGGTGCTATAAGTAAGGGGATGTCCTAGGCCCCCCACCTGCTGAACCAGACCAACCCATGTCCCTTACTTACAGCAGGATCTTACAGCAGGATGTCCACGCCAACCCACATGAAAGAACTGCTTTAGTGGTGGCCACTGTGACTCCCAGATCTCCTTCTGTTCCTTTGCAGACCCATGCCATCCCTATCTCAGATCGGGGTGATGGGGCTTCCCTCCCCAGCCATTCAGTAAGTAATGCAACACATTTTTATTGTTGCTATGATGTGCTGGGCACCGGGCCAGCTGAGGGCACAGGGATGTATGGTAAGAGAGCTGCATTCACTACTGCCAAAGAGCTCATAGCTCAGCGGGGGAGGCGTGCCCATCTGTGAATGGGGCACTCTCATCGTGGATCTTAACAGCCCTGCCTCGTGGAGGTGCTGCGGGGTTAAATGAGCAGAGGCTGGCAACGTGCAGAGCAGTACCCCGTCCCTCCCCCAACAGACAGTCAATATAGTGAGTTGTGCAAACACCTGATGGGGGTACACTGGGTTCTGGGGACCCAGGCGAGGACGCCCTGACTCAGAAGCATGGAAGCAGGAGAGGCCAGGGGAGGGCCAGCAATGCCCTATAGGATCAGGATCTTACAAACCCCAGAGACAGGAGGGCGGGGGTGGGGAAGCGGTCAGGGATGCTGACAGCTTGGAAGCTGCATCCGGAATCCAGGGGTACCACTGACATACCTGCTCTCCCAGGGTGGATAAAGAGGCCAGGCCAAGGGCGGGCTCTCCATCTGGTGGGGGTGGGGGTGGTCCCGTCTCTAGGACAGTCCCCTCTATGCCCCTCTCTGAACTTGACTAGTGTTGCAATCATCTGTTCATCTAAATTCTCCATGATAGTCTCTACAGTCCTTCCTTGCCATGTGATTTGAGGCAGGTTACCGAACCTCTCTGGGCCTGGATTTTTGTCTGAACAGAGTTCGGGGGAGGTAGGCTTAACACCCTGACTAGCTTAGCAGGGTCAGGGTCGGGCTCAGAAGATGGAAAACGATGGCCACCGTGGTGCCCTGCGGCCCTACCTTTCCAGAGAAATTCTTCCTTGTTTATGCTGTGATTGTCTGGGCTCTGGGCCCAAAGGCTGGTGGTGGGTTTATTCAATGTTCTTATTCCAGGGCCTAGAGGCAAGGGGGCAGGTGAGCAGCACGCGTTCTAAATCATCCCCAAAACTGTTCTAGGCAGAAAGGAATGAGCCTGGGATGGGAGGTGACCTTGAAAGTGACATAAATCGGAGGAGAGGGGCTCTGTACAAACATTCCTACTAAATAAGCCAAACTCCCCATCCAATGGTATCCATCCCTGGGAAATATTAAAAGGAAAGTACAGAAACAACCAACATCAGGCCCACAGCTAACTGAGTTGCAGGTGGTGGCTGGAGACAGACCCATTTGACTCTCCCCCTCCTTTTCCCAAAGTGGCCCTCAGGTGACAGAGCAGACCAGCCACTTCTTGCAGGGAAACCAGGACGAGAGTGGGAAAGAACCAGGGAGGTGGGTGGCAGGAATGAGGAATTAGGCAAAGAAAAATGGCCCGCAAAATGCAGAAACGCCCCAGCATGCTTGCTTCCCAAAGCCGGCCCATGAATCGAGGGGTGACAGGTCTCTCATCTCTGATGCCAAGAGCCAGGAGCTCCGGGCAGCCGCAGGTACTACATCTGCACCTGCCAGCACTTGGAAAGAGGCGATAAAGCATCGTAGCAGGGCCTGGAATGCTAAGTGCCTGCAGCTGGGAAGGGACCGCCTTAGAGCGAGAGCAGTTGGCCGTGGACATCCACCGTGCGACGGCCGGCTCCCACACACCAGCGGGGGCTTCCTCTCCTGCCCCCGGCAGCCTGCTCCCAGCGGCCAAGGCGGTGGACAGAACAGGTGCACACTCGGTCCAGCCCCGGGGGCTGCCACGGCCAGGTGCTGGCCCCGACAGACCGGGATCTTCAGAATGAAGCCCAAGTGCGCTGGGTAATTTACCGAGGCTGGCAGAAACCTGGACGCTTGAGTCACGGGTCTATAAAAGTGGATCATAAAGCACCCCAGCCAAGCCAGACGTCTGGAAATACACCAGGGCCACATGCAGCTTAGAAGTGTGGGCCCCATCCCCCAAGTGATCATAACAATAATAATGTTTATACAGCACTTAGGGTGGAAGCGTCTCAGTGCCTGTTCTCAGGGCTTTGTACTTGTATTAATTCACTTAATCCTTGCAGCAACCCTACGAAGCTAGTGGTGGTAGCATCCTCCTGTCACATACAGGAAGATGAAGCAGCACAGGGTCCAGAGAGCCGGCGTGAACAAAGGCAGGGTTTGAACTCCTGCCATCTGCTTCCAGAAGCCGTGCCCTGGACCGTGCTTCTTAAAGTCTATGGCGCCCGGCAATAACCCTGGGGTGGGGGCGGGGGGCCTTGACAGTATGTGGCTCCTGACTCAGCTGGTCTGGGGTAGGGGCCCCCACCACTTACAAGCTTCCAGGAGATGCCCGGTCCAAGGACCACACGGGGAGCAGGAGGCTCTAATCTACTAGACTACATTCCCATGAGATCCCTTCAGCTGTGGAAATGGGTTTACACCACACTGCTCTGGCTCTGGGGGTGTCTATGAATTCCTCAGTCAATAGAAATAGGCGTTGGCAAGGTGTCAGAATCAAGGGCCAGGGCAGAGGGTGTGATGTCTTAAAATACCCATGTCCAGGGGCACCTGGGTGGCTCAGCTGGTTGAGTGTCTAACTCCAGCTCAGCTAATGACCTTGCGGTTTGTGAGTTTGAGCCCCACGTCGGGCTGTGCTGACAGCTCAGCTCCTGGAGCCTGCTTCCAATTCTGTGTCTCCCTCTCTCTCTGCCCCTCCCCTGCTTGCATTCTGTCTCTCTTTCTCAAAAACAAATAAACATTAAAAAATTTTTTAAGAAAGGGGCGCCTGGGTGGCTCAGTCGGTTAAGCGTCCGGCTTCAGCTCAGGTCATGATCTCACGGTTCGTGGGTTCAAGCCCCGCGTCGGGCTCTGTCCTGACAGCTAGCTCAGAGCCTGGAGCCTGTTTCAGAGTCTGTGTGTCCCTCTCTCTCTGACCCTCCCTGCTCGTGCTGTCTCTCTCTCTCAGAAATAAATAAAATATTTAAAAATATTTTATTTATTTATTTATTTATTTTTTATTTTTTTATTTCTAGGAGAGAGAGAGCGTGAGCAGGGGAGGGTCAGAGAGAGAGGGAGTCACAGACTGAAACAGGCTCCAGGCTCTGAGCTGGCAGTCAGCACAGAGCCCGACGCGGCTCGAACCCACGAACCGCGAGATCATGACCTAAGCGAAAGTCGGACGCTTAACCGACTAAGCCACCCAGGTGCCCCCCAAAAAAAATATTTTTTAAGAAAATACCCATGTCCATTCTCCACCTCAGCCAGTTTCCATCAGAATCTCCGGGGTGGGGCTTAGACTGGGATTTTTTTTTAAGACTCTCAGGATGATTCCAATGTGTAGCCATGTAGAGTTCCTGAGACAGAGGACAGGGCTGCTCCAGTGAGTCAGTCAGGTTTATCCCTACGAGACTGGAGAAAGTTCTCTGGGGTTAGGTCAGGGACTTCAAAAGTGCTTTCAGAAAAGGGGGTGGTGAGCCAGGGCCTGGGTCCGCTGAGGGCTATGGCTATGGCTACGGTCTGCTGGCGTTCCCTCTTCCTGTCTCCTGGAGGAGAGAGGCAGCTGGCAGCCCCCCGATCTGGCATGCTTTCCTAGATGCCCCACTTGCCCCATCCATGAGCTTTCAGGGGAGAACAGACACCAGTTGATTTATCGAGAAGCCCGCCACCCTTGATATCTGATCACCCTCACTATATGAGCAAGCTCCTCATTCCCAACCTCTGGTATACGTGCCCTCAGCCTCTGCCTTTAACAAGAACTCCCCTGACCTTGATGGCTCTTTGTTCTAATTTTTCATCCTCTGAGCCCTCACTCTCCTCGTTGGCTATAAATCCCCACATGCCCTTGTAGTATCTGGAGTTGAGCCCGCTCTCTCTCCCTTGCTGCAACGTTCTTGACGGGAGCCTTTCTTACAGTCTTAACAAGTGGCAGAGTAATTTTTTTCTTTAATGCCGCCCCTGCCCGAGGGAAAAGTCACACCACAGTGAGCAGCCCCGATGGGGGCAGGGAGCTTGGTGCCACTAAACACAATGTCCAGGCCTCACCTTGGCATTCAAGGCCTGAGCAAGGACTTCGGGAGGCAGGCAATGACCTCAAGCCTCATCTTTCTCTTACGTGTACCATACATCCAGTAAAACTCAGGGCTTTACTGCCCCTCACACATCAGAGCTTTCCCCCCATCCTGCCCATAATCGGGCTTTTTTCTCCCTGAACTTTCTGGAAGTTCCTCTCCTTTCTTATCCACCTGCTCTGAGTCACAGTGATCTCTCCCCTGGTGACAAGACTACTCATCCTCGAGTCTTCATTTCTTCCCATCATCTTCAATCCTGCAACCTCCCAGCTTATCCAGGCACACTGTTCTCTGGGTTAATGGCAACATTTAAAGGCCACATTTCTCAGCCTCCTTTGCAGCGCCTGCAGTCATGTGACTCAGTTCTGACCGATGCAATGTAAGCAGAAGCAATGTGTGTGACTTCCAGGAATGTTTTTATGCCTCTCTTTCTTCTCTTGCTGTAATGGCTGGTGCTCCAACAGCCATCTTGGGCTGTGAGACAATCTTGACTATGGAAGCTATAAGGGGGCAGCGACGAGGTTCCTGACCACATGGAACACCATCCCAGCATTGAGCTGGCCCCTCCAGACTTGAACACGAGAGAAACATTACCTTCCAGCTCGTGTGAGCACTGCTTTTTTTTTGAATTTTCTGTAACAGCTGAACTTAATGCTATCAGAGTCACCTTTTCATATCCCTGGATTCGTGGGTCCACCATGTGACACTGCGTAGAATCACCATTTGCGTCTTCTGCCCAAGTGAAACTGTGAGCAGCCTGAGGCTGCAATCGTCTTAGCTAGTTCCCTCCTCCCCACCCCATGAAGCAGGAGGCCTCACACACAATGCAAAGCACATCTCGGGATTAAAGTCTGTCTCCTGTACTCCACACAACTCACCAGCTTACACCCATACTCTCAGCATCCTGGAAATCCAAGTTAAGCTGCCATCTGCCCCACCCCGGCTGCTTGCTCTCACCACCCCCACCGTTTCCCTGACTCTCAGGAGGATCGCTTCCTTACCAGAATGTCAGAGCCCACGGCTTCCTCCCCTGTGGTTGGGCTGGAGCAGTTGCGGAGTTTGAATGCCCAGTACTCCTTGGCAGTGACAAAGAAGTTCCACGGCAGCAGGCCACCGATGCCCAAGCTAAAGAAGATGATGTAGGTGCCATTGAAGCGGTCCTCAGGCCTCTGCAGGCTGGGTGGCGGGCGGTCCAGCAGCTTCTCAAGGAGCGCATCCTGGTCAGCTTGGAGACTGCCACTTGCAGTTCTGTAGGTGGAGTTTGCACTGTGATGAAAGGCATCCTCTGAGGTCATGGCCACTATCGGAGCAGAGAGAAACGGAGACGGGGCAGGTAATCAGAAGCTTATCCGGGGCACAGTTAGGGACTCTCCCGTCCTACAAGCTGACCAGGCCCCTACTGTGGGTCACCAAAGCATGGCTCAAAAGCTTAGGTTTAAGGACCGGGGAGAGAGACAAGATATCGGAACTGTAAGTGACCAAAGGGTTTCAATCCCCTCCCCCCCAACTCCCATGCAGGCCAACACAAACAAGCCCAGCAGGTTGGACGGGAGTGAGGCAATGTGGTGCAGCGGGACCTGTGGCAATCGATCTGGAAGGGCAAACCTGGTCTCAGGGCATTTAAATTCCTACGTAGCCATAAAAAAAGGAATCAGGACCCTTGATGGGCATAGAATGTTCTCTAAACGTCTCAGATTTGTGTGAGAAAAGGAAGAAACAAGGAAGTGCATAGAATATGTTACTGTTTGTACCAAAAAGCAGGGCTGAGCTGGGTGGGGAGGAGAATATATACACGTACGTATGCAGGTCTTCTGGAAAGGTACACAGGAATTTCCCTCCTCTGGGGGGGAGGCTGGGGACGATGGGGATGGAGGAGTCTTCACTGCCTGCTCTCTGTGCCTTTGGAATTCTGAACTGTGTGAATGTATTATGTGTTTAGAAATAAAATTGTAAATAAAAGTAAAGACAAAGTAAATAGCATTAAAAAAAAAAAAAATCCATGGCGTCTAGAGCTGCCTTCAGAAGCAAGTTGAGAGAGGGGCGCCTGGGTGGCTTAGTCGGTTAAGCGTCCGACTTTCACTTAGGTCATGATCTCGCGGTTCGTGGGTTCGAGCCCCGCGTCGGGCTCTGTGCTGACTGCCAGCTCAGAGCCTGGAGCCTGTTTCAGTCTGTGACTCCCTCTCTCTCTGACCCTCCCCTGCTCACGCTGTCTTCCTCTCTCCTAGAAATAAATAAAACATTAAAAAAAAAAAAAAAAAAAAAGCAAGTTGAGAGATCCAACAGCCCACTCTCTCATTTAATTTGTGGGAACTAGAGGTCTGAAGAACGGCAGCAGGTCACAGACTAGGTCCGTGGCCAAGGCTGGGTTGGCAGCTCCTGCCCCGGGCTCCCACCTCGGTCCCTCACAACCCCCCAGGAGATGGCCAACCGGCAATGGCACAGAAGACTCACAAAATTTCTGGGTTGCTAGTAACTATTACCTACATGACCCTGGGCAAGTCACCATGCTTCTGAGCCTCAATTTCCCCATCTGCAAACCAAGGGAGGCCTTCTTATGAGGCTTATGTGACTGCAGCTGACTGTCAGTGGCTGGACCGTGGGAGCAGCTCTTACGCAAACATCAGTATCTTCCCCGCCACCCTGGGCCTGCCACCTGGCGGTCCGGCTGCTGAATTTGGCTGCAAAGTAGCATGTCTGCTCCTATGCTCTATAGCACCCAGGGCACGGCAGCAGCTTGATAAATGGGCAGAACTTCCAAAAAGCTGAGGCTGGGACACTGTAGTGTTCCCTGCAGTAGCCCCAATACATCAAGAAATCAATGCAGCTTGGCTCCCATTAGAGGCAGAGCCTTAAGTCATAGCATCAAGCCAGGCAGAGCAGAGCCTTCCTTCCCTGCGGAGATGAACACCGTGTCCTGCGGGTACAGAGCCTCCTCTGCTATTTCGGGAGAGCCACACAACATTCCTTGGGATTAAGGACAGGAGTTATTGCCTCCTTTTTTTCAGAGGCAGAGAAGGAGGCCTCAATTGGTCCCACGTTCAAACAGTAAGAAGTGCCCAGAATGAACATGAAATCCAGCAGTCAGTCAATGCCAAGTCAAAGGCCCGCGCTTGTGCCTGACGACACCCCAGTATGACAGGTACTACTCTAAGAGTCATTTTGCAGAGCAAGAGTGAGGCTCAGAAAGGTTCAGTCATTTGCCTGAGGTCACACAGCTCCCAAATGGCAAGAGAGAGGTTGCATAGCCAAGCAGACTGAGGCCCACGTGGGAGAGGAGGCTGGCTGGCGATGTGAACCCATGTCTACTGGCTCCAAGTATAGAGCTCCTTCTAGAAGGTCTCACGGCTAGTGAGCTGTGAGCAGAGGCGAAGAGGGTAAGGGCACCCTCAGCGATGGTTGCTGAATGAATGGATTTCGTGTGTTCAGGATAGCCTCTCCTCCTGGGGTAGCATGTACCCCCGAGCGGGCAGGCAAGATGCTATCAGATGCCCGAGCCTCAGGCCAGCAAGTCTACTATCAACTCCCCTGATCGAGCAGAGCCCCTTCCTAACCTTGAGCTACAGGGAACCCAGCACTAACAAACTCACCAGTGTGGGCACACCCGCATGTGCAGGCACATACACATTTCTGAATTAGTGTCTAAACATGTAAAAATTGTGACCCACATTGGACAACAGACGAACGGCAAGTGGTTCTTTCCAGATGCTTCAGCTACAGGGGTGGGTGCAGGGGGCACCAGTGGGTCACTCCAGCCCACTCTCATCTCCAGGCATTTATTTGTCCGGGACCATTCAGCCTTGACTGAGCTTCTGAAGAAGGAGCCAGAAATTTTCTCTAACCTGGGTCACAAGCCAGGGCATTGGAGTGAACAAAGTCTTATTACTGTTTATAAAAGCTAGCTGCTGGCTTCTGGATTAAAAAGAAAGACAGAAAAAGAAACCTAACGAAGAGCCCTGGTGTGGTCAGCGGGGCGGGCTGAGGCCTGGCGTGTGTCCCTCCAGCACCTGCGGGAGCCCGCCAGGCTTGGCCCTGCTCTCCCTTCCAGGGTGATGCGGGGGGAAGGGGCGGCACCTGCACAAAGAAGCAGAAATGTGCGGTGCCTGGGGCGGCTTCAGACCCCCATCAGGAACTGGGTGCTGGTTCGGAGGGGGTTTCTGACTCTGGCTAAGCCCCCTTGTCCCTCGATTTCCTCATCTGCGAAATGGGGGTAAGGGAGCTGGTGATAACCTATGGGGAAACATTGCTGGGGAACACAGGGCGCCACCCCGAGGCCATGGCAGAATCGGCTTTGGGGTTGCGGACACCCCAAGCCTCAGACCTAGCGTCAGCCACCTTCTGGATAATTTGGGCTGATGTGTCCATACCCAGGTCCCCCGGGTGGGGAGGTCGAGTCTCAGGAAATCCAAAAGGAGGAGAAAGAGGAAGGGAGAGAAGGGGGGGGGAAGCGGAAAAAGAGGATAGAGACCCAGAAAGGGGGAAACTGAGGGTGAGGGCAGCGAGAAGGAAGAGGAGGGACGACGGGGTGGGATGCAGAGAGACGCGCCGGAGCGGAGGGGCTGGGGTTGGGACGGAGGCCCTGAGGTTTCCGGGGAAGCAGTCCCCAGGAGGGCTCGTGGGGGAGGCGGCCGAAGCGCGAGCCCCCCGGGGACCGTCGGGAGCCTGAAGAGCTGGTCGGGTGCCGGGCCCGCACTTACTGTCGCCGCCGCGCCGCCGCCGCCGCTGCCTCCCCGGCCGCCGCGGCCACTGCGACTAGGGGCTCCGCGGGGGCCGCAGGCCGAGCTCCGCCTCCCGGCCCCGCCCCGGCCCCTCCCCGGCCTGCTGACGCCCGCGCTTCCCGGTTTGCGAGCCCTTCTCCTTTTGTCCTGGGCCGGCCTCCGCGCGCCGCCGCCGGGCTGCGAGTACGCGCCCACTGCCGGGGTGGACAAAGCGAGGCGCCGGCCGCGCGGTGCACGGTCCGTGCTGGCTCTGTTCGCGGGACGCCGCCTCCGGGCTGCTACGCCCGCTCCTTCCCCGCCCCCCGCGGGGGCTGGACCCCCTCGTCTCCGGAGTCTGCTCCCCAGGACCCAGAAGAACTCCATCTTGCCCCCAGACTCCTGCAGAGGGCCCCCTCTAACCGCAGCCCCCCACTCCTCCCTGATCGCCCTGTTGGCCCCGCCACCCAGCTCTCGCTGGGTGTCAGGCCTTCTGTAGTGCCAGGCCAGCGCCATGGCGCTCTTACTCCTCACCGCCTTCCGGAGACTCATTGTCTGGCTGAGACTGAGGGGTAGCTGGGCCGGAGGGCACACGGTCCTCAGGGCCGCCTGCCAGGCCCTCCCACCAGGCCCCAGACATTTGTGTCTGAGCGACAGACCAAAGGGGCCACCTTTACCAGATGGACCCTCTCCCTCTTTCTGCCATGCCCCTCACATGCCTGAGGGGCGGGGATGCCCCCTTCACAGACAGGAGAGCAATGGGGTTCTGAAACCCCCAGGGGGCTGTGATGTCCCCCCAGGCACATGGGTGGGCTTAGTGCTAGGTGCTCTTGGGGCAAGGTGATGCTCAGAACACTGTGCTTCCTGCATTCAATAGACCTGCTGAGTGCCAGGCCCTGCAGTGAGGACCTGTGATATCGTGATATAAGAAATATATATTTGGTGTTACAGAAAGTCGCAGTTCCCAAACCGGGGCTTAATACCCCGGAAGTGCAGTTGCAACCTCCCTTCCAGAAATGTGGCCAGAACTGGTCAGTCAGGAAATACTTCTTTCCATCAACACTAAGGAATCTGTCACCTAGGGTCCTCTCCATTCCCCTCCCCTCAAAGAAAGATAAGGGCATCCGCATGATAATAAGGATCTTGGTTTTTTCCCCCCTCCTAGCAACCAAGCTTCTCTTAAACAATCTTTTTTTGTTTTTCTAACAACTTTCTCGCCCCGCCTTTGTCTATAAAACCCTTCCATCATATACAGCTTACCTGAGTGCCTCTCTACTTGCTAGATGGATTGCTTCCCGGTCCATGAATCATTTAATAAATTAGCCAATTAGATTCTCAAATTTACTTGGTTAAATTTGTTAGTTAACATTGGTCTGCCCCAGGTCCCTACGTGAGAGCTTCGGAAATTCTTGGAATTTCCTGCGTGACACGGATGTTTGGAGAGGTTTTTGTTTATAACAAGCCTCTTTCCATCACACCAGGGTCTATGCTAGTCACGTGACTCCTGCGGTGGGGGTGGGGCTGGGTGCTGGTTGCGCCGAAGGAAACAAGTGTGAAATTAGAGGTTGGGACTTTGAGAGCCATGCCCCAGCTCTGCAGAGAAGAGGGGCTGGAGATGGACTTAATCACAATGCCCAATGAGTTCATTAATCATGCCTGTATGCCTTCATAGAAACCCCTGAAAGATAGGGTTCAGAGAGCTTCCAGGTTGGCGAGCACATCTACTTGCTGGAAGGGTGTGCACCCTAACTCTGTGGGGACAGAAGCTCCTTTGTTTGGGACCTTGGACCCTGTTCATCTGTCTCCTTTATAGTAAGCCAGCAATGATGTTTCTTGAGTTCCGTAAGCCATTCTAGCAAATTATTGAAACTGAAGGGATGAGTGTCATAGGAACCCATGACTTTGTAGCCAACAGCCAAGTCAGACAGAAATCTGGCCGCCTGGGCACCCGGTACTTGATGCTGGTGTCTCAAGTCGGGACAGTCTCACGGGACTGACGCCTGCTCCGGGTAGTGTGTCAGAACCGAACTGAATTGCAGGACACCCGTGGTGTCTAGAGAGTTGGAGAATTGGTTGTTGGTGGGGGAACCTCCCCACACACATTTGGTGTCTTAAGTATCCAGGGTGAGAACTGTGCAGAGGCCCAAAGGTACAAAGGGCTGGGCTCATGTGTGGGAGGAGCCCCCACCCTCCGCAGGGGAGACGGGCCAGGGAGCGCAGAGGACACTGGAAACCCCGCAGGGACGTGCACGGTGCAGCGGTGCAGCGGGGTCAGCGGTGGGCTGGCCAGTGCCTAGAGGCAGTAAGGGCTGGACGCCCCCCCACCACATGCGCAGCAGCCTTGCATCCTTGCAAGCCCCGTTTCACAGGGTGCAGGTCCAAGGCTTGTAAAATTAGGTAGCTGGCCTGAGGTCATAGGATGGTGGAGCCTGTTTCCCCCCCCCACCCCCCACCAGGTGTGTCTGACTTTAAAGGTGGCATCTGTTTGCTGCTCTATCGTGTGGCTTTCTGGCGGGTCTGGAGGCAGGCAGGGTGGGGAGTGGGGAGGAGAGGCGGATCCGGGAGGCTGCTCAGGGGCAGGGAAAGAACTCACCCAAGGCAGAACAAAGGAGACAGAAGTTTCCAGAATATGCTGCAAAGAAACAGAGGGCAGGACCACAAAGGAGAGACTGTCAGGAGGCAGTGGCCAGGGAGGAGCTGTAGTTAAGGGAGAAAGTGAGGAGGTATGGGAATGTATGGAATTTTCCTTTTTTGGTACAAGCCCCCTTCGGCTTATGGCTCTTTTGAGGGGTCATCTAATGAGTCTGTTTGGGTGGTCACCATGGTGACCTTTTACCTTACTTGGATAAGACATTGCCCAAGCCTGTCACCTAAAAGTAGCTTCTACAAAGGGCTCCTCAGAAGAGGCGACCTTGGAACTGAATCTAGGGGATGCTTGTGGTCCATTGAGGAGAGCAGGGAGGACCTTCCAGAGGAGCAGAAGGCTGAAGCAAAGGCAGAGAGCAGAGCAGTGACACGTCCACGCAGGGAGGGCTGTGAGGCTGTGAGGAAGGCTGGGCCTGGGCTGGGGTGGTCATGAAAGTCAGAACGGACATGTGGACACCGCCTGGCAGGTGACAGCATTCCAGAAGGGTTTGCAGATGAGGAGAACAAGTCTCACCAGGGGTAGAGAGGTGACCGTGCTGATCAAAGCCAGGGCAATGGACTGGAGGCTCTAGGGCCACTTGGCTTCAATATCTGACTGATTTGTTCAGCCTCAGAAACAGATCCACATTTACAAAGTTTTAATTTAGCATCTGATCCTTTCTGGGCCTTGAACCATCCTGGCTCCTAGCCCCGCCTCCCTCACCCAAGTAATACAGTTTGTAACTTCCAACGAGGGACACTGGACCTTTGCCATCTAGAGAAGGGGTGGACAGGAGGAGGGGGGTGCATGGGGCTCCAGGACACTTTTTGGGAGGATTGGGGGCCCCTGTGTGGTTGTTGGAGGAAAGGCAGAAGACTTCTCTTGAATCTACATTCTCTCAAGCAAGCTGGCTGTTCCCTTTAGCTAGTGCGATGTCCAGGTCCGGAAGAGCAGAAGGATTTCCCCAAGAGGCTCCTATCAATACGCTATCCTGCACAGCTGAGACAATGGCCACTGTCCACAGTGAAATGACAAAAACCTGGAGGCTGAAGACCTTTCCTAGACGCTGCCCTGATGGGGAGGGGACACAGTCTGGAGGTCCCTCTTGGTGCATTTGGCCTCCCAGAGCTGGGCAGATGTTTTCAAGAGACCCAGAACTTGACTCGGAGCAATGCCAGCACCGAGTGGGTATTCAGTAAGCAGTACTGATGCCTGGCAAGGTAGGTGAGACTTCATGGAGCTCTGCTCTGGTTGCCCTCCCCCCCACACTTCCATCCTGGGGGGACCACCTGCTCGAGTCAATGAGGTAGGTACTCTGGTTAGCCTCATTTTGCATAGGAAGACCCTGAAGTACAGAGAGGTTAGTATCTTGCCCAGAGTCACACAGCTAAGTGGCCAAGATTCAGACTGGCCCCTTACTGAGAGCCGAGGCAGGGGCATCATCAGAAGGGTGGGTCACACGAGCTCTTACCCAAAGCAGGCTGACCTGCATACAGGTCCTTCCTACATATTTGCACAGCCAGCACTTAGGAGGACAGTCGGGGTGTGCTAAGCCTTCCAGGCATGGGGTTCGCACGCCATCTTGTGACCACGCTCCATCACTGCAGTGCGTGCGGGCAGGCTGGGTGAGGCTGCGCTTCCTGCCTCCTGCAGGGCGCACGGATCCTGGGAGACTCCCTCATAACTGCGGAGCCTGAATTCTCTGCTCTCACGTTACCAGTTCAAACCCCCACTCTACCTCTCCATCTGCATTCAACGGCTCCCTTGAGGAAAGATCTGGGCTTCCTGAAGATTCCAGCCCTTGACCCCTCTGTCTCTCCTCCACGCATCCGGCATCTTTCCCTCCACCCTGAGGCAGCATGGACTCCTTGGTCCACGAGTGCAGTAGCGTCTCAGCAGTGCCTTACACTCCCATGCCCCTGTTTTGAAGAGCGCAGGAGCCACCAGAGAGGGACGCCCTCATTTCTCAACACCAAATCTGCCCCATCAGCTTCTGTTTTCCTCTCTCCAGTTACAACAGGGCAGTTGCCGCCGTCCATCCTAGGATGGATCAGAAGGGTATCAGACCAAGCCCTCTGCTCAGCACCTCCTGGTTGCTGGTGGCTTTATGCCTCCCCACCCCACCCCCTGTGAAGTTAGCCCATCAGGGTTCCCTGTGGGAGTGGAAGGAAGAAGGGCAGGCCACCAGGAGCCAGAAGGAGCACAAAAAGACACATGAATGCTGACCCACATCACACGAGGTCCTGGCAGTGTTTGGATGGAGGAGGAATGACTTTAGAGCAGAGCATGAGAGCTGTGTCCAAATCTTTGAAAAGCTGTCAGGGAGTATAAGGGGAGTATAAGAGTTAGACATCCTGCTAGTGATTGCTGAGGGTAAAATTAGCCATTACAGGGGTGCCTGGGTGGCTCAGTTGGTTGAGCATTCGAATTTGGCTCAGGTCATGATCTCGTGGTTCGTGGGTTCGAGCCCTGTGTTGGGCTCTGTGCTGACAGCTTGGAGCCTGGAGCCTGCTTCTGATTCTGTGTCTCTCTCTGCACCCACCCCCCCACTCTCTCTCTCTCTCTCTTAAAAATAAACAAACATTAAAAAAAATTTTTAAATAGCTCTTACAGTGAAAATAAGTAAGCACTCAATTCTTTTAGTAAGTAGTGTGTTCACCATCTCTGAAAGTAGTCAAGTGGAGTCTGGACAAGCCAGTGCCTGAGCTATTGTGGAGGGAATCCTGGCATCAGGTGAAATGGAGTAGGTGGTGGCCAAGGACCCTCCCCCCCCACCCCGCCACCTCTACTCTCCTAAAAGTCAGGGAAACAGATCCCAGTGAACCCTTGCAGTTCATAGGGACAGCCTCTGGCCACCACAACTCCCTTGGATAATCACAGTATTTACTGGTCTGAGCCCTGGGCATCTGTCCCTGGGGACCTGTGATAAGGGAATTGCTGGGACCCCAGGGCCTGGCAGCTAAGCCCTGTCATGGGGGTTTCATCAGAGAGTGGGGAAGCTCTCAGGAAGAGAACCAGCTGTGGCCACCATCCCATGGAGGGATGCAGAGGGGCACCGAGGCAGGCGCCACTATTCCTCTGATGCAATCCCAGCAGCATGGCACACAGGCAGGGGCCACTTGGCAGCCTGTACAGAGGGTCAGGGGCTCAGGACTGACACAGCCAGCAAAGCCCCGAACCAGAGCAGCCCTGAGCCTGACCCTCCCTTGCATCAACACCTTTCTAACACCCATCGCCCACCGGTGCCCAGCAGACTGGATGGGGCTTATTTGGCCCTCATGGTGTTTAAAACGATAGAGCCAACAATTAGCCAAGTGGAATGATTTCCCATACAAATCCTAACCCTGATTTCTGTTTTCTGAAAACATAAGGAAAGAGCAGTCCTGGGCACTTACTCTTACTTGGCAGCCACCACTCTGAGCCCAGCGGTGATGGCCTTCCCCTCCCGGGAGCTGTATGGTCTCTAATTAGCTACAGTCTCCACGTCTCCCTATCGCTCCCTAGATGCTGAGGCCATGTGCGAGAGGCCATTTGCTAGAGATCCATGCTGCTAACAAAGGTGGGAAGCAAGCAACACTCTAAGATGGCCTTGTGTTTCAATAACTGGCCAAGGGGGCGCATTTCTTCATGAAGTTTTGATATGGTTGCTTCTCTCTTAATAGGATGCGGAGCCTGGGTCCCAGGGGTATTTGTTTTCGAGTGAGGCTTACAGACAAAACCCTCGACTCCAAAGTCGAGGGACAGATCTGTGTGAACCTGGAGTGGGTGGGCTGTAGCAGTTGAGTCAGCACAGCCCCTCTGTCCTTCCCAGACTCCCAACCTGATCCTTCAACCCCTCCTCTATGAGCTTTCTCAGCTCCACACCTCTGACCACGCAGTTCCTGCCACCTGGTGGTTCCGTGGGCCCAGCCCTCCACCGCCACCACCACCGGCCTAGACATCACTACCACAAGGCAGGCAGTGGAATGACCTCACCCCTGCTTCATGTCCATACTACGTCTGGACCACTCCCCGGGAGGCTATTTCTCCATCATGGTGGACTATGGAAACTCACCTTTTATTCTGCAGTGAGCTGCTAGAGGGCCAAGTCCAGGCATGACTTACCACCCTGTATCCCCTGTGCTGTGCCCATCTATGGATTAGATCAATAAACATTGATTGAACTTCCAGGTATCCCAGGCCCTCTCCTTGGAGAAGGTTCCCAGGCTGAGGAGCTGGGATGGGTAGATTCAAGCCACCTGCAGTGAGGCTCCTGCTGGGTCAGGCCTCCATGGCTGCTGGAGTAGCACAGACTCACGGGTGCCCCCTCCTGGGGATTACCCCCAGCTCCTGGGTCAGGGTCCCTGAGAGATCACCACCTCACACTCCCCCACCTCTGCACACACACCCCCACACACACCTAGATAGGGCCCTGAGATCTTTTCAGCACTGGTGGCAGACAGCAGCCTTGACATCTGGCCCATTACCTGCTAAAGGGACATCAGCATCTTCTGTTAGTAAGACAGTTCATAAGGGAGAGTTGCTGCAAACTTTAGCCTAAAAGCATCTCCCCTAAAATACATAGCTGAGAAACCATGGCTCGAGGAAACCAGCCCCAGTGTTCTAAAATATCACCGCTCCAGAAAGTCTTTCTTGACCCCCAGGCTGAGTCGGCAGCTTCTCCAGGCTTCCCTGCCTCCTTGTCCACCGGCTTCTCTGGCTCCGGGGTAGGCCACGGGCTCCAAAGGCAGTGTGTGAGGCCTCGCGCCAGCGCCCGGGACAGCCCGACAGACATAGTGTCCTGGAAGGTCCCTGGAGCCCCCTTCCTCCCCCGCCAGTTGGTGTTTGGAAAAGTCGGGATTGGGGAAGTTCCTGACCCCCAGGGTCTCCTGCCCCTGGAATACCAAATCCAGGGCAGGGATCAAGGTGGAAACAGCTTCTTCTCGACGACAGTCACCGGATTCCCCAGAGCCAAGTGCTAAGAAGCTTGGGCTCTTGGTGTGGGATGCCTGTGCCCAGCTCGGAGTGCCCTGTGTGATGGCAGCTTTTCCCATGGAGCGATGAGGGAGGGGGTCTGGAGGGAGGCAGGTGCCCCGGCATGGAGAACAGACAGCCGCAGCCCCCAGAGGCCTACGCAGGCGCTCCAGAGTCTTTAGTTAAACAGCAGGCTGGAGTTCCAAGACGGATGGGTTGAGCCTTAGCAACCAGAACGAGACTGAGATGGCTTAATGGCAGCCAGGGAGGGAAAAGTGAGGGACATCCACGGGGACCTCATGAAGGGGGCCTGTTATCCTGTGGGAAACACAGCGGTGGCAAAATGAATTTCCGAGCAGTTATTAGAAAAATAAAACTATTTCATGTTTATACCTCAAGGGGTTGAGACTCTTGGATCAGATCCATTGTATTTAAATATTTATATATAGAAATGTACGTCTGTATTTGCATGGATCTTCCTGAGAGAATATATAAAAAATGAACCAATAGTCTCTGGTGGGAGGTGAGGGGGGTGGGGAGGGGGGAGGGGTGGCAGTGGAGATGGGAGGGAGTGGGGGAAGGGGGTGACACCTGAGTGAGGGGCATCTACTTCTCACCTATTCTTTTGTTTCTTAAAAAAATGTTTTTAGCTATAAACATGTATCATATCTTGAATTAAGATGGGCAAGAGTTTTGGCCAGTTTGCCAAACCGAGCTGGTTGAGGCCTTCCTGCGTGTGATCTCAAGCCCTGGGCTGGGGTTGGATGGGTTTTATTACGGCCCCCCGTGGAGTTGGGGGCAGCTGGTGGGCAGCCTCGTCACCTCACGGCTCTGCTCCAGGATATCTCGTGGGGCAGCCACTCGGTTGTAGGGTCAGAACCAGCCCATCTTCTGCAGGTTTCTGGCTTCTCCTCATCCACCCCTGGACTGTGAGAGAAGAGGGGCCACCAGGTGGGGCTGTCATACCCTTCCTGGAACCAGGACCCCCACGTTAAGGAACTACACCAGCCAGAAGGAACTTACAGACCAGTGGCTCTAAGGCCCCCATTTCGTGGATAAGGAAACTGAGGCCTAGGGAGGGACAGCGACCCACACAGCATCAGAACTAGGACCCAGGTACCTGCTCCCCAAGTCAGAACTCTGCACCCAACAAGGGGTGGGTGCAAGGCCAGGCTCTCCTGCTTAGGTAGAGGGTGGAGGGTGGGGGGTTTAAATGGTACCCTTGACTCCTAGGGACCCTGGACAATCTGCCTGCTTGTGGGGGCAGTTGCATGAAATCACTGTCCCTCACTGGACTCTGCCCACCTCCTTCCTGCACTGCTGCCTCACCTCGGGCTGTACCCCCCCTTTACTTCCTCCTCACCCACCAGACGAATGTGGATGCTCCCGGGTCCCCAGGGAAGGACGACGGTCTGAGCGGTGGGCGTGCGTGCACGTACGTGCAAGTGTGCCTTGACTGTCCTGCCTGCCCCGCTGCAAGCTCCGAGAGGACCTAGCCCACATGTGCTCCCTACCCCTGGGGGGACAACCAGGTGACACAGCTGCCATGGGTCCCTGAAAGTCAGAGCTGGCAGGGCTTATAGATGCCACATACTTCAGGGCATGAAAAGGTTGAGAAGGGGGTCTACGGCCAAACACTGGGGACACACTGTATGAAAAGACCAGCTTGTTCCCACGAGACTTTTCGGAGCCCTTCCTGAGCTGATGAACCCTGCCCACCCACACAGGGAGGCCCGAGGACCAGCTAACACTGGCTACCTTCCTGCACGGTAGGAAAAATAGATGCCCCTTCAAAATACTTCCATCTATGGGGAAAGGAACACCAGTATGTTGATTTTATTAGAACAAGACCATTTACTGCCATCTGCTGGAAACATCCTGTAGTAAATATGCAAATTTACCATCTGTGGGAATGGCCCCATCCTCTCCTTTAGGCATGGTAGTCTTGTTCAGTGCGTAACTTGCCCAGCCACGCAGAGCAGCCCTGAGTTCAGTCACGTGATCACAGCCCACCACCCATCTATCCCTTTCTATGTGCATTATTATGTTCCAGGTGAGTACCCTAAACTGACCTCTCTGCCTCAGCCCTTCTGAATTTCTTATAGGCATCTCCGCCCATCACCTAGCCCACAGCAGGCGCAAATGACTGACCCCTGGACGTATCCCATGAATGCTTACACATGGAGAGTGCTGACTGGGGAGCAATGATTGGCATCCAGACCCAGCACGGGCTCTGACTTGCTGAGCGACCCCAGAGAAATCCTTACCTCTCTCTGGGCCAGCTTTCCCCTCTGTAAAATGAAGCAATTGACCTTAATCATTTTCCAGGAGCTGAGAGAGCTTTGACAGCAACCACCTGATTCCAGACCCATGGAATTTTGAGAAAAGCAGGAAGATCATTCCAACTGCTGATAGAAAGACCATCAAGAAGCCAACAGAACACAACCAAGAGGTTTTTTTTTAAATTAGACTAGGAAATATAATTTATTTTGTAAAAATTAATTTTGTTACAATAGGAATGCTAAACGTTATTTACAGGTTGAAGTTTACAGACTAGACAGCAGTGGGGTCGGGCCATTCCTGCAGCCCTACATCCCCGGGACACAGGACGTATGTCCACGGCCCAGGCAGGGGTCCAGCCCTTTGCCCCCAGGAGATCTGCTCCTTGCACCTGAACTCCTGGCCACCTCCCTTCAGAGGGCCTGCTAAAGGACCCATCTCAGCTGCCTGGTTGCTGGGGGGGAGGACCAGAGGGCCCTGGATAGTCCAGGAGATGGGGTCCCCCACACCCTCAGGAGGACCCCTGGCCTGGAGCTCTGGAGCCCAGGTCACTGCGGAAGAAGGCAGAGGGAGAGGCACATAGGAGATATACCAACTGACCCTGTGGACTCAGAGGGGCACACACTCACACCCGGGTGGGGACACGCTCCCGGAGGGGTACCCAGATGTGCCTGCAGACAACAGCACCCACACACAGGGCATGCACACACGCAAGCAAACACCCCAGAGATGAGAGACGTAAACACCCACGTGGGGGCCCTACAAGCCTGCGGTGGCCCCCGCTCTGCACTCTTGTGGGTACACAGGCCATGTGGGGCTGCCCCTCGGGCCTGAACTAAGAGGAGAAACCCTGATCCCACCCTAAGGCGGGCAGCGTGGGGGCGCAGCCACAGCAGCCTTGGCAGAGGTGACTGATGGGGGCAGCAAACCCTTTCTAGACATTTCTTACAAAGCTGAATGGTTTGAACCCTCCCAGGAGGCCCCAGCCAATCGGTTCTGTGCTCCAGGCTCTGGTACACAATTTCTGGAAATCTGATGAGAAATGGCACGTGTGTGGCTGGCCTGGCCTCACCTGCCGAGAGCTCCCATCAGGGCTGCCGAGCGATCAGGGAAGGGAGGAGGGCATGGCAGACCATGGTCAACTGCCCCCCACTGGGGTTCCTTCCTGTTAGAAACCCAGAATGGCCGTGCCTCAGAACCCAAGCAGAGTCAGACAGCAGCTACAGGTATAAAAAGGAAGTGAGGCCCAGAGAAGACAGTCATGTGCCTGAGGTCACACAGCAGTTTACTGGCACAGCTGGTGCTGGAGAGCTGGAGTGCTGGTCTTTGGGCTCCAGGATGCCTGTGAGCATTTGAGAGACTGATGGGAAGCATCTGGGTCAAGCCTCTCGTGGCACCAGTCAGCACATGCCTGCACAGCTCAGGCCAGGACTCATCAGGGGTGCTGAGCCCACAGTGGATGGGCACCTTGGGCAGGAAAGCTCACTGCCTTCGGGGCAACACCACACAGGCCTGGCCCCTTCAGCAGCCCTGATAGAAATCCTCTCTCACACCCAGCAGGCCTGTCTGCCCATGGCCGACCTGGCCCCCAGGGTCGTAGGTAGGTGGCGAGAGCCCTATGAGCCCCAGAGTCTGTGGCAGGGAAGTTCAGGCCGGGGTTGCCAACTAGAGCACTAAAGCCTGTTTTCCTCCCAGGACGCCAGACTCTCAAGGGCCAGGATATGCCCAGGCTGGTCCCAGCAGCTGTTCACAGACGAGCTGGGGCAAGCCCTGGGGTCACTGCCCAGAGCTTTTGGGAAGAGCTGGCATTTGCTTTGCCCTGGGTGCTCAAGAGAAGCCTGTGACGAGGCCTCTGTGCCAGCCGTAAAAGCCTGGTCTCTGCCATCATCAGCCGGCCAAAAAGGGACTCTGCAGGCCCCCTGGAAGATCCCGGAGCAGGCTGGTGAGGAGGTGCGAGCCCCCTCCTCTGGGGCAGCCCCGCCTATGCAGAGCTCACTTTAAGAGTTCCCAGGCTGCAGCGGGAGGGGGAGAACAGGGCTGAGGGAGGGGCTGGGTGGGGTCAGAGCCAGGAAAACAGCCCTCCCCAGGTCTTCCTTCACAGGGGCGCACGTGTAGATCCCAGCCAGACGGTCCACCTCCCAGCCTCCTGGCCTGCGGGGCTGATGGCTCACACATCCCTCAAAGCCACGCTCTGGCCCAGAAGCTCAATCTTCTGCAGTTAGAGGCCCTTATCCACCCTTCCTGTTTTATAGACAGAGAAACTGAGGCTGGGGGAGACCAGTTTCTGGATCCCTGGGCATTAGCAGAATGTCAATTTGCTCCAGCCCACCTGGGCGAGGGGCTGCTAGGCAGAGGGGTGACCTGGCCGGTCCCACCCTGGGGTGAAGGAGAGAAGTGTCCATGGGAGACTCTCACCTCTCCCCACCCCCCGCACTTCTTTCTCTGCTAGAGCCCCATTTCTGGGCCCCACCCTCTTTTCCAGGAGCCACCAGACCCGGGCACTGCAAACACTGGCTCACAGCTGGCCTGGCCTGCCCAGTTTCCATCCCCGGGCCTCTTAATCTGGATTCTCCAGAAGCCCAGGGAGCCTGTGGGACATCTGCCTGGGGATGTGGGAGGCAGGACCCCAGGCCCCTGCAGACCTCAGGGCTCCTTGGCTGCACAGAGTTAGCATCTGCTTAGCATTTTAGAGGGAAACATGGTACCATGGCTAAAAACCCCATTTGACCCTGTACAACTGGGGAAACTGAGGCCTTGTAGGACTCGAGTCTAAGACAGAATCATTAGCAGCAAGGTGTTCCCTGTTCTGTCTCTCTCTCTCTCTCTCTCTCTCACACACACACACACGCACACATGCACATATGCTCACTCCTGGCCAGAACCATGAGCAAGCCCACACTCACCCACACTCAAGAAAAGAGTTTTCTATTTTTTTGTGTGTTGTTTTTCATTTTCTTTTTTTTTTTTTCTTAAAAAGGACTTATCCAAATATCTGGATAATAAATCATTTGCGTTTCCTAAGAAACTGGGTTTTTCTTTTCCCTTGTGGTTTTGGTGTTTCTCTTTTTCTTCTTTGAGCCTGACTAGCGGTCTGAAGCTTTCTTTCTTCCTTTCCTTTTCCTTTTTGCTTTGGACAGGAGAAAGCAGTTCGTCTGAATTGTACTTGACTCTTCAAAGAGGAAAACGGTGTGAAAGGAGAGGACTTAGGCGGGAGGGAGAAACCAGTAACTGAGGAAGAAACCGAAGGACGCATCTAAGACAAATATCACCCAGAGCTCCTGGAGCAGAGGTGGCAGGTGGGGGGTGAGGGGGGTAGGGCCACCTCCTGGCCCCCTCGCTGTCTCCAGAGGCCTCATCTCGGTTCCTCCACGGAGATCTGAGGGCAGGAGGGACAGCAGGGGGTGGAGAAGGAACACTGGGTCTTCCTGACAACGGAGTACATAGATTTGCTAAGGCTGGTTGTGGTCTGGGAGTGGGGCAAGGGGAGGAGGAGGGGGCGACTCTGGCTGTGAGTGGGGGTGGGCAGCAGAGGCTGCACTGCCTCACACGAGGCTGCCCGGGGGTCCCCCGTGTGCCCGCCTCCTGCCAGCCCTCCCAGTCCATGGTCAGGGGTGGCTCAGCAGTCCCCGTCAGTGGCCATGGCCACCAGCATCTCACTCTTGCCCATCTCCTCCAAGGCACTCGCCAGGCTGTTGAGGTCCCCGTCGTCCTGCTGCAGAGCCTCCCAGAGGTCCAGAATTACACCTGTGGGGCTCGCTTTGGTGGCAAAGTAGTTCAGGTACCTGGCAGAGGGAAGGAGAAGGTCAAACACTCAGCACCTCCCAGGAGCTTGGAAGTGGACCGAGCACCAGCAAGCGGGAAGGCTCTGGGGTCCCCCAATCCTGGGTCTGAACCCTAGCCCCTCTGCTTGGGGGCTCTGTGGCCCTGGGAAAGCCACTGCTCCTCTCTGAGCCTCGGTTTCCTCATCCCTAACATGGAAACTGCATTGCTCATCATCATTCATCATTGTCGTTATTATCACCACTAGAAGAAGCCATGGGCCCCAGGAGAGACTGTCCAAACCTAGCATTCCATTCCTTCTTCCTCCCACATCCGTTCCCTGCTTGGTGTTGCCCCACACACTGCCCCGAGAGCAGGAACAGAGCCTCAGACACTTTGTAAAGCCCATCCATTTCCAGCAAGCTGTCTTATACGTGGTATCTGCTCAACGCAGGTTTATTAAATGGTTTCTCAGTAAGTATAATGTAAGACTAATGACCAATATTGCCATTATATTTATCCAGCATTTTAAATTCTCCAGAAGGAAGGGCGTGGACACCAAAATAGACTCTGTCACTCAGCAAACATTTCCAGAACACCTGCTCTGTCCTGGGCCTGGGATGCAGACGGTGATCACACGTGGTGTCCTGGCCTCACCTGAGCCTCACGGGCCAGAGCTCTGAGCATGGCGCTCCCCCCAAAATGGGCTTCTCAGATGGAGCCCACCCAAGCCTAAGCTCCTAATCTACCACAAATGGAGGGATCAGATCCTCGACTGTCCATCTGCCCCTCGGGGACAAAGGGAAGTGGGGCTGAGGCCAGCCTGGCCCAACACCCACCGGTCCATGGAGAGCTTCTGCGCCAATAGCCGCCAGTCATTGCCCCGCGAGTTGGGGGCGTCCAGGCTGTTGCATATCTTTTGGCGGATGGACAGTGGAATCTTGAAGGCGTAGGGCCCCAGCTGGGTGGTGACCGTGCTGCCAGGGGCAGAGCAGAAGGCATCCAGGGAGCCAGCAGGTGTCTGTAAGGGCAGGGGCCGAGGTGAGAGGGGCAGGGGATTCCCCCATGGACAGCACTGGCACCCGCCCCTCCAACCTTCCTGCATCGGGACTGTGAGCTCAAGGAGGTCCCTCCCCATGCTCTGGGCAGGCCAACTGCTCAAAGACCCCCTCCCCTGCAAGGTCAACTTCCAAGGGCCAGGGCTGCAGCCCAACCCCCAGCCCTCAGAGTGCACCATGCCAATGTACTGCCCCAGGCTAATGCGGGTGCCGCCTCATGATTTCAAAGCCATGAGGAGCCTCAGCCAGTCTAATCTGCACAGACCCACTTTTACACATGTGGGAATGAAGTCTAGAATGGAGAAGTGACTTGCCCATGGTCACATGCCAAGTTAGGGGCAGAGCTGGGTCTAGGCCTCTAGCGCTCTTGACATTGAGCATCAAGGAGTTTCTCACACTGCCAGCCTGGGTGGCCTGGGTTTTGTAAACCTCAGTCTGGATGCAAAGCGGGGGAGAACCATGGGCTTGGGCCAAGCACCGACCCCATACAAGGTCGATGGTATCTTCCTCCCTAAAAGCTACCTTCTGATTTAGTGAAGTCATCTCTGTTACCTGGCACAGGTCATGCACAGGACCAGCCACTCAGTAAGTGGTAGCTCTTACCAAAAAGTGACCGAGTACCAGCTCAGACGGGGCTGGGGGGGGGGGGTGACGAAGGGGACGTGTCTATGGCCAGCAGCATTCCCAGGCACGCTGCTGCATGCCCTGCCCCGGATAGTATGTCCTCCAGCCTCACCTCCGCCAGCGTGGTGTGCAGCTGCAAGATCTGGCCCTCCCCTTCCACTTGCCGCACACAGATCTTGCAGGTGAGCTCCGTGGAGGCCAGGCTGTGCCTCTCCAGGGTGAACGTGCAGTGCAGCGCCTTCTGGTTGCCACTCCAGATGTGATAGAAGGGGATCTCCTGAGGGAGGTGCGTCAGGGTCAAGGAGGGGAGGCCAGCCCACCCTGCCCTTGGGGAATGGAGGCAGAAGCTGGTCAGGAGGCCAACCTCAGGGAGTGATGGGACCTCTGGGTGATGGACCACCCGCCACGGGTGGGGGGACACAGTGCAGGAAGAGGAAGAAGAGTTGGTCAGGGGCCCTTCAGCTGAGAAAGGGAGCAAATGGGGAAGAAGGGACACGTCTGGAAGCATGCATGCATGGGTGTGTGTGCACGTGGGTGTGTATGTGCGTGCATGCATGCACACAGATGTCTGGGGCTGGAGGCCCTCCGTGGTGTTGCTCAGGTGCAGGCACGGGGTGTGACTATCCGAGGTTACTCTGGACAGCCTGCTGGGCATGAGCGCCCTTAGAGACGCTAAGGCCTCTCTGCAGACATTTGTGTGTGGGAGTGTGATGGGCCGGGGGTGAGTGTGGCTGCCCATGGCATCGAACGTGAGGATGTGCCTGAGGATGGCTAGGGGCATGGAGAGCGGGGTGGAAGGGAGACAGAGACTCGGGTGGGGGGGGGCAAGGCTAGAGGAGGGGACTGGAAGGCCAGGGCCTGGGAGGGGGCACCGACTTCCCCTGGGCAGACCAAACGGCCCCCGCCCCCAGCTTCATTCGCCACCTCCAAGGGCCCAGCCCGCACCTGGTACTTGGCCAGGAGCTTGCTTCTCCAGTGGGCATGGGGGACGTCGTGCAGAGAGAGGCGCAGGTTGTGGTAACTGTCCTTAAACAGCAGGGGTTTCGGCTCCTCCACTAGGTAGCCGCCCAGGGTCCGCTCCAGCTCCAGCACCTCCTGTGGGCAGGAGGCGATGGGAAGGGGGAGCCCACCGTACTTGCCCCGTGGGGTCTTTCCTGCTACAAGTCTGGGGTTTGGGGACACATGTGGCCAGTGGGGGCCAGCTATAAGACTAGAGTTAGGCCACCACTTGAGCACAGGGCCGGGCACTTGGTAAGTGCTCAGAGAAGACACACTGTGAATAGACGGATGAATGGACAGATAATGGGACAGATGGGTAGATAACTGGATTTATAGATGGATGAATGGATGGATAAATAGCTGGATAGACAGATACAGACAGACGGGTGAATGTGTAGATGGATATACAAATAGGTATATAAATAGAAGGACAGATGGAAGGGAAGATGAATGGATGGTTGGTAACGGCTGGACAGACAGATGGACTGCTGAGTGAATGAGTATACAGGCAGATGAGCAGCAAGCTTGGTGGATGGACAGATGGATGGACAGGGACTGAATAAACAAATGATGCCACCAAGCTCAAATGTGCTAGGTTTCCCCCTGATCTCCCCCCCATTCTCTGATCAAAGCTGGACACTGGCCAGTGCCCTGGTACTGAGGTCCAGGCTGCGAGAGCCTTTCCTCCAAGCCTCCAATCCCTCGTGGGCCTTCTGCAACTTCAGGCCAGCCTGGCCCAGCAGAAGACACTCGCTCTCCCATGAGGCCTTGTCACCTGTGTTCCATCAGTCCTCGACTTGGAGTCGGGGCCAAGTCATGTGAGACTGTGAGACAGGAGCTAGAGGAAACCACAGACCGTGGTCGGGGGAGGCCTGGAGCTACAGGAGAAGGCCCTGGAGGCTTCGCAGAGAGGTGGGCAGAAGGAGACGGTCTACACAAGGCCAAGGGGCTATGCTCTTCCAGGGATAGGATGAGCTCGAGGTCCTAGGAACTCGGGGTGGGGGAGGCAACAGACTGGGACTTGAAGACCGGGGGCGGGAGGATGGGCGGTGCTAAAAGAAGCTCCACTCTGGCCACCACCAGGTTCTAGGTGCCCGAATCCGGTCCCTTCGCCTCCCTTTCCTTCCTGCCCCAAACCAGTGGTATCTGCCATAGCCCCTCCCTCATTTAGGGGCACTGTGTATTCTTTTGCACAGACCAGGAGTCTGGCTGCCAGCCATCATGCTCCCTTCTCCCTGTCGTCCCTTCCATCACTGTTCTGCCCGTTCTACTAACACAGCGGCCAACCCCTGCCCTCACTGCTGCCATGGCCTGGTGTCCACGGTCCGGACGTGGCTTCCCCACTGGCCACCCCCCTCCCATCTACCCGTCCCCACAGCATAGCACGTGAGCTTTCAAAAGAGCACCTGTGAACAGGTGTCCATATCTATGCCCCCGCCTACCGGCTAGATCCCCAAATTCCTGAATGTGGCTCCCAAGGCTGTTGGGGGGCTGAGCCCTCCCCTGTCTGCAGCCCCATCTCACTCCCTCCCACACTCACAGCCCCTGCACGCTTCGGGCCCACGGAACACACCCGTCTTTGCACCAGCTGCTCTGCCCACCGGAATGGCCTTCACTCTTCTCTGCCTGGCACCCTCACTTGGCTTTGGGAGCACAGGTCTAAGGTTAATGTGCTGTGAAGGCTTCTGAGACCCTCCCCCTCCCGGGCTGGTGCTCCCCATCAGTGAGGCCCTGGTCTATTTCCCCCCTCTAGCCTGTGGCTCGGTGAGGGCAGAACTGTATCCTGAGGATCTGATACCATTTCGGTGTTTGAGCAATGAATGATTCACGAGGCCGATGGTGGTGGAGGGGTGCCTGGAAAGCACCATGATTCTGGGGAGGGGGACCCTGGAAGGTACCATGCAACCGGCACACACCCACAGTGTGCCAGGGCTGGGTGGCGCCTACGGCCTGGCCTTACCTTCAGCGCAACGGGTGTGTCCTCCAGGCAGTAGACCCTGAGGCTGTACTCCAGGGACGTGCAGAGGGCAGGGGCGAAGATGGCCAGCTGGAGCCGCTTCACTGCCGAGCGGGAATAGGACTCACCCGTGAATACGTAGGTGCCCAGCTGGTCCAACAGGATGTGGCAGGACCTGGCCTCCAGCTGGCAGTAGCAGGGCGTGTGCAGGGTCTCTTCGTCCAGAGTCACCACCTCCTGTGGCGGGGAGGCAGACGGTCCCAGTCAGGGCCGCGGAGAGATCCACCCGGCTTGGGCCAGGGGAAAGGGGGCCTTCTTTCAGCTTCTGAGGCCTCCCAGAACAGGTTCAGGTAGGAGATCCAGACCCCTGGCCTTGGCTCCTCACCTCCCAGTGGCCCTGGTGGGCCTGGGTCTTGAGCTGGAAGATCCAGTCGCCGGCACTGACTTCAGCACAATGGGGCACCGTGAGGATGACGGGGCGGCACAGCAGGAGGCCTGTGGGCCCACAGGTCACCGAGGGGCTGAGTACTGTCTGGGTCCCTTCTGAGAGCGGGCTGGAGATAGGGCAGAAGGCAAGAGGGAGGCATTGAGGGGAGGCCGGAAGCTCAGCAAGCGACGGGCACGGGGCTGGCACCCCTGCCTCGGCTCCCGGGTGACATAGGCAGGTCTCCACCCCCAGGTCCCCAGAGGTGAGGGCTTGAGGAGATGCAGAAAGATGGCCAAGGACTTGGGATTGTTTTCAGACTTCTCTATTACACTGCAGCGTTCTCACGGCTGCATCTTAGCTCACACTTTCAAAGGGTCTGCGCTCTTGGGATGTTTTTGGTTACGTGGTGCTAAACGGCCCTGTGGAAGCTGGGACCAGTCCGTGCTCCCTCCCGCGTGCCACGGAAGGGCCGACCCCGCACTCTTGTCGATGTGAAGGTGTGGTCGTTTGAAAAAAATCTTTGCACGTTCGTGAAACAAAAACCCCCTAGTATCCCCTGGCTGTTTGGATTTCTAGTTCTTTGACGACAAAGTAGGCTGAGCATTTTTTCATAATCTCCTGGCCATTGTGTGCGTGCGTGCATGTGTGTCTGTGCGTGCATCAGAGAAAGGGTGTGTGAATCACTCGTTCCTATCCCTTACCCCTTCTTGTAGTGAAACGTTTCCTTTTTTTATCGGTCTCGAAAGCCTCTTTACATAGTAAGGATATGAGCCTTTTGTCGTTTCGTAGCTACTTGGTCAATTGCCTCTCAGTTTTACAATTTGCTGTGCTGGTATTATACATTTTCAATGTGGACATTATAAGGTCTGTCGATGTTTTCCTTGGAGGACTGACTACTTTAGGATCAGGCTCAGATGGTGATATTTGAACCCAAGGCGGGCAAGCAGCGGGGAGAGGAAGAGAAGGGGGGCAGCCCATGCCAGACTGAGGTCTCTCTACTCACAGGGTATTTTCTGCCTTGTTGATAAGGAGGTACATCTCGTAGAACTTGCCCTGGGGGATGGCTCCATGGGGCACCAGCAGGCTGACCCCTAGGGGGACGAGGAGGTCAGCAGGAGGGAGTCTAAGAGACTGGGTGGGGCGTGGGGAAGGGGGTTGGTTGGCTCCTAACTTGGGGCAGAGGGAGAAAGGCATCCCCTGAAGTCCAGGTGGCCACCAGCAAGGGGTGGGGAGAGAAGCTAGGGGACTAAATACAAGGGGAGGCCAGGGAACTGACAGTGGTGGCTGTGCCTGGTAACACGGGGGCCTCTGGCACTGTGATGGGGTAGAGAGACAGGGTAAAGTTCCAAAGTTGGGAGGCCCCAGGGCCAGCTCCAGCCCCAGATTAGTGTGACACCGGGAAACTATCGGCTGATGGGCAGCCCTGCCTGCTCAGTAGTGCTCTGCAGAGCTGCTGAATTACAAGGACATATTCTCTCCCACTTGGTCCAAGGTTCCCCTGCCTTGGGGAGACCGAGAAGCCCCTGGACCTCAAGTCTTCTACACTACAGTCCCTTCTTCCCCTGGACCACATGTTCCCCATCTGTGAAATGGGATCAGGGAAGCCCTATCTTCTGCTGGCGGTAGAGTGGGGAGGGGCTGGGGATGCCCAGATGGGACCCACTGAGGCCAGGCTGACAGGCAGGCAGAACAGGGGCTCACCTGTGCCCGGGATGCTGAGCCTCCCTCCCAGGCAGCCAAAAGTGCCGCTGACGCTGCTCCCCGGGTCACGGGGCAGGCCCAGGAGCTGCTGGGAGCTGAGGCTGGCACTGCGCAGGGGCAACAAGTGGGCATCATGGGCGTAGTCACCGGAATACGTGCCGCCCGGCAGGACCCCCAGCAGGTCAGCCCCATCTGGCAGGCCTGGCCCCGAGCCGGTGGTGCTGGAGTTGTAGACCTTGATCTTGAGGCTGGGCAGGGGGTCCAGCAGGGGAGAGTTGGTCATGGGGATCTTGTCGGCTGAGCCCTGCAGGGCATACACGGGCCCACGGTAGATGCTGGCACTGGCCGTGAGGTCCGGAGGCACGGAGGGGTGCAGGAGCTGTGGGTTGTCTGGGGGCGTCGAGGCTACAGTCAGACGCAGCCAGCTGTACCTCGATGGCCCGGTCCCATCCCCCGCTCCCGCCGGGGGCCCTTCTGTTGCAAAATCCCACCCAGAAGTCCAGCTGCCAAAGGTCCACGTGCCATCGACGCAGGATACTCTGGGGACTCAGCACCTGGGCTCCCTTCCTTCTCTGTACCTCTCCCAAGTACACTCATCTGGTTATTTTTAGAGCGAAGTCTAGAACAGCTTGGGCGGGGAGTAGGAGCCCTGGCTCCCGTCTAGCCAGTCTGGCAGGTGGCCACGCCCCTCTGGGTGCTCTGCCTGTGCCTGCCACCCCAGGTGTCCCCAGGTCCTTACTGGGCCTCGCAGTCTTGAAGTTGACAGGGTGGAAGCCACCGGTGAGGGCGGCCGACGAATTGGTGATATCCGTGTCAAAGTCCCGGCAGCTGCGGCGGTAAACCACCACCCCCACCACCATGAGGACACCCACGACGACGAAGACGGACACCACGAGGCCTGCATACAGCGCCACGTCCCCTGAGGCCTCCAGCACTGCGGGGACAGGAGGGCTGGGTGAGGGGTGGGGGCAGAGACCCAGGTCCTGGGACAGAGCGGCGCTCTGCTAGGTCCTGGTCTGAGCCCTCAGGGCTGGCTCCGGGGAGCCTCACCCTCTCTGCGCATCAGTCTCTACAAGTAAAACAGCCTCAAATCCCCTGCCTCACTTCCCTCCCCGGTGCAGAAAGACGCAAGATGACTCATGGTCAGTCCCGATGGGTAACTTCTTGCTCACTGCTGACAACGAGACAAGGCTCCGTTTGTCCTGCCCTGGCCGGGATGCAGACTAAGGCCCTCACTGCGGCACACACCCCAGGGCGGGGGGTCCCAGCCCCCAGAATTCTCTGTAGGCAGTCATCCTGAGCTCGACTGGCATCCTATGCTGAGGGTAGGGGGCGGGGGCAGATGGGGAGCGGGAGGAGGCAATGAGATACAAGGCGATGGGTGGAGAGGAGGTGAGCAGGTGGAGGGGAAGGAAGGGGCTCAGGGAGGCCACCCGCCGGCTACACTTCCCTCCCCCAGGCAGGCAGCTACGCAGTTCCAAGTAACTCCACATGGCCCAGGCACGAAGGTGTCAGGGTCCCGAGGCAGGGTCCAAGGCAGAACTTTCCACGACGGACATTCTGTGTTGTCCCACGTGACAGCCACTGGACACATGTGGCCAATGCACAACTAAAACGTAGCTGCTGTGACCACGGAACTAAGTCTTTAAAAACGTATTTAATTTTAACTAAGTAAAGTGGACGTGGAAATGGCCGCAGATGGCGAGTGGCTGGCACAGCGGGCAGAGCAAGGCAGAGCTGAGACGCCTGCTCTTCGCTCTCACCTGTCTGGGGTGCTGCAGGATGCAAGTGTCCGGTCCCACTCCCGGGAGGGCCCTTGGAAAGGAAGGCCTGCTTTTCCCGCCTGGGCCTGTCCAAGCCCCATGTCCCCGGGGCCCACTGAGCCTTTGGGCACAGCCCGGTCCTGGCGTCCGGCCAATTCTGCCACCTTCTGGCCCCATCTCTCCTTTGTGGCCCTCGCTCTCAGGCTCCCCAGACGACCCTGGTGCCCAGGAGTGCTGCTGGAGGAGGCCTTCGGGGCTCGGCTCTGCCTTCTGATGTCCCCCCTAACCATGAAGGGTCACCTGACCGTCTCTCATCAGTTACCAGCCTGGCCCGCTGTGAGCTGGGCCCAGATGCTCACTGCTGATTTTATGAATCTGGAATTCTTCAGAAATTATGGCTTAATTACCACAGGCCGATCTGCCTGAGCAGGTCTACTGCTCTGGCGTGGCCGCAGGACAGCCTGGGGGGTAAGTGGACCAGCCCCTCGGGCTGATGCTGGGAGAAGCTCGTTGCGGGGACCCAGCAGGGGCACCGGGAGGGACGGGCGTCGGCCTGTGTGCTGGCTCTGGCGCAGAGAGGAAGGCTGAGGGGTGAAGGCTAAGGGCACCAGCTTCGGCCACGTAAATACTGAGGTTTGAGTACTGAGACTTGGTAAGTCCCTTCTCTCTGAGACTCATCTTCTCCCAGGACGGGAGGGTCGGGATGGTGTCCTTTCTCTTGGCGGAGGGTCTGCCTGTCTGCACATGATGGAGGCCGTGATGCGTGCAGCCCTGGGGGCCGAGGGGGCCCCATGGAGGGCTGGTGGGGGAGGCACCTTCAAGTCTCCCTGTCCCCTGCCCTGCCCTGTACCCCACACCCTGGGAAAGCCAGCCAAGGAGAGCAGCGTTCACCCAGAGAAAAGAGGACAGCCATGAAATGGGACTTACGGTGGCTTTTGGGGTCACTTAGAGTTTTCTTATCTGTCAAGGGAAATAAAGGGAAAGACGATGACACAGGTGGCAGAGAAAGGATGGAGGTGACAGGAGACACGCAGATGAGGTGACGCACGTGGCGGGTGGGCAGAGGCCCCAGGGGCTGCTCCACTGTGGCCGCACTGGAGGCCTGGGGCTGGTGGGGGGCCCTCATCTGGCTCGACCCGCCCCCTCCCCAGGCCCCGCCGTCACAATGACTCACTCTGAACGCACAGCCCGTCGGTGCAGTTCTTGGAGTCGAGCAGTGTCCCGCTGCAGTCTCGGCCGCCGTTCTGGGGTGGGGGCGCCGTGCACTCGCGGCTGCGCCAGTGGGCGCACTCGGTGCTGCAGGCTGACCACTTGCTCCACTCCGTCCACGCTCCGTCCACTGCAGGAGCACAGCACGTGACATGTGGGGCCTGGTGTGCACAGGTGGGTGTGCACCACACAGAGGGCAGGACAGGGGCCCAAGTCACACAGTGGTGCACCCGCACGCATCCACCCCCCCAAGCACTAGGGCAGGACAGGGCCCAGGACACACAGCAGTGCGCGCGCGCACACACACACACACAGAGGCGTGTGCGTTAGGGCAGGACAGGGGCCCAGGACACACAAGCCACGTGGAGAGATCTACCCACAGCCACGTGGCCCCATGCCAGCACAGTCAGGTGCCCCAGTTAGGCAGAGAGGTCACAGACAGACACCGGAAGCCACTCTCACAGACACAGCCCGGTGCACCCACAAAGACACAAACCCAAGGGAACACACTGCATCGTTCACGTCAACATGGAAGGGGCGGGACAAAAGCAGGCATGCACAGACCCACAGATGCGGACGCACAGACTGAGACAGAGACGAGGGGAGAGAGGCCTCTGCAGGCCTAGGGGCGGCGGCCCAAGTCTAGGGCAGAAGCACAGGCTTTCTGACCCCGGGCAGCGCTGGGGTCCTGGCCCACGGGGCTGACACAGAGCCCTTGGCCTGGAAAGCAGAAGAGCCCCCTCCTCCTCCGCCGTGGGGGGAGAGGGCCGTGGGAACCCCAGCAGGTCCCACGGCACAGGGGGCAGGGCTGGGGGCCGGGGTGGGCGGGGTGTGGGTAGGACGCCAGCCGGCCTGGGGCCTCACCTGGGCACACGGTGGTGCAGGCGGTCTTCTGGAAGGCCTGGCCCTCGCAGAAGGCGCCTCCGTTGAGCGGGGCCGGGTTGGTGCAGGTCCGTGTGCGCTTCTGCCAGCCGCGGCCGCAGCGGTTGGAGCAGGGCGACCAGTCTGACCAGCTGGACCAGCCACCGTTCACTGCAGGGGCAGTGGGCGTCACCTGGCTCTGTGGCCTGCGGGACCCTAGGACCCTCTCCAGCCCTGACAGGGACCTTCTGCTGAGACCCTTCCTAATGGGACCCCACCCGCGGCGGCACTGGGCTGGCTCTCTGGCAGACAGAGCTGTCTGCCACTGTCAGCACTGTAGGGGACCAGAAGGTCACTGTCTGTTCCCAGCCCCATCGTGCAATGGTAAGCGAAGGTCCCAAGAGGATATGACGCTTACCCAGGGTCACCCAGTGATGGGGGACCTGTGCCTGAAACCCGCCACGGGGCTCTTTCTACCGTACTCGGGGCATCTCAGCTATAGCTCTGCCTCTCCCAATAAAGGGAACAGCAAGGAACAGCCTACAGGCCTGGACAGCGGTTCCATACTCTGCTGGGTCACAAGGCTCGGGGTGAGGATGCTGACTAGGCCCTGTTCCAACCCCAAGCCCAGGGGTGCCTGACCTGACCACTAGTTTACTGTGTGATCTTGGAGAAGGCACCTCCCCGCTCTGGGCCTCACCTTCCCACCTGTCCACCAGCATCTCACTGGCCCCTTGGGTAGGGTGGGGTGAGGTGGGCATATGGCCCAGGCCCTCTCCCTCCCTTGGCCAGGAGCCCCCCACTCAGGGCCCATACCGAAGACAATGACTGTGGCAGTGGTGCTGCGGCGCTTGGCCACGATGTTCTTGGCCACACAGGTGTAGTTGGCCGTGTCTGAGAGGCGGGCCTGGCGGATGATGAGGTTGTGGTCAATGGTGAGCAGGAAGTTGGTGTCCTGGGTGGGGTCAATGATGTCCTCATTCTTGAGCCACTCCACCTACAGGAATGGGGTTGGGGGGCATGAGGGTCCAGTGCCTGCTCCCCTGCATCCCGGGGAAGGGGCCCTCTCTGGAGGGGGAGGGAGGCCTGGACATAAATAGGACAGCAGTTCTAGTCAAGTCTGCCCGCGGCGGTGACACAGCATGGCTGTGGACCTCCGTTGGCCGGGCGCCGTCCCCAGCACTACAGAGCATGGTGGTGGTGACAATCACCCACCAGCTGGACGGCGCTGGGCAAGGACTTAACGCCAGCCTCGACTGCATCCTTCCTAAGGCAGAATTTATTCGCATCCACCCACAGGGCTGATGCAAGGGTTAAACAAGTTAGTGCACGAAGCGTGGAGAACAGGACTCGACTGCACAAGTACGCCGTGAGTGCTAGCGGGTAGCACATGCTTTCACAGTTAAAGCAAGGGCCACGTGCTCAGACACACGTATCAGGAGACCCTTTGGCGTCCATCAGGCTGGGACTTTGGCCTCTAAGCAGGGAAGGAAGATAACAGCCACAGGCACCTCCCTTGCAAGAGACTGAGCCTGGGGCTCCACAAGTAGCCCGTGGCAATCTTGCCCCAGCTCTGCCCCCTCCTGTGGGGTTATGCCAGTGGCGGGACCAGCTGGGGTCTAGTGCGTGCCAAGTTTTGTAGAGGTGGCAATTCTCTTCTTTGTCTAAAGCCTCGATATTTAGGCTATGAAATGGGTACAGCTCTGGGAGGCCGAGGCATTGTGGCTGGTGGTAAATACCATGCCTGGCTGGTCTCTACCATGCCTCGTATTCTCCTTGCCCCCTGCTCACCTCAGCCACAGGCACCCCCTCTGGTGGGCGGCACTGCAGGAGAACCTCCTGGTCCAGGGACACTTCCTTGCCCAGAGGCTCCTGGTCGAAGTTTTTGCGCAGGTCTGGAAGAAGGAAGTGGGGTCGCCAGGCACGCTTAGGGGGAAGAAAAGCCTGAAGTGCCCCACTCTGGCCACTAGGGGGCAGTGCACACCAAGGAAATGCGCTCTGCCTGGGCACCTTCTCTGCTCCAAAGTGGGGGCTTCCCCAGGTGGCGTTGGGGGAACAGGATTCCCTCCCCGACGCTGGGATCCTAAGCACATAACAACCCAGGCTGGTGAGGGGGCAGGCAGCTCCTGATACGGAAGTAAAAGGGGCCGTTAGAAGTCCCAAGGCCAGAGGTGGCCTAGGTTCCGGGTCTAGGAGGCCATGTGCCCTCACGTTGCAGCAGCGCGCAAGGGATGCCCCTACAGATGTGGAGTTTCCTCTCCGGGGTGCGTGGGCGAGGGGAAGGGACCCAGGGGAGCAGGGTGGGGGGGTCGGGACAGCGTACACGCAATGCGGACGTAGGCCCGGCGACTCTTGGTGGTGCCCGCGGAGCTCCAGGCCACGCACTGGCACCAGTAATCCTCCAGCCCGAACAGCTCCTCCACCTGCTGCCGCGACACCTCGATCTGTACCTCTCGTACCCGCAGGCCTGGGAGAACGAGACAGGGGCATCAGGGGGCAGGTCTGAGGATGAAGCACAGGCCACGGCACTATGACATCAGCCTCTCTTCCACCCAGTGCCTCCATTTCCATCTATTTTTTCATCTCCTCTGACTCCACCCTGGCCCAAGCCACCCGTCCGCTCACCTGCAGACTGCACGGGCTAACACGGGCCCTCTGCCCCTGTTCAGCCCGTGTCCTACCCCACGGTAGGACAGCCCGGTGTGTGCTCCTCACAACGCACAAATGCCATGTCAACCCCTCGGCTGTGCCTCCAGCATCACAACGTAAAGAGCCAAATCCCCCACGTGGCCTTTTGGCCCTGCACAATCTGTCCACTACAGCCTCACTGGGTATCTTCCAGTTCTTTATGGTCTCCCCTGCCACAGGACCTTTGCACACCCAGTTTCCTGACTGGAACACTCTTCTGTCGCCTCTGTGCCCTGTGGGCTCCCAGCTTTGGGCTGGGCCTCACTTCCTGAGGGAAGGCCGCTCTGACACTGGCCCATCTCCACCCACTCCCAAAGGCCCATGCTGCACACTGGGCTGTATAGTTATCATCCTCCGCCCCGCCTGATTTCCCCAACACCCTGGACCACTCTCTGGAACCGTATTATCTACTGATGTGTTCGTTATACACTTCCTGCAAGAGAATAAAGCAGGGCTTTGCCCTGCTCCCTGCTGTGGCCGGGACCTGGCAAAGAGAAAGTGCTCCGGAAATAAGTGAAGAGAGCATGTGGCCTGTCTCTGGTTAGGAGCTGGAGCTGGTGGGAGCCCTTCTTTCTAGGAGTCCCCTGACCTCTCAACCGCTCCCTACCAGAGCCTGGGGGCTTCCCCAAATCCACCAGCCTACCCAGAGAGGATCACTCACCCTTCTGCCAACCCTCGATAGAGCCCCTTATGCTCAGGGAAGGAGTGGACCCTTCTGGATTAGGATGCCCATCCAAAGCTCTTCCCCCAAGCTTGTGGGAGGACTGGGAGGCCCCTCCTCCAGGAAGCCCTTCCTGACTGCCCCCACCTCAGAATCCCTAAAGCTGTTCCTCCCTGCCATGTGTCCTAGCTTACCCTCTCATGCCTGCACGTGGGCTCTGGTAAGCTTCTCGAGGGCAGGATCATCAACTGCACACGCTGTGGTACTGTGGGATGGTGGGTAAGTGCAGGGCTGGATGGTTGTGCAGGTTTGAGTCCTGGCCCCGTCCTCACTCCCCAGCTGTGTGACCTTCACTAAGTTACTCAGCCTCTCTGAGCCTCAGTTCCCTCGTCAGAGTAAAACAGTCAGGGTAAGCGGCAGAGCAATCAGGGCGATCGCGCTACCATAGCGCCCAGCCAAGGCTGAGCACAAAGCTGTTCTGGAAGGCTGTTTGGATCTCATCCGGCCCCTTCCTTCCCACGTGTGGAGAAACTGCAGCTCAGAGAGGGTCAGTGGCAGGTCCAGAGTCCCACCTCAAAGTACCCGCAGAGCTGAGATCCTCTATCTGGCAGCTTGCCCTGGTTAGAGTTCTGTCCCCAAATACATGACCTCTTTGGACCTTTCCCAGCAAACTCACTGCCTTAACTCTCCTGCATCGTGGGGTAGGATGGCCTTTGCACCGGGAGCCCCAACAGTGAGGAAAAGCCCCTCCTGATGGCCAGGGTTCTAAATACCAGGGGGCTGGGGTTCTGCCACTGGGGGGCACCGGGAGGGCAGAGGCTGCTTCGGGGGGGTGGCCCTGGCCGCCCGCAGAGGCTGCCTGGAGTCCTGGCAGCACAGAAGGGGCCCCTGTCCCTATTCACCTGGCTGTGAAACTAGCCCTCTCAAGGAGGGGGGAGGGCTCATCCATCTGGAAGCACCCAACCGCTGGACAGAGGAACCATCACCCAGTGGGCGGACAGGGACCTTCAGTCTCTCAGATTTGGGCCCCAGCGCCAGGTGCCCCCCACTCCAGCATGGTGGGCCGGGACACCCAGGACTGGGCTCTTGTCCCAACCTGGCACCAGCTGGTAGGATGGGCTCGTCCCGCCTCTTCTGGCCCACGGCTGTCATCCTCTGTGTTTCCAGAGCCTCGCAGAGGGCCAGGGTGGGGAGCAGGAGGCTGAAACCAGCCACACTTCCGCCAAGGGAGCGCCCGCAGGACCACGGTCTATTCTTTGTAGCTAAGGGGACATGAGTGCCCCAATTTCTAGGGCCAGCAGGGCTCGTGAGCCTGGTAGTAGGGAAGTAGGCACCACGCTGGCACTAATACTAGTAACTGCAGGGTCTGTCAGAGGCCCCAGCGGGGCACACCGTCCCTTTGCTCCGTCAGGACCCCAACCAGAGATCTCTGATACAGGCCAGAGGGGCTCAGGGGGACAGGGAACTTTCCTCTTCAAGAGGAAAAGCTGGCCAAGGAAAAGCCGGAAGGGGGATGGAGGAAATGGGGTTTACTGAGTGCCTGCTGGGTCCTGGCGCTCCGCTCCACCCTGCGCAGGCCCCTCCTTGTTCCACACCCACCAGGACCTTCCATGAACATCCCAGGTCCCAACGAGAGGAACTGGGGCTCAGAGAGGGTGAGCGACTTTCCAGAGTCACGGGGAACAGGGACAGCTGGGGGTTTGTTCCCTTCTTTTCCTCTTTTAAACATTCCCATTTTTATTTTTAGATTTTGGGTGAGCCTGAGACTCTAAATCTATTTTTTAAAATTCTTTCAGCATTTTGGTAAAATATACATAACCTAAAACTTACCGTTTTAACATACATAGTTGAGTGGCATTAAGTACATGCTGGGGTATGGTTTTAAGCCTGGGTGGTTCTGAAATCTGCGAGCTTTTCACAGGAAAAGAGAAGTTGGAAGGAGGCAGAAAGGATTGGGGGAGGGTGACGGGAGACAGACAGACATAAGGGAAAAAAGAGGGAGACAGAGAGACAGGGGTGGGAAGGGAGAGGGGCAGGAGAGACAGAAGGAGAGGAGAGAGGGCTAAAAAGGAGGAAGAGAAGAATAACGAAGAGGCGGATGCAGGAAAACCAAGGCTGAGGCAGGGTGAGAGGCTCCCAGAGCCCGGGCTTGGCTGGGGCTGCTGGACACTGGCAGCGAGCGGCCCCCTCCCTGGCCAGAACCTCGGACAGGCTCTCCACCCCAGAGGGTCCTGTACTATAAACAGGGGCCTGGGGACAGATAAGCTCCCACCTGGCCTTGGGGGCACCGCTGGGGGTGCCCTGGAGACCCCACGATCACCTCACCCTTGGGGTCTGGACTACATCCTACAGCACCCCCTCCGTGGTTATTTACCCGATAACACCGACCTCTTCTTTAAACTGAAAAGAAGTGATCTCTATGAAGGACCCACAGCATTCTTATGAACAGAAACCGAATAACTTCCCGCAGACACAGAGGCCCTCAGGCACTCACGACGGTCTAGGATTCTGCTTACGTGCCAGGGAGGGCGCTCTTTGTTAACCAGGAAGCACAGCAGGTGCTGGGGTGCGTGTGCATGCATGCGTGGAAGAGCTCTAGCCCCCCCAGACTGCTCCCGGATGGAAGCGGGAGACGGAGAGAAACCAGAAGAAGGAGTGAGCCCTCAGCAAGGACTCGGTGCACTTTCATCAGATACCCCAAAGTCACACTGGGACATATGGTCAACCCTCGGGGAAATACTGATCCAGGGTGAATCCCAGAGGGGACACTGAGGCCCAGGGGGGCGGCCAGGGCTGTGTGAAGCCATGGGTGGAGCCCCCGGGCCCGAGGGTGCTGGGGGTGGCCAGACAAGGGGGGCAGGCCCACCTGTGGCCTCATCCAGGCCCTCCTGCGTCACATGGTCATTCTGGTTGACCCACTCGCCGTTACACTTGAAGTAGATCTGCGTGGCGGGGAAGGCGCGGCAGCGCAGCTCCACCGGCTTGTTCTTCACGATGTAGGCATCCTGTGGCTCCTGCAGGAAGTGGGGCAGGGGCTCAGCCGGCACCGAGGGGAAGGAGTCGGGGAGCACCTCGCTCCCAGAATCAGTGCCTGTGGAGGGAAGGCGGGCGTCGTGAGGCTGCAGGCTCCGAGGAGGGGTGGGCAGCTAGAGACCCGCCAGGACGCCCTCCGTGACCTCTGGGGGCCTCAGTTTCGCCACCCGGCTCTTAAGAGCTATGATACTGTGTGAATTGACTTCTTTACAGATGGAGCAGTTGGCGTGGCTTGGGATGCCGAAGCGATCGATCCAGGCGAGGACGCCCCCACCCCCCGCCCTCCCCAGTGTCCCCTGCACTGGACCTCCGGAGCCTCCCTCCAGATCCCATGGTGCTGTCACGGCACGGGGAGGGCTGGTGTGGGGAACTGCGTCCCGAGCGCAAGCCAGCCTGGCGCTGGCCCTGAAGCCACAGCTGCCCTTTGCCGCCAGCCAGGCGGATGGAAGTGGGGGGACAGGCCAGGGCCCACAGAGGTGGCTGCACCAGGCCTGGGCGCCTTGGTGCTAGGCCCCACCCCCTCCTCCAGGAACCCCAAGGCAGGCAGCAGCATCTCGAGGGAGAGACCCCCTTCCCAGAAGCCTTTACCCAGAGCCTCCCCTCCTCTGGGCTGTGTCTCTGTCTCAGCAAAATCCACACCCTGCACCCTAACAACAGACAAGGGGACTTTAGTGCCTGGGGATGCACACAGGCTGTGCCCGGAGCAGTGTCCTCCCCTCAGAGGGGCCAAATGGGCCTGCCCGCAGCCCTGGAAAGAACAAGGTCTCAGGAGGTGAGACAAACAGGAAGGGAGGGGGCTGGCCACCAGCGGCAGTGGGAGGGGGGAAGCCAGGCCAGGCCAGGCTATTGGTTTCCAATTCACTTAGGAAAACTGACTTTCCAACACCAAATGCCAAAGCATCAGGTGGCTGGGGTGAGCAGTGGGGGGCCGTCCTCCTCTGCTAAGCTCCAGAGGAAACCATGAATGAAGTCGCGGGGTGTGCACCTGCCCAGCCCCTCTCAGCCGCCATGGCCCTGTCACCGTCCTAGGGAGGGGAGCGGGGAGAGGGCCTAAGAGGCGCACATGGTCCCTGGGATCAGGCACTTACTTATCTTCCAACCCAGGAGGCCACGATGGGATGTGCTCAGTGCCACGAAGTCCCCCTATGGGCAAAGGGGCCTGACATGCCCAAGCTGGGCTGTCCCGTGGTGGACCAGGCTATCCCTGGCTGCCAGCTCTGGGTCCAGGGAGGGGACAATTGTGTGTGTGTGTGTGTGTGTGTGTGTGTGTGTGTGTGTGTGAGAGAGAGAGAGAGAGAGAGAGAGAGAGAGAGAGAGAGAGAGAGAGACCTATGGGAACAAAGGGGAAAGCTGGCAAGGTGTGAATCCAGCTCCATCCAGCATGTTCTGTGTGGCCCAAGGACAGAGCCCTGACCTTATTACATAATCTCTGAAGATGGCAGGAGGTAACACCCTCCCCTGGACTGTTTTCAGAACCATGTGAGATAGGCATGAGTGCCTAGGAGCGGCCTGTGCACAGTAGGTACAAGTTGCAGAATGAAAAAACGGCCACGGATGCTTCTCTCACATTAGGTCCGTGTTTTTAGTTAATTTCCTGGAGCAACTCTGTAAGGTATTTAATATTAGTCCTCAGTTTATGGATGGGGAAACTGAGGCTAAGAGACATTAAGCCAACTTAATGTCCTCTGTTCGAGGGCACAGAGCCAAGGTTTGAGCCCAGTAAACAGGCCCCAGGGTGTGGGATGCCATCAGGACTCCACACCGCCTGTCACTGGCATAGCTCCATGACAGGGTAAGTGTCCCCGCATCTGAGGATCCTAATAGATCCGGACACCAGCCAGGACCCTACAATTCCAAGAGCTCTCTCATTAAAGGGTTGGCAAGGCCAGAACTGCCCTTGTTTCAAAGCTGAAGAAACTGAAGAGCATCCAAACAGGGCAGTGACGGACCTCACTGGTCCCAGGATGTCACAGGAGACCCCCTGGTGAATGAGCAGCCACACTGGGGACAGCCCCAAGGATTCCGGGGCCTCTGCACCCGCTTCCCTCTGCCAGGCAGGGAAACACCTTGGTAGGCAAACTCCCCGTGTCCTGGGAGCCTGAGTGGTTGATGGCAAGATGAAACATCGCCCAGGGAGCAGCTGGACACTGGCCTCCCATGGCTAAAGAACGGGGTGCAGCCAAGACATAGCAGGGCCCCCGCAAGGCCCCACACCCCCTCTCCCACTGCCGGTACCCTGCTTCTGTCTCTGGCCTGAGGGGTGAGCAGCAGGGTGCAGGCTTGAGACTCAGACACCTTTGGGTCCGAAGCAGCCCTTCCTGACCTCAGGCACCCCATCTGTGAAATAGGGTACCAGGCCCCACCCCCGGGGGTGGCAGCGGCCACCAGAGAAGGTGCATGGGAGCCTGTGGTGCAGGTGCATAGCAGCCCTGCCTCCCAGCCACACGGCCCCCAGCCCCCAGTCCCCAGGTGATGGCCGCCCTGGCTCTCTGCGGCACTGCGGGCTGTATTTACGACTTTGTTTTATAACCCTAATGCGGCGCATTTATAAAGCAGGCGCAGACACAGCCGAGGGAAGTAAACATTAGACATCCATTAGTGCAGCAGGCCCCAAGTCTGGCAGCCCCCGGCCCCGCCCTCCCCGCCCCAGCCCTCTTCTCCACCCTGGCACTCATCTCTGGCCTTGGCAGGGAGAGGGCTGGGCATCCTCCTCAATCCCTCTCTGGCACGGCAGTGCAGCTCTGGATGTAGCTGCCTCCACCTTGCGATGTCCCCACCTCCCAGGCATGCTGAATTCAGATGCTGCCAGGAAACAAGAACCAGGTCTGACCTGAGAATTCCTGCCCAGGTGGACCACTGGCAGACCATATGCTTGCCGGGCATGTAGTAGGTGCTCAGTGAAAGCAAACAAGATAAAAGCGGGATGGGGAGGGGTACTGCCGGAGCCTGGGAAACCGCTAAGGTGGGCCCCACCCAAATCACGGGACACTTCTCTTCCATGTTGGCCCTGGCTTGGGTCCTAGCGCCTGAGGACCACCTGAGCCTGCCCAGTGGGGGCCAGCCTGGAGGGAGAAGAGTAATGGAGTCTCCGGGTCCCTGGGTGCTAATGCCGCCCGACGCTTTCACAGGACATTTCATATGACCTCCTGAGTCCCTGCAGCAATGCTGACAGAGGTCCCTACCCTTCTCTGGTCTTTAGTGTCTTGGTAATTTTTACCCCAAGAGTCAAAAGAAATCCCTAATGGTTTATTAAGCAGTTACCTCCGAACAACTTGTGTGTGTGCGTGCATGTGTGTGTGTGTGTGTCCCCTAACAACTTGGTAGCCGTTTGAAAAAATTACACGCATCCATTGAAAGAAAAAAATATTTGTATCCCATTCCTAAAGAGCCACAATGACTTACTAAGGGGCATGTGTACTCCCTGGGGCTCTGCACAAGTTCTCAAATCCTGGGATCAGACTGGACCCTTCACCCTCATCGTCTGTCTCAGAGAACTTCCGAATGCCCAAAGCCCACCTTTGCACAGATGTGATGCCCTGGAAAGGGAAAAAGCGTGCGTGGTGCAATGTTGAAACCGTAAGTTATCTTGAGCTAACAGTTGTTCTGATATCTGACAGCCATTTAGTATGTTGGTTTTTTCTTGAAGATTACGAACATCTCACTGCACCCCTGTGAATGTGCTGTGGCACCCTGGGGTGCTTTGGTCCACAGTTTGAGAACCACAGCCCTATGCACCGTTAGGCACTATTCTTATGCCCATACTACAGATGAAGAAAGGGAGACCAAGAGGGATGATGTAAATGGCACAGAGCCATAAAGCTACTAAGTAGCAGAGAGCTAGGGAGCAAATGCAGGCAGTCGGACACCTGAAGCGGACTTCAGAACTGCGAGTGGCATTTGTTCCTATGTGCCAGGTGCTTCGAGTATTTCACCCAATTTACTTCCCACAAGCCCCAAGGGCAAGGATTATCTTCCCACTTTCCAGATGAAGACATGGGGCATCGAGGGACTCGCCCGAGGTCCCCTGGCCAGTGGGAGGAAGGGCCATCTCTTTCCGTCACCTGCCTCCCTGGTGTCGCTACTGCTCTACCCTCGGCTCCATCTTTACGGAGGAGACAAACGCCCGAGGAGAGTCACCCCGCAGAAAAGAGCTTGCTTCTGCCAGACCAGATCCGGATCTGGATTTCTTGCTGGTAGGAAAACATCCCACCTGAAGTGCATCTTTCTAGAGCAGGGCTCACTTGAAATGCAACCTGCCGTTATAGTCACACACGCGAATGGACCAGGCATCTCAAGATGAAGGGATGGGAGACGCATCCATGTAACCACACACGCTGGAGACGAAGCACCCCTGAGGCCGGGAGCTCTGGGCCTGCACCCCAGCGGGGGACTGGCACTGCTCTGGGCCGCCATCCGTAAACCCAGGAAGCCCATCAAGCCAATCTCACAAGCCTTACTCCGGTCCGACCACTTTGAGATTGGAAGACCCCTTACATGGAATCAGCGTACGACGGTGTCCTACTGGGTACATTTTTTTTCATGAAGCAAATTTCCCTAAAGTGTGGTCACCTTGATTTGCCACGGGTATTCCTAGCTCAAAGGCCCAGCACCGACCGTGGTCGCGAAGCACAGGGTGAGGCCAGCCTGGGGGCAGGAGGGAGGGGAAAGGAGGAACTATTATTTGCTGGACTCTCCCACCCGTGCCCAGGCCCTCCCCCCAGGCCTCAGACCTCGAGGACCAGCAGCACCTTCGGGTGGGACCTCTTGTGGGTGCCAACCAAACCGTCACTTGCAATTTCCCCACAGCTGCCTGCATGAGGGCTCTTGTCAGCCGGTCTCGCTTACATGCTGCCTCACAGGGACAGAGGTGACCTCAAGGGCCATCTTGAACGACATCCCCCATCCACTCTATCCAACCTTGACTCACATACCTCCAGGGATGGGGAACTCACCACTGCTTTTCTCAGCCAGGTTCTCCTTTGGACAGACCTAACGGAAAAGTCCTCCTTGCTTTCGGCTGAAATTTGCTGTCTGAGCTCCCAACCCTCGCTACAAGTTCAACCTCTGAGGTTACGCAAAACGGCGAGCTTCGCCTCCTGCATGACAACAGCTTCCCAGCCTCTGGGGTGCAGGGCTGCCCGGCCTGACCTTGTGGCCGTGCTTTCAAATATTCACGAGACACGGCTTGGCACTCTCTCACCGTGCATGCTGGCTTCCCCATGGATGTTTTGCTCACAACGCACTTAAAATGCGGGGAGGAGAGGTAACGAGGGTGGGGTCGGCAGCGCCAAGGTTCTTCAGTTCTAGGGCTGCTCTAGACAGTGGGGAGCACACCACACCTTCGGTGTCCCTCCCACTATCCCCCAGTGTTCAGGATGGGGCAGCCAGGCCCTAGGACGTTCAGATGCTCCTGAATGCGGAACTGTCACAGAGGGCTTCTGCTTCCCTTGCGGTGACCCTGAGAGGAATGGGTTCAAATCCCCACTCTGCCGCTGAGACCTTGGGAAGGTGGTTTCACTGCCTGGGGCCTCAGCTTCCCCATCTATATATGGAAGAGGGGAACAGGCAGAAACATAGCACAATCAAAGGGGCCTGGAGTCTTGCGTTCTATCAGCTCAGAGAAGGAAAGCGACGGATCAACCTCACCCAGCAAATCAACAGCCAAGTTGGACGAGAGTGCGGTTTCTGATTTGGGGCTGCGGAGGGTAGACGGCACAGCCAGCACAGGGGTGCGGGGAAACGCTTGGTCTCCGTATTTCCCCTGCCCGGGATGGAAACTCACTCCCATCCATGTCAGCCGGGTCCGCCTCTGGTCTGGCCCAGGGCAGAGACCTCAGCCTGAGGCTCCAGCGGTATGCGGGGGCCTTGACACCCCCACCTGCTCGTTTTCGTCCCCAGGTGGGTGACAAGGCCAGCCCTGGGACCCCTCGGCTCAGGACCAAGGGGCGTCTGTAGCAGAGCAGGGCCGTGTGTCCCCAGGGCTGGCTGGCGTGAGGCGGTGCCCACACTGGTGGGGCAGGCCTGGGAGGCGAGAAGGGGAGCAGGCGGGAGGTGAGGGAAAGAGAAACACCCCACGCTGGGCACATTTATCATTGGCAATCAGTCTTTCTCTAGCCCCTGGACACGGGCTAATTCTCGCCAGACTTGACCTCCCACTGCATGGAAAATCTCTTCCATTCACTGTGAGGCTGATGTGCTCAGTGGGGAGTGGGGAGAGTCGGGGGGACGGAGCCCACTTATTATTATGTTTTAAAAACACATAAACCCCCCGTGGAAGGACCCCTCCCTGGACACAAAGCCCTCCTTCCATCTGGCCCTGGCTTCGAGCGGCTGCGGGGTTCAGGCTGGGGCCCCCCTCAGAGGCGGTTACAATGGCCGTTACTGATGACAAATGGGGGCTGGCGGGCTGGGGGGACGCTGAGCTGCTTCTAACAAAGGAGGCCCCTTGCACAGCCCTTTTCCCATACCCTCTGCAGACCTGCCTGTGCCCATGACATCACTTCCCGTGCTGCCCACAGGAAGTGGCCTCACGGAGATGGCCGGCCGTGGCAGAAGCTTGCATCCTGAAGGGGGTGTGTCTGGCTGATTCTGAGAAATGGATCGGTGGCAAGTGGAGGAGCTGATGGGAGGCTGGAGATGAGGCCCCGGGGTAGGCAGAGAATCCTGGAATGGAGCCCACGCCCATTTTACGGGGGGCCCGCACCTCTTACAAAGTCAGGAGGAACACTAGGGTTACTGGCCTCAGGCTCCCAGCGGTCCCTGGGGAGGTGTATTCCACACTCAAGGGTCCAGGCCCTCCCTCCCCACCTTTCCTTCAGTCCCTGGGCTCCTTCAGCCTGGGCGACTCTAGGGCTAATTTTGGGGTCCCCTTTCCAAGCCCCAGGTCCCAGGGTGTCACTATGCCTGGAGGCTTGGGCCTTCAGGAGGGGGCATTCTGCCTCCCCTCTTCTCTCTGACAAGGGGCTCAAAGCCCTCCGTCATCCATCACATTCCAGATAGTAACCATCCCCCAGCACACAACATGATAACAAATATCACCAGTACAACGATCCTGCGAAGTAGGCATTCCATTTCACAGATGAGGAGCCTGACGCTCAGGGACATGAATGAAAGGACATGCTCAGACTCATAGCTACCGAGAAGCCCCAAGCTCTTGTTAAACCACAGGCCCCCTTTGGCCCCCAATGCCTCTGAGGGATTAGCAGGGAGCAGCTGTTTTCCTGCCCGTTTTGCAGATGAGCAAATGGAGTCTTGCCAGCGTTTACTAGCTTGGCTGGAAGGGAAGAGGGTCTTGGCTTCCTAACCCCAGCACCTGGCCTCCCTGTCTCCATGGGCCTGACAAGTCCTAGACCTGTTCTGGGTGCCCTGGCCAATCAGAGATCCATCCTAGCCCGGGGCAGCCCCCAAGACATACCCTCAGACACGCACACTCACACCGGCAGACACACGCGGCCCCCCTGCACATCCCCGTCCACAGCCCTCTCTCCCCTGGAGGCCCAGGGAGAGCCAGCTGAGCTGTGACAGCGACTCCTTTCTTCGGGCCATTTGTGTCCATGCTCTAAGGCAACAGCAGCAGCCCAGGCCTGTGGGGACCCCTCTCTCCTCCGTTCAGAGCTGGGACGGGGGGAGTCTGAGTTGCGCTTTCAGCCTCCGCCAAATGTCCGGCGGCGCGAGTCCTATCTCAGGAGGCCTCCCTTTCTCTCCCCGGCGTCCCGCCCGAGTTGTGGATGGACCTGGATGTTGCTGGATAAACCTCCTAGATGTGCCTCAACCACATGGCGGCCCCCGCCAACCGCCTCGGTCTCCAAGCCCCTGTGCTCCCGCTCAGACCGCCTCACTGTGCTCCCCTCTTCCCCCCGCCCCCCTCAAATCCACTCTCTTCACAGCAGCCGGAACATCTCATGAGATAGAAATAAACTCCTCTCCTGCCTACACCCTCTGGTGGCTTCCACTTGCACCTGGGATGAAGTCCATTCCTCCGACTGCAGATGCTGACCCATCATCACAGCGCTCCAAGCCACCCATGCGTGCTTCCTGCCCCTTGAACATGGCTCCTTCATTCCCACCGCAGGGCCTTTGCTGTTGCTTCCTTCTGGAATGCATGCGCCTCACCAGCCCATCTCCCGATGCTCCCATGGCGACCCTCTGTCACGGAGGCCTCCTCAGTGCTGCCTGGCCCTTCCCAGTGAGGCCTTTCTTGACCGCCCAGTGTACACCGATCATCCTCTGCTCTCCCGGGTGCGAGTTTACGTTGTCCGGGGGTTTACAGCTGTTTTGTTTATTTCTTTGTTTTTGCTGACAGTGTTCGTCTCTCTCTGGAATACCTTCTTCCTGTATTTGATTGTGTCCGGACAGGTCTGCTCTCTGGAAGGCAAGCTCCCGGAGAACCTGGAAATCCTGTTTGCTTGTTTAGCTGGGCCTCCTGGGGACACAGGACTTTCTCCAACACTGGGGTGGCAGGTGGAGGTGGGAGGGAGTGGCTAGGGGGCGTGCGCACAGGATGGGCTGGCCTGAGCCATGGGAGGCGGCCCCTTTGGAAGCCCTATGCTATGCTGTAGGATGCCGCTAACCTCAGGGGCCATCTAATTCCTGTTCTCTAGAATGAAGATCAGAGAGGGTGTGGGCTGGCCTCAAAATCACACAGCACCTGAGCAGCAGAGCCATGAGAAAAATTAGACTCAAGATTCCCAGGGGAGGAGAAAGGACTTTATTTTAAAAATCTTCCTTAGGGGCGCCTGGGTGGCTCAGTCGGCAAAGCATCCAATTCTTGATTTCAGCTCAGGTCATGATCTTACACTTTGTGAGACTAAGCCCTTCATCGGGCTCCATGTTGTCAGCCTGGGATTCTCTCTCTCTCTCTCTCTCTCTCTGCTCCTCCCCTGCTCTCATGCATTCTCTCTCTCAAAATAAATAAATAAACATTTTTTAAAATCCTCCTTTTCCTTCTAAAGAAAATGCTTTTTTCTTGTTTTTCTCTGATTATAATTTTTTAAGAAATAAGAATGAAGGGGCACCTGGGTGGCTCAGTCGGTTAAGCATCTGACTTTGGCTCAGGTCATGAGATTGCAGTTTGTGAGTTCAGGCCCTGCATCAGGCTCTGTGCTGACAGCTCAGAGCCTGGAGCCTGCTTCAGATTCTGTGTCTCCTCTTTCTCCCCCCGCCCCACCCCCCCACGCCATGCTGTTTTTCTCTCTCTCTGTCAAAAATAAACAAACATTAAAAAATTTTTTTTAAAAAGAATAAAAGTAAAATCAACCCATTCCACCCCCAGATTATGAGAATGGACACGGGACATCGGTCCCCTCGGACTTTTTTAGACATAGCACATCTTGTTACTTAAGGAGGTGTCACCATATACAGCTGCATAGTCTGTTTCCCTTGCAAGGCTGTTAACTGTAGACTTTTAAACCATGTTAAACCTCCAGGGAAACGCACGAGGCATCTCTCTAGCGCTCCACACAGTCCCACACGTCGCGCCGTGGGCGCAGGCCAGCTGGCCTGACGGCCCCTAGCACAGCTTCCCGGGCTGCCGGAGAAGCCGCAGGATGCGGACGCGGAGCTGGTGCGGGGAGCCACCGGGCACCAACAGCAGGTTGGCTCTGCGTTCGGGTGCTGGGCAAAAGGATGCCCGGCGCCCTGTCCCTGTCTTCCGGAAGAGTCAACAGCCCCTGGGGACGGCCGCTGGCCCCGGGGCTGCCTGACAGGCAAGGTGTCTGCACGCCCTCCTGGAAAGCCCAGAGTCAGGCCTGTTGTTGGGAGGCCCCCAGGCACGAATTTCCCCTGCCTCCCCAGCCTCATGCTCTAGGCCTGAACAACCCCTCCTCGCAGAAGGGGAGACAATGCCGACACACCGCAAAGTGGAAAATCGGCTATGATCCTTGCCTACTGCCGCCGGCACTGTCACCACGCCTGGCCAGACCCTGCCCTAGTGTGGGCCACCTGCCAGGCACCGGGGAGGCAGCTCAGACCCTGCCTGGGCTACGGGCCCTTAGACCTGCGTCTTAGCCCTTCATGTCCAGAGAGGGACAATGACTCGTCCAAGGGCAAACGGCCAGTCAGTGGCTACAGCAACCCTAGTATCTTGGCATCACATTCGCACAAAGAGAACCACAGTGGGGACAGAGAGAAAGGGGCAGAGACTCTGGCCTTTGCCAATCTGTGAAATGGGGCATGGGACAAAGGAGGAGCGATGAACAGAGGTGGAGGCAGAGGGATGGGGAGAGGGTCAGAGGAAGAGACATCTGAGCATGCCAGCGGCCGAGGGTACGTGCAGCAGCGTGGGGACTCCTCCTCGTACTTTTCCAGGACTGGAATCCACCTGGGTTTGCACTTGGGCCCCGAGAGCAAGGGAAGAAGGTGGCCATCCATCTCTGGTCTCCGTCCACACTTCTGCTCTGCGTCTTCCATGTGGCCAGGACTGGGCTAAGGTTCCGTGGCCCCAGGGAAGGCAGACCTTGCAGACTCAGGCTCCCAGAGGTGGGGGTCACCAGGCTCGGGTCACACAGCAGGTTGGAAGCACAGCTGGACAAGAACGTGGGCATCCTGGCACTCAGCCCAGGGCTCTTACCCTTGCCTCTCTCTGGTTTTACCAATGGAGAAGACCCTGGCCCTGGGCCTGGGTGAACAGCCGAGTTGCCAGCAGTTAAGATGTGGGGAGACAGGTGGCCGAAACCAATGGGAAGTCCCAGATGGCTGCTCACATTTACCTGGAGGGGGACAGGGTGGTGGGTAGTAAATCCCACTCCTTCATTCATTCATCAACCATCCTCGCCTCCCCTTGATCACACCTATGGGAGGGCCTTGGAGAGCAACGACCAAGCTTCAGTCCCACTGAGGAGAAGCTCACAGAAGAAGTTCAAGGTTAAGGATCCAATATCTTTTTTTTTTTTTTTAATAGTTTATCGTCAAGTTGGTTTCCATATAACACCCAGTGCTCATCCCCACAAGTATCCTCCTCCATGCCCATCACCCTCCTTCCCCCCCACCGCCATCAGCCCTCAGTTTGTTCTCAGCATTCAAGAGTCTCTCATGGTTTGCCTCCCTCCCTCTCCCCAACTATTTTTCCCCTTCTTCTCCCCTATGGTCTTCCATTAAAGGGATCCAACACCTTGACTCAGACTCCCGCTCAGTCAGCCTCCAGCCTAGCCCCGCTGTCATGTGACAGCCCTTCTGCCTGCTGACCCACCATCAGTGCAGAAACAAATCTACAGCTGTGTCTGAAGAGCCTTCCTTCTCAGTCAGGCAGCCAGCCCACCTCCTCCAGGAAGCATGCTTTGAATACTTCCACCTTGACTGCCATTGGGATTTCTCATTCTCCGCCCCTATAATCCCTCGTATTTTTCTTGGACTGAAACACCCGGTGCTGTCATTGGCTCGTGAAGCAACCTCGGGTAAGCCGCTTCCCTCTGGGCCTCAATCTTGCCTTCTGGGAAATGGGGCCACTTTTACATGCTTCACCCCTCCCAGGGTAGTTGGGAATATCAAGGTCCCAAATGTGAAACTATTTTGCCAGGTGGGCAGTCCAGTGCTCTGGCTGGTTTTCATCACTGCGTTCTGCAGGAAGAAATCGGGGGGGGAGTGTACCTTCCTGGGCCCTGTCAGGGTCACTGGCTAACAGTCTGACCAATAGCTCTAGGTTTTTCCTCTGGGTTCGAGGTGCCCCCCAGCCACCCCACTCACAGCCCACCCTGCCCCAGCCTCCCTGCTGCTGCCCCGGCCCACTCGCTGATGACCCACTCAGTGACGACGCGGAGCTGCAAAAGGCTGATGCAAGCTGGAAGGAGGGAATGAAACAGACTCGCGTGGGGAGGGTGGAGCTCCACCCCCGGCCCCAGGGACTCCCAGCCCTGCTCCTGCCTGCTTGTTTGTACCTGCTGATGTAATCCCTGGGCCTCCTTGGCTCAGGGCTCAGCCTGCTCACCTTGACCTCTGAGCTGCTGCCAGAGGAAGGGTGAGAGGGCAGGTGTCCGGCCCATGCACTGAGTGACAGAGCTCTTCTCCGGGGAAGGGCAGCTGGGCCCCAGGGAGGGCAGAGGGGAGGAAAGAGCTTGGAACACAGTATGAAGAAGAGCAGGACCTGGGTCAACCCCAGCTTTGCCACCACGTCCCTTCAGGGATGTCCCGCGGCTCTGAGCCCTCAATGTGCCCTCAGCGTGCCACTCTGGCGTGGATTTCTCCCAGGGGGTAAAGATGTCTGAGAGGGGAAAGGAGACAGGGGAGAAGCGTGGCTCTGTGGAAGGAAAACACCAGAAGAGTCCTGATCCCGCCACCCCCAGCGCACTGCGTGACTAGGCCAGCTGCCTGGGGTCTTGGCTTATCTGTAAAATGGACATAATCTCAACTGTGCTCCCTTCATAGAGATAGCTGGGGCCAGAGGGGTGAGAGTGTGACACCACACTAAAGCATGTGGGTGGCTCAGGGGACCTGGGGACAGTTGTGGGAGGGTTCTCACCAGAAACCTGGAGGTGGGGCTGTGCTCTCTGCCGGGCCCGGCCCCAGGAGCCTCCTCATGGGGAAGAAGGCATGGTAGAGGAGCCCAGGGCTCCCCAGGGCCCTCCAAGGAGCCATCAAAAACATGCAGGTGGTGAGGACAAGGGCCAAGACACTCTCCTGGAAACCGCAGGCCACTGCGTGCAGCTGAGGGCCCTGACCCCATGAGCCCTGGGTCTGGAGGTCACCAAGACTCCAGACCAATTCTCACACCTGGTTTCCCTGGAGACGCCCTTGCTCTTTAACTGAGAAAGGGGAAGAGAAAAGAGCTTCGTGCGGTTCCTGCGTCTTTTGGATGTTCACTGAAGGTTCCTGAAAGACAGGGAACCAGTCCGGTGGGGATGGCCTGTCTATCTCAGCCACCTTCGGCTCTGGGGCAGTGCAGTGACCTTCGGCTCTGTGAGGCTGCTTCGGAGGGAGGGCTGCACTCCAGGGGGGATTCGTGGGCTTCCCTGGCCACACAGGTCTACCTTTCCCTTTACGATGGCCTTGAGTCATAGCAGGTCCCGGGGGTAGGCCAGCCCGTTCTCAGACACCGCACCAACTGCATACTCCCAACAACCTCTAAGGCGGTCCAATCTCCTGTACCCAGGACACTGAGGTACAGAGAGGCTAGGTAACTTGCCCAAGGTCACAGAGCAGGGTCATTGGCACTTCACTCTGGAGCTTGCTGACTCTAAGACCCCATCGATTAACCACTACGCCAGTTGTTCTCAAAGAGCGGCACGCACCGGGGTCACCTGCACCAAACCCCAGTCCCCTGTGGCCCTCCTCCTCCTCCCCGACCTGGTCTCCCCTCAGCAGGTCTGCGGTGGGACATTTCTAACAAGTTCCCAGGTGCTGCCGCTGGTCACTATGCCCTCTTGACTCCCAACAGCAATATAAAACACTCAGCACATGTAACAGTGCTTAACTGAGTCAGCTCCCTTCCCCTGAGCGTCTGTGATTCCGCTGCAGACGTGTCAGAGGGAAGTGACCGACTCACATGGCAGCACAGGGCCGGCTACCTGAGCTTGAATTGGGTTCCGGTGTGTGGCAGTAAGGATGACGGCTGTCACCTGCACCTGCGTTCTTGTACATTACTGCTTAGCCTCTCTGGGCCTCAGTGTCCTTTTCTGCAAAATGGGAGTCAGGATATTTCCAGGAAGGAGTAACACATTATATACCAAATGGCTCAGAGCAGTGCCGGGCACACATCACAAGATTTATTGAGAATAAGCTGCATTCTTGTTTTTACTATTACCATCGTCACTATCTTTCCAACAGTGCCATGAGGTTGCTGTGACATCCACCTCCACGGTTTACCCAAAGTCTCTTAGGTAAGGAACTTGCCCAAGTCACCAAGCGGCAGAGGAAAGATTCTAAGCCAGGGTTGGGAGCCCGGTGGTAAGGGCTGTCCCCACAAGCAGAGAGATGCCTACTCTGGCCAGTTCCTCCACAAAAGAGGGAGAGCTGTTTTCTTATTTATGTTTCCTGCACTTCCTTCTAGGCCCCCCCGCCCCCACCCCCACCACTCAGCGCAGGGCACAATGGTGTCACTGCTGAAGGGAGAATGTCTCCAAGAGGGAACCAAAGCTGTGACAGCCACCACACTGGGTGACCTTGGCCAGCCAGACCCCTTCCCTCCCCGTCTGTCCATCTGTCCCCTGGCCTGCTCCTCTTTACTGGGCACTGCCAAGGTGTAAGGGACGGCTCGGCATTGGCTAGTGCAGCCCCTGGGAGAGAGGACGGTCAGGTGCTTGTCGTGAGCCCCTCTGTACCCCACATCCTCTGGGATCTCAAGTTCAAAACAATAGAAGCTGCAGGTTGCCCTTGATGTAAAGGTTTCGTAGGTGTCTAATTTTAGCTGAGAAATACTCGGCCTTTTCCCAGCCGCCGTCACCGCCAAACTCGATGCTGGGACAAATGGCCTTGCTTTTCCTCTCCAATTGTTCTCGGCTGGGGGGCTAGGGGCAGAGTCCAGCTCAGGACAATTGCCTTTGTGTCTGCTTCCGGGTGGCTCTTAATAACTCAGCAAAGAGAATGGGACAGCCTGGCGTCCTCAACCTGGAGCTCTCAGCCTCTCAGCCAGGGCCTCCCTACCCCCATCCTGGCTGTAGGGTGTCCCCAAATGTGGTATTTCTATAGCATTTGCTGGTCACAGCCTCTTCAAATACCCAGGGGTGGTGGTGGGGAAGGAGTGGACTGCTGAGGGTGCTGAGGCCCAGAGAGGGCGGGACTGGCCTAAGGTCACACAGCGCTCTGGCAGAGCTGGGCCGGGACTGTGTGTCCACAATCACGGCCCAGCCCTCTTTGCACCACATGCAGGAGAAAGGCCACCGTGTCTAGGCTTCCACGGAGCGCAGGGACACCACAGAGCAGAAGACCCCAGCCTGCAGGCCTCCGTGCTTCTCCAGTGAAGACGCCTGGAAGGTTGCGTCATCACCTCACCGCCCCTCACCTGGCTGAGTGCTTCTGCCTGAAAGGTCACCTCCCCAGAGGGCCAGGCCCTGCCTGCCCTTCCCCGCTGCACCAGGGCCTGGCTCTTCCCCTAGCCTTTCTCTTCCTTATTGCCCTCAGCACCTTCTCATGTCACACACTCGCCTGTGGACTTCCTTGTGTAATGCCCAAGTCTCCACCAGATCCTCGCCCCGAGGGGGGGAGGGGTACAGGTGCCCCGTGGGAGTCACAGCATTTAACCACCTGTGTGGGCTCTGGGCTAGGGTCCTCGAGCTCCTGCTCGAGGCTGGGGAAATGAGTCAAGTGAGGCTGGGGAAGGGTCCCAGGAGAGTGAATGGGGCAACTGGGGACACTCGAGCCGTGACACGGTGGCTGTTGGCCACCCCGTGTGGACATACTTGGATGTTTTCAGCAGCAAGATGTCCTTACCGGCGCCTTCCACCCGAACACCATCCCCGGCTGGGTGGTACACGTGCGCCTATTGCTGACTCCCAGTGCCAGCGTGGCACACAGTACATGCTTAATAAATGCTTCTTGCATGAATGGATGAGCCTCCTGGGCTCCCCTGGGTCCTTTTCTCCCTGAGGAAGCAGCCTCCATTCAACCTACACCCCACTCTTCCCATGAATGGCTCTGGAAGTAAGAGAAACGAGGAGCCTTGGGGAAGGCCCCGGGGCCCCACCCCGGAGAGCTGTTTGCTGGCCTTGCAGCCCCCAGCTCCGGCTGGCCCCCACCACCCCAGCCGGGACCCGGCATGCTATAATTAGAGTCCCCCTTCCAGGCTCCGGTAATGACGGGTGTCGGGAGCCAGCCCTAATTACAGCCTGGTTAAAACGAACGGGAGCCGCCTCCAAGCCAAATTACAGAGTCTGTAGCCGGACTCCCTCCTGTCCTGCTCCCTTTTTATGGGGCTGGTTAGAGGGAGGGACCAGGGAGTTTACGGAGAAGCCAGCTCAGGCCGGGGTTATGGTTTCAGCACCGCAGAGTGCAGTGGAGAGCTGAAAGTCTGGGCCTGTGATGCTTTGAGACTGCCCTTGAACCTCCCCCGCCCCACCCTCATCAAAATTCCCATCCGTAGCCCAGGTCAAGAATGGGCAAAGACACTGGCTCTTCTGAGCCTTTCACGAGCACCCCCATCTTGGGGCCGAGCACGCTGCATGCACAGTTGTATTCCACGGGCATGGACACCTTCACCCCTACTTCACCAACCATGATTCAGTACCTAATGGACTTGTCTCGAATCCCACAGCCAGTAAAAGGGAAACCCCCAGGGCTCAGCCAAGTGCACACAGGGAGAAGGTTCTGGAACACAAGCACACACCATCTTGCACCATCGGGGCACAAGAAAGGGCTCAGCAATCCTGAGAACAATGAGTTTTGGGAGTCAAGGTCTGAAAGGCTCAGTGAAGGCTCTCTTTTCCTTTTGGAGACAGAGAAATTGAGACCAATTTCTTCCACTGGCATCTCAGGATCCAGAGGCAGTGCCAGGATGCGGGAGGCCTTGTCAGACAAGCCTCAGAATCTCAGGAAGGTAGAGAATATGAGGGTTGTAGAGAAAACCTAGTTAGTGTGCAAATACACAGCATAATGACCCATCCCGAGGCTAGGACAGACATTACTAATCAATCACCAATCTCCACTTGCCTGAACAGGGCGACTCAACACAGGACTACACCCAGTCACACCAATCAAGTGATGAAAAAAGGATTCCAGTTCCCCTGATTTGAACTGTCCCCACTCACCCCAACTTAAGGGCCCATAGAGTTGAGGGGGCGGCGGGGGGGGGGGGCTTGTCTGGTCCCAACTCTGGGCTTCCAGGGTGGGAGAGAATCAAGAGACCCGAGCCCACCCTTACCACCACCCCTGCGGTACTGACCTGGCCAGCCACTCTGCTGCCCTGACCTAAGGCGGCTTTCGTAAGGGACTGCGGAGGAACAGGCTTGCTCACCCCTGACGGTGTCCCAGTGAGCCGGTGACAACTTCTCCACAGGGCTCCGAGCTGCCAGCACACCCCTTTCCTGGGCCTCTTGGCTGGGCTCTTCTCCCAGCCCAAAAAGCTGGCTTGGGCCACCCGCTGCCCACTCACCACAATTGGTTTGTGGTGACTCAGTCTTCTGGTTACCGCACCCCCCCTCCTCCGCCCGCCCCATACCCGCCATTCTCCTGCCCCTGGCATCCCCCGCTCTAACAAGCCTCTTCAATAGTGCCTTTGATCCAGCCTCTCCGGACAAGGACAGCCTGGTGCCTGCAGCAAGGGGTGTTGGAGAGGTGGGTCTGGGGGGACAGGACCCTGAAAGGATGGGCACAGCCCTGAGGTCCTCACTTTCACGGGACTCCCCCAGCCTCACCAGGATGACCAAAGGCCTGGGGCCTAGACGCCCTCCAGGGGAGGTGAGAAAGCTGCTGAGGTTTCTGGGAGGGGCCCACCTCTCCCAGCACTGCCAGGCCTGGACCGGAGGGCATTTTCAAAAGGACACTTTAATTAGGGAACAGGGCGGCCAGCCAGCGGGATTATAGGCCACACCCGGTACCATCAGAGGCTTCTCAACTCCCAAGCCCAGCCTGCCTCTTTTGCCTCCACCTCCTGCCATCTCCTCCCTGGGGTGGTGAGGAAGGGGGGAGGGGGCCCTGAGCGCCCCTGCTTGCTGCCCCCATGGTAGGGCCCCTGGAAAGAAATGCTGTGTCTCAGGTGTGCTTGCTCGGGCTCAGTTTTGGATCTCAGGCGTGGAAACACAAGGGCTGAAGACAGCTGGCAGAAGCAGAGAAGCCACCCTCTCCCGGCAGGAGGCAGGAGCAGTTCTGGGCCACCCCTGTGCTGGGCCACGAAAGGGAGTGAGCCCGAGAGCCTCCACCCCTGAGCCTGTGTGCCCCCCACCTCTCTCCACCTCAAGGGCCAATGACGAAGGCTTGTCTCCTAGAGGCTCTGGCTGGGACCCAGACGGTGCTGTTCCAGGCACCTTCCCCAGCACAGTCAGTGTTCTTACATCCAAGTCGGGCAGATTTGGAGCTGCCGGGGGCTGTCTGCCTCCAAATATCAGGAGTGGGTCGGGGGGCATAGGCTGAGAGGCACTGTGCCCACAGGTCTTCTCTGTGCTCTAAGTTCTTCTCTATAAAATGGGGAGATGCACACGAATCTCCCAGGCCTGTCGTTCAGCTCGACAGTCATGTATGTGAAAGTAATCAGCACGCAGTCTGGCCGGAGTGCTCAGGAAACTCAGGCTGCACTTGCTTAAGTCTAAATCCTGCTCATACATTAACAGGCTGGGTGGCCCTGGGCAAAACACTTCACGTCTCTGAGCCTGAGTTTCTTAATCTTCAGATGGGGTGAAGAGTAGGCTCTTCTTGGAGAAAGAAAGTGCTTTCTAACCGGTAAAGGGCTGTCCACCGCTAAGATTAGCTGTGATTCTTTTTCTAACGAACAGCTAACCTTACCCTCCCTCCACCCTGCCCACGAGGGGAGGTTGGGACATTTCTGTTCCAGCTTCCTACTCTCAGGCTCAGCCTATGTGTTGTCATTTGCCAGCAGGCTCTCAGACAAGTTGGTGACTGTGGGTCCTCCGACAGGGAGGGGAAAGAGGGGCTCTAGATGTTTAGTTCTCTGGGGAAGAAGTCTTTACCCACTGGTGATCCTCTGCTCAGCTGGGGACCAACCCCAAGAGAAAAGACAATGTTGGGGTATGGTGGGGACAAGGGTGGGAACCTGAGTAACCATGGGAGCACATGGGCCTGGGTGGGAGCCAGTCAGGCAAAGCCCATCTTTGGTTCTTCCTGCCCTTTCTCAGAGGGAACTCTAGAAGTTCCTTGGGATGCCCCTTGGATGTGACCTTGGATTAAGTCCCTTCCTCTCTCTGGACCTTCTTCTTCTATAAGGACAGTCTCCAAGGATGTGGTTTGTCCCGCTGCTCTCAGAGGCTCGGAGTAGAGGATTCAGGGAAAGGCACAAAGGAAGCCAGCCCCTCTGCATGGCTCAGTGACAAGCCAGGTGTCCTGCGGGCCCCAGGGCTGGGTCTGAAGGGATCTGGGGTGGCCTCTGGACACTCAAGAAGAAGCAAGAGTGGTTGAAGCACCAGGGCGTCACTCCAGGACCCCCTGATGTGCAAGCCTCGCCACCCATCCTACACTTGGCCAGCAGGTGGTCCGAGACCAGCACAAGGCCGTGCGTGGATACCTCTAGCCTAGACCCATCTTGGAGCTGAGGGCACCCACATCTCACCAGGAGGGTGCGGGCCCATGCTCTCAGTGGAAAGGGCCCATGCACCCTGGGGGACTTTGCTTCTACAGCTGTGGGATTTTAGGCAAGTAATTTACCTCCCTTGGGCCTTGATTTCTATGCCTGGAAAATGGAGCTGTGAGGAGCCCTGGCCTGGAGGATAACTGGGAGGAATGAGCGTGACTGCATGTGGCACACTTAGTCCAGCACCAGGACTGAGGCATTCACCAACCATGCCGGGTCACCGCAGTGCCGTCGTTGGCCACGTCGCTCCAAGTCTCTGGGCCCCTGTGCGGCATCTGGGAGGTGGGTGTCAGGACGTCGCCATCTGGGAACAGACGGCACGTACGACAGGCACCAGCCGGGTGCATAGCAGGCACGCTGGGCATCTGCGGGAGCTGCTGAGGCTAGGTGGCCTGGCAAACTCCCCACCCCTCCATCCTGGCTGCAGCCTGCCCCAGCTCTGGGGAGGGAACAGAGCCTCGCCTCTGCCATGCAACAGGCACGGCTTTGCTCCCTCCTTCTGGCTGTCAGGCCCCAGACACTTCTGGGTCCCCGGCCAGAGGTAACACCTCTCACGCCCACACGGCACCCCTGTGCAGCACCTGGCATGCAGGGGCGGGAGCTCACTGCCCAGCCTGGGATGCCTTCCAGCCTGGGAGCCCAGCGCAGTGGCCTCGATTCTGCCCACTGCACGGACGGAACGCATCATCCAGGTGCGAGCCACCTACATGACTGGTCCGGGTGGCCTGAAGGGGGAAGGGGTCCCAGAGAGACACAGGGGTCCTTAGACACCTGATTTGAGGCTGGCGGCAACTCCTCACTTAGGCTTCCCTTCAACCCAAACTTCCTAGTTCACCTTCTGCTTGGTAGGTAGGCAGAATGGTCCCACTTAACAAATAAGGAAACAGAGGCTCAGCGAGGTTGAACGGCATGCCTGGCTCAGAAGCTCTCCTCTGCCAGCTGTAGGGCCAGACCCACTGCCTGGTAGGTGCTAGCGGAGAGGAGCACGGCGGGATCTAGAGGTGCAGCTGACTCTGTTCCCGCTTGTCCCTCAGTGCTCGGCAAAGGACCTCAGGGAACACCTGCTAATTAACAGAGGGGATCCATCGAGGCGGAGCTTTCCAGGGTTCCCCCTCTTAACCTGTTTTTGCCAGAATGGTCTATACTGGCTGCTGGATCCCTTCCCCTCCTGCTCCTGGGGCTGTCCCAGTTCTCCTCCTTAGTATACTTCCTTTATCACCTGCCCCTCCCTGTCCCTGGACTAGATGGTGCACCTCCCGTCCCACACACTCCACACTCTGCTTCGTCTCATACCCTGTGCCTTTTTTATGGCCTTCCTTTCCATCCCCCTGGCTGCACACTAGCTGATGTGTTCTTGTGACCTCCCATGGAGGCAGGGGGCCTGGGCTCTTGTCTCAGCTCAGTCATCAACTGCTGTGTGACCTTGAACAAGTCCCTGACCCTCTCTGGGCCTCCGCTTGCTCATCTGTCATTGAGGGGTTAGGTGAGAAGTTCTGATGTTCTATGAATATCAAACCCCCCACCAGCGGTTCAGGCTGGTGTCCTGGTGGACATCTGGAACCTCGGGCTCCTTGCTCACCTCTTGGCTCCCCATCGGGGCCCTAGAGAAGCTGGTTCAGGGCCCGGGATGCCCGGCAGTGCCATCCTCTGCACCTCTTCGTCCCTGCCTGAGCTCCATCTGCCTTCTCGGAGACTTCCGTGTGCCTCTGTCTCCGGCCTCGGCTCGACTTCCCTCTGCTCCCTATCAGGTCCTCACCCCCAGGCAATGGTGACTGCCCTCGGCGCTGGAGCCAAGTCCTGGCAGAATTATTTCCCTCTACGCTGGGCTTCCATTAGTCAGTAAGTACACTGGGCCTGGGCAGGGCGCTGGGGGACAAGGCGGCCATAAATCACCATGGCTCACTCTCCTAGCCTGGCAGCCGACAGCCTAGGAGCTGTGCTGGCTCAGCTGAGTCTCTTTTCCTGGAGGAGCTGGGGCCAGGGCTGGAGAGGCTGTGGGAAGGGCCGTGGTGCAGGGTGTGGCAGGCACACGGCCACTTACCCAGTCCCGTCTGGGGTATGACACTGTGACAGCACCTCAGCTCCCTATGGAGTGCCACCTGGTTATCATTCAGGGAAGGGGACATGGTAGGGACCTTGGCAAGTCACTGGGACTCAAAGGCTCGGTTTCCTGGTCCTTAAAATGATGTGATCACACACCAACTCCACTGAGTCCGTGGGAGGACTGCCTGAGGCCCACCCCCAGCCCGCACCAGTCCACACACACACACACACACACACACACACACACACACAGAATGCTAAAGAGTGTAACTTGGTGAACAGTCCCATCTTCCCCTGTAGGAGGGGCAGGTGGCCTGTCTGCCTACATGTAAAGCCACGTCTTTTATGCTACGCCATTCCCTCCCGTAGCTGGGCGGGGACAGGTTTTCTGCATGGGATCCACACTTCCCGCAGGTGAAACAGATGAAGCAGCGCTTCGAGTGTCAGACCCTGTCTGGAAAGGGTGAGGACACAGCCCGGCTGGTGGAGCACAGAAGTTTCTGGCACCCTCGGCAAACCACGTTTGGCTGAGAAAATTAAATGAGATCACAGGGGCGAGATTAAAAGAGCAAATTGCTCTAAAGGGCTTCCGCTCATTCCAGATCTCACTGTAGACGGATGGCGCTAATTGCGGACGAGGAGGGACCTGCTTAGTAAAGCAGGTCCCTAGGGGCCCCCAGTGCTTCTGAGGCAGGGCCCGGGACAATTCACGTCTCCATGCCCCCTAACGAGGAGCACCTGGTGAGGTCCCACAGTGTGCAATGTCTGCAAAAATACTTTTCTGCTGTCTTCGGAGAATGACAACTTGGAGACACCTCTTGCTCCGAATCCACAAAGCTCTGTGGCCATGTGTCAAGAATGGCATGCCTTCTCGCGAATTCTACTTCTGGAAAGCTCTCCCGAACCACTCAAGCCAGCCGTGTGCATGGAGATGTTCACCACAGTGCTATTTACCAGGGCAAAATGCCCAACCGTGGGGAAACTGTTGAGTAAATGAAAGTATATCCCCAGCGCGGAGGATGCAGAGGGGGGGACGGTGCTAAGTACGAAGTCTACGTGATCGCACGGGAAAGGCTGGTGCGATCAGGTCAAGTGAGAAAACCAGTGTGTGAAATGAAGTGCTCACTTTGATTTCACCGTAAAACAGAGGGAGGCCTGAGCCTGGAAGGAAACACGGGGATATGCAAGCAGTGGCCAGTTCTGGGGCTGGGTGGGTGGGATTATGAATACTTCTTTTTCAGACCCTTGTTCCCCATTATCTCGGGCAAGATGGCAACATTAACTGGACTGCATACACAAGCAAGCAAACAAAAACATCTTGGACCCAGTACGTCTGGACGGGGAGAGGGCTGGAGCCTGGTCTTTCAAAGAGCCTTACAGATTCTAAGAAGTAACCCTCAGGGTGCTGTTCTGAAAGCCCAGCAAACAGTCTAGGCTCCTGGAGTGTGTAACAGCCTCGGGGCGGGAGCTTGTGGGGGCCAGAGGCCATCCCCCCTGCTCTGTGCACCTGTTGCCCCAGGAAGGCCTCCCTGGAGACGCCCCATTGTTCTCTGGCCGGGAGGAAGGTGGGGGGGCAGGGAGAATGGCTGGTTCCAAAGCCAGGAAATAAATCTCCACAACCCAGCCTCTCCATTCAGGCCGGCTTATTGATGGGGACCCAGGGGGCCTGGGGAGGGCTAGTCACCTTCTCAGGATGCGTGAGAAAACTTCCCCGTGCTGGGCCCATGGCGTCTTAGACTCTGGGGGCCCATCCCGGAGGCTTCCTCCCTGGCTGTTTCCTGGCGTAGTCGTCCCCACGCCGCTGCTGCAGCAGGACGCCAGGAGCCCATGGCCCCAGAGTCAACATGCACCCCTACTCTTTCACCACAGCTCACTGGGACTGGAGCCTTGGGGTGGGCAGGGTGATCTCCATGGGCCTTATCAGATCTGACAGTCTGTGAAGGGAAGAGAATCCCATTAGCGACCCCCAGGACATGCCCCCTCCCCCACCATGCTAGGTGTAGAGAGCCATGGATATTTGCATACATTTACATTAATTTGATAACCACCTGCTATAGTGGAAAGAGCACCGAACCAGAAGTCAGAAACCTTGGAGTCCGGTCCTAATACCACCAACTTGATGTGACCTTGAGCAGATTTCTGGGGACTGCGGCGGCTGGTCTGTGAGCGGACATGATACAGTGAGCAAGGACATGTGGAGCAGGGAGGCGGGCCCTGGATGCCCCTCCCAAGCTGTGACCCCACCTGTGACAGGTGCTCCCTGAAGATCTCCTGGGAGACATTCCTGAGACAGCTGCTCCAGCCTCCAGAGCACCCTCCCACTCCCAGGCTACGGGGGTGGGGTGGGGTTGGGGGTGTCCCTTGGGAGGGAAGGAGAGGGTTCACAGCCCCAGCCAGCTCCCCTGCTCCTCCTCCCCTGGGCAGCCCTCAGGCAAGCACAGCTTCTGATACCCTGAAAATGTGAACCAGGTGCGGGGGAGCCTGGCAGGGCCCTAGGTTATAGGAGGCAAAGCCCAGGCTGTCCAGGGATCGAGTGGACTCAGCACATGTACACACACTCACAGACACACACGCGCCATTCCCCCCAACACCCACTGTAGCCTGGACCAAACAGCGCCTCTCCCGACATGTAGCACCAGGACTTGCCTGCGAGGTACCACGCGGGCAATGGAAAAGGAGCCGCCGGCAAGCAGGCCTCATCTCTGGAAAGTGCTGTTGCCGCTCCTTGCATCAGGACCCCTGGGGCATGGTGCCAGGGGAAGGGCCAAGGCTCAGGGAACGGGCTACTCCACGCCTGGGCCTTGGGCTTGCGGAGTGGGGTGGCTAGGATGGCCTTGTCGGGGCGTGGAGCACTTCAGATCCTCAATGCCGGGGAGGGCTGGGCCTCTGGGATCCCCCCAGCCCACAGCTGCTGAGGGGTAGAGTGTAGGGGGATCTAGGGTCTCAGCTGCAGAGGCAAAAAGCTGAGAGGGAGAGGGAAGAAAAGCCCTTAGACCCCAGCATCCCAGAGCGCGTGCCCTATCTCTTCTCGCACCCGTAGTTCTCCAGGAAAAGCCCCTCATCTCCGCACCCCCCACCCTTCTTCCCTGCCTGCCCTCTACCTCTCTGGGGAGAACAGACTGCCAGGGGCTGACTCAGACTCTGGTTGTCTCTGGAATATTCTCTAATGCCTCCAATGCCTTTACTCTCCCCAGAATTCATAAGTGCTGTCTAGGGAGGCAAGTCCTCATGAAGGACTCTGGCCTGGGACAGGTTACTTCACCTCTCTGAGGCTGTTCCCTCCACTCCAAACAGGAGAGAGGATGGCAACCTCCTGCGGGATTTACACAAGCTAAATGGGGGTGATTTATTTTTTTGTTTAAGTTTTTTTTTTAATGTTTTTTATTTATTTCTAGGAGAGAGAGAGAGAGAGCGTGAGCAGGGGAGGGTCAGAGAGAGAGGGAGTCACAGACTGAAACAGGCTCCAGGCTCTGAGCTGGCAGTCAGCACAGAGCCCGATGCGGGGCTCGAACCCACGAACCGTGAGATCATGACCTGAGCGAAAGTCGGACGCTTAACCGACTAAGTCACCTGGGCGCCTAAATGGGGGTGATTTAAACAAGCTCAGCACAGAGCCTGGCACACGATAAAATAGTAACAGCCAGTGGCTGTTATTATTAGCAACCTCTTAGAGCCTTGGTTTTCTCTTTTGTACAATGCAATACAAGTCCTGCCTTCACAGGGTGACTGAGATTAGAAAGAGATGGGGGTGGGGGTGGGGCAGTGCCTCGGTGGTTCAGTCGGTTAAGTGTCTGACTTCAGCTCAGGTCATGATCTCATGGTTCATGTGTTCAAGCCCCACATCCAGCCCTGTACTGGTGGTGTAGAGCCTGCTTGGGATTCTCCCCCTCTCTCCCTCTCTCTCTGACCTTTCCCCACTTCCTCTACATACATACATACATACGTAAAAGAGATGAGAGATATGATGCAGGCTGTAAACGTGCAGAGATATGATGCCCGGCCCCTGGGAGGCACAGGTCCAGCCTGCCCCACCCTGGTACAGAGCCACAAAAGGGAGCCACATACTGTGGCCAGGTGCTTCATCACGATTTCTGCTGCCCCAGGCCCAAAATCATCCCATTTGATGGGTGAAAAAAGCAGAGGCCCAGAGAGGGCAACAGACCAGCCCACAGTCACAGCATGCAGCAAGTGAGAAACTCAGAAGGGACCAGCCCCGGAAAGATAAAACTCAAGATTCAGGTACCACTGAGGAGAACACTGCTTCTCCTTTTCCTTGTTTTAAAGCATAGACATTTGGCAAAATATCGTAACATATACAATAATTTTACCCGAGATCACAAGTCACTTTTTTTTGTTGAGGGGGGAGGGGGAAAGCACTCACTTCCTGTACATAGAAGACACTACAACTCTCTTCATTTACTTACAAAAGCAGCACTTTGCTGCTTTCAGCATCCCAGGAAAGTACAGTCAGTCTGACAGCACATGAAATGACAGGCTTGAGATATACATGTCGACCCAGCCTGTGGATTTTCTTCAGAGAAAAAAAGAAAGGCTTACAGAAAAATAAATATCATCCTCACTTCTTCCCCGCCTGAGCCCCAGTGAGTGCAGACAGAAGACCCTCCTGGCACAGGAACTCTTTCTGGGTTCATCCATCCCTCTGTCCACCCAGGACTGTGTGGCAGGGGGTCCCGACGGAGACAGAGCTCAAGGTCCCCTTAGGGGCCGCAGACACTGTGCAACGTAAATCACTTTGTCCGCAGGCATGCACAAAACATTCGAGAGCCGGCATTCCGAAGCAAACTTATTAAAGTGCAGGCCACCTTCGTGACCCACGGGCCCAAGACAGTCTCTTCTCCCATCATGAGGCAGATGGAAAATTGCTCTCGCAGACGGGGAGGTGTGTTCTGTGGCCCACAAGTCCCAAGTCCAGGGCAGCTGCCAGAAGAAAATCCAATTTGCCTTTAAATGCCATTTACAGAGTGTTTCTAGCACACCGACCACCTACGGTATTAAAGGGTAAGAGGTAAAAGTTTAAAAGTTTAAAAGCTGCACGAAGAGTAATGAGGACCGCAGCTATAGGGAGCAGACTCAGACAGATAGATCCCCAGGGTGTCTGCCCACGTCCCACCGACCAGCTGAACAAGGATGAGGTTTGCCAGGGGAGAAGGCAAAGTAGAGTGTGTGTGTGTGTGTGTGTGTGTGTGTGTGTGTGAGCACGTGTGTGATATTTTGAGTACCGTTAAGAACAAGTGAAAATTGGATGCATTGGGACAACTATCTCCTTTACTTTGACTACCTTAGCAGGAGTTAGGATTCTAGAATCATTCACCCAAGCGACGGAACAGCCTCTGATGGGGCACCCTTCTCTGGGACCTCGCTCCAGATCAGTACAATTAGAAGACTGAAATCAAGCCCAGACAGCAATTCCCCGGCACGGCCACTGCCACAGCGGAGCCCGTGACAGACATCACTACCTGCTTCCTGCGCTCTTTCCAGCTGAGCTGGATCTTAGTCTCAGAATCAGCACAGTTCCTGGAGGTCACAACTGCTTGGTCAGGATTGGCTGGTAAGAGGAAGCCCGTGTGTCATCCTTGAACTTGATGGTCTCTGGAGTTTCTTCCACCCCTAGCATGCTCTAAGTAGTCCCCTCCTCAGTTCCTGCTAGATCTAGACCTAGATCCCCCTAGAATCTGTGGGGGACAGAGAAGAAAGCTCTGCCCCATGTTGCTCTGGGAGGGGGATACGCCTTTGTGAAACCACGAGACAGTGGTAACAAGACTGTGACTGAGCCCTGGAATGGGTGACAATTACCTGGCCTCAGTACCACCAACTCCAATCCTGTGCCCAAAGCAGGCATTCCTAACTGATGCTACTTTTACAAATGAGGCCAGCTATGGCCTGAAAATTCCTCTGAACATAACAGATCAGGGGGTCGCCCTCTGGCTTTCAAAACAGCCACTGGAGATGAACCGTTTTTGCCACTGCTACCCTACATTTTGAGGTACAAGCTACAGGACTAGGGAGGCCAGGGTTATCAGGGAAGGCTTCCTGGGAGAGGCAGGAATTAAGCTGGGACTTGGGAAGCACCCAGACACCCAAGCCAAACGGAAGAGAGAGGCCAAGGCCAGGAGAAAGGCGATCGTAGGAATCCCCAGGAGGGCGGGGGAGCACACCACCTAAGGCAGGGAGCATGCTGTTTGGATAGAGCAGCTGGAAGCTCAGGATTGTCCTGGGGGCTAAGTCAAAGGGGCTCTGGCGTCTGACCCACTGGCACTGCCCCCACATGAAAAGCATTCTGGGAACAGGAGCTGGGAGCTGGGGCCCCTACTATGTAGGCTGGGAGACCCAGGCCCGGCGGACCCCTGCCCTGCTCAGGAGTGGCAGAGTGCCTGTGCCATGGGAGCCTCCCAAGGGGGCAGGAGATGGGCACCTGTGGCCCACACACTTTCCACCAGGCTCCCATGGGCTGTTCTCCTGAGCCCGCACGTCCCCGGGAGCAGGGCAACAGTCTGAGTACCAGAGCGCAAAGAGAGAAAGCTGGGTTCCCAAAGGCCCCTCGGGCACTGGGATGCATGGCTAGTACCCTACGAGGGACTTTTCTGGGGGGCTAAGTGCTACCCTGTGACCTAAGAGGCAGTCTTCGCTTTCCCTCTGTATAATGGGGTTGCTCCCACCAACCGGAGGCTGCAATGTACCTGCTCCCAGCTGCCAACTTGTGCTTTGGGGGCCGTAGGGGACAAGTGGGGAGTGATCGGTGGGAGGGACTGTGCTGGGGGCTCTCCTAGAGTCAGGGATGACAGCTGGGAAGCTACATCCTTCAGGACAGTTCAGGAGCCAAAGCGGCTTGCCTGGAGAGCATGGTCTCAGCACGGGGCTGCCAGGTACATCCCCTCAGGACTAGGGCCCCATCTCAGCTGACGAGCTCAGGAACACAACAATCACCCACCATAACATTGTTTTCTGTCTCTACCGTCCTCACCCCCTGGGAAGCCCCCAGCCCTTGCAAGCTGGCATGGGGACAGCTGGGCCAGCACTGGAGGGGCAGCAGGGAGCTGGCAATCCCTAATGGGTTTCCCTTGGCAGCCTAGCAGCCAGGGCAAAGGGCTCAGTCTGTCGTGCCTGGGCTGGAAGGCTCTGTTGCCAAGACTTGGTGGGCAGCCCCGTCTCTCCCAGAAACTCAGAGAAGGAGGCTGCCGCTGGTGTGGCCCGTGGCGTGTGCGTGGGGTGGGGAGGCGGCTACGACCCTGCTCTCGTGTGTGTGTTCAACCCCGGGCTCGGTCAGGCACCCACGTGGGGCTGCCCAAGAGGGATGGAAAACTAGGGCACAGAATGGTCCACCTGAATGCCATCTGGAGCCCACCCACCTCTGGGCCAGAAGGGGCCATGGTGGGGACCACTGGGCCAGGCGATGCAAATACAAACATACATGTACACCACTGCCCATGGGAATAAGCAAGGGTGGGCGGTGGGGATGGAGACTGTAGCCAATGAGACGTGGGTTTTACATCTTGCTCTGTGTGTGTGTGTGTGTGTGTGTGTGTGTGTGTGTGTGTGTAACTTGTGTCCTATGCCTCAGGGTACATGCACGTAAGTGGGTGCACATCAGTGTTCCCTGCTGAGTTCAAGCACCCTCCCACGTACACACATGAACCCGTGCACGGGGCTGTGTAAATGCACGTGTGTAGGAGCCGCTTTTAAAACAAAGACCGTGGGCTGCAAAGGAAAATGATGAGATTTTTAAGAACATCAAGTGCAGCAGATACGAGCCGGTCTACTGGGGGCTGTTACACTAACCGCGTGTCCATTCTGCCTAATACATAAATTACTAATGTAAATTAAAGGATAATTGAAGCCCTTTAGGCCCAAATATTTAAATTATTTAACAGGCAGTAGGGAATGGGAGAAAAAGGAAGAGCCGAGTTTAACACCCAGAGAAAAAAAGTGCCAACTCAGGGGAAGAAGGGGAGGGCGGGCCTTCCACCGGCTCATCCCCTCCTGGATGAGGGTGAGGACATGCAGGTCCCAAGAGGAACCCGGGCAGCGGAGGGCCTTCTCCTGCTCCAGGACTGTTCTCTCCACCCTGCCTGTGCTGCCTCCCTCCTTCCCCTCCTCCTCTGGCTGCACCTCCCAGGGCATTCCTGCTTGGGTAAGTGCTGCTGAGGCCACAGGCGAGGCCGCCTGCCTGGGAGGGTGGGGGAGCCTGACTGTCTCCTGCTCAGACGCCGTGCCCCCGGGAGATGAGAGCTGGCCCAGGAGCTGGGGCCCTCGGAAGCTGGCATCTCCTTCCCTGAGGTATCACACACCTGGCAGGGCAGCACTAAAAGAGGGACTTTGGGGGGGTCAGGAGGGCACCCCTTATTACAGAGGAGGAGGGAATCAGCAGCTCGCCAAAGGCAGATGTGACGTCCCCATCCTCTCTCCTATTCCCTGAGGCCTGGGGAGGGCCTCCTGAACACAAGGAACACCCCAAATCACTGGGAGCCACACCTCCCTGGCACCAGACCCCAGGGCCACCCCAAGAAGCCACGTCTTTCCTGAGGCACTCCGTCTGGGTTCCGGAACTCACTACCGGTTTCTCATAGACCCGTACGCACAGAATTCCCCACCACGTGCAGGTTCCGGTGCAGGAGTATGATCATTGCGTGGATCCTTGCCCGGGCCTGGGGGCTGGGGGCGCAGAGATGGGCGAGGAAGACCCAGTCTCAGGTCAGCAGAGTACAGGGTCAGGTCTGGGGAGGGCAGAGGGGGAGGCCCCAGGCTGACAGTGCCCTGTCTGGGAGCTTATCCAAGAGGAGAGCCCTTGGCGGGAGAGGAAGAAACAAGCCAGGCCTGCCCATTCACGTCTCCTCTCAGCACGTTCCCAGGCTGGGGTGGTGGGGGCCTGCTCAAGTGGATGGCCGGATGGAACAGTGCCTTCTCCATGGGCCCCGACCCTCCTTCAGGCCCAGCTCCAACGGCACCTGCTCCAAGAACCCCACCCTGATGCTCTGGGGACATGTACACCAGAGCCCGGGCCGCTGCCAGCTCTGTGCGACCTCTTTGTAAACTGAGGTTTACGATCTTTTATTGTCTTAAGGAACCATTGACAAACAGCTGGTACTCAATACATGCTCAGTGACGAGCTTCCCGGACAGCGCTGCTGGGCTCGGACATGCCTCTGGTTGACTTTCTTATTTGATTCGTGCTGGAGTCTGGGGACGGACGGGGCTGGCCGTGCTGGCGCCTGCATCCTCTGAGCCCCAGGGGCGTAATGCACCCATCTGTCTGTCCGTCCGTCCATCCATCCATCCATCCACCCACCCATGCATTAATTCCTCCCCCACTCTGCTCTCCATCCACTCACTCACCTGGCCATTCATCCACTGATGACTTAAGTCTAATGTGCACCTACTCTGACACACGATTTGGTCAACTTCTATGGTGAAGGAGCCAGAGTGCCGGCAAAGGCGGTCCTCACCTGGGCCCCACCTCCTCAAGGAGGGCTCCCCTATCATCCTGAGTCCCATCCCATTAGGGTCTCACCTTGTGCCCTGGGATCCATCCCCCTACAAGGAACTTCTGGGGGCCTCTTGCCCTGGGGTCTCCCCCTTGCTCAGGCCTCCCCTCGTCCTCACTCCCTGAGAATCTCACCTCTCTAAGCCTGTAGCCCCCCACCCTACAATCCCATCTTGTCCAGGAAGAGACTCATGTCGGATCCGTCCTTGCTCGATGGGCAGCCTTTGACAGCTGGTGGTCTCCTCCCCTGGGGCTGAATTTTTCCCTGGGGCTGAATCTTTCCTCAACCTTCTGAAGGTAGGAGTCTTGTTTCCCCCAGTTAAGCCACGAGCTACCTGAAGCTGAGCCGGAGCCTGGGTCCCAGCTTCTCGGGGCATCTGCCACCTCCACCCCAAGCCAGGCAGGCCACGCCTTCCGCAACCGTCACTGAGAGATGGAGTGAAGGGGAGACAGAAACACCAGGCATGAGTAGGACTGGACAGTTGATAGAGTAATCACAGGTCTCCCATGAGGCAAGCAGAGATCTACAATCTTAGGAGGCAGGACCGCGAGCTGGGTCATGTAGAGGCAAGAGAACGCAAATGCTGGGTACGGCGCTAAAGAGCCCAGATCAGCTGGGTATGGAGGGAGCCAGGCCAAGCTCCGGAGGGAATAGGGGGTGGTCAGGGACCAACCGGAACCCAAGAAACAGACAGCAGGGCCAGCCTAGCCCTCTTTACCAAGCTGTGTGGCCCATGCTATTGGCTGCCGGGGGAGGGATGACATCCTCAAGACCAGTTTGCCCCCTCAGCTCCCCCCCCTTCAGGGGCCAGCTGGGCTGTGGCTATTTCTTCCCCCAGCCCACCCAGATGGGCAGTTTAGGCTCTAAGCGCTGGGGGCTCAGGGCTTCCTAGTCTATACCACTAGCCCCTACCTGGGTCCTCCTGACGGCTGGGCCCCCATGCTACCCAAGTCAGCTCCTGGTACCCATTGTTGATGGGTGTTGATGGACAGAGCTGAGCCCAGACTAGCACTTCTCAAACCTGAAGTAGGTATGCATCACCTTGGGTCTTGCTGGAATGTAGACTGTGATTTGAGAGGTCTGGGGCAGGGCTGAGACTTCACACTCTTAAAAAGCTCGCAGGTGATGCTGATCTGGGGACCACACTTTGAGTAGCAAAGCTCCAAGGGGCTCCCTGCTCTGAGCCCCGGCTTCCCTCCACTCTTCAGAAGTCCCCAGCCTCAGCTTCCCAGACAGCCAGTATCACGGAGAGGGGACACGTCATGTAGAATAAAAAGAAATCTTTTCAAAAGTGGTCCCCGAGGGTGGGGGGAGCAGAGGTCAGTGAGAAGAGAGCCTGGGGACAATAGTGAATAGAGCTGGGATTATTTCCTGAACTCTGACTCGTCGTGGGAACGGGGTTATGAAAAGCTTTTCTTAAAATGGTTATTATTTAGTGGGCTGTCCAAAATAAACACACACACGCACTGCACGGAGCCAGGCAGGAAGTAAGGAACATCTGGGAGACATCTGGCTGCCGGAGAACTGGGAAGCGGGTTCGGGGGGGTGGGGGGGAGAGAGGGAGCTGGAGATGGCCTGTGTGCCGTGATCACCCACAGATGCACACTGCCACGCCAGCAGGACGTGGGGCATGCGTGTACACACATGCACACCCCTGCCTCCCCTTCCCCCTACCAGTGACCTGCAGGGTCCTTGCTCACAGCAGGTCTGGAGAACATAGGTTCTCGGAAGCGGACATCCTTGCTCTCAGCATCCGCCTCCCCCCCTTCTCCTCCTCCTGGATGTTATTATATTTATGACTTGCCTCTCTACGCAAGCTGAGTGTTTTCCTTCCACCTGCTCCCTGGTTATCCTAGGAAAGCAGCCGCGGGAGCGAGAGAGAGACTTGGAGGAAGCATCCGGAGAGCCGGGGGCCATTCTGCTTTGCCCTGAGCAAGGGCATGATGGAGGCCAAGTCTTGAGGCTCCTCTGAGTCTCAGTGTACTCCCCTGAAAAAGGAGACGTGATCCTGCTACCTGGCTCACTGATGACAGAACACTAGAGAATGTTCATCCAATGGATATTTGCTGCAAGCCTTCTGCAGTGCCAAGAAACTGCTGGGTGCTGGGTGTCCTGTTAAGAGATCCAAACCTCAGCATCCAGGTTTAGGACGCTGTCATAATGCCTGACTGGCCCCAAGGCGGGGAGCCACCATCTCCCTGCAGGCTGCGGCTTAGACTCCCAACTGGGCACCAGGGCATCCCTTACCACCTCTGTACAGGGAATGATGTGTGAAGGATACTCAAGGGGCAGGGACCCCGCATAGTACAATTCCACGTCCCCAAATTTGCCCCCCTGGCCTGGGGCAAATGAATAGGACGACAGGGGGTTGGGAAAAGGGCACGGACTCTGGAGAGTCCTGGATACAGACCCTGGTGCTGTTACACATGAGCTATGTGACCTCTGGCTCATTGCTTCCCCTCTCTGGGCCTCGGTGCCCTCAACTACAAAATGGGAAGAACGATGCTCAGCTTAAGTAGCATGGCATGTCGGGCCCTTCACATGGTGTCTGCTGCTCAATTAGCACTCAATGCATTGTCACTATTATGAGGCAAGGGGAAGACTGTAAGATTTTAAGAGCGGCCACCACCATATGTGACCCCCAGCGCCGCAGCTGCGATTTCCCTCTGTTTAGAGGGCCTCCTTGAGACAGACAGACTTCCAGCCAGCCCTGGCCTCTCTGGTGCCCCTGCCCTGGCCATTTGGGTGGGGCGGGGTGGGGAGTGGCATCTGAGGAGCCCCTCTTGGGGGGAGAGAAGGGACTAACTGCCCGGCGGATGCTTATGCTGTACTAGACCCACAATGCATGGCACATTCCCAGAACCTCCGGAGCCGTGCCATCCAACACAGCTGCTGCTAGCTGTTTAATCTTTAATTAATTAAAATGAAAAATTCAGTTCCTTAGCTGCAGAGCCACATTTCCAGTGCTCAACAGCCACATGCAGCTAATGCCACCACAGTGGACAGAGCAGGCAGAGAACACGCCCGTTGCTGCAGGAAGGCCCTCTGTGTAGCCTCCTGGAGCACCAGGCCGTGGGTGAGCATTTCACTACGAGCTGGGCCCCCCCGGGGAAGTCTCATCTCCCCGTTCTGTGACTCCAGGCCAGCCCCACATCCTCTCTGGGCTCTAATCTCAACAGAGGTGGTGTGCGAGATAACAGGGAACGGGCCTGGGCTGTTATTAGCCCCATTGTTAGAGGTTTATCATTAAGATTAACCTGGCCTTAACCCACTCGAACGGCCCACAAGCACCATTATGATCCTTGGGCGGCACTTAGAGGCTTGGGGCCTCGATGCGGGCCATGGTAATGGGAGGCTCCTTCCAGCTCTGACAGCCTGTGATTTAAAGATACAGATCTCCTGGTGCACTGCCAGGCCGAGAGGAAGGCGAGCCTCGTGTCTCGGTACTGGTTACTACTGTTGCCGTTCAAGTCCAGCCCATGCTCCCAGGGACGAGGCTAGAAGCACCTGCTGGGAACTTTCCCCTGCCTGCCTCCTCCCTACTAGGCTACTCCAGGGCACCTGGGCAGTGCTCAGTGTGGCAGAGGACAGCAAGGGCATTCCCAAGGGCAGCCCTCGGCCCTGGGGCTCACGTGCTTGCCGTGGCCTCTGACCCACTCCTTGAACAGACTAGAGCCACTGGAGCCAGCACTAGCCTTGGGACATGGTCGGCCACTAGGCTCCATGATGCAAGCCTCTGATTCCAGAAGGCTGAGCTGCAGTACAAAGGCGGGGTATTTGAAGAGGCCTTTCCGACAAGCTCAGGCAACATCTAGGCTGTGTGCAGGGGGCTCTTGCCGTAGTTACGGTCTTTCTACGGGGTCCCTTGGGCATGTGTGACCCACCAGGCTTCTCAAGGATGCTTGGGCAACCTCTCCTCTAGCTATAAAGCCCATCATAGCTAACCAAATCTCAAGAAACAGGCTCTGAGTGCCCTAGAAGGCAGTCAGGCACAACGGAAGCCACAGCCCAGTGCAGGGATTACGGGGTGGGGTCTGGAGGCGTGAGGCCAGACCGTGAAACCCCAGCTGGGCACCCGGCGGCTCTGGGAGATGGGGACGGAATTCCTGCCTCAAGAGGCTTTTAGGATGAATGGGGTCGATACTCGCAGAGTGCGTGGAGCAGCGCCTCATAGACGCAGAGACTAGCTCCTACGAGGACTGACTCAGAAATATGAAGCTCCAATGCCCAACGCAAAAAGAACATGGAATCGTGGACTCCCAGGCGGTTAAATGAAAAGAGGCTTAGCAGGCCATCCTGAATTCCCCTCCAGGCAGGAGTCTCCACCAAAGTTGTCTTTAGCTCTTGGGGACTGGTACCAAGGAGCCTGCCTCCTCTTACTTCTAAGGGCCATCAAAGGAACTTTCTTCTGAGTTCTTGGCCACAGGCGTTCTCAGGCTAGACAGGATGGCCAGAAATATCAAATGTGCCTTCCGCTTGCCTTTGCCCCCTGGCCTCCTAGAAAAGAGATCACATAGTTTAGGAGGGGGAACGCGGGGGGGGTTGGGGGGGGGGAACGGCAGATGGGAGGGGAGGAATGGGGTGGGTATCTGCTTGGGTCAGAGAGAAGGCAGGCATCTGTTGGGCAGGGAGGCAATCATTGCTGCTGGCCTCTGCTTGCCGTGACCCTAACAGGAAGCAATGCATGGGCCCCTTGGGAGGCTGGAGTCAGAGGGAGCAGAGAGCAGGGAGAGGGATCAAGCTGGCCCTTCCAAGCCTCACCACCCACAGCCTCCATGCTGGCCCTGTGCCCACACCAGAGCTTACCGGAGGCAGGCCACACGCAGGGCCTCCATGGCTAGGACCAGAGGCCATGCACTGGGAGCCTTCCTTCCTCACTATGGAGATTTGGGTCCCGGGGAAAGGGGAAGTTAAGGCTCAGCAGGTTATGTTAGCAGAGTTGCTGAAGCAGCTAGTGGCTGGCCCAGAGCCAGCAGGTGGAAGCCAGAGGAGGCAGATTTAGGCTTGACCGACAGCTGCCCAAGGTGTCCAAACACCGAACAGGCCACGTGGCGGGAGAGCAATAGTGTCACTCAGGGGTATGGAGCAGGGGCTGGCACGTGAGAAGCGTGGGGCTGTTTCGGAGGCAGAGCTTTTTGGCGGAGAGGAGAAACCACAGCACAGGGGTGGGGAGCGGGGGGGAGGGTTGACTCGGCATCTAATGTGCCACCCTCCTCCACGGGCCTGACATTCCTGCAGCCGGGCTATTCCCACCTCCAAGCACCCCACATAGGACACCTGCTTATTTTCCCCCAAGACCAAGGCCACAGGGCAGGCCCAGGGGTTTACATGTACAGGGTGCATGTGGTGAAGTGGGATAGAAGCCTATAAAGCTGACACGAGAAATCGGGGCTTCAGACTCACCCAGGAGCCCTCCGGCACCGGCTATCGCTCATGGCCCAGGAGGAGCCAGCTGCCCACTGCCCACCTGGGGACCTCTCTGCTCTCGTACTGCTGAACAGAGAACGGGGCAGGTGGCGTAGGGGTGGCAGGGTTGGTTGTCCTGGCTGGGCCACCCCTTCCAACTTGCCAGCCCTGGGCTGCACTTCTCGGGGATCCTCTAACCTCCCGTGAGGTAGGTACTGCTGGGAAGGGGGACACGGGGCTCCAAGGTGAAGCAATCTGCCCAGTGACACATGTGGGGAGCTCGTAGCCACTCAGCACGATGAGGAAGCCCAGCCTGGACCTCAGCTGTCCCTTTTCCCACCCCACCGCCCCCGCAAATGAGATGGCCGCTGCCAGCCTCACTCACCCCTTGTGCCCGAGGAGCCCCCTCCCCATTGGCAGGTTCTCCTGGGGGAGGCCTCAGTTGCCTCACATTCTGAAGATGTTGCCTCTTCCGAGGGCTGCTGCTAAAACTCACCCCACTACCCGCAAAGTCATCTGCTGCCTTATAAACCCCAGCCTGTGTGGGATCTGTGAAGTGAGAAATGATGATGAGCCAGCCTCTCCCCGGTCAGAGCCCCCCCTGAGCCCCACCCCGCAGACAGAGGGCAGGCTTATGGTGGCTGGAGGACAGGCCACTCAAACCTGAGCCCACCCTCTCCCCTACCATCCACCATCCACCATACAGGGCAGCTCAGCAGCAGGGAGGTTAGCCTGGAGTTATCAGCCCTCAGTTTCTAAGTCTGAGCCCAGCAGGCCCCACAGAAGACTGTAGATGCAATGGGAGGGGAACAGAACTCATGCAGCAAGGTCAAGGCAAGTGGGGAAGACAGAGGACAGCAAAGCCAGCAGTTGGTGGAAACCTCGAGAAGCCGCCCAGGAACAGGGCCTCCCCGGGACATAACCAAGCCTGCCCACCAGTGTCCTGGCTGCCACGTCCCCCACGGGGGCAGCAGGCCCCTTTCCAGAATGGTCGACCCCTGCGTGCTTGTGAGCAATCCCTTCCCTGCGGCTCCAAATAGCTGGGAGACTGGTGTTTCCACCCGGGGCAGGGCTACCGGTCTGTCTTATTTTTAATGATCACACTCCTATTTATTTATTTCGTTGCTGAACGGCCCCCCGATTTCTGCCTCAGGGAGTTACAGGCAGTCAGGCTATTTGTGGGGGAGTTTAATGAGGCGACACAGAAGCCGCCTTCTCTCCCACCCACTGTGGGAAGACAGAGGAGGCCCCTCCGTCCCCTGCCCGGTGGGGCTGCTCCCACTTTATTCACCCTCCCCCAGCTCAGGTTACCTGTCCCTCCTCCCCTGACCCCCCCAGCTAACCACAAATGAGGGAAATGGACAGGCATTTATTGTTTTTACTTGCCTTAAGGGAAGCATTAGGCATTTCTCAAGACAGAAAAAAGAACTTGAGGAGCCCTAATAACGACCATTCCTGCTCCCGATTAAATCGTCCCTTCCCGACCCAACAGAGGCCGCAAGCTGAGGACGGAGGCACCGACCCGGTGACAGATGCTGTGTGTGCCCTGCACGTAGTATCAGCTAGCATGGGATCCCCACTACCTCACCCCGCTTTACTGATGGGAGAACTGGGGCCCCCAGAGGTAAAGGGGTCACCCAAGGCCCTATGGACAAAGAGAGGTAGAACTGAGTTTTGAATCCAGGCTCCCAAACTCCAGAGACTTCTAACCACGGAGTGCTACCTTCCCTCTCAACATAATGTCATCTAAACTTCATGACAATAGGTGCTATTGGAGTAGTTTGCTCCTGCTTCCATTTTGAGGTTGAAGAGGAGCGTCAGAGGGGCTAACATGTCCAAGGACACATGGCTAGGGAGTGAGAAAGGTGGCAACGGGCCCTTTCTGTTGCCAGAGCTGGTCCACGTGAGCACAAGTCTTGGGGACCAAGAGAGAGGGTCCTGTCTCCTTGGCCTCTGCCACTGACTGCACACTCACCCCGGGCTCCTAGGGGCCCTCCGCCCCAGGCAGGCCCATTTGCCCACTCATCTCCACTTTCCCCCACCCTATATTCACCGAGTCTCACCCACACCCCTGCCTCCTCCAGGAAGCCTTCCCCCACTCCAGCCATGGAGTTCGTCTGCCTCTGAGCTAGAGAAAATGTGAGTTCTTTCTTCACAGGCATCCATCTTCTCGCCCTGACTGCAATTTTCTGAACTCCTTGGGGCAGGTTCTGTCCGGGGACAGAGAAGGGAATTAGAAATAATGGGGGCTTCGCTGTTCTCGGGAGAAATCCAGGAGCAGGGCCCCTCTGTGGCTCGCTCAGGCCTCCACTGGCCTGCCAAGAACCTTGGCCCCGGGGTGCCTGGACCTCCCCATCCCTCCCCCGCAGACGAGAAGTACACTGGGTTCTCTGCACACAGAAGAAACCAAGGCACAGGGAATGGCGGCAGCGGGGAGGAAACACGGGTCCCGGTGGCTCCAATGGGGGCCCAGGCAGAGGAAGCCCCACACCCATCAGGGTGGGCGGGGGGAGACCCTGGGCCCAGCTCCGAGGAGCTCCGAGAACCACTTTATGACTTTCTAAGTGGGCGCTCTGCTGACAGCTTAACGGCCAGATCCTCCCAGCCCCGGGCTTCATATTTACGAGCTGAAGGCTCCGGACGGGGAGGCTCAGGAATTCAGCCCACACCACCCAATCCTCAGCCCTCTGGCTCCGGGGCCAGGAAGCCATAAAAAATGATCTTGCATGGCTTCCCTTCCCCCCAAATGGTTTTAGGGGGCTGGGGGAGGGGATGGTGAGCGGAGGTGGGGAGCAGGGAAGACGTAGGGCCTTTTCCAAAGCCTGCACAGCCAAATACTCAGGGAGGAAAATGGATGACCCTCAGCCTCCTGACAGGCCACCCCCCAGGCTCCTGTCGTGGACTTTGCCAGTCCTGAGGTCCCTAGCCAGGACCCCTGATGGCTGGCATGATCGTTTTAATGGGGCGCCTACTTTAAGCCAGAATATTTCCTCCGACGTGAGGCTGCATGTCCTCATCCCACACAGGCTGCCTCCCCAGTCTACAGCTGAAGAGTATAAGGCCCAGAGAGGAAAAGGAACTTGCTCAAGGTCACAAAGCATGTTAGGGATTAACACACTGACATGAATCTAGGGCTCCCAACTCCCAGTGCGGTGGGCCCGTGATGCAGACTCCTGAGCCCTGGGAGATGAAAGAGCACCCGGCTTGCCAGTGGGCAACATGGGCGTGACCCCTTCTTGTTCTGAGCAGGTCTCCCTATGTGTACATTGCCAGAAGGTGACTAGATGGTCTCTAGGCGTGGCCCTGGCAGTCTAAGGGTGGGGCTCTCCCAGGGAGCTGGGTCCTGGGCCCAGGTGATGGGGAGTCACCCCTCATTCCCAGGTTGAGGCCAGGAGGCTGTGCCAGCCATCTCTGAGACTAGTCCCCAGAGCTGGGGGGTAGGCTCTAGGAACCCTTGAGCACCCTCCCCATTCTGTCCCTAAGTGTCCTCAGCCCCCGTCTGGCCTGGGAAGGGCCAGCATCTCCCACAGGATGTGGCTGTCTGGCTGGCTGTAGCCGCTACCACATCCCCTCTGGGCACCGTCCAGGCCCAGCGCTGAGGAACGCTGACCACGGAAGCGACCCCACCCTCTGGCCCGCTCTGTCCACATACCCCTTCTTCCCACTAAAGTGGGTCAGTCCACACAGGGAAGTCAGCCTTCAGCTCTCTGCTAAGCTGGGGGCTCAGGCTACAGTGGGGCATTAGTAAATGGCCGTCAAGCCCTCAGATGCGTGCAGGGGGTAAGTGGGGTCTGGCCAGCAGGGCCTGTTGGTGGCTACAGGCCTCCTGGTCGCCACCCCCTCCTGTCTTTCTCTGTGATCCGGGCCCTCTCTCTGGTGGCCCCCCAGTGAGGGGCTGTCTGCAGATAATCAGGAAACAGATTCAGAAAGAAGGAGGAAAAAAAGCACTCAGGCGCCAGACAGGATCCTTATCTTCTGGGGCGGAATGTCAGAGGCAGGAGTCCTGCAACTGAGGCCGGGCATTTGCAGCCAGAGGGGAGGAGGGGATCTGCCCCGGGCGCTGGAGAGGAGGGGGCCAGGGTGGTCTGTTCTGGGCCTGCAGAGCCTGAGGACCAATGGAGTCTGGCCCTGCCCAGGAGGGAGTCTAGATACCAAGGACCCAGGGCAGCTCTCAGGCCCCACACGTTCAGACTAGCCCGACGGGGGAGGAGGGGCTGCGGTGAATCCCCCAGGTTCCCAGCCAGATATGAGCTGGCTGAGCCATGGCCTTAGCCCCCAGACCCAGGCCCAGTTCCCTGACTAGCTGTGCTTTGGCGCTCTCACCTGTAGGATGGGGGTTAAAACCACCATTGAACTACTGGAAAACTCCATGGAGATATGGTCTGTGAAGACTCAGAAGGGCCACAGAAAGGGGGGGTGCGTTCTGCCTGGTGCTCAGAGCCATCTATGCCAGGAGGCTGCTGCCTGCCTCTGACAGGGCACTGTCTTTCCAGAGTGGTCCATAAACCACGAATAGGACCAAGAAGCCTTGTTCCCCCAGGCTTGGACTTCTCTTCTGGGGCTGGACTGAATCCCAAGGACCAAGGGGTCATCTGTGGGGCTCCAACAAAGGACTTGGGAGGAGGGCAGTGTCAGTGGGGGTCAAGGGCACAGGCCCTAGATGTTGGTTCAAACCCAGGCTCTGCCACTTCCTAGCTGTGTGACCCTGGGCAAATGTTCCTCACCCCCCACCTGGGCTTCAATTTCCTTGTCTATGAAAAGAGAGAGATGCCTTTTCAGCTCTTTCTGTGATTTTGTGTTTTACCTGACAGTTGGGTCTCTGCTCCTATAAACGCTGAACTGCAACACAAAGAGACAGGAAATATACCCTCATATACACATCAAAGCACTGTCACTAAGTGTGACCAGTGGATCCCAGAGCATCCTGGGGCCACCTATGCATCCCCAGGCCCTAATTTCCTGCTGGTCTCAGCCAGGAGCAGTCAGAGTAGAAGACTTCTTGCTGGAGTCAGCTAGTTGGTCTCCCAGGAAGGGGGCCGGAAAGACTAGAGAGGGTCCCACAAAGAAGGAAAGCCTTCTGGCTGGCACTGGGGATTAAGAGCACACGCCTCCGGCCCCACCCCTAGTCGCAGGAGGGCCTAGCTGGCGTGAGCTCCAGCTGTCATCCGCAGAGCCATGAACTGAGGCCAGTCTGGGACAGCGCCTGCCTCTGGGGCCGGAGTGAGTGATGGACGATGGACGGGAGGGGGATGGGAGGCAGTGTGAGGAGGAGGCACAGAGCCATGGCCAGTGGGAGGGGCGAAGGTGAGTGCTGGCTGGGGCCCCAGCATTTTCCGGGCTGTTATTCTGGGCAACTTTTTATTTATTCAGAGGCTGGGGATGCGGCTTAGCATTTGTCGGCTCAATATTTATTACATGCACATCGGCCTTGTACCACGGGTCCTGTGACCACTGTAAGACCCTCTTCCCCATCTCCTCGATGCCAGGACGCACTCAGAAACCTGCAAGGGGCAGCTTTCCCTTCCCAAAAGGCCACCGAATCCAACTCTTGGTTTAGTTTTGGGGAAACTGAGGCCCTGAGAGAGAAGCAGCCTTGCTCAAGGTCACAGGCACTCTGATACTCGATCTCTGATCTCTTGGCTTTCAGGTCACCAGAAGAGACAACCAATGGAGTAAAAATACTGCAGAGAGATGTGACGGTGACCTTGCCCTCCAGCCCCCCACCAGGTGCAGGCAGTGCCAACAGAAATCTCGGTGCAAGGTGGCAGCTCTGCCACAGGAGTCTTTAGGAGGTACTCAGCACCCCCCAACCTCAGTTTCTTCCTCTGCACGGGCAAGATAATCATACCCACCTCACGGAGCGGCTGGGAGGAGTGCAGGACACCACCTTGGAAACCACAGAGTCCTGTACAGCCGGAATCAGTTTATTAATGTTGATGCTGCACAGGCCAGGGGGGAAGAACAGGAGGCAGGACACCGTCGGGGAGGAGTGGCATCTGTCTATGGCCACCCAACCCCTTCCTTATCGCAGCCTCCAAGGGAAGGCAGGAGGCAACTGAGAGGTCAATAGCAACAGCACCTTCTCAACAACTGAAAACATGTAAATGACCCGGAGCACGGCAGTGGAGGGGGCCCTCCACTGGCAGAGCTGGTGGTGACCTCACACTCCCACCCAGCTCCACGCCTTCCAGCAGCCATGAGGTCAGTCGGTAGAGTGGGGGCACCTCCCCCACCGCCACGCGCTGAGCCCGGAGGAGCATGGCACTGCCAGGGCCGGGGCAGGGCGCCAGCTCGGATTCCACGAGTTCCTCCTTCCTCCCGCATCCCCCCTGCAGCCGCCTCTCCTCCACAGCCCCCTCCAACCCCCTGACTACATCTCAGTGCACTTCCCCACGAGCACAAGATTGCTGCTTCTCATATAACACATAAGCTGTGGTGTGAACTTCTGGTAAATGAAGATCTTATTTAAAACTGTGTGCTATCAAGGGAGGGGAAGAGGCAGGTTCCAACACAGCTCAGCCCTCTTGCCAGGAAGAGGAGGTGCTGGGCTGTGCACAGAGCCACGGGCGCTCCTGGGGAGTCACTGGGGGAGAAGGGCCCCGGGGCCCTGGGCATGCCCCTGACTGCCCGCCTGTGAGGGTCAAACAGGGTATCACTTCATTTATCTGTGCAAGAGGGTTGGGCAAGGAGCTTCCCTCCACTGGAAGGTTTGCATTTGTTGTGCAGGACACAGAGTGGTTAAAACGTGTAGGGCTTTCCAAGGACAGAACTTTGGATCCAGAAAGGCCTTGAAGAGGGGTGGATCCTGGGCCCTCTCCCTTAGCAGCACAGGAGGATCACCTGGGGTGCTTTTAAGGTCCCCAGTGCCCAGGTCAGACCCTAAGATCAATTAAGTCAGAATCTCGGGAGTCGGGGGGAGGGTACCCAGACAGAGGTGATCCCATCATAACACCGAGCTGTCCTCTTTAACAAGGAGTGTGCCTCTAAAACGTCAAAATTCGTATGCCCAGAACGTCCCGAACAAGAACTCCCAGGGAGTCAGGCCAGGCATATGAATTCTGGAAACACTCTAGGAGACTCACACACACAACCCTGAGTATTCATTCACCGAGCACCCATTCACCAAGGGCCCAGTCTGTGCCAGGCCTGCAGGCACATCACTGGGTGAGCGGCACGGCCTGCCTGCAGGGAGTTTACAGGCTAGAGGGTACAGGTGATAAGCCAGCCAGCATGGGAGCCCATGCACAATCATCCCGGCTGGTAGGAGGCACTAGAAGAAAAGTAAAAGGGGCAGGGAGCCAGGGAAGGGCTCTCTGTGGAAGGGGCATTTGGGCCAACACCAGGATGACATGAAGGAGCCAGCCACGCCGCGTGCAGTGGGTTGAGGGGGGCACCCTGTGTGGAGGCGTTCCTACGGACATGGGGACTGCGCACCCCCCTAGCCTCAGGGCCAAATCTCTCATCAGCCCCTCTGTTTACACGGTCCTGGCTAGACAGGATGTGCTGGGAACCAGCCTGTGTCGCAACTGCCCTGCTGGGACCTCAGGAAATTCTACAGGCTGATGGGCGAAGGGGGATTTTAGGAAATGTGCAGCTGAGAGCTTTAAAGGGCCTCAAAGTTCACTAGTTCAAACCCCTCGGTTGACGAATGGGGAAACTGAGGCTTAACAAGAGGCGGTGATGTGCTCTGGTGCGGCATCTCCGCTCTGAAAGGGGGACAGGAGACAATGACACAATGACTCCACTATGGGGGGAAGCTGCTGTCCACCCCTCCCCCCAGCTGCTGTTTGCCACTCTCCATATAAGCCACCTGTGTGTTCCAGCCATGGCTGACACCCAGATGCACTCATGGAGCTTGGGTGGTGGGGAAGTGTGGGCGCCCCGCCCCCCCGTCAGTACATTGACAGTAGGGAGGTCCTTCCTCCCACACCGGGGAAGCCCATCGAAGGCCAGACAGAATGGTGCCAGATAAGGCCATGGAATGTGGAGTGTAGTAGGATTTGGAATTTCCCTTGTAAGAAAGCTGTTCCCAGCTGTCCACCCATGGTGAACATCCATGGGAAGGGTGGGACATATTCCGGGGAGGGGACAAGTAGCCCAGGTACCCAGAGTCAGAGGCGTGATGTGGCAGGAGGGCAAAATAGGCAGAGAGAAGGCAGCAGGGTGTCCCTGGAGCATTCCCTCCCAGAAGCGAGTTGGGTTACCAGGTCACACTGCACAGAGCACTGACAGCAGCCACCAGCTCGCTCTTCCTCAAACTTGATTTCCTTCGTTGTACACAGTGTAGCCAGGAGGGCTGGAGGTTGGTGGAGGTAGGGGCGCTGCCTATTCCAGGACCACCAGCTTCCCCAGGTCCTGAACAGGTGTACACCCTTACCCTCTTGGACCAACCAGACCTAAAGCTCCAATAGCTCCTCTCAACACCCACTGAGTTCCCTGTAGGTAAAACCTGGAGGTATGACAGGGTGTTCTGGAAAGAAAATCTAGAAGAGTCTAAAATGATTCTTTCCTTAACCTTTCTCAGCCGTGCAAGGGCAGAGAGGGACTGGGAAGGGTGAAAAATCTGCCAGCCACAAAGCAAGACCTGATAACTTGAGCAAGTTGTCCCTTTCCCTCTCTGCCTCAGTTCCCCCACCGGTAAGAGGGAAGTGAAAACACTCACCCTGACCACCTCCTGGGCTGTGGAGAAGCTCAGATTCACACTGAAGGTGCTCTTTGCTCCAAGGGCTGCACGCCTCTGAGCCATAGGCACCACCTGGGCATATGGTGGGCGGGAGAGCCAGAAACGGGCCCTCATGTGCCGCTCTGCGAGGTCTGCCTGGCCGTGGTCTCTGTCAAGCTCTGAAGACGGGCCCTCCCCGACAAGCTCTAGGGTTCCCTAGGAGAAGCCTCGGAAATGAAGTCCAGGGCAGTGAGGTGGAGGGGCTCGAGCACCTGGGAACTTTTTAGCCGGCTTTTTTCGGCAGAGCTCGGGCCCCCCAGGGGCTTGGGCAAGCACTCTGGTCCAGTGGGCCGTGCCGGGGAGGTGGGGGAGCCGCTTCCTTCAGCCTTCCAGCCGCCCCTCTCCCTGGAGAGGCAGACCCTCAGCTGGCCGGGCCCTTCCCTCTGCAAACTGCACAGGGTCCAGGGCGGAGGCAGAGGAGAACGCTGTCAAGGGTGTAATAAATGACTTATTGACTGGTAAGCAGAGTTCTCAGGGCTTGGAGCATGACCTTCCGGCAATTATGCCCTCCGCTGCCTGCCTGAGGCCCCCTCCTTCTGTGGAGGCTCAGGCCAGACTCGGCCCCTTTCCGCCAGACTGTGCCCAACCCACAGGGGCCTGAGGCATCCAGACAAGGTGCCCCTGGGGCTGCTCATGTTCTTCCTCGTGTGAGCACGCACCCTCTTGGACCAGCCCTTAAAATGGCACAGGCTGGAGAGAGAAGGCCGGCGGGATGAGCCCAGTTCTGCCCATCAGCTCTTTACCCCTGTCATGCTGGTGGGGCTTCGGCCTTCAGCAAAGCAGCTCCAGTGCTCCTGAGCACCAGCACAAAATCACTCCAGACGTCACCACCACGCATCCAGCTCTCGGGGGGAAATCCAGGGAGGCTCCCAGTGGGAAGACCTGCTCCCAGCCCAGCGGGGTGGGTGTAGGGTGAGTTCCTGGAAGGAACCGGGAATTTGGAGTCCAGAGACGATGGGAGCCCCACGCGAGGCTCTGATGTAAGAGCTGGAAGACTGGGGTGGGCCATGTCGCTTCCCTGAGCCCCTGAGTCTGGTCCTCCAAGACCTTCTTCACAGTCATGACAAGGACGAAGCGAGAAGGTATGTGGCAGCCGGCTGATGGGGGCAGAACGGGCCCGGAGTGGGAGGGGGGCTGGGGCCGCAGAGGGCTACACCACACCTGGCACACAGATGGAGTGCGTGCGGGTGGGACCCTCGCTAATCAAGGTGAAAGCCAACTAAGCAGCTACCTCAGCATGTTCGCAGCTCTGCATAGAACGGAGGAGGCATGCATGTGTGTGTGTGTGTGTGGCCAGGGACTGGAAAAGGAGGACCCAGGGCTTATCTGAGGCCCAAAGAGCAACTTGCAGACACTGGTAAGTAATAAATAATGTCCCATCCCACGTTGTGCAGAGACCTTTGCACACACTTGAAATGTGATGAAGCCCCCCTCCTCTCTATGAGGCGAGTGGTGTGGGAGTCATTAGCCCCCATTTTACAGAAATCGAGTCCGAGGGAGGGGGCCGAAGAGATGTGCTTAGGACCACATGAAGCCAGTGCAGGGACAGTCCTGCGGGTCCCGCCCTCTCCATCTTCCCTGGGAGCAGCACGGGGGAGCCATCCCCCTGCGCGGGGCTCACTGCTCGGACCCACGAGCATGCATGAGGACGCAGAAAGTATACAAATAGCCACGAAAGCACAATGAGAAGAGAGGAGCGGATCTGGCCTGGTCTCACACCCACTTCTTACGTGAAAGGCAGCATCCTCTAGACACTATTTTGTGCTTCCTTTGCTTGTCTGTACGTCCCGGGAGTCAGAGCCTATCAGCTCCCGAAAAATGCCATCTTTTTTTATAGCTGCCTCAGTGCTCAGCATGTGCCTGTAGTCGACTCAAGCCCTCTACCAAGGCACACCAGTGATTTCCAGTATTTTGCAATTACAAACAATGTACATATATATTTTTGTATTGATAAAGGTATACCTGAAGGGAAGATTTCTTTTTTTTTTTTTAAGTTTGTTTATTTTGAGAGAGACAGAAAGAGAGAGAGAGAGAGAGAGAGAATCCCAAGCAGGCTCCACAGTCAGCACAGAGCCCGCTGCGGAGTTTGAACTCACAACTGCAAGATCATGACCTGAGCCAAAATCAAGGGTTGGTGCTCAACCAATTGAGCCACCCAGGTGCCCTGAAGTGAAGACTTCTAGAAGGTTGTTGGGCTAAAAACTACAGTATGCGTGTGCGGTTGTTAAATACAGTTGGATTACCTACCCGAAGGCTTGCGCCAATGACCAGTTCCCCCAGCAACGTCTTACAGGGTCTTTCGGACCCAAGGTGTGCTCATAACTTTCCATGTTTCCAGTCTTACAAAGTGAGAAGTGGGATCTCAGGGCTGGTTTAGTCCGTGTTTTTCTAACTATGAGTTTTAATATTTTTTTCACATGTTTAACGGTTTTATATCTTATTTTGTGAATTGTCTGTTCATGTCTTCCCCCCCACCCCCGACTTTTTATCAGGTTTCTGGGCCTTTGTTACTCAACATTTTAGAGTGCTATTAGTTTTTTTGTCTGAGGTATATGTTACAAACATTTCCTCCTGGTTTGTCAAATACTTTGTCTTTTGATTAGTTTTAGGTGCTCTATTATCAAAAAAAAATTTTTTAATATTTAGATAATAAACATGCTCACTTTTCTATTTTATTACTTTTAGATCCTGCATCCTAGTTAGAAGGCCTTTCCTACCTCAGTGTTAAAGAGGAATTCACCCCCACTGTTTTGTCTAGTACTTGTACACTATCACTCTTCACATCTGGACCTCTAATCCATTTGGAGTTTTTCTCTATGGTATGAAATGTGGGTCAAAGTTTACCTTTTCCAAATGACTACCTAGCTGTCCCAGCACTAGTTATTTCAAAGTCTGTCTTTGTCCCAGTAGGCTATGAGACTATTTTTGTCATATACTGGATTTCTTTATGCACCGGGTCTCATTCTGGACTTTTCTATTATGTTTGACTGGTCTATCTGACGATTCACACATTTGTGCCACAGCTTTAATTATGGAGTTGCTCCAGTGCGTACGGATAGTTTCCCTTCATCTTTACCCATTTTTATGCCTCTAGGTGATTTCTCATTTAATCACATTGGCTAACGCTTCTTCCACAGTGTTGAATAGAAGAGATGGTGGGTATTTGTGCCTCATTAGTGATCTTAATGGAAAGGCCTTTAGTGCTTCCCCATTAGAGAAGATATTGGCTTTAGGACTAGGGTATGTATATATTTTATCATGCAAAAAAGAAGCCCTTAAAATTGCTATTTTCTTGACTGTTTATATGATGAATGGGTGTTGAATTTTGGCCAAGGCTTTTCAGCATTTATAGAGCTAATCATATGATTTAGTTTCCTTAGATTCACAAATATGGTATATGATATTAATTTGGCATAGGGTATTCATATGAATGGAATTTGAACCAACCTTGCATTCCTAGAAGGAACAAGAGTTGATCATTCTGTATCACTTTCTCAGGGAAAAAAAGAGAGAATGGAAATGAATACCAAGGATGACAGCTACTGTTTATTGAATGCCTTCTCTGTCCTCTACATGCATTATTATCTGATTCAATCCTCAAGAGAGCTATGTGAAGCAGGCTTTATTATTCTCATTTCACAGATGAGGAAACAAAGACCAACAATGTTGAAGAAACCTGGCTGCTGTCACACAGCTGGCAAATAAGAAAGACAGGACTGGATCTTGAGTCTCAGAAATAAGGGGACAGCATTATTTGGCTGTTACTTAGACATATTAAAAATGCTCACTATATGGTACAATGTGGGAAGGGGACCGTCTCCATAGGAACTGGGGGAGGGTCTGCCCTTGCTTCCCCCGGAAGCTTGAGTTGCCCCCCTCGCCCCACCCCATCGGAGCTCAGCAGAGGAATGAGCGAGGGGCCGGTGAGCCCGTGGGCCAGGCGCTCGCAGCAAGCTGCCCGCGAAGCCTGACACGTCCTTACCCAACCTCAGTCCTGCTCTGACCCTGCATTTGTGTCTTGGGCTCCGGGCAGTGAGGGAGCAACTCAGAGAATGAACACCAGTCTGGGTTTGGGCTGCAGGGAATAAAGTGCCGAGACGAAAACCCTAATCCTCCGCTCCCCGCTGGTCCTGCCGGCCCCGTTTTCTAAGAACGGGCAGCCGGCCGAGGGATTATGTAAGTTCTGGTGGGCAAGGCAGATGGTGTGCTGGCTCAGACACATCAAAGCCGGCCCTGACACTAACCTTCCCTGACATGGCACCAGGGCCTCCTCGGCTCTGGGGTGTGGAGCACGCAGAGGGGTGGGAAGTGACCCAAGCTCTGTCATCTAGCTCAACGGCCATGGCCAGCCAGGCTAGGGGAGAAGCTAGAGCCCACCTACCAGCGGGAGGCTCCAGCCGGGGAAGTGAAATCCTGCCCCACAGCAAGCAGCTCTCAGATGAAGCACGCGGTGCCTGCGGCAACAGAGCCCGCCTGCGTCCGTCTCGGCTCAGCTCTGGGGTCTGGAGAACGGTTTGTCTGACTCCGGGTGTTTTCTCCTTTGGCCCCATCTGACCTTCAGCTTCTTGTGTATCCCTTTAGCTGATGGGTAAACTGAGGCTCAAAAAGGGTGAGTGATTTCTCTGTCACACAGAGTTGGCCTCAGAGCCGAAGCTTGCAGATGTCGGGCCCAGTGCCCTTCCAAACGCATCTGACATGCAGGCTTCTCCCCACTTGCTGTAACCCCAGGTGGATCAACCAGGTGGCACTGTGGGCCACCCTGCACCTTAGGCCTAATGTGCCCTAGGTCAAGAGGGGACTATTTGAAAGAAACAAGGGATGTAACCAAGCAATTTGCAGATTGATTTCTTCCTGGGTAGAAAGAAAAAGAAACCAACTTTTACTGACCATGCCCTACCTATCTCATCTGATCTCCTCAACAACCAATCAGGGCTCCTTTTCTATGGCGAGGAGATGTAGGCTGAGAAAACTACAGTTAAGGATGGAGACAGGACTTGAACCCAGTTTTCTAATTCTAGGGCAGACCCTCTTCATGTGGACAGATGAAAGTACTGAAGGCCCAGAGAGGGAAAGGGACTACCTCCATGCCTCCATGCTACAGCTGTGTAGACAGGATTAGAATCCAGGCTTCCCAATCCTTAGCTCAGGGCTCTTTCTGCTGCCGTCTCTTCTGAGTGTGCATGCATGCGTTTGTACAGAATTGGGGTGAGCCAGCAAGAAAACATGGGGCTCAGGGCGCCTGAGTGGCTCAGTCGGTTAAGCGTCCGACTTCAGCTCAGGTCATGATCTCACAGTTTGCGTGCCCAAGCCCCGCATTGGGTTCTGTGCTGGCAGCTCAGAGCCTGGAGCCTGTTTCGGATTCTCTGTCTCCCTTTCTCTCTGCCCCTCCCCCGCTCATGGTCTGTCTATCTCTGTCTCAAAAATAAATAAAA